>OY776078.1:24699146-25899146 GCA_963675205.1 Catocala nupta | reverse complement strand
GGTGCGAGCCTATGTTGGTAAAAAATTCACCTATTTGGTCGGTAGATGCTTGGGGTTCAGAGGACACCTTAAGGAGCTGAACAGGAGTGGTTTTTAATTTATGAGTACTCATGATACACTTAATGGCCTTCCATAACTCTTTGTTGGTTTTACCTGCTTTGTCAATCAAACTTGCTTCGTACGCAATTTTCAATCTACGCAACAAGGCGTTACCAAAGTTTGGATATCGTGTATAGGTAAGCCTTAGTGTCATATTTTCTGGTGCTTTTTATGATTATACATGTAACTTATCATGAGGACTAGATGGATGTTCAGATCGAAACCTATGCCAACAACGACTTTAAATGAACCTGAGGAGGAAATATTTTGTTTATTTTTAATCATGGCATAAAACCCGCACGTGGCCATTAAAAGTGTTCATGCATCTATTTGACATGGCTATGGTAAATTCATGGTATAAGCATAGAGAAAGCTGTAAAACAGCAAAACACAAAACTATCGATTTCCTCGATTTTGAATTATGTGTGTCAGACTTATTACTTGGTGGTTCTACAAGGTAAAGGAACCGTGATGCTATGGAAGATATAGCTGAAATGCCATCAACGTTTAAATGCAAGGTAGCTCCTATACCCACTATTGATAAAAGGCTAGATAGTTATAACTACTGGTATTGGCATGCGACACGCTAAAGGCACCCAGATGCTGCCGCTTAAGCACTTGCAGTACTCGTTCAAAGGTTCGATGTACTAATTGCAACGTTTATCTTTGCAATACTAAAGATAACCACTGTTTTTATGTATTTCACAACTAAAAGTAATAGCTACATAGATGAAGATTATAATTAATGTTATTTACATTAAGATAGATAGGTTTTAAATAGGAATTATTTTAAATGGCAACTTTGATCTCAATTATGTAAGTACAAAGTATTTTAGTGGTAAAACTGATTATATTGCCTCTAAAATGACATTTCCAGACAAAATCCTAATTTTTTTTTAGTTTTTCTTTATCACAGGTTGGTTTCAACAGCCTCAAAAGCCCCGAATAGCAATTTTCCAATTCTAAATATACAGGTAATCTGGTGCCGGTCTGAAAGGGCTATAGATCGTTTATAGTCGCAATACTTAAAGGTCACTTTCTACTAAAGTTTAAGAGTGATAATTGGAGAGCAATATAAAACACGTCTATTCTGTTTGAATGCGGGAAGCGGGCAGTACGTACCATTATTGTAGTAGCGGCGTTTGCCAACGGACCATACACAACGTAGGTGTGGCCGGTGATCCAGCCAACGTCGGCGGTGCACCAGTAAACGTCCTTGTCACGGTAATCGAACACGTAGCGGAACGTAGCTGTCGCGTAGAGCATGTATCCTGCCGTGCAGTGCAGGACTCCCTTTGGTTTGCCAGTGGAACCGCTGCATCAATTCATCGGTTAGAATAATATACATACTTTGTTATGATGTATCCTTACTAGCAAAACCTCAGACACTTTAAATGATTTTAGATTTTTTATTAATGAATAGGAATAATGATTTCTTTAATTATTGTAATAGATCTTCAGGGTTTGCCAAGGTAAAATAATTTAAAATGTAAGAATAATACGACTTAAGCGTAATGAAACAGCGTTAAGGTCATAGCACACATATCAACTCGGAAAGGGAACGTAACCGTATCGCCTTTCGCCTCGCCGTCAACCAGGCGTCAACCTAACGTAAACATGTAACGAAAGTGGATCCGGTACGTCGACTCGGCTACGGCTAGGCGACGCCGCGCTTACGGCTCGCCGACCGCGAGGCGAGGCGATTACTTTACGTTTCCGATTACTGTGCGTTGCAGTAGGGAGTTTCATACAAAGAATACTGCACGGCTCGAGTTGATACGGTGTCGATCCGTTTCCGACTTGATATGTGTGCTTGATGAACTTGATATGTGACCTTTAGTGTATTTAATGCAATCTTTTAGTTGCGACCGTTAGGTCGCAACTAAAAGCACAGCACAGCACAGCAACTATTAAGTTGCTCGTTAGAATCCCACCCATTTACATGAAACTCTAACCCTCTATTATCACATAAATTTTGCTCAGTCAGACACTCATATCTTTAAACTGTATAACTATTCAAGATACTATTTAATAGATAACCCATATCGTTCAGCAGTACATACTTAGTTTTTCTGCCGATTCTGATTAAACTATCCTCAGCTTTTGCGTTATTTCATTCACATTTGTTGTGTACTGTCTTATCTGTATGTATATCTAAGTTACCTGGTGTATAACATAAAGAGTGGATCCTCAGCGGCCATCCACTCTGGGGGACAGATGGTCGATTGTCCTTCCACCACATCATGCCACCACACATCTACGTCATCGTTCCATTTGTACTAAAATAAAATGGGTTGCTTGTAAAACTTTTGAACTTATATGGAGACTACCATTACCTTGTTAATATCACAGTCTGGTAGCGTTATACTTACTAGATCACGTAGATCGTGGGGCAGCTTGCCGCAAGGGGTGACGCGTTCGATATGAGGCACGACAATACAAGTATTTACAGTATGGTTATACTTGGTCTTAGCTTTCTCCAAAGCGTCGTCGCACGTGTCTTTAAGGTTCAATAGCTTAGTGCCACGCCACCCACCATCAGCTGTCACCAGAATCTTCGCTTTACAATCTGCCATGCGCTCAGCTAGAGAATCCGATGAAAATCCAGCGAACTAAAAATTTGCTACCGTTAATGATGTAACACAGCGGTTAATAAATTCAAAAGAGACCATTCTTTTGACACTAGTGATAAAGTCATTCGAATGATATTTGAATAGACCTTGCAATAATCAAGGACGTAACGCACGCATTCGTGTGTAGTGCTGAAACATTCGAATGCAATGAGGGCTATCGCGCATGAATTTTAATACACTAGAGACGTTAGTGGATAGTACCTAAGGTATAAGCTATAGCTACTTCAACGGTTACCATGGTAACCGAAATTATTACGGTCAAATGCGGCCTTTGACAGCTGCTGCGATAGGATTGACAGAACCTTACTCGCCAGTGGCGCTGACTGGTGACCAGAAAATCGATAGCTTCCATTATGCTCATCTTAGTAGATACGATACTTACCACCACGGAATGAATGGCGCCTATGCGGGCACAGGCGAGCATGCACACAACAGTCTCGAGGATCATCGGCATGTAAATGGCAACCCTGTCCCCCTTGCCAATGCCGCGCTCCCGTAGACCGTTGGCGAACTGACATACGAGGTCCATCATATTCGCGTAGGTAATACGACTGTAGTCTTCTGGATGGTTACCCTCCCTACAACAAATAATATGCGATTTAGTCATCGATAATATTCGAACCCAGTATGTGTGGTAAAGACAGAGAACTTGGTTGTCTTCAAATCACCCAAGGAAGGTACACTAGTGTAGTCGACGCAAGTTGCTGACGCGGGGTACATGCGCAAGCTAATCGCGCGGGTTACATGCCAGGGGTAACTGTATCCTACTCGCGTCGGTCATTTATGCTATGTGTACAAACCGGGTAAGTATTTAATTTGCGCATGTACCGCGTGGTGTTGTTTGTTGCCATTACTATTTAATGAATCACCATGTCGACACGGCCTGCCAGTAATGTTTTTTTGCTTTTGATATATAAATGTGTATTGTGTATGTTTTCATACGTCACTGAATTCTATATCAGTAAACCTATCCGCGAAACCCTAAAATAAATGACGCGGTGGTACTCTTCGTGGCCTTGTTAAATCATTGTTATTGAATGAACAAGAATTATTAGAATGAAACAAAGCTATACACTGTAGAATGCAATGTCTCATTCCTGTTCCATATATTAACAATTCAAAGAAAGAGTGTTAAGATATATAAGATTTTAATATAACCACTAAATTATGAACTAAATGTGCCTAAGACATCGTGGTTCTTTAATTTCAGGAAATGCTGGTTCGAATTGAGAAACCTTTTTAGTGTTGGATAGCCCATTTATCGAGGAAGGCTATAAGCTATATAACATCACGCTGCGACCAATAGGACCGCAGCGTCAATGAAAAATGTTGCAAAGACGGGGAAATTTATCTTATTTGACGCAGACGATGTTGCGCGGTTCTGCTAGTCTGTTATATTTGTCATCAAAATATGAAACAAACACAAAATGTTAAACCAAGTTCATCTTAATACATCACTAAAAACATTTAATTAATCTGTCATTCATTAAACTCATCCACTGTGGCAATTAGCCGCATAAATGCACAGACAACCAGACGAAAAATCTGTTTTCAATCTTACCTAACTAATATTATAAATGCGAATCTGAGTTTGTTCGTTACGGTTGCATGCTTAAACTACTCGACCGATCATCATGAAATATCACATAAAATTGACAGGAGTAGGTACAGAATAGGACGTAGGGTACCTTTCACCCAGAAAAAGTAGTGTTCCCGTAGGATAAAAATTTATTGACATAATAATACATTGACTACATTAAAATGAGCGAAGCCGCTTGCCAAAACTAGTTTAATTATATTTTAAAAATAATGTAAAATATGTTGATACAATTAGTACGTAAAATTAGACCTAGACGAAGTAGTCATCGCTAATGACTGAACAGGCTCGAGTTATTTAACTGTAAGTCTATTGCTCAAGAACTTTTGGAAAGTGAAAGTGACTGCGTGACATCACGTCAACTTGGCCAGTGCCTTTTAAAATCTAATTGGTCATGCTCTGTTTGGAATGAAATAGATATTAGAATAGACGATTTAAGACATATGTTGTGAGTAATGTATGCGCAAATTATGTAAGCAGCATTTAACTTATCTACTAAATTAATTGCAGGAGGAAATATACATTATCCTAAAAGAAGTGTCACCAAAGAGGTAGATCGAAGCTTATTACATACTACCGACCCGCTTCGGCTTCGCAGGGGTAGTACAAAACATTAACAAATCATACACGTAAACCTTCCTCTTGAATCACTCTATCTATTGGTGAAAACTGCACGAAAATGCATTCAGTAGTTTTTGAGTTTTTCGCGAACGGACAGACAGATGCAGCGGGTGACTTTATTTTATAATATGAAGTGATTAGTGTCTTCTGGGCACATTGTCAGAACCCTTGTTGCTACAGAGTGTTTCTTGACAGAAAATCCCAATATGCCTTTATCCAAGTTGAGTATCAAACCGAGACTTCATGAATAGCAGCCGTACCAAGTTACCTACTTAGTTGCGCCTTTCATTATAATATAATATATATTATATAACACATTCATCGATGTAATTAATAACTGGAATAGGAATGTCATAGCCTTGATTAGTTTAACTTTCAAGTTTATCAATTCGTTATCTGTAAAGGTGTTACAAGTTATCGAAATCGGAAGAGAACTGTGCCTAAACCTGTGTGGTGTGCATTAACCTTGTACATTATTTAAATTTCAATAAATATACGAAAGCTAGAGTTAAAGATACTTGTTATATAAAATATTATCTTCAAAATATCTTTAGTGATACCTTTATATCTTCTAGGTATTTAATTTCTTAGTGTATTTATCTAGACGTCTCATTTATTTGAAGTGTAGGAGTCATTACTTATCAGAAATGAAATAATACAGAACGTGTTGTCAAATGTTATGTAGATATATCCATCATTTTGGGTTATCTATATAACTATGAATATTAATACGCGAAGAGAATTGTTCCTGTTTACTCATTCACAACTCTCATGTACGCTTTCCACATGTTGACAATCCACAATGTTATGAAATGGCAGAGAGATGGAGAGAGGTGGCTTAGTTTAGACTCCAGATCGCTCACAAATTACGAATTACTGACAATTGTTCGCGTCAACTATATACTGTATAACATGATGTAATTTGTGGAGATGAACTAAACATTATTATTATTATTATTATTAAGAGAAACCTTATAGGTAAGTACATAGTCATGTAACAATTATGCTAACTCTGAGGATAGTAAGATATGGTATAGTTAAACTTTGGCATAGTAAGATGTATGTTAACTAACTATCCAGATTTTAACCTATTGTCCAGCTTATAGTAACACGTAGTTATATAAAAGCGTAGACATAAAGGTCATAATATTTAATAAATATATTAATTTATTTATAATTCTGATGTCAATAATATCGCGTTATTATTTACAAAAACAAATATTAATTAAAGGTCTTATTGTCGAGTGGAAGACATCGAAAGATACAGACTTATGGCTAACTTAAGTGGTAATTTATATCTCAATAAGTAAATACGTGCCTATATCATGGAGATAACAAGAAACATAAATACGAGTTAATTAGTTGTTGGACATTTAAATAATAGGTATCACATAGATCGCAGTGGTAATCTTTGGGTTAAGCTTATGTTTAGCAGTCGACGTCATAAAGTTATGACGATAATGGTGATAACATAACACAGATCACTGATACTTAGTACTTCAATATCTAATCACACCCAGAGATATAATAACATTAGATTATTGAATCTTCACAAGACATTGATAGCGAATTATCACTGTGTTTTCTAATAAAATACCTACATAATATTAGCTGGGAAAAACATAAATATCAAAATAAACTTGATAAGGCCGATGCTAGGTCAAACTGTCAGCCGATCTAGCTAGCTCTATGATATTATCAATGTCATCGCGCAATGTCATTTATAGAAAGACTAATTAACAATAACCCTTTAGGCCTATTTTGACGTCTTGTTTGCGTAATATCTGCAATTGCATAAAATATGATTGATTGTTTAAGTGGTTCTAGAGGTTATTTTGAGGCAATCGCAATGATTGAACGAAACATTCAGTGAGCTAAACCATTTCTGTATCCCGTGATAGGCAGAACAGATCATTTTAAAGAACAAACAATTAATAGATAAAGGTTAAAAAACAAATAAATTGGTGGGCCGATATTTATTTATTCTTTTTATTACGGTTGTTTGATTATCTCATTGCAGGTTTTTACCTATTACATAGTGAGTATAGCCTTTTCGAAACTGGAAATAAATGTATTACTATAGTGAAAATGTCTCTCAGGCAACGGGTGTCCTTAATGGCCGGAACGATTCATTATATTATAGCTCACCGGGTCCCCCATAGACAAACAACTATTTTAAGCACAGCGTTCAACATATTATGTACGATCTTATTTGACTATAAAGTGTAATCGTTTAAGGAATACTGAATTTCCTTAAAAAGACGAGGCCGAGTAGATGTATTATACGTGACTATCTATGGAATGAATCAATTATTGTAATTATTGTTAGGAGAGCTATAATATTACAAAGGGCAATTATTGTCATATAGGTACTAAAGAAAAATGAGAGGTAATAACTTCCTTTGTAAATTATCATATAATATGTTCAGTTTGTAAAAAGTAAACGTATAAAATAATGAGTATTACTAAAGGAGACTCAAGGCCGATTATAGACCATCTAGACCGAATTTCTGTCATGGCGGCCAATCTTAACGAAGACGCAGGAGATATTATAGTGCACAAGTATGAACACAAACTCAAGTACATACTCTGTTCCCTAATTCTCAAGATTCGATCGGACGACAATCTGACACGACAGACAGAGGTTCAGGCGCAGGACCAGCTTTACGTGCTTTCCGAGGCACGAGGGTATGCACCACAGCTAAATTCCTAACTCCAGAGTGCTACTGAGAATTTCTTTTCAGTAAAACGCACAGACTTTTTATTGGCCTTATCCGGGATCCGAACCTGAGACCTCATGCATAGCAGACACATACACTTTGAAAGTCAATATTCCTAGCCAGACATTAATTATATCCGTCGTTAATAAAAAGGAAATAATGATTTTTCGTGTCATCTGATATCAAAATCGAACGCTTGTTCATAGAGTTAAAATTTATTTATATCGAAGTATTTTTTTTTTTTTGCATTTTATGAGTCTGTCAGTGTATTTATCTGTTATCTATGATACACTTTTTTAGTCTTTGAAATAGATTTAACACATTCATTTATTCATAAAAATATAAGCTTACAGTATAGGTACACCAAATCACTTATATCTATGCTAACTATACAAAAATAAATTATATAGTACTACAATGTTAACAGGATCTTAGACTAACAAAAAGGAAATAAGATAAAAAATAAAAACAAAAACAACCTCTATGTAGGAACTATGATATTACATTTTACATAAGTAAATATAAATATGTTTTAATATTACGTTCCGGGTGTCAAAAAATATGTCTGCATCTGGACTATATTGAAGGAACTCGTTAATAAGTCGAATTGCCATAGCCGTGGGGCTGTTCTCAGCTTGTGGAAAGCGCCACGTAGGTGGATAGCTCAGGAGTCTATGCTGTCGTCTTCCTAAACCACGCATATATTGGTCGGGAACGTAGAAATGTATCGATTCTCGTACAACAGGGCTATCTACTTTATCCGCTAATATTAGACAATAATTTAGTATATGTGTGGATTCCCGCCTAAGTTGAAGTGTATCATAACCTACCATTCCAGACACAAACATGGAGGGATATAGAAAAGGGTAGTAACTATATTGACGTTTGTATAGATATCTACAGAATTTATGTTGAATTTTTTCTAGCATGATATTATACAATGACTCTTTAGGGCTCCAAAGTATTGCATTATATTCTAATTTACTACGGACATATGCATTGTATAACTGTTGTACAGCTTGAAAGTTCTTAAATTGTGACGATATTCTAATAATGAAACCAAGACATTTATTAGCGTCTTTGCAAGTTTGGATTCATATTATTATATATACATTTGTTACATACCCACGAATGCCAATATTAAAGTCACTAGTTGAGATAATGACCGTGGTGATCAATTCTAAGTTGACTGTCGCGTTTTTTTACACATTGCCCTTGTTACAGGTGACCTTACAAACAAGCTATTTATTAGGTACGTCGTTGTTATAAAATTATCTGGGCATATACCTTAGTCTTCAGTTATAAATTGTTCAATTTGCGACTTAAAATGTTATTACTTCGCGCCCAAGATTTAGGTATTATTAATTCGAGCTCGGAGAAATATATATGATGGTACTTCGAGTCAAAGTAGTAATCAAAGGAGGCGTAGTCTTAACTTGTCAATTATGTGAGTGCCTGATATAATTTAAAACTTATTGTATCTGGCTAACGGTGTGCTGCTCATATTCAATAGGTTAAAAGAGGAGGTCTAGTATTTTGTCCATTAAGTTGGCAGCACACCTTTCTCATGAGTCCACAACGTACGAGTGGTTTCCCTAAACCCTGGTGTTACGTCCACAGATATATATTTTCATATATGTATTATAACACTAAATTGAAATGGTGGTGGCTTTTCATAATTGTTAAGAGTTTTTATGCATAGCAAAACTCATTTAGACCGATTGTTAATGGCCAGTTGTCAAAAAAACAAAGCAAAATTGTATATATACAATTAATTTTAGCTTATTAATGATTACTTTGTGACTGTATTTACTTTTATGGCCGCTGTATTTTTATTCATAATGAATACGGAAATATATACTTAGTATGTTCTTACTCGGCAAAGCAGATAATACATTTTCTCCAGTGAGAATAAGTTATTGTTTGTATTATTATCTTGAGATGGCGATAAGAAACACAATTTGTTATGGTGACATGGCATTGTGTTGCTGCTACGTTTGTAGTTTAAAGTAAACGTCTGTCCGTTTAATCTGTAATGTTTGTGATTTAGTTGTAGACGCCGCGTAGACTAGTAAGTAGTAGTTGTAGAACATGATATAATATCTGTAGTATCATTTTAAACCTGGAACATGTCTATGCATGTCAGATTGGGTCTAAATGCCAACAATGCTTTAACTTTATATATTGCCTGCCTAAACTTATTTTAACGCAGTTAGTTAGGTATATACTACTTGCGTCAAAATAAGTTTGGATTTTAACTTTTAGTCTGATGACTTAATAATGTACCTGTTTACTTAATAGTATGCTGTATGATCCATGTAAATGTAATCGCAGAACTATAAAAGATATGGCTAGAACTACAAAATAGGTAAAGCATAATTACTAAATATTTTGTGTAATCATATTTGTGCAGCAGTACATGAGAGATTTTGAATTGCATGCCGAGATCGGGCCAACTAATACGTAATTAGGTTTTTCTGACCACAATTGTTTATCTCACCAGATATGGCTTTAATCTCATGGAACAGTTTGCAATAGCCTTTTGTCGTTTGTCAGGCATAGTCCCAGACTTTGTGGTACTAATCAGAATTTTAATAAACCTAATACCATTTTGCCCGTCCCGGAAACCGAGACCGAAACCCTCGACCTCGTGAACAGCAGTCGCATTAATTACCGGTGTGCCAAAGTCTTAAATATTCAGACATAAGTATGTATGGTCAATTCACAGAATATTGCTATCTCCGTTGCAGTTGGTAGACACAAAGCAGTCGCTTGATCGAATAACAGATATTCATCCGTAACTGGTTTGATTAGAAAATAATCCCGATACTACGAGCAAGAATAGAGTACTGAACGTCAATTACACTGCGAATACAGATCTTTTGTAATGTTATTTCGCGAGGACGAGTGCGCTCTCGTTTGTTAGCACGTCGGTATTCAAGTCAATAGCATGATGTGTAAGTATAAGGACCTATAAGTATAAACAGTAACGTTTTCTTCAACCATACCAAATGGAACATACGGCTAATATTGTACCAGGTATGGGATATCGCTCCCTATATACGAGTCTCTAATTAAAACTGGGACAAGCGCATTAGGAAATCAGACTAGCAAACCCGCGTTCCCAGATTATTACTAGGCGCGGATGGTGACCATCATGGTAGGTTTAGAGTTCCAACTTCCTCAGTGAGCCCAACATAACCCGTAAAAAGCGTAAATGTTCTTTCCCTCGAAAAAAAAGTATGGAATGTCTAAGTAGCTTTATGCCTGTATACAGCCAGGATGATATGCAAAGATATGTTGCCATGTTCCACCAGGTATACTTAAAAGTACCACGATTTAGAATTGCCTATTCTCGTCTATATAGCTTTTTCAGACTTCATGCTGATATTGAGTCTTTTGGTTAGGAAATTCCTAATATATCTTTTCTTTTATCAAGAGAAAAGACACAACGACTTGACAATCGCTTTACCGGCTCAGACATCAAACGATCGTCAGCTAATGTGTATTCTACTAACTAGCTGCATATCGTGTGTCCTGTGCTGTCGCTCGACGCATTCGCATCCAACTCTACAGCCGCACTAAACGCTGTCACGTAAACTCCGTGTAAATTATCTGATTAAGATGTAACGACCTAGATCTCTTATCCAGAACCTAACGATCAGCCGCAAGTTACATAAGTCAGTAGGAGCAGCAATATAATGTATAACAAATTTTTATTACGTATAGTAAAACGCTACTATCATATTTGCTCTATAAAGCTACACTGGATCTAAGTAATTTTTAACATTAAGTGCGTAATTATATTGATATATATCAATGCCAAATCTGGTCGAATATACAATGGAAAGAATAAATGCAAGTACCGGTCGCCTTATTAGAAGCCCCCTTGACCTCAATCCGCGTATATTTCATAACGTTAGATATCTGCCGCGGTCAGGCCTTATGCACTCGGCACTGTCTACTGCGGCAATTTTTTATAAAGAGTGTTAAGTTTACAACTTGATATACAGCCAAGGCGTCTGATTTTATTAATAATGAAATCCAATTTAAATCACCCATGGTGATTTGTAGAATCTAACAATCGAACTCACTTTTGAATCTACAGTGAATATTATTATATAACATAGACTCACGCCGAAGGTATTGGATGATTTGACGCGTTGAAAGCGTGCCTACTGCCGAGTACCGGACTCATTTCCAGGCACTGTACTACTGAGACTTTCTGATAAAAATCAATAACACTTAGCCTGGTAATGAAAACTGAAACAATTCTGAGATAATACGTCAAAATAAACGTAATCTTATGTCACAGAGCGAACGAGACAGTTAACATTGGTTTTATATGTTGACCATAATAATAATAAATGCTTGCCATTGGTTTTGTCATACTTAGTTATCGTTAATTTCGAGATAAATACTCTTACAGAATTGTAGGTCAGCAACACATTCAAGTTGAATTAGTGAACACGGGATAAAATAGCAAGTGTCATTAACAAAAACGTAGAATAGTCGTAGTATGTCAATACCATAATTATTTTCATTTTTACAGATCTAACAATAGAGTTAGCGGTATTAGCGTATGAGGGACGATACACGACGCAATATAATAACTGTAAGTACGCGTAGTGATTTGTGTTAAGGTGTCCACCGTCGACAATTGTGTGATGACGGTAAGTATGAGCCAGCTCGCCCTGGGAAGTTTAGCTCGCGTTCACATAATATGAACGAGCGTTAGAGTAAAAACGTTGTTGATGTTTATCACTCGGTATGTAACAATTCTGGACTCAAATTCTGGTAAAATAGAGAAAATAGTATTTTCAGACTAAATCTATAATCACATAAGTCCTTATGAAAAGTCTCAAAGATCGCTTATGAATAGAAGTTTATTCTTTCGTTTTCGTTTATTATTTAGTGTAACTCAAAGACTGAAAAAGGAATTGAACCTTTTTATGCATTATTGATGAAAAATAAATGCACATCATTTATATTTCTAAAACAAAGCATTCCAATTTAATGAGAAGTATAACTATCGTCATAATAACTACATAATGGTTTCAATAATAAAATAAATAAAAATTATGTGATGATCAATAATGTTTATCTCTTGAATAACAAAATCGCGTGGCTCTAAACCTCTTATATGTTCTGTGGTCTAAAAAATAATTGCAAGATTTATTTTATTAATCTGTAGCCTATAGTTTGTAAATAATGTTTATTTTCATTTATATCTGAATTAAGCCATTACTTTTACTACTGATCCAATACCAATAACATATCAAAACAATCTTCAGCGGACATTTGGTAAATCTCAATGATCGTTTTAAAACTTATTTAATGTTGTTGCAAGAGTAGGTATGTAATTACTAAGAAGACGTTCGAGGACGAAGCTAAGTTAAGATAAGGAACAAAACTTTTTCTGGATGAGATGTACCCTTTTTTCTCTTCTATAACCCTGTCAACGTTTATGCGAAATTTCTAAGCCAAATTATATCATTATATCAATAAATTGTAGCAAATAATTTAGTAAATGTTTTGGACAGCTAACCTAACGACTATAATACGTTGACGAATCATGAATGTAGCGTGAGATTGTCCACACGTTCCATGTCGTAGGTACGCTAGACAAAATCTCATGTAATATTACGAGAATACAGAAAAACGATTACGAATCACATACGACATTTAAATTCGACAAAAATGTAGAGATATCTAGATACCCCCAGGCATTCCTGTCCTTTCGTAGCGTGTTCAATCCAGTTTCCTAGATTTGACCGCGTGAGTGATGTCAACCCCAGGTATAGCAAATAGATAATATTATAGTATTAGATAAGCCTGTTAATGGACGTTTGGTAATGTTTATTAAAGTCTGCCTTTCTCAAAAGACCCAACCGGTGAAATAGTTTGGCGTTGAACCTTGGACCTTTTATATTGCATGCGTGAGTTAGCCCAAATAGAAATAATTTTCCAAAGTAGCGACCGCCTATAATCTTTCGTGTTGTTCTTACACTTGGATGGCCTAAGCCGTGGATAGCGTTGTAAGCAGTCATATGAAACTCGGTGATCAAATATGGTCGCAACTTATTTGTAGATACTTAAGCGGTATATTGGCATGTTATTATTAGGTAATAACATTCTTATTATATTGACAATTCTAATAAAATAATCACCTAGTTGTTTCAATTCTAAAAGCTTAACATAGTCCAATATCGCATGTTATTATAACAGGAATGGCTCCGCCTTGGTGGGCGCAGACTGGTGCCTGCGATATTGATTAATTGAGACTCAGACAAGCGATGACGATGGACCCCTATGGCGCATTCCCAAGTGTACCTAAGCGAGCGAAATATAATCTGATGGGTGGCGAGAGGTCTATCTGCTTGTATTTATATTACAGGCCCCATTACTCGCCTAGGGTCTCACTTGATCAATACTGCAATGTAAATAAATAGACGTTAAAACCTATGACATAACCTCACGACAAAACGAGAAAGAGTATAAAGCTAGATTTATTTAAAACTAGATTTTGTCAATAAATGTATATCTCTTGGGATCAGAAATTTGCCTGGTAACCTTTGTCCTCCGTACCGCTGACAACGTGTATGTGAAATTTCATGATGATCGGTTAAGTATTTAAGGCATAAAAGCGTAACAAACAAACTCACATTCTGCATTTATAACACATTTTCATCGCCGTAGTGACTTAGGTAGCCAGTATGTAGTGCGAATATAAATAATAGTGACCAAGTGAGGGTAGTTGCCGTAACCCGCACTTCACCAAGGCGCCGCTGAGCTCACATCAGTCAATCCGTGACCACGATCGATGCAAGTCGGTCGAAACGTCGGGCAATCAATAGGTATTTATTACCTTTTAAATACTTTATCGCGAGTAAGACCCGTTGTCTAGCATTATATTAAGCCGGTAATATTATAACATTATATTTTATAATTGTGTTTCAAATTACTCATGCTTAATCTCGACTCAAATTGCATCAATCAATAATAGCGCAACTGGATAGAATATCAATTGCAGCAAAGATACTTAATATTTGTGAGTGTAATATGCATTAAAAGATAAAATACAATAAGAATTATGTTTTCAAAGCCTTAAAATAAAACATAGTACCTAAATCTATACAGTAATGACTTTATTTTGTCGCGTGCGTTGCTGAAAGCATTTGAAATAATTTTACCAACTGCTCCTTTTAATGTTATTTTTTGCGGCTTGCAAGACAGTTTAATAGGCCCTGGTACTTCACAAATGACAAATTTAGTGTTTATCTTAGTCACCTAGTGACACAGGTGATACAAGAATGGGAAGGTCGTGCGGGATCAGGCCCACATAAAATAAAGATAGAGAATGATTAAAATCCTATAATTTAAATTTCTTGGTATAAGTAGACTAAGATAATCCGAAACACAAGACGTCTGTAGTTACGTTATTAGTAAATAACGTAACTACAGACGTCTTGTGTTTCGGACATTTAAAATAATTTGCAGCTTCACTTAGATGCTAATAGTTATCGTTAAAACCGTCTCAATATTTTAAGAGTATGTTGTCACAAAATAAATTTCATTGAAATATGGTATACACAACAAAATACAAAATCAAGAGGCACGAATAAGAATAGGACATTGAAAGAGCACACCCATTCGTATAATAAAAAAGTGAACTCTGGTTATCACGTTTGCATATATATATACCTATATATATCTTATTATCTTATTATGAAGATAGAACTCATAGTAACTTACGCAGCGATACATTCTGCTTATAGCTTTAAAGATCAGTATATTGCGATATTAATTAATTATCCTGCAAGTTAGAACCTAATTATTCAGAACAATTAAGTAAATACAAAATGTTACGGTAGTTAAGATGAACGAAGTAAATAAAATGTCAGCCCGTGTCAAATACCAAGGTTTACCGAATAACTCAAAATCATTTAATTCGTCGAACCTGATAATAATAATAATAATAAAAATCGTTTATTATATATGAAATATGAACAAAAATGCAATCATTTTTGTTAATTTGTTATTTAACATTTTTTGCACTTAATCGGTAGGTACTTTATTTTGAACAGTTTTGTTACGAGATTTGGCGCTATGGTCACTATCCATTTAAAGACTTTACGTAATTGATTATAGGACATCATTTAGCCACGTGTAGTAGGACACTCGTCCGACCTTCACCGGATATTATCATTATTTTCACATATAATTGAACAATCTAATTGCTGCAAACCGACCGATATGACTGGCGATAACCTACATATATATTTTTATCCTGTTATCTGATTACTTCTTATGACTGTTACATCTCGTCGTGAGATTTCTCATTCTGTGGTAAGCGGGCACGACTCGGTATTTTTAGTTAATTAAGTAAATGCTTCATCCTAACCAATAGCACGTCTGGGGAACAGAAAAGGACATAGGGTACCTTTCATCCAGAAAAATTTACTGTTACAGACCAAACCTAACCTAACAAACATTTTAGGCAAACAAAGTCGCAGACAAAATCGTCGGCGACAAAAATATAAATATTCGTACATTTATTGAAATTAAACTACTATATACGGATTTTATCGCGTTGTTTATTTAACACTCTATTACATAATTTAGAAACTGTTACATTACTATACTATACTATTAAACTTTACTAATTTTAAGCTAACTAAATTATTAAAACTATTTGTATTTAAGTTTAAATCCGTATATAGTAGTTTAATTTCAATAAATAACATTCGCATAAACAGAAGACAATATTATGTAATTCGTACATTTACTTTAATGTTCTTAAATAGTACTACTCTTTTTTTAATCTAGATGGTTTTTATGTTTATTTTTCACACGACATCTCGTCATTGTAACGACTATTATGTAGTGGGATCAATAAATTGATTGGGTACTTGAAGGGTCAGTTTATAACAGAAATATCCTATTTGCAATGCAACTGCACGATTTCGCGCGGTTATCGTACGATCATAGCACTCGCTTCGCGCATGAAAATGATTGCCGTTGTAGCTAATAACATCTCAGCATAAAAAATAAATAAGGTGACTTATTTAACCTTTGATTTCTTTGTATCTCATTGAACGTTCAATGTTAGTTTGAGCAATTAAACTAATTAATTCTTTAGTTATAATTATAATACTTAATTGTTAAATTAAAGTTATTTACTTACATAATAATTGTTTGCAATCGGGGATATGTTAGGTAACTATTTTATGTTAAGTGCTAGGTAAATAACATTCATTTATTGTGGTACACATTAAGAAACAGTTACCAGGCAGTGTTTTTAAAATTCATTACTAAATGTTTTAATTATTTCGTCCCGTTCACAGTTACAAATGTGGTATCGTATGAAAAGCCTCTATTTACATATAAAAAATATGTATATATATTGCCCACTTCATATTTACATGCCAAATAGCAGAATTAAGTTAATTTCAGAGGATCTTTGAATTCTACGGTGATACAACAAAAGGTAAAACAAATATTTTGATTTTTACTCATTAATGAAACCCCTTGGTACAAAGCAATATATTATTCTAAGAATAAAGCTAAGAATATAACGTTATATGTAATAACTGCAGTCGCCTGACCAGTGACAAACATCGCTAATTGAAATAGGATATATGTATATTATTACGTCTATTAATATCAACCCACGAGTCCAGACGGGGTGGGAGCCTCGTGTATGGGGAGGCTGGTGCAGGAAGTGCTCCCTACACCACCCTTCTATCTGTACACCTATGTGTTATACCTGTCTAGGGGGAAAGCTTCGCTTTGTGTTTATTTAATCAAAAACCCCTGCCCTCTTCCCTTCTAGGTACAACTCTAACTATAGGCACAGTGTGAATAAATAAAGCGTCTGCCTACCCGTCTCCCCATTGCCCCCCTTTCCACCCTTTACCCAAAATAGACTTGAGCATACATACATCAGTTTAAATATATTTCACTGTAGGTTTCATCAAAAGCCTCCCTCTACCAATTAATTTCAACGTTGCAACTGCACCCCCTGCAACCGCCCATGGCTGTGCCCGGGCCAGCTACGGGGCTACCTCGGGCACAGCCATGGGTGCCTACAAGGGGTGCAGTTGTGCAGTATGAATAACATTCAGTATTTTATCTACAGTCCGGTGCTAGTTGATAATAGTGAGGTTATTGGATGCGCCATAGAGTTTGTTATTAGAGTAGGTACCTACCAATATTTTACAACATTCGTATTGCATTCGATTATCGATTTAGGCACTCAGACAAATTGAGACAGTTTTTAAAATTTAACGCGATGAATGCGAGTAATGCGGCGCTGCCTAGTATCGATGAATATTGATGGATATCTAGTAACCAAATTTAGTAATAGTAACAGAGTACTCACTACGAGTAGAAGATAAAGTGGAAGTAATTAGCCCGTAAAGATAAGATAATATATCTTTTATTTATGTTTTATTTTTATAGATTAAAATAAGACGAAATGAACTGCAATTGTAATTTAGTAGGAGAGTAATTTTTTTGGAATCTATTGCTTTACCTACATATACCTTATAAGAAACTGGCAGAATGATTTATTTCTTTATCGCGTAATAGTAATTTTATGTAAGTACTGACATATGTATGTATATTAAATAGCGTTACTACTTTCTTACGTTACGAAATTTACGGTGCTATCTTTACCTAATGTATCTTCTTTAAATGTTTGGCCGCGTTAATTTCCATCATGGTTGAATCATTTTGAATGTGGTTTTGAGTCTGTATTGAGATATGTTAAATTTAACATTTACTGTACATTTAAGCCAGAAGTCACAGGAATAATAGATGTTTAGGATACGTAGATATTTATGTCCTACGTTTTGTGCTTATAAAATAGTGGGTATATGTAATTTATTAATATTAAAACAGTATTTACACGAAGATATATACAACAATCTTTGCGTCTTATTAAACAAGGCAGTATCGCGGCACTGCATTGAAATGTGTTGCGAATCTTAGCTGAGATGCATACTGATGGTCTTACAGCCATCATGCGATTGATGTACCTACTAGGTCTACCTACAAAATGCCACAAACACCTTCATTTGTAAGTGTTACCTGACTGGTATGAGATTGGCACGGGTTCTCGCATCAATCAAATTTTATTATATTTTATCATATGCTCTATCTACCTACCCAGGTGGGGAATAAATTATTTTCATTACCGTTGCATCACGTCATACAAATAATATGACTCAGTCTGGATAAGTTTGTCACCCAAACCGTTTAATATCTCAAAATGATTATATTTATTACTGCATATTGACTTTGATGAACTTGATTCATACCAAGTTATGCTAGAATATACATAACTAAACCTGGTATAGCACAGGTAGTCTTTTCTATTTTGCCCCAATTAGATTTACCTAATGTAAAATGTAAATTGTGTATAACATAGTTCTAACTATTTTATGAGAAAATAACATCATGTATATTTTAAATGGTAATGCAGGGGAAGTCAAGAACACTGTGGCTTGGTAAACATATCGTTTCACGGGAGATTGATCAATATAAGATTTATATTTTATGTTGCCGCGGTGAGTACGTTTACTACAGCCACTTAAGTAGTTGCTATACTATCTGCAGAGTGACTAGCACTTTTAGTCTTTAATTAACCAGTTTTTAGTCCTTATTCTGAGCAACTCATAATTCAAAAGACCGGTAGAGTGTTCAGTACTTTTCTGAATCTTTGAAATAGGAGATGCACTAATATTTTTCATTTACAATAGATAACATACAATACATATAAAACAAATTGAATATTGGGTATTATATAAAATCAAGCTGGATGTTTTTATAAGTCTCTCAGAGCCATTTAGTGAATTATCATAACGTGCTGTAAACACGTAACAAACAGACGAAGAAAAAGATCAATTTCGCATCTTTAATATTGGTATGTTCTGACACTTTTTTGCATAGAAAACAAATAATTTAGTTAATATTATTTCAGCCACTTACGCCACATACGTATGTATTATAGAGTTTGCTGATTCGTACATATTTATATAATCACTTAGTAACATACCTAGTCGCCGAGAACCTAATACCCATCTTTTAAGAGAATACTTAAAAGACGTTTTATGTGTGGTTGGTAAAACCAACTACCGTACACCTCTATCGAACCAGTCATGGGTATATGAAATAGACATGCGTATTTTTTTATGTAAAGTCGCGTAAGATTACCTGACAGCGTCTCATCTCAATGTGTCATATAACTCTACATTTCGAGCTGCGTAATATGACATTGTACCATGACATCAAACCATGACATGTCATGTGAAACTCAATTATCCCCATTACGTCATGTCATATTGTAATGCAAATACTAAAAAGTGTAATGGTCGGGTGTCATAGCAATAGATAGACATTACATTAGATAATTAACTATATTGTGACGTGTGACATGTAGGTAACAGAAAGGCTATCGTTATGTTTCAAAATGAGCGATCAGATAGCGAAGAATGTCACGTCTTAAAACAATAAGTACTATTTTTGCCCGCAGCTTCGCTTGTGTAAAGAAGGTTGGGCTAGTAAAGGTACTTTAAAAAAGAAGTTCATGTTACTTAGTGATAATATAGCTTTGTAATGGTGAAATAACTTGATTTTAAAAGTTATTTCGGTTGGTTAGTTTTTTAATTAAATCCTTACAAACAAATAAAAATGAATTTTAGTATAGATTTATTATTACTTTATAATATTAGTATAGATATATATAGTTTAGTGCATTGCCATAACTGTTATAATACACGAGAAAAAAAGTTCTATTAAGTGGTAGCAGTATAAACGCAGCGCACGCGCCGGTATGACTGCGTGTATCTCGATGGCGCACAGTGTTTTAAGAAAACTTTTTTCGGACAACTAATTTGAAAATAAAATATACATATATCTCTGAAACTTAGCAATATACGCAAAAGCAATGTTAAGGACATTGATGGCGTCTTTCATGTTGTGTCTTTTAGATATTAACGAATCTCGTAACTTTATTAGATAGATTTACAGACGCGTTTTTTTGTATTTAGATATTTTTATTTTGCTCGTGTATTCTGCCGTGTTGGAAAGTTATTTACACTGAAATTATTGTCTTTGCTTCCCTAAACAACTACATAAATTACGCGTCCCAATTCCACGGAATCTAGAAATTATGCCAAATTAACTGTTTTCGCTAGAGCTGTCACAATTTTATCCGGATTAACTTAATTTTTATTTGATTTTGATTATTGCAACATACAATATTTTTATTAAAAATAAACGCAAGTAACTGTTACTTTTAGAGGTCACACAGGTCACAATGACAATAAATAACGAACAGAGTGTTCGCTATTTTTGCTACAAGAAAAAGATATTTGCTAAAGCACTTCGCGACTACGCTAGTTCATTTTAAGATTGACTATTATTTATCGACTAGAGTGAGTTTGTTACTTACAAGTGCGCAAAGCATTTGCAGCTTCATGGTACAGCATAGAAAGTAAACAATTATTTATTAATTACAAACTAATACTTGCAAAAGAAAGATATACTAGAATTATCAAATTACATGTCCAAATGGGACTCTAAATAACTGAAATAAGCGGCAAACCAAATGTAACTATAAGTTTGCGTTGAATATGATTGACATGAAATCCTTCGAACGGATCATAAACGAACGGCAATAAAAAAAAGAATGTCTGTAAAATATACAATGAATAAATAGAATCTACAGTTGTCTTTATATTTCAGATATTCATATGTAAATTGTATTTTAGATAAATCTCACTCTGTACAAAATAATACTTTTTTCGTTACAAAGCACCACATATTCTTCTGGATCATAACTTTCAGCTACATTAGTGCTGGTAAGCTCCTCGAACAAATCCGGGTTAGGCACAGCTTTTAAAAATGTAATTGCAGCTACAGGCAAAGAAATCTTGCACCGTTTCTTTTATCGTCGAATAAGCTGTGCATGTGAGATTAGAGGATCAGATGACTCTAAAGCTTTAGAGTCATCTGTTCCTCTAATCTCTAAGTTTTACTGTACATTTTTCAGCAATGATGTTCGAGATCACTTCTCTAAAATTTATTCCTGGGTTCCTATGCCTGCTTGGAGAGCATTCCAATAGGAAGCGATGTTGAACTGATTATCATCTGACTGTCATCGGATGCCAGTCGTACTTTTCTACTACAACCACTCATAAAATATCTAACTTTGCCTTTTAATATACACATCGCCCTAAATAAATTTCGCATTTCGGTATATGTAACAACAGTTTGGTTTTTTAGAGTCCTACATCAGATAATGGATTATTGATATAACAACTTACTAACTTTTAAAATAATTATTAACAAAAATGCAACCCGTATATTTTTTGATGATTAATTTAACTTACTTAAATCAAATCCGGATGTAAATTATTATTTGAATATGCGATAAATTGTGAATTTCTAGATTCCATGGAATTGGAACGTTAAAGACAATAATTTCAGTGTAAATAACTTTTGCCAATACGGCAGAATACACAAGTAAAATAAAAAAATCTAAAAAGAAAAAACGCGTGTTTAAATGTATCTAATAAAGCTACGAGATAGACGCAGCATGAAAGACGCCATCAATGTCCTTAACATTGCTTTTGCGTATATTGCTAAGTTTCAGAGATATATATTTTTTCTAAATATCCAGTTTAATAATATTATGATTCTCAAATATTTTTCTCAAAAACTACTTATGCTATTTAAATGGGGATACGAAATCTTGCATTTAAATGACTATATCTGGCAGATATTTTTATAAGAATGCGATGGCCGAAAAATTGGTTTCTTAAAGCAAAGTGCGATGGCAGCAATAGCGCTCACACACTCGGTAACCAAGATAACCCGAACACCTACATCGCTTCATACTACGGTGTACTCTTTACATATGTTACTATCACATTGCGCATACGTCATGTGTGACATGACGTCATACTTAGTTTAGTCGACTAATGTGCATATGTCTATATTATAATAAGTAATCATATCTTACTTCTGCACAACAATATTATTTCATAATCTAATCTAGTACGTTTGCAATTAGATCACTGTGATTAGATAGTCCTGATAATAGTAACATAAATCTTATTCATTACTAAATCAATGCTGTTGATCATAATTTCTGTATTACATACTGCTTCCCCCTATGGATCCTATATGACGCAGTATTAAGTACCCTATGAGTAACTCCAAGTTTCATACCAATTTGTTTAATAGTTTACCTGTGACCCAAACCTCTAAATATCTTTAGAAACTATCACAATTCGAAGATTTAAATTATTTTTAAGTAGCCAATTGTCATTTTAATGGATCAATGTGATCAATAGGCATGTTGAACTCTTATATAGTTTATACAAGCAGTTTTTGTATTAAAGTCAAATAAAATTTCATTCAAACTCCATGTACTTAGATAGAGATATTATCGCCAGCCTGTTAGTAAGCATTCAGTGTTATCTATTATTACAAATATTTATAATATCATTTATATCTATGCAAATATAATAAATAGTAATTGCAAGGGACAAAGATCCTATGTCTGCGTGTTTCTTCTTCTTCTTTTCATCGTTATGACCGCTGCGTTCAGCGGTGCGTTCAGAAAGGCAGGTATATTCTCACCAGAGATACACAACACTTAGTAATCAGGTAAATAACGACAGTAGCAAACCAATTATTTTATTTTATTAATTGGTGTATTTACTATATGTACATTTTATATAACATTCCTTAATTGTAATGTAATATTTACTATAGTCTTTTGTAAAGACTTTTTACAATTTGTACGGTTTGTATACGGCTAGATAGACCAATGAACTAAAAAGCTAGGTTAGAGTGGACGCGGAAGGTGTAAGGCCGGGGTTGTGGCGTATGATGGGAGAGGCTTATGTATGTCAGCAGTGAAATGCAACGGCTGATTAATTGTACGTATTAGCCCGCTAAAGTTTGAAAAGTACTTGTAAAGTATAATTTTTAAATGACCATTATATTAAGATTTTAATTTTAATTATCATTAGCGGCAAATTACCACGTTATTACCATGATTTTCAATTATGCACTACTCTTTGTTTTAATTGCATCGCGTAGAATAGAACCATGTTAAGATTTTATATTGCTAACATAAGACTAGATGCAAACTGTACCGCCCCAAAGAACCTGAAATTAAAGAAGAATATTGATTTACTCAAGTAATCAATAGATATATCAATTTGCCATCTTTTTGTGACAAATACCTGAAAGCATGTTATACCAAAAACAAATGTTGTCTTTTATATTTGATATTGGAAGTCTTAATGTTAGAAAGCCACTGTGGCCCTAAAATTTCTAATATCAACAAATTAGGTAATAGCATCCATACATAATAATTTAATACAAGACTCCAAAATTAATAACAGCTTTTGCGATCTTTAAACCTAAGAACGCTTGGGTAATAATTAACTAGTCTTTAAATAAATTGTCCATGTCTTTTTTTATCATTACAGGTAACCGGAAAGGCTATCCGTAAGGGTTTCCGAAACTACATCCGCCCTACGCACACCATGCCGGGGACTAATTATTAATCAATATTGCAACTGCATTGGGCGTTCCTCCCTCACCCCTCCCCTCTCCCGCCATGGTAGGTCCCGCCCGTCGTGCCAACATCGCGGTACGCACCCGGCAACAACCAACTCCAAGCTAAACTTGGGCCGGGAACCAACAAAGGTAGATAGAGCACAATCAATAACAAAACAAATTACCTATCCATTCAGTTGTTTTGGGTAAAATTTCTTACGAAAAAACTATCATAAATTATGTGATCAACTTTAAGTAAAGGAATACTTAAATGTGGAAAGGGTTAAATTGATTTTATCTTTTAAAGAATTCCGACATTTTTTATATATACCAGGTATTTTTGGAACTTTCCAGTTGTTAACTCCGTCAATCAAATGATTGTTGTAGGCTCAACCACAGATAATATAATACTATACAGCTCAACTAAAAAAAAGATAGTTGACGAGAAATTAGTTTCAAACAATTAACACAAGAATATGCTTAAGCAGAACACGAGGACTTAGAATCTTTAGAGATCTTTAGTCATTCATATATAAACCATATCTTGATGATTATTATGATATATAAAATTCCAATATGAGGGGGCTAATGGTGGCGGCATATTCAAGTTTTCAGTTTGCTATTCGTCACTGTTCATATACTTATTGTCAATTACCCAAAGACCAGAATAAAATATTAAATATTAATTGTTTAAATAGAAATATATACTTAGGTAGGTACTCTTTTCGACTTTCTAAATAGGAATGGATGGATTTGCAAATATGTTATCAACAACGGATATAAAATATAATATTTTCAAAGCATGATAAGTAATTGACATAATCGCAATTGAGAGCAAGAAATAATTTAATGAACTGACTTTGATCAAGAGCCTTTATTAGAAAATAACAAAAAGATCTACATGTGTTTCGAGAAAAATTTAAGACTAGTTTTTATCTCGGTGTGAGTTTTAAGGATTATTTTAATATGATATTTAAAAACAAAAGCCTCCCAAAACATTTTAAACGGCACGTCATAATAAAATTGATACCAGTTAAATATACCAAAATATAAGACTTTTACTTTGACTTCGGCTATGTAATAATTTTTTGATAATGCTCTATTAAATATGTGATTGTATTATTCTACTTTAAAAAAATATTATAGCGGCAAAGAACTACATATTGTGCTATATTATAACATTTTTATGCAATTTGTTTGTAACTAGAAGCAATTTTATTAACTAAACATTATTATTTATATTTTTACGAAGATAGTGGTACATCTTCCATCAGAGGAATACTTGGTCCTTTGTGAGGCTTACTCAGAGCTTGCATTGTTCGAACATACAGATGATAGGTACCTATACCTATTGACTGCCACTACAACTGCACTATTCAGTACAGCCACGATCAGGCTCGCAGAGCAATGAAATGTTTAATCAGTATATTGGTATGTTTAATTAAAATACATTTAGATGTAAAACAGCGCAAATTCTTTTATTTGTTTATAAATTAAAGTTGATGTTATAATAACATACCTAATACTGATCAAATAATAAAATAAATAAAAATAACATTAAAATATACAATTATAATTAATAACGACGTTATTAAACTTCTTTTAGGTTTATAACATTATTATTGAAAATAGGCGGAATCATGTTTTAAATAAAATTATTTAAAAGTATAAAAATTTCCGATTACTACAGTAGTAGTAAAGGTTTCATCATCCTAACAGACAGAGCTGTAAAAACTTCGCTAAAATATTAACTGTACCTATACAAAATAATAATAATTTACTTAAATATATTTTAATTAAATTTTGTTAATATTATTTTAATGAAGTACTAAGTATATCTTATTTTGTCTTGCAGTCTTTCAGTTTCTGAAAGACAAAATAAGAACTACAACGAGTAGGAAACACACAAGAACAAAAGATGTCACGATAACCATCAAAAAGCTCAAGTGGAAATGGGCAGGCCATACCATCAGAGGAATAGACAAGTGGTCGAAATTAGTGATGAACTGGTACACAGGCAATAGGAAAAGAAAACAAGGTAGACCACTCAGACGATGGGTCGACGAAATTAAGGTAGTGGCGGGCGGTGCTTGGACATCACTAGCCAGAGAAAGAGAAAAAAGGAGTCAGTTGGAGGAGGCCTTTGCTATAACAAAGCACACAGATATTACAACCAATGAAACAACTAAAGAAACTAACCAATTGTGAAATATCTGACAGAAGGCTTATAATAATAATAATAAACTAAGTATATCTAATGTCGGTCGGTCGATGGGTAGGTACAGTAAAAGGAACGTACTAAATTAATATGCATGTAGGTAATTAACACGCTATTATGTATTAAGTTCGTACCTACATACATGTGAACACTGACATTGAATCTCAATTATTTAATTTTGCTGATGTGTTAGGCATTACGATAAAATGTTAGTAATTTAATTACAATTTCACCAGAGCACGCTTTATTAATCCGAAATTTTAGATGCATCAATAGCCATATTCGCACAGCTAATTCATAATGTAGCATACATTACATAATACAATTGAACACAAACAAGCCTATTCCCATTGGTGTATCACTCTGACAGTCTAGCCTGGGGAAAATCAATACCTTCGCGCGCCGTCTCAGTGCATCGCTCAGCTGCTGTGTATTGATTTTGGAAGCTTTGTCAACAGAAAATAACTTACCAGTAAAATGCAATTTTGTCTCCATGGCCTTTCCTGACGTTCCTATCCAGCACGTTGAAGCAGACGTTAGTGACAGCTCCCTCCATACATTTTACGAAAATTCGTCCCTTGTTTATGTCAAAATTATAGGACATAAAATTGCCGGCTGTAGGGGAAGTTTGCCAATGGAATTCGTTTACCATTCCCGACCAAAAAGCTTCTGGTTGTTCGATGGACAATCTGTGCATATCTTGATATTTTTGGAATGATGGTAACCGCGATCTGTCGGTGACATGATCGGTAGGCAGATAAAACTGCGCCATCGCAGATTCAGACGCTACGTTTTCGCGGTGCGCACAAAAAAGGAGTAACCGAGTCGCGATGTGCGCTCTGACTGAATGGGCGCTGAATAGAGCGCGGATCAAACGTCGGTCGGCGTCGTTTGGCACTCACACACGAGCGGCGATCGCCTGCGAGATGACGCACATACGGAGCGCGCGTGCGCGACCTATGCGCACCCCGATCTCAAACAAACCAACTTCGCGCATTTACAGCGCACACGGGGCTGAAATACGATTTTCGTAGACACAATGCAATAGATTATTTTCAAATTCAGATTTTATGAATTTCATAATTGGACCGGACCTACTTGTGGCATAAAGTGGAAAATAGAGACTGACCACTTGATATGAACGTTAGTAAAATTAAATATTAAGTTTTTATCGCCGGCAGCAAGGTGTGTTTATGAAATGGTATCTGCAGCACTATCTGCCTCTCCCTCATAGTAATAAGGCAAGTATATTATTAAAAGTAAGGAAAATGTAATTAAGGGTACGATGAGGCTGGCATACCTTTATAAGATAAAAGCCTCTAAATAAAAAATATTAAAAAACAAAATATTAAGTTTTCTTGCATTTATTATATTATACTTAATGATATAAAATTACACCTATTGTAAAACCTACACCCTGGCTGTTTTATTTATAATTGTTTAGAGATATATAACTGTATTATAAAGCTAGACCTAACTTCAAAATGTTTAGAGGCACTTATTCCTCCAGTTGATATATCAACTGGAATAGGTGGTCGTTACAGCCGGGTTTGACGGTAATACGTTCCATACTAGGTACGGAGGGATACGACTTTGTGTCAGTTGTCATCTACAAACAAGACCAAGTGCCATCGTTGGAAAATTAGATTTATGTGGTCATCGCTACGTAACGTATATGCTATATAATCAAGCAATTAAAAAAGTTGAAATATTATAAGAGCGTAATATGCAATGCTTTTGGTTACAATTGTGACCCAATATGCGTATTCGGACCGTAATTAAATACAAACGTATGTGGTATTTGTACTAAACATTACCTTCTCTTGAGATAATATAATATTCCTTCATTTCAATAGAATTTTACAGTTCTCTATCTTCTAAACAATGCAATGAAAGTAACTGCAATTTGAGGCATTTCAATTTAGAGTTGAAAAACAATGCCTGTGCTAATGTAAACTATCTGACAGAAACAGTTAATCTCTGCGTCGCGAAAAAGTTAACAAGCATTAACGCAAGCGATAGCTTAGTCCTCGGCGGGGTCGCGACGGTATGCGAAAGTGATTCGCGCGGCCCCGTCGATAGTGGTTTTGTCGAGGAACACCGTGGTAGGTTTAGTCGGTATTCCGGGAGGTACATTATCTTTTCAAAATCTTTCTTTTACCCCGGCGAGTCCGACATAATCCCTCCGCCCGCCCCCGCGGAGGGATATGCGTCATAGCATTCCCCCACGTAAAAATAAAAAAAAAAAAGCGATAGCTTAGTGGGGAGACTAACAGACTGCAATGCAGAGGGTGTCGGGTTCGAACCTACGTCGCGCACCTCTGACTTTCGGAAGTTATATGACTTTTCGAAATTTTTGATTGACAATTATCGCCTGTTCTGTGCCTCGGAGAGCACGTTAAGCCTTCGGTCCCGGCTGCCATGAACATTTATGGCAGTTGTTATTGGGAAGTCAGTGCCCTCTTATATCCTGACACTGGTCTAGCCTTAGGGTATCGTTAGCCTTCGGGTTGCGGAGGTCAGGTGACAGCCGCTCCGTGTAAAAACTGATATCCAGTCAAATCCGGTTAGACTAGAAAAGCCGACCCTAAGTGACTTGGGAATAATAAAGGCTAGGAAGAGCGCAAGGTACACCTAGATTCTAAAAACGAATTATAGATCTAACAAATTTTGTCCTATGTGGCAATCGAAGCCACAGCAATAGGAGCACTGGCAGTGGCGAGACAACATTTAAATTACTGTGCTAAACTTGCAGTCACTACGTACTTAGTTACTGGGTGAAAATATTTTTCTTTACCCTTAGCCCGATTTCATTACGTTGCATATTTTTTGTGATATTGGTGCCAATTCTGTTGTCACAAAATTCTCTTATCTTAGCTAAAAATCTCTAAAATTTAGTTTAGTCCTGTCACCTTTAGCGATTTCAGAATACGAAATGTCGTTTGACAGGACTAAACTAAATTTTAGAGATTTTAGCTAAAATAAGAGAATTTTGTGACAACAGAATTGGCACCATTGCCTTCCTGATGAGACAACACATATTCTAAAATATTACCTATAAGTTAATTAATTGCTTAATCAACATAAAGTAAGTTTAATGTTAAAGATACAGTTTCTAAGCTTTATTAGTCAATTTAGGTTTACCTGTTGCCACATTAAGTATAAGAAAAACTAACAAGAAACATACGTTCACATTATTCATATTTTATTAAACATATTATGTAGCACTAACTATTAACACACTAACGCAATATCTTCCGGTTTTTGAAAGGCAAATTAAGGCTAATCAAGGCCTTTTAGATGCCGAGTTTATATTTATTGAGAAAATATATAAATATAGACGTTTGCGAATAATTACAAAAGGTTTGGCAGAGCAGGAGTATAGACTTTCATATATACAAAGTAAAAAATAACACGCGACCACATTGTGATACCTGCAGAATGGGCAATAGGCGTCGTGATTTCTAGTTACTTGCTTAGAGATAAACTTTTGTGACGAAAGATTAATGACAAACTAGCCTATAGCACTAAAGTTAAAATCATCTATCTGATACCTCAACCTTGCAATTAATTTAAAAGTATTGGGTAATACTATGCTAAAAGACGCTATGTTGGATTATTTAAAGCCACATGTATTCTTATTTAAGACACTTAAAGTCCGCCGTCAGGCGCCGTCTGGATTAATAGAATAACAGAAAAACAAAATTTGTGACAATGTTTTCCATCTTTATGTTACAATTTAGTAAGTGATTGGTGTTTACTTTCAAGGCTAGAAGCAAAATTCAGTTCATTAAAAGATTATAAAGATTAAATTTTGATATATATTTTATAGGAGATCTATGAAAGATATTTTTCGCATTTCAGCCCACAGTGCAGCGCAGCTTCGCTGCTAACAATTTGAAAATTACATAATGGCAACGGTTGTATACATTTTATATGGGTTAATGCAACGCCCTAACCTGCGCTGTTGCGATGCATTTCAATGTCTATGAAAGTGGTACATGCTATCTAGCGCATTTTTTATACTTTTTAAATATTACTAGACAGTTTGCGGTAGGTCTTTCTGGGTGTGAACTGAAACATACGTACTTACGTGTGTACTCAGATTATTATTTGTGTTTCTAATCAAATATATCTTATATGAAGGATACAAATGATAGAATAACAACTTTATTTTAAATCCAGTTTCTTTTTATTTCACAACCCTAAAGTCACAATTAACATGTTTTTCTAAGGTTTCCAGTTTGAAGACTTCGAAGAGCTAAATGGCCGGCTGTATAGGTATAAACATGTAAAACTTCGAATAATACCAGAGAAAAATAAAATACCTACCGTTTTGATACAATAGCTATTGTGATGTCGGCAACCATTGCTCAGTGTTTGGGTCAGTAGACCTTCTCAAACTCTCGCTGAAAACCGTGATTTAAGTCAAGGTCTACACCGACGAAATGTAAAAGAGACGGTGAATAAGATTCCTGTATAATATATCCTGATCATACCCACAGTTGATTGCCGCAAACGCGCTAACGCATGATGCCTCTGCGAAGAAGTAATATCGAAGCAAATACAACTAATATGCCTAATTCTTTTGGGAATTGATTTAAAGAGCTGTTGATCTTTTTTATTAATTAGCTTTACAATTATACTACTATTTTACAAAACCAATCTTGGAATTATATCTGCATTCTGCATTATGTATACCTTTACTTAGATACCTGCCTATTTCCCGGAGGGCTAAACAGAGATATACCTACATAAATATTATTGTTACAATCGCAATTGCCAATTGGCTAACTATGTTTATATGTTTCACGTAATGAGGCGCGAGTACTTCGAGCTGCTATTAAAAGGTTCTTTATTAATAAAATGACTGAGCCACGGGACCAACCATGCAGTGACTAAACTTTACGTTAATGTTCACGTTTTCTCATAGTGACCCAAATGTGTGTAAGCAGTCGGTAATAATGTAAATGTTTCAATATTTAAAGCTAATTGCAAAAGATAGTATTTTATTTAAAAAATAGACAACTAAACCGTGATCTGTTATCCAACTCTACTCTTACTAAAAAAACTTAGTACGTGCTACAATCCTACTACAAGCTGGTATGTTCAGCATGCCGTTTATTGTATAAAGTCAGTATGTCTGAAATTAGTGCTACTAGATTTGTGAGATAATTTTAATCCACCTTTGTCAATTTTATTACGAGTTATTTTCACACGCAAACGACTTTGTATATTTAATAATGGAACAATGAATGAACATGTTTAAAAACAGCCATTATATTTGTTAAAAATTAAAGTAAACATTATCTACTACAGACGCCATTGCGGACTAGACTAGTTTGGCAGCTCCATGCATCTTACATGATTACTGATACAATTATTAAGGTACTTGCCTTTGCCTGCTGCTTCGCTGGGGCACAGTTGTTTCTCTGAATAAAAGTACCCTGTCTCCCTTTCTGTAACCTTGACAAAGCAAATGAGAAATTTCATGATCATCGGTCGAGCAGTTAAGGCGTGAAAACGTAACGTTTAAACAAGCAGTCGTTATTATCATATTTATACGACAAAATTTCTTCTACACTACTATTCCGCTAATATTTCTAAATTTCATATAAAAATACGGGCAGTATTTTTCATTGATACCAAGAACGTAAAAGCTCAATTTCGGAAAACTATTAGGTTCGTTTTTTTCTAAGACGGCAGTATAGTATTATTTAAATTTCGAAGATTTGAATGATTAGTATATTATGTATCAATCTATAATCTCGACATTTTTATAGCTTTTAGTGACACGTGCTAGCGGGTCCCCTAATGGCAAGTGAAAACGTCGCTTGTGGACTTCCTCTATGCTAAAGGTACACACAGCGAAACCACTGCCTACCGTAACAACACTAGTCTCTATTAACCTTGTTTCAAGGGGGACAAGTGGCGACGAAGTCTTGAATTTAAGTTGACCAAGTTAATATGTGGTGAACTGAAAACGAACTATAGATACTTACAGGAAGTCAAAACGGCGGTTATCTTAATAATTTGTTACAAAAGATTCATTTTTCGCAGCCCCATATTTAAGATAATTTATCATAAAGTTAGCTTGTATTAAAAATTACTTCAGAAAATTATAGTATTTGTTTTATTTACTAGTCTGGTATCTATTATACATTTGTGCTCACTTATTTGTTTAAATAGCAATGAATAATCAATTTATTGATGTAGGTATAATCTTTGACGGTTGCTAGTGTTAAAGAAATAATGCTAGTGTCAATAAATTAACTGTCGTATCATCGATCTATTGTTGTTGTTGTTGTCCTAAGGCACCCCGCTGGTGCAGAGGGCCCCAACAAGTTTTCTCCAAGCCGGCCGGTCCCGCGCGATTCTTCGAGCGTCTTCCCATTTGAGTTCTTCCCTCCTGAGCTCCTTGTCCACCGATCTCCTCCACGTGTGTACTGGCCGTCCGCGTCTTCGCCTACCCTTCGGTTGCCACTCAAAGGCGATGTCAGCAGCATTACCATCTTCCCTACGGAGAGTGTGGCCAATCCACTTCCATTTCCGCTGGGCAATTTCTTGCAAAATTGGAGTTTGATGGCATATAGACCACAACTCTTTATTCGAGATGGTTTTAGGCCAGTAGATACGAAGGATGGATCGAAGTGACTTATTCACGAAGACCTGTAGCTTACTCGTTAAGCCTTTCGTAACTCTCCAGGTTTCACAACCATAGAGAAGCACCGACTTTACGATGGACTCGAAAAGGGAGAGTTTAATGCGCCTGGTGAGAACATTGGATTGCCACACTGGTCTAAGTACGCTGCTTTGGCTTTTTTAATACGAGTTTCAATGTCCTCATCTGAGCCTCCTGAGCTTGTCATGGTGCTTCCGAGGTAAGTGAAATTGGTGACAGTGGTCAAAGGCTGGTCGTCTAACTTCAATGGGGTCGTGTTGTCACTAGGGAGTATCCGCATATCAACTGTTTTACGAGTGTTGACTCGAAGCCCACGCTTTAAAGCAGCATTCTTCAGTTCTTCAAGCTTGCTTTGGAGTTGAGGTAGCGACGGCGAGATCAACACTATGTCGTCAGCATAATCCAAGTCCTCAAGTGTACCATTTCCCCACTGAAGGCCGTTTGGTGTCTGTGTGACTTCCCTCATTATATCGTCGATCAAGATGACAAACAGAAGTGGTGACAGGAGACAGCCCTGTTTCACACCGGCTGAGATTTTTATTGGGTCACTTAGCGCATGTTCGTGAACCACTCTACAGGTACTCTGCTGATATAAAGATCTAATTATACTAACCACCCTGGAAGGAACGCCCCTGTTTAACAGACACTTCCACAGTGCGACCCAGTTCACGGTGTCGAAGGCTTTCTCAAAGTCGACGAAGCCTAAATACACTTCGGATTGCCATTCAACACACTGTTCTATAAGGATGCGCAAAGTATTGATATGGTCGGTACAAGAGCGCCCTGGTCGGAAACCTGCCTGTTCTTCGCGCAGTGTTTTTTCTATTTCAGGTGACATGCGGTTTAGCAGGATCTTAGCTAAGACTTTAGCTGCAGAAGGCAGGATGGTAATGCCACGCCAGTTGTCGCAAGAAGATAGATTGCCTTTCTTCGGAACTTTAATTAACAATCCTTCTTTCCATTCCTGGGGGACCGATTCCGTTTCCCAAATTCGCACAAGTAGGGGGTGCAACAGCTCTGCTGTTACCACCGCATCGGCTTTCAGCAACTCTACGCTAATACTGTCTATACCTGGCGCTTTCCCAGACTTCAGTTGCTTAATTGCTTTAACAACTTCGTGTATTGTAGGTGTTGTTGTAGATATTTCAAGGGTATTGCCAGGTGGATTCGCATTGGAGTTGTCGACAGTGGTGCTGTGCGCGCTTTGGCATCTTGTTAACAGCTCGTTGAAGTGTACATGCCATCTGTGAAGTTGTTCGTCCGAAGTGCACAAGAGCTGCCCATCTTTGCTGTGGAGTGGCTTTCTGATGGTCTTGCCACGCTTCCCACTAAGAGTTTTAGTAGCATCGTAGAGTCCCCGCATGTCCTTACGACGGGCAGCTACGTTCGCTTGTTCTGCTGCTTCATCTGCGGCGCGGCGAAGGTCACGTCTAGATAGACTTTTTATTTGTGCTCTGAGATCAGCGTATTGTGCATTCAAGGTATCAGTAACAGGATCGTTACTGGACACAGAAGCCATTTGAATCTTGATCTGCTGTCTTTTTTCAATTGTGGCCCAGAGCTCGGACGACATCCAAGCCTTTCTTGAGTTGCTACAGTAACCCAGGGTTGTTTCTCCTGCCTTTACAAACGCTGTGCGTATACGCGTCCAGTGCTCATCCATTTGTTCATCTTCCAATTCTTCAAGCAACTCAAACTGGTTTTTCAAGCTAACAACGAACTCTTCACGAATATCTGAGTCTTTCAGCTTAGCTACATTGAGTTTCTTGGGAACTTTACTTGACTTTTTATGAATGGCAGCCATTTTAAGACGCATTTCTGCCACAACTAAGTAGTGGTCCGAATCAACGTCAGCGCCGCGCTTGTTACGCACGTCTAGTAGGGATGACCTCCATGTCTTGCTAATAGCGACGTGGTCAATTTGGTTGAGGGTAACACGATCTGGAGATTTCCACGTCACCTTGTGGCATTCCTTGTGGCTGAAGAGAGCTGAAGAGAGTTCGATCTATTATGATTCTTTAATTATAATAACAAGCCATGTAAGATTTGGTTTAAAAAGCTTCCTTCATCAACGGTCGTCCAAAGAAATAATGAAAACATAGAAGTTAAAGTATCGCTCCGTCAGGTAGTTCAGTAAGTTATGATATAATGTAATGTAATGAATAATGTAAGTTATAATAAATTTACTGTTTTATCGTTGATCTAGTATAATTATTTGATTATAATAACAATTCATTGAATTATTGAGTACCTACTTAAGTTCTACAAGCACTTATTAACTTTACGATACAAACAATCATTGTATTGTCATAAAAAATACAATACTAATTAGATAACTACAATAAATTTCGCTCAAGAAAATGTTTTTGAAATAGTTATGCAATTATGATGATCATCATCACAATTTGTGTCTGTGCACGATTCACAAGAGAATTGCTGCCACTCCGTTTGGTAAGAACGGCAATTGAAAATATTCTTTACAAATTTGGATAATAAAATTTAGAAAAATATAACTATTTCGTGAATAGTAGATATATATGTATATAAAAAATGCCAAATTGCAAAATATTATGCAACAGAAACCTTATTTTAAATCAATCATGACTGTGATTTAAATAGAATAAATCGCAACCATTGTTTATTTTAATCGTTATTCGTGCTTGAAAATCTTAGAATGTATTTTAGAATAATTTTCAATCTTCACAGGTAAGTATGGCTGCCCCGGAGATCATTGATATAATATGTGATTTCTTTATTCTAAACAATAGGAATTATTTATTAGGTCTTTAAATTAAGATTAATGTTGTTACTTTAATACTATATTCAGTTTCTTTAGTTTGAACAATAAAGTATACATAAATATAGTACTAAAAATATTTATACTTGCACCTGGTTTAGGCAAAAAAAATCTAGCACTACAGTTCTGCCTTTGATAGGTTTAAGGCCGGGACTCCACCAAAGCGGAGACGAGACGAGCGGAGGGGAGATGTTTTTTAAACAACCAATAGAATTGTGTTATTGACACCTCTCCTCTCCGCTCAGCTTCAATGGAAATCGCTGTGCACGATGGAAGCGGAGATGTGAGCTGTGCACGGACGACGCGCAGTGGAAACGAGAGATGTGAGCGGCGTGCAGTGAGCGATGTCACCCTCCCCCTTCTCGCCCGCCAGCAACCCGCAGAGCACCGCGCGCGCGCCGGCCGGCCATCTTGCAAGTACCTTGCTAGCACTCAACGCCTCGCACCCGAGCTGAAAAACATCTCTTCTCGCACAGCACACAGCACCCCGCACACATCTCCGCTTTGGTGGAGTCCCCCGAGCTGTAAAACATCTCTTCTCGCACAGCACACAGCACACCGCACACATCTCTGCTTTGGTGGAGTCCCGGCCTTACTCAATAAATTGTTCGTTTCGTCAACTCGTTTAAGCACTCCATTTAATTTATGATGTGAACTACCAACTCCATTCTCCCGTATGCCTCGCAGACAGGTACATGTACCCAGTATAGATTGTAGACATTTAATTTTTGATTGGGGGTAAAACCGGACAATCTTCGCTGCACACCCTGTCCGCAGACAATCGCATATAGAATCTGAATATATTGGAAGTAGGTATGTGCCACAATCGATATCTGATGAATGTTTGATGGGTGGACGGTGGAGGCAGACGAGCTTCCGCACCATATGCCGCAGACAGACGGTTGTATACAGATTCTAGATGTACTGCACTTGCGATAGACATGTCTATAACGTGAACCCTTTGATGTATTACAACCTGTATAATTTGGTAACAGTGGAGGGTGGTGCGAGGGGGCCTCTTGTCTGTCTCCCTAGGGTGCAGACAGACAATTCTACAAAGGTACAAAATTATATATGTGTAAACGTGGTAGATAGATTTATATCAAAATGTTTGTTACAGGACTAATGGGACATTTTACACGCTTTGGCTCACGCTGCGATTTGAGTCTCGAAATATTTGTTTCATAGAAACTAGTAGCGTCCGGAGGGACGTTTTGACACTAAATTTTGCAAGGCTCTACTACTCATATGAACAAGGTATGTTGTGAAGTTTTTGTGACATCAGATATAGTTACACGCTTTTGAATTGAACACAGAAATCACTATTTTCCTGGTTCACTGTCGTTTAACAGAAAATGATGACAAATGATAAATATATGTCTTACTTTGTATATGTGCTGAAAGAAGTAGCTATAGTTCATAATTATAAAGAAATAATATAAAACTGAATCCACCTATAGAATTCGTACGTATTCACTATTTTACAAAAGGTCGGTATAGTGAATTTTTATAAATAATCTATTATCAAATTTATTGCTAAAAGGACTCTATTGCATAATTTTATTGATGTACCCACCTAATTATATACGCATTTGCAAACAAAACGGATACCAATGCAAATAAGCTGTACTATTGTTATATAACTATTATGAATAAGTAGGTATTTATAATTTGTTTCTCTTTACAACTAAAATATTATTCAGTATATATGGAGAAGAGGTATTATTTAATTTCTATAACACACAAAAAAATGAACAATTTTATAATACAGATAATTGATAATACAGTTTTATCAATACAATCAATAAATTGAATAAAATATTATGTAAATGTAATATTATGTTACTGGTGAGAATGTAATTAAAAAATATCTTCAATTACCTTTTTTAAGGAAGTTTACTGTCGGCAGATTTTTATTCTGCCATACTATTTGCGCATTTATTTAACTACTTTATGTAAGATTATTATTAAGTTAATTTTATCTTTAATTTGTTACATTATTTTGACGTATTAAGCCTCAATCATATTATTTTGCGACAGAAAACCGATAAAGAAAGAAAATATAGACTCGATATCAAGAAACAAGTACAAGATTTTCAGCGGAAGTGAAATTAGGCAGAAAACGTTACACTGAACCACAGGTCGACCGCTTTTTAGTGTGTCGCTGTGTGACGCAACCTGAATCTCTGAGAGTTCGGTGTAATGTTCTCAAACATAATTTGTGTAAAGTTTATAGAGCCTAAGTCTTTTAACACTGATAAAAGGACCGTGCCCAGTAGTGGGACAATTTATAAAGATATCCGAGGTAAAGAGTTTATTTCTCAAAAAGAACATTACATAGGTCACTTAAAATATGATAAACTTCAAACAAATATAATATAACAAGTACATACTAACATTATATATTCGATCGAAGTTTAAGTTTGTTATATTTTTATATAAAACCAAAATAATTAATTATGGGCATAGCCACAGTAGCTTTATATTTAAGAAATGATGGCTTGTTTACATGTGAGCATGCTTTCCACAATGTTCTGTATGTTGCAGAGTAAAAGCCCACCAAGCGGAGCAGTAGAGCTGGTTAAATCCATCGAATTCATTTTAGGATGTACGAATTTCCAACCAAAATCCAGTGGAAAGTACCAGGTACTTTCCACTGGATTTAGGTTGGGAATTCGTGTTGGCTGATACTAACAGCATATAGGTACCTACGTGTCTTCTTCGCTAGAACAGCGTGCGCAAATGTTTTTATCCATGTGATTGGAATCCTCGCCGATTGCAGTTAGTGCGAGCTGATCATATGTACAAAAGAATTTTATTGCACCTTTGTGCATTTAGTGTTACAAAGCTACCTTTGTATGGTGGTTAGAATTCATGACTTGCCTACAAAACGGGGGACATATCCATACAATATAACACACATTTGCTTAGCGTTCTTCTGGTCTTTACAGTACCCGACGTCGACGCTCGTCACATAGTGCAATCCGAGGTTCATGAGAGAGAAGTACGCTATTCCAGTTCGCTAGTGTCTAGAATGCACATTTTTTTGGGAATTTTACATGGGTAATCCTATTTTCACGGAGTAGCATTTGAAGTACATAGTTGACTTTAGGTGACCGATGTATTGTTGGCAGCCAAGAAACTCTGCATTACACTCTTTAGGCTAATTTTGAGTTCCCCTTAACTCTTCTATTTTTTTTTTGGGGATTGGGTAGGTACTTTTCCTGTGCCTTAGTGTCTGACACACTAATAAGCGCTCGTCCCGTGTTGCAGGTAGCGTTTTCTTCCAAATTCTACCTCCGTTGAAAATGTTGTACACTTGTTTCTTAATATCGAGTCTATATTTTATTTACGTTATAATTATAGCTTGATCGAGGCTTAACATAAAATAATGTGACAAACTAAAGATAATTAACTGATAATTACATAAAATTACATAAAGTAGTTAAACACCTTCCAACAATGAATGCGGGAAAAGTATGACATCTAAACTTCTTTAAAAATATATTTTATTTATTGAAGACACTATTTAGTACGACTATTTAGTAGTAAACTCTTACAAGCAATATAAACAATAAAAATCTCTATTTTCATCAACGTCAAAGTTGGTAGTACGATGGTTAGTTAGTATGATGGTTAGTTATCTAAGTATATTATACTAATAACTATAATAAACCGAAAGAAAACTTGAAACAAATTTGGATTAGTTCCATTTTATGCATTCTTAGTATTATTGAACTATATTAAGAATAACAGCGCTAACCAAGTGAAACTGCTAGTACTTAAATAAAAACTAAATAAAAAAAATATATAAGGTGTAGAATGCCAATTGTTATTTTTTTATTCATTCTTGTTACCCTGTATTAAACCGTCCCACTGCTGAGCACGGGCCTCTTCTCAGTGTGACAAGGATTAGGCCATAGTCGACTACGCTGGCCGAGTGCGGGTTGGCAGACTTCACATATCTTTGAGAACATTACGGAGAACTCTCAGACATGCAGGTTTCTCGCGATGATATATTAATATATTATTTTATTTGGAATTATTCCACACGTACTCAGACTACTGTACTTAAAACCTGTGTAGTCACGTTCAGCAGTAATACCGAGCAGCAAACCAGTCATTGGAATAAAGCTGAAAATATAAATCATAACTTCGCTAAACATTCTCTCTAAAATGAACATTCGAATTTAATTAAATACCATTTGTAAACCGTGTAAACCAATATCTGAAGGTGGCAACAATGCTAACTACTGAGATATAAAAATGTCTTACCGGTATTTGGCAAGCTATTTGAGTCTATTCTCAATGAATGTATAGTCCGCCAAATTAGAGGACGTTTTAGCTGCTCACAGCATGGTTTCCGAACAGCACGCTCTACACTTACTAATCATGTTAGTTTTGTTGACTATGTTAGTACTCATTTAGGGTGTGGCTCACAGGTGGATGCAGCATATCTTGACTTTCGTAAGGCTTTTGATCTGGTCGATAATGATATGCTCTTAACAAAGTTTTCCACGATAGGATTTAGTACGAAGCTCCTTGAATTCATGGCTGACTATCTCAGAGATCGAAAACAGTATGTTAGGGTTGGCAACTATGTATCACAGGCATACTATACACGTTCAGGCGTGAGTCAGGGTAGTACCCTTGGCCCTACCCAGTTCCTCATCATGATAAACGATCTACCAAGTGTTCTCTCCAAAGCCAAGTGTTTAATGTTTGCTGATGATATTAAATTATTCATACCCGTCACAAACATCAGTGATTGCGCCTCACTACAGTGTGATTTAGACAGCGTTGCTAACTGGAGTCGTGCAAATAGGCTATCGCTTAATGCTGAAAAGTGTAGTACGATAACTTTCTCTCGGTCCCGTTCACCTATCACTGTAAAGTACGAGCTAGCGGGCATGCCTCTAAAACGTGTCATGGCTATCCGTGATCTGGGACTGCTTATTGACCACAAACTTAATTTCCGTGAGCACATACAGCAAGTTTGTAAAAAAGCCAGTAGATCCCTAGGGTTTATAATAAGAACTGCCTCACAGTTCAATAATGTTGAAGTCATAAAGCTTTTATACAATGCCTATGTCCGCAGCAAACTCGAATACAACGCTATAGTTTGGAATCCTCAGGAAAAACTTTACACTCTCATGATAGAAAAAGTTCAACGTAAATTCACCCGGTATTTATACAAACGTACGTATGGCTTTTACCCCTTTCTGTATCCATCATTATTTGTCTCCGGAATGGTAGGTCTTGACACCTTGGAACTAAGGCGGAAACTTGCTTTGTTAATGCATTATTATATGCTTTTACTCAATAGGATAGATAATCCGTCTGTGCGTGAGTCTATTTATTTCTATGTGCCGGATAACTATTTGCGCGGTTGCGGCCGTAGGCAACACAGACTTTTAGCCTATCCTACTTCATGGCGAACAGCACGCGCCAAGAATTGTCCTACGGCTTGTGCAATTAACATGTTAAATAACTTTTTGGAAAGGTTCCCGGACGTGGATATTTATTTCACTCAACCGGGTAATGTAAGAGTAAGTGCAATAATGTATTTAAATAATTTAATATAATGTTACCTGTTTAATTCTAAGTATCTTCTGTTTTTGTAATAATTTTTGTAATGTTTCTTTTTTATGTATTTCATTTGTGTGTACATTATTCTATGTTTTTAATTGTGTTCACCTAACATATAAGTGCCTTGGTCTAGACTGTAAGCTTATATTGTTTTATAAATAAATAAATAAATAAATAAATAAATAAATGTCATAGCATAGTTACCTTTATAGTATCCTAATCTTCTAGAGTCCTAGTCGAGTAAATGTCATGCAAACGCTAATCTTTCGCCAAACTGTTGCAAAGCTGACGAGATTTAGTAAGCGGCTTTGATAAAAGTTTAAATTACATAAACATATTTGTTGACTGTGTGTTTAGTATCCAATTTAAAATCTAAAGTCTTTGTCCAATAATATAACGCAGTTATAAAGAAACACAAGCAAGAAGCACTTTAAAACTACTACTTTACTTGAAAGAACTGGAATAGCGTACTTCTCTCTCATGAACCTCGGATTGCACTATGTGACGACCATCGACGTCGGGTACTGTAAAGACCAGAAGAACGCTAAGCAAATGATAAAAATAATAATAATAAAACACGTTAAATAGTTTTACAATTTTCATAAATTATGCGGTACCTATTTTTGTTCTGTTCTGCGTAACTAATAAATATTTCCCAATTGGTTAGTTTAGAGACAAAAAAGATAATTGTAAAAATTCATTTGTATGACTTTACAAGCAGCTGGCAGTAGAGCAACTTCAGTGTTAAAAGTGATTTTAACGGTAAATCAATAGCAAACATATAACGCGGCAAATAGGTTGCAAATGAGTAGGCGCTTTTAGTAGTGACCAAAAATGTTGTGGCAGGTATTTTATTTTGAAATATCATGTTTGAGAATCGGACATGCGATACGATAACAGTATATTTTTCTGATTTAATTATTGCTATAAAATTGCTGGTAAAACGATTAAGCTGTAGCACACCAAAAATATTACAAAAATATACCTAATATTTACAATCAATAAACTTAAGTAGGTAGATGAAATTAAAATACTGTAGGTGGGCAACTCTCTCGCGTGTTTGCGTACCGCTCATTTGTAGGTAAGTATTTCAAGGACAGAGACGAGTCACAATACCTACTGTTAGATAACATTACCGCAACAATTATTATCTATTGAAGTGACTAAGAAATACGGACAAATATAAAATTTCAGCTTCACATAGTTAACGTACCTTCTACTCACTCTCTAATTTCGAACTGTCTCGAACTGTCAAGAAGAAAATAAACGAATGGACAGAGTATGTTTTATTTCAATCAGACACTTTCTTATTGATATGTCCTTAGTAATATGGGCCTATCATAACCACTTAACATCTGTTATTACTGTAAATAAGCTAAATAAACGCCCTGCCAGTACTATAGTATTGCGTCGTGTGTTGTAGGTTAGACCCCACACGTGTCAATAATTTGTGAACCTAGCTCACAAATTGTTGTTCCGTTTGTCAGAATGTTTGTAAAGTCCTTCACGACACAGGACAAGTAACTACAGCGAAAATTCCGTTTGAAAAATATATATAATATGTAGATATATTAATTTAAATGTTCACTATAGGGTGGTCGCCTACGATAACTTCCTTTATTTTATTTTTAATCTGGGAACCGTACGTATGTTGCACCAGACTTACCTTATTTTTTGTTACTTGACGTCGCCGTCTTTATGAATAAAACCTGTATCGTGGGGTCTTTACAAACATTCAGACAACACAAAAACACCCAGACTCGAAATGACTTTTGACCACACAAGTTTGTCCCGTTTGGTGAATCGAACTCACAACACTCGGCGTAGTGGCAATAGCAAAGCGACCACTTAAACTACTATGCATTCTGTGCCCTCGTAATCTTACTTTATGTAAGCGTATCTTTCTTTTATCAGTTCAACGCTCATGGTTACCAAATAAAAAGTTTTGCCAAACGAATGCTGATAAATTGACATACAATTATTTTGTTCTCGTTTTTTTTGCTACGGCCTCCTATATACTTTCGACTGTGACTTAAGACATGCGGATATCCTTAAATGCATTTTATAGGTTATGTCACCGAGTATCTACTTATATAAATACTTACGAGAGCAATGTCTGGGGCGCTGACAAATGATTCCAAATTATACGTTTATTTATATGTATTGTTTGTTCACATTCTTAACAGGATTTAAGCCAGGCTAACCGACAAGAAAATCCATCCATCTAAAAGATATAGATGGAAATAAGCAGCATCCAATCGTTGTGCTACATCTTCCGACGCAGTGTTATAAACTAACACAAGTTAGGGACCAATTTTTAAAGTTATTGTTTGGGTAGGGCACTTGGACAGGAATTAAACACAGGACAGGAGCAATTAAACAACTAATACAAAGAACACCCAGTCTTGGGACACGTAGGTACATGTGGTTCATACAAATTCTTGTCCCAAATACGGACCGAACCCACGACGCTCGGCGCAGTGGCGAGGCGACACCTTACACAGCTACGGCATCCATGCAGTTAATTCATTCAGAACGGCTTCAGCGTGGCTTCGATGACCTCTAATTTGGACCTCTTTATTTGCTTTAATAGAGATCAAATAATATTCTTTTAATAATATTAATTTGCTTATTGATTAAAGTGGTAAAACATGAATACGGTCCATAAAGTACTAAATATAGGTAATATAATACACCTGTACTAGGGTAAACCTCTGCCACAGGCGTTAAGGGCACTTACAATACCTATACTACTAGGAACTAAGTTATATACAATTAACCATACTTATTATATAAATATATGCAAAAACAGGCCAAGATTATACTTATTATCATGGAACTTGTTATTACTTATTTAACAATAATCAACAAATCTTCAATATCCTCATAATTTAAAGTTTGTAAGTATCGACAGACTATCCGCTTAGATCTTATATAACTTAGGTCATATATACCTGTTATCGGTTTTATGTCATTGTTTCGCTCTTAGCGCTACCTCCGTGGCGCAGCGGTACCTAGTGAATGTGACTACTGTGCAATGTGCATGAGGTCTCGGATTCAAATCCCGAGTCAGACCAACAAAAAGTGTTGGTCCTGCGCCTTATCTCTCTCATCATGAGGGTTAGGGAACAGAGATTGCACATATGATTGCGCACATACTTGTGCACTATAATATCTCCTGCGCAGATGGCCAGTCTCCGTTAAGATTGGCCGCCGTGACCGAAATTCGGTCTGGAGGAAATTATTAGTACTTATTATATTATCTGTGACGATACCAACATGCAACTTGATGCTCAGTTCCTGTCGCAATTCATTGTGTTTCTAATTTCTAAGCTTGAGTCACTTCACCACTTATTCACACTTGATTAGTTTAAACAGCACGACTAAGTATAAAGGTTTCAATTCTATTTATAATTTTTATTTTATTGCTGTAAACCAGTATTAGCCCGCAACTTTATACGCATGGAATTGAAATTTCATAGTAGGTAGGATACCTACTGTGAGATTTCAAATTTATGCGCATCAATAGGTAATCCAAAAATATTAAAAAGTAATCCAATTACATAGACCATATATCATATCTGAATTTCTTTTACGTATTTCGACTAACTACAGTTTTTTTTATTGACCATAAATACTTACGCCTATCTTTACAGGTAAGCCTAATGCGATAGAGTAGCTGAAATTAGACTATCTTATATCTATATCTATACTATACATACATTTACTATACACTATACTATACACTTAAACTAAGCTAGTTACTGTAGTGGCAATAAGCAGCATTTGTGAATACGTTCAGTGGACATGTGAACAAATCTATCTGGTCAGACAGTGTGTTGAGCACACGCAGCACACGCAGCGCCCACACGAGCGGTGCGCGCTGCAACAGGTTGGTGCGCGCGCGAGGCACCGCTAGCAGCGACGGCCGCCGGCGACGACCGAGGTACTCGTTCGGAACGCACAGCTGCACCGTCTCTAAGATACACGGATTGTGGATCTTACCGCGTATTAAACTAAAGACGAAGGTAGCAAGAGCTACTTCCCTTCTTACTTCGAGTCTGTAATATCCCACCATTCCTAAAACAAATAAAGTAGGATACAGCAGTGGGTACCCTGGGAACACGCCATACTGCTTCATATATAAAAACCTAAGAAATTTGTTTTGTATGCGTTCTAACATTAATTTGTACTTTTCTTCGTGTGGAGACCAAATGACCGCATTGCACTAAGTGGCTCTTTACGATCACTTTCATATCTATAGATATGAAAGTGTACAGGATTTTTGATGTTTGAATGTTTGTAACCTACTCAATCACGCCTAACCCGTTGAATACTGGATGTAACTTGACACATAGATAGACGATGTCCTAGATATCATGACTTTTTATACAGTTAACTATAGAAGCCAGAGGCAGTTGTGCAGCAGTGAAGTCAATTACTTAGTACCTACCTATTTACGACAATAAGAAGGATACTTACAGCAACGTAAGGTTTATTATCACATTAATAATTTGATACGAATCCATTTTATTAATTACTCGGTAATCATATTTTCAAGGAAGCGTTCTACTATAGTCAGAAATTATACATTGTGCGGCCAAATTAAATCCTGATACCAACCACATTATTCGAGACCTAAATTCCCGTCACGACTGTAAACTGTCATGAGACGCTTATAATATATGCTGTTTTACGGAGGTTAAGACTCTTAAAATTCTATCTAGTAGGTAGTTTTGTCCATAGCAATTTGCAATCATATTCTTATCTCATTATTCGGCAGTTTAACAGTTCGGCTGCAACATTATTTTTAAAGCCTATTATTTTTAAGCACTTGGTAAAGTTCCTGTGTAGACTGACTGACTTTACAAACATTCAATCAATGGATACAAAAAACACCTAGACGCGAGAACCATATGTGGATTACACAAATTGTTGTCCCGTGTGATAATAGACCCACAACACTCGGCGCAGTGGTGAGGCGATCACTTTAACCACTACCCTATCCGTGCTGTTAAATCACTGACAGCTGTGGGTGTGGTATACACCACACAACGAATAGTTTAGTTTAGTACACTGTCGATGGCGCACCAATTCCAGCTTATTGCATAGGTTTGAGTAGTTTAATTATAAATGCCACAAGGTATTTGGACGCTATATTCTGTACTAGTTTCTGCAAAATTATTCTAAGTTTATGCTACCTACTTCTTCTGTCTGTTTGCTTTCTTTTTACCTACACTTACCCATGTCACTGTACAAACTTTTAATACCTACCATGTTGGCAAATCCCAGACTATTATAAAACCTGTGTCGTGAAGAAGTTTACAAAGAATTGACACAAAAAATCCAAACTCGGAGAGACATTTTGTGGATCGCACAATATTTTGTCCGGTGGTGATAGAACTCACACAACATTCCGTACAGTCGCAATGGCGGGCCTTCCACTAAAACCACAACGCCCACTGTCCGTGAAAATTTCACTCAGCAAAAAATCTCTCTCTCAATCTGCATAATTATAAGTACAGGCATTGCTTCCACTTAGTTCTGTTCTGTAGTTACTCCGTGGTCTAATTTTATCATCGTCTTATCCCCCTGTTCATATTGGTAGACATTACGAGAGGATACATATTATTATATATATATTATATTCTCGTTATATATATAGATGTCATGATGTAGGTACAGCTATAAAGGCGCTTTTCGTATCTAACAAACTATTAAGTTGATTACACAGCAACGTTTTTTTGCCTGATTGTAGCTATTCACATAAAAAATTACGTAATATACCTATATACATGTCTTGGAGCGAGTTGACAAAGGAAAAATAATAGGTATTATCTTTTGCTTTCGTTATGTCGTCCTATTGGGTCGATTCTAGTAGGACGTGATGACGCAGGATCGTTATTGGTGTGAAGGTAACCTTCGAAGGATGCCTTATGTCTGGTAGCTCTATATGTTCTGAGTAAGAAATTGGCCATTGTTATTTAAGCAGCATGATGGAGTATGCCATTAGTCTCAATCCTCGAGACCCCTGCTGAGGACACATCGAAGGGATTCGATAACAGACGCGAATTGTCTGATCGGAGTAACAATATTCTGCAGGACAAAACCTGTCACATATTATTTTATCGAGTACAGCAGCGTGTGACGTCAGAATAAAAAACGCCTGATACAATATCTTATAACAGTAAAAATAATACATTGGATCTTGTGTCTACAGCTCATAAACAACATGGCAATGACATAGAATAGGTAGGTAATAAACATTAACATGACTGGCTTGTCATAGCTGAGCTCACCAAAAACATTGAAGGTACGGGGAATAACACTGTAAATTTTAAAAATAAAAGCGTAATAATACGGAGGCCGGTAAATATTTTCAATACTTTTCGAAGTAGTCTCTGTTCCTTTCTAAGCACTGCCGCATGCGATGAAACCTTTGAGTGAAGCAATGAGCCCACTCTTCTTCAGGGATCCCTTTCACGTCTTTTTCAAACGCAGCCACGATATTTTCAGGGATGATAAAACGAATTCCTCTAAGATAATCTTTTAATTTCAGAAATAAATAAAATCACAAGTGCCATGTTGAGGCTGTAAGGAGGATGACTCACTAACTCCACCTTTTTGATAGACGAATATTCGATCGTCAGTCTGACTGAGTGCGTTGGAGCGTTGTCGTGGTGAGGGAGGATCCCGCTTCTTGGGCGCTGCTTTCTAACATTTAACACAACTGGTAAACAATGACTGAAATACAAACCTGCAGTATCAGTCCTTTTATTTTCTATGATGAAATTTGAAAACTGTGACATGACCCGTCCTTCCAAAGAATGACACAAATTTTAGCTTTTATCACCTATGACGATTTCATACCACAGCATTCAATTCAGTTCCGTCTTAATTTTCAAGCATTAGGCGGTACCAATCCAAACGACGGCGTTTTTAAACTTCCGTCCAGTTATGTGGTAGATGGATAAAGCTTTGAACTAGCAAAGCTTTCTAGTACTTTCTAAATGTTCATGTAAGACTATTTGCACTTGACTCATACAAATGCCTAAAGCTGCCCGAATCTGTTGATAAACCACCCTTCCATCAGCTTCTATCTTAAACCGCACAACACTCACGCTATCTTCAGTAGTCGCCTTAGAAGAACGTCCTTTCCGAGATTCATCAGTGACTTTGCTTCGACCACGTTTAAACACATGAAACCAGTTGTATACAGAAACACGAGATGGGGCTTCATAATAAAATGACAATGGAAGTCTATTGTAACATTGTTGTTAAGTAAGACCGCGACGAAAGTAGTAATAAATCATTAAGGGAAATTTTTCTAACCAAATCCATTTCAACGCACGACTGACACTTTTTAAACTGCCGCCAATTTGTAAGAACAAATGACATATAAATTCATTACATATCTACAGATTCCCAAAGAATTCCTAACTCAAAATTTATGATCGGCTGCTTTTCTTACTGGCCTATTCTAAAATCTTTCAGTGTAAGCCACGTAGGTACACCACTGCTAAAATGGCATGCCTAGCTTAGAAATTACGCATGCCATCCTAAAAATGTTATCAAGAGATTACGAATGGAGGGTAAAGAGTACCTATGTAGGGTACAAACGGCCAAGGGGTGAAATAGTGCAGCCCCAATTTCGAAACTCAAGGGTCCTAGGACCTACATAGATGTCATTCGAATTTCTGCAGAAAGAGTAAAATCAGATGTTGTTATGAATTAGGAGATGACGACAGGCATAAGATATTACATCAATTCTGGAGTGACATGGATTGGCATCAACGAAAGTGTACGTAGCTAATAACGTAACTTTTCAGGGAAAAGGAAGTCTAACAGTATCTGAAAGTTCGAAAAGATCTGGTACCGTCAATGCGTACAACTAGAGACATGAATAAAAATTGAGATAAAACTTATACATATCCACAATCCACGTGTCCATAATTTTATGCCCACAATTCTGATGTTCTTACTAAGCTAAAAACATAGACTCGTGTTTGTGTTGAAATTTGCATGCATTTTATTGAGAATGTTGACAGATATAATCAGTTGATGTTGAAAACTGTCTCATGTTGTATGCGTTGACGGCCCTTCGGCTGCCTACGAAACAAAAGCTACGTATCCAGTTACGTGTTTAATTTATTTGCTTCCTGTTAGCATTCCCAATGATGACACCACGGCCAAGAAGCGAGTATGTCCATCTATCTGAAGAAAATATGAATCGTAACCACCGTTCCAGAGCATTACCTTCTCAGGGACGTGCGAATGCCCTTAATAGCTTTTTGAATGGGTTGCTTAAAATGCCGTCACATTATAAATTACAAAATTTTGAGAATAAAGGAAATTGAAAATCAACTTTTAAGGCAACAGTTCGTGTTTCTCTTTATTAACAATAAAATATTTTTACCTAGCGCCTAACAACAAAAAGATTACGTGGTGACCAGTCTTTACGTGCAAGTTAACATGACGTACTTATCATTAATAAAATATGCACGTCAGTTGCTAAACTAAATAGTCTGCATTAACAATTATTACGTGACGCTGTGTTTTGATAGAGCTGTGCTTTACAACGAATAAAGTAGTGAACAAAATAATAACATCATGAACCATAAAATATCTGTTATACGCGAAGTCAGAAACTTTACATAAATTTTAATAAAGATCGGTTCATAGTCTGGATCTAAAACAGTCAGGTACAATTATATTAGAATTACTGATATTAGTAAGTAAGTAGAAGATCTTTTTAGAATAATAATTAAGGTCAATATTATCAGGACTTTTTGTGAACACACTCTTTCGATCACAAAATTATCTTAGAATACACTTACTGAGATATATGGTTATATCAAAAGCAATTCATCATATCCGCAATAGAAATACATAACACAGACTTATACATAAAAAGGACAGCTTGCTACATAATTTTATCATCACAAATTGACCTTAATATATAAACTTAAAGCTACTATAAAAACGAGCTTGCAAGCCAAAGTAAATTTATATATATCTACATATTTCATGGGCACCCCAGTAAAAAGTGGCAACATTATAGAGGCTCTCACTCAGTTCGTTTTATAGCTTAGTGATCCGTCCCATATATGTATAGACTGTGATCAAAAATGTCAAGAGGCCTTTAGTTAATATTTATATAGCAGCGTTTATTCATTTAATTATATGAACATATGTATATAGCTGAAAACATAACAGTCACAAATATCTATGTTTTAATAGTAATAACTATACTTTGTAAAATATAGCTTGATTGAACTAATAGGTAGATGAAAAACGAATACGTACACTTTTAGAAGAGTGGTATCATAGATTTATTTTAAATTAATTATTATGTGAATTATTTTCAAATTTATGTAATGTTACTAAATGTTCGGATAGAAAGTGAATTTCAAAGATTCATCATCATCTCAGCCTAAAGACGTCCACTGCTGGACATAGGCCTCGCCCAAGGTTATCTACACAGACCAGTCTGTGTAAATAGGTAACCTTAAGGTCGCAGCCGACTTATGCAACACCGGTCCCACAAGGCAAAATAATGTTAATTGAAATTTGAGCTTTAGAGCGTCCTCTGTAGATATAATTTATATTGATGTTACAAATTAGCAAACAGCTCACTTGATAGTTGAAGCCACGCTTACAACGCTTCAAGCGTGTGGCCCCCGCGCTTAAAACGGGTGACCTGCGCGATGTACGCACACGCACGCAGACAGCTCGCTTGAAGCACGTTGCTAGATTGTCAGTCGGTCATAAACGATAATATGTAGTCAAATAAGTACCGATCCTTATGGAAATACATGAAGAATTTTTCTTTGTCATCCAGTAAATGCCTGTTGATCTTGCAAAATTCTTCTTCTGCATTTCTTGCCTTTAGCATTTTATGCACCCAAAATCCTCGTCTTTTGTTGTTTCCCGAGCTATAGCTGACGTTATAAGGAGTAACTTGGGGTACTTTTATTTTAAAATACTAGGGTGCTGCTCTAAAATATTTTCACGCGGACGAACTCGCGAGTAATAGCTTTAATAACAAGCTGTTATTAAAAATAAAGACGAGCCAATTGCCGATTACCTAGAACTGATTCAGACTGCGACCTGTAACTGAAACTTTCTTGACAGCAAAAACAAAGCCGAGAATCGCCTTATCCAACATCGTCTTAAATGCTCCAGCGTTTCTCATTTAATTGATATTTTATATAAAATTAAGAAGAAAACAGAAAGAACATTTTGACTGATCGTTATGAGGATATTTTGTAACATCGTTTCTCGATACACTGACTTTGTTGCACTAATTCCTTATGATTCTTAAAAGTATCATTACAGCCAAGCTATTTTTACAGAGCGTAATAATAATTATACTTATATCAGAATTTCTATTTGGGACTAATATAAATTCAATAATTGGCTATATAATTGTCATGGTTTCAATGAAAATAGTTAATGCCAAGAGTGTTAAGAATAAGAATAAAGTGTATTAATAACAATAAATAATTATTACTATTCATAAAGCTATCTAATATTAACGATTGCTTCCCTTTCTGTGCATAATAAATGTAATAAAGTTCAGAGGACATGAGATCTTCTTATCTGATTTCAATCATAACTCAACCGTAGCCTTAAGGAATACCTACATTTCGATACTATTTATATTGTAACTAGAACAATAAATACAAAATCCTCACTGTTAGCTCCCAGCTTGACTCGACAACATTCAATATACTTCAATTCACATTTCAACATAATGTGAACAATTTATATAAAATATTTATTTAAAGTACTTACTGGATAAAATATAATTTATTTATATTAGTTAACAAATTCATCGACTTTCTACTATATCGATATCCTCAAGAGCGAGTTATAAGCACGCCGCTCACGATGGAGACAGGACAATGCGACGTGTCTTACCGACGGTAGGGGGTGTCTCAACTGACCTTCCCTCGAGTGAGCATTGCGCTAAATTCCACAACATCCCAATGCGATGAGGTACATTTTGGTAACTTAAAATAGTTTGCACTAATATTAAAATTTCTTAACAAATTGTGAGTTTATAACATAGACCTATACACGACACACTGAAAGCGCGACATGGCGATTCCTCATATAAATATCTTGTGAGTTTTCATCGATTAGAGCTCAAACAAGACACTGATATGCACAGCGTTCACACAATAAGCCTGCATACAGTCAATTTAAGCGTCACTGTCGACCGTGGTCCATTGATTTTAAATAACAATTAAGCCCTACATTAAAGATCTAGGTGACGATTTAATATCAAAAGAGCTAATTCATCATTTGTTCGTCAATATAAATGTTCGATCTCCTGTCATTTTTGTTACTGTAAAAACCATTTCTATAAAAATACCAATAGAATAAATTACCATTGACTTGCAATTAATGTATGGAGTATTCACTAATTAATAACAGTGTATATGAATTTTGTTCACAGATAACAGTTTATAATAGTATTTATCAGTGTGCACCATTGGTAGGCATTATTGTAAAAGACGATTGTTTGACGATACATTGCGTCGTCATCTAATATTCGTAACTAACAAAATTAACTACTGGAATGCAGATACAGTGCATAAACGAATGTCTACAATGTTTCCACACAATAAATACTTACTGTCACTTATTATTAAGCTATTGTGATTACTCGTCGCTATTAAAAATCTATAAAAACAGTCCTCTTGTTTGCTCATCACGAATAACAACTTACATATAGTAAATTTAAAATCGTCCAAGTCAGTCGTGTTGATTTGGCCCCACTAGAACGATGTTCTTATCACGTTGCTTCGTTTCTTTGCGTGTTTATCACATTTGTGTTTATGCTAGGTGGCGAGGGACATGAGTCGCCGTCGCCGAAGCTTGCGACCGCAGCGCTTCCACGCGGCGGTGATGCAGTACACGATGGCGATGATCGCAAGGAACGTCATGGCTCGGCTCGTCATACTCGGGGACGAGTGCTCGCCCTCCACGTGTCTGGCGGGCGCCGCGCCCGCGCCTCGCCACGTTCTCGGTGCCGGCTCTGTGCCTTCTATATCAGGAGCACCTGCAATATGACGCGTTGTTAATAATATCATAATAATTAGATATTATTATGATGTATGAGTCAGTACTGTCCATGAAGTTAAATGGTATTCGTTGTGGTACGCGCAGAGCAATCAAACGCCACTTCTTTTGTCCTCATTTTACCACGAATTTTGAAACAATTTATCATATTTAGATGTCTTTAGACTGACAATAATTGTCCCCCAAAACAAATACGACTTAAGCAGATGCCAATGGTATTCCTAGACATTTAAGCATAGGATTCTTCTAATAGATTTAAAGTTTTATCAGGGTTGTCAATGCGCTTGGAACAGAATAGTCTTGTTGACACAAATATTCCCTAATGCAATTACAACTGAATATGAGAACTTTACAAATATTGGAGTTTGAACTGACTGTAACGGAACTCTCGGTTTCAGGACTATTATCTGTACATTGAACAAATGGTTATGAGCCGTTAAATCCGTATATAATAGTTTAATTTCGATGAATAATATTCGCGTAAACAGAAGACAATATTATGTAATTTTACTTGCCGATACTCTTGGGATCTGTAGGCTGGTGTCTCGGTGCTAGCGTCCGCGCTGCTGGCGCGGCGTGTATAGGCCGGGGCTCCACTGGCGTGGGGGTCACACACTCTGGCACCGGCCGGGGCCCACTGCCGTCCGGGGACAACACTCGAGAGTACACGTGAAGGCGACCACCTTCAGCTCGTTGAGGTAGCTCTGTATAGTTATAAAAAGTGATTTTTATTCCAAATTATTTAATTTTAATAAATTAAATAATTACTAGCCGACTAACCGGCTTATTACTTTGCATTTATTACTGTATTACATTAAATAAAAACCTTGATTGTTAATTAATATTTCTATTAAAACACTTGGCTGTCACTGGAAGCTTTATATTGAGATCTTATATGCGTTTCCATCGATTTCCTACCAGTTTCAGTATCTATTTTGGCTTAATTTCCTGTGCTCAGTGGCGACACCTGGCATTTGCGCGCCATTTTGTTTCGTAAAATGCGTCGAGCGACTTTTGCTTCATTGGCGTTTCATATTTCGTCAAAACAACTTGTCAGCAGCAACTCCGTCCCGAGGACCGTTGCAATAGTATAAAATATAAAGAAAATCTGTTCATTTGTAAAGTGAAACATATTTTAAAATACCGATAGTGTAAATAGTGCTCGTTACCAAACTTAAAAACCAAAAAAGGTGTAATAAGTCTGTAAGTAATATTACATGTGACATAAAATTAATTACTTATATCAACGGTTTTTTGCCGTTCATGTCACTAATTATAGTTTAAAATACCAATAGTTAGTACCTACCTTTTTATTGAAGTTAAAATTTCTGATTATATTTGTTTATATTTGTGCATTTTGTGCAATCTAACATGAATCACCTTACAGTAATGGATTGTGAAAACAACTCGAACGCTGAACCACTTGCTGGGCCGAATAATGCGTACAAGCGGAAACGTAGTACCAGCAGTAGCAGCTCTTCAAGTGCATCATGCTCCTCGGATAAAAGAAGGCGGCCCCATCATTCTCGCAGAAAGAAAAGTGCGTAGTAGCGCCTGACGTTCGGACAAGGTGATGGAAAACTGTTTAAGGAAGTGGGTGAGATCCGCAAATGTTTTTTCAAATAAAATTCAGTCTGTTTGCCATGATAATGTGTCAATTTGTTCTGACGTTAGTGGAGAGCTATATGAAAACAATTTGGCTAGCGATCAATATCCTGGGGACGAATGTCAAAAATCCAACCCCGCTTTTATATTTAATATTGAAACCAAGCTGAAGGAACCATTAGTTCCGAAAACTTCTGACAGCTATTGAAATATAAGAATGTTACTAGTCGTTCAGCGCTTGGGTAGCACGAATTAGTCAGATGTGAGATATGCTGAAACACAAAAATTATATAATCTTACGCCAGGCTTCATTGACCTAGAGACAAATGATGAGGTCAAAAGTTATGATACAGTACGTCACTTGGCTCATGCAGAAAAGTCGTATGCTGCTTTAACATACTGCATTTTAAAACAAAAAGAATCCTTGCAGGATAATCTTTGTAAGCTTCTTTCTTCGGCTAAAAATACAGATGTAAATTTTAATAATCTGAGTGACAAAGTTGATTGCTTGATTTCACAACAGAGGCTCGCGGCCCAACCGTGGAGGAAATAACCAAGGATGCTCCGACGCTCCTTCAAGAGGTTTTAGAGGAACCCAAAAAAGAGGTATACAACAATAACTATAAACATTTTCAAGCAGGTCAAGTGGCACACTACCAGTCTCAGTGGAAAGAAATGGGAGCGAGAAATAATATTAAAATTAATTCAAGGGTATCGCATACCTTTTTACCAAAAACCTTCAATTGTTTACCCAAATGTAATCAAAAGTTCTTTTCCAACCCCAACTTTAGAACAAATGTCTGCAATTGTAGACAAAATTAAATTACAGAGAATTCTAAAAGTTGCACAACTGTCACCGAGCTTTAGTTCCCCTCTATTTTTCGTGCCAAAACCCGACGGAACAGCCCGTTCAATTTTCAACCTAAAAGCATTAAACAACTTTGTCAAAATATAACCATTTCAGGTAATAAACATATTTCGCATTCCTAACTTCGTGCAACCACGAGACTCGAAAAATCGATTCTTTCTCCCCAAAAGAGCGTAACTTACTTAGTTCATTAGAACCCTTGGAACAATCTAAAATCCCTGCCAAAAGAAAAGACTTACAATAATCATAAAAGTAACTCCAGTCCTAGATCAAAGAAATATCACTGTAAAAGAGTTACAGAAGATGAATGAAATAGAAACATGGAACACTGAACAGATTTTACTACTTAAAACTTCCTGGCGAAAATCTTCTTTAAAGACCTACGAAGTGGCATGAAAACGTTGGACATCATAGTGTAGGTCTAGAAATATTGACATGATAAATCCCACTGGTTCTCAGTTAGCACAATTTTTATCAGATTTATATTTAATTGATAAGTTTTCGTATAATACAATACTTCAACATAAATCTGTGGTTTCCGCATTATGTAACGTTGAAACCTCAAGTCATTTGAGTTTACACGTTAAGAAGCATATTTGGAAATCAATTTCTTTACAAAATCCAAAAGCTTCCAAGCTAGCGATCTGGGATGTTAGCAAATTAATTTTATTTTTAGCCAACTATAACATAGACGTAAATAATATTTTTCAAACATCACGGCATACTGCAATTTTGTTATTGCTTTGTAGACGTTTACATGACCTGACGCTACTTAGAATCGATTCTGACCATTACATAAAGTCTGTAGATAGTATAATATTTTGGCCTCAATTCGGCTCAAAAACTGACTGCAGTGATTACAGACAGTTTGGATGGAAACTATTCTTTAATGCCAATAACCGTCACCTAAATCCTATTTTCTGTATAGAAAAACAATAAAGTTATTAAATGAAAGACGTAATGCTGCAAAATGCTTTAATCTGTTTATTACAGTTCGGGGTATAAGCCCGCCTCACGCACAGTGAGAGCAGGCTGGATAAAAACGTTATTCAAAGAAGCTGATATTACCGCTTCGCCTGGAAGTACTCGATAAGCTGTAGCTTCTAAAAGTTGGCTTGATAGTCATCCCCTTGATGAAATCCCGTGAAATCTCGTGAAAATTAGCAATCGGCCAATACATTCCAAAACTTTTACAGATGAGAAATACTACGAACTCATGATAATTCTGGTTCAAAAATCACACAGTTATTTAATCCGATAACTTAGCATTTTAAAATTAATAATTACCAAAATGTTATGACTATTTAATTTCTTGGTCAAAATAAATGATTGCAATATATCAATTGTTATTTATTATGTCCTATATTATCACATTAGCGTTTTAATTAATTATAGTGGCGTCACGAGGCGATAACAAACAGGCTCTCAATATAAAGCTTTCAGTGACGGTCAAGTGTTTTAATAACAGCGTTTTACCTGAAAAAAGTATTTAAGTATTTTAATATGCGTTTTCTTTCAGGTAAAATGCTGCTATTTTAGAATGTCTTACACATTTTGAAATGAAAAGCAGTCTTTCCTTTGGTAATCTCCCTTGATAATCGCTCTGCTTAGTGTATAAGTAAAAAATAATGCGATGTAAACAAAACATGTTTCAAACCCGCCTCGCAAGCGACGGTTGCGACTTGCGCGCGAATTAGCAGTAAACGAAGCGTCACGGAATTTGCCGGATTCCCGAAACCGTGATGGGCTTGGCTGATTAGTCGGTCGACTAATCGCCCTCTTTAAAGCCAACTAATTGGCTAGTCAGCCAAAGTCATATACGGCACATCTCTAATAATGATATATTATTTAATTAGTAAACTAGTCCACTATGTACTTCGATCCTAAGGCGTTTTCGAAGTTATATGCGTATTAAATAATTAACTGACTGACTGCACGGATGAAGTAGTGGTTTAAGTGGTCACCTCGCCACTGCCGCCGCGCCGAGTGTTGTGGATTCGATCTCCACACAGGACAAAAAATTGTGTGGTCCACAAATGGTTCTTCCGAGTTTAGGTGTTCTTTCGCGCCTTAGGAATTATTACTAGCGCCGCAGTTGTCTTTTTAAACAAATTATCACTCGCTTTAACGGTGAAGGAAAACATCGTGAGAATACCTGTATGTCTGAGAGTTCATAATGTTGTCGAAGATATGCGAAATCTGCCAACCAGCACTGGGCCAGCGTGGTGAACTATGGCCTAATCCTTTTCACACTGAGAAGAGGGCCGTGTCCAGGACAATACAGGGCTGATATTAAACACAGAGTATAGTGCAAAAGTAAGGTCATATTTAAGAGCCACAATTAATGTCAAACCGAGACTGCTGTTGTCTTGCCAAAACCGAGACCAGTCAAAACCTTGGATAATATGCGAAAAGTCCTCAGTTCGATCAATTGTAACCCGGCATGATCATTTAGCCGGAAACTGTGTTTATCTTACGGGATCGTCTACGTGAGCGACATATGGCCCTTCGGACACTAGGATCCCACGTCGCGGTTCCCATGGGATCCACAGATAATTTTTTCGACTCTTGAATCCTACATGCATGACGCCGCTGCCAAGGGATCCACAGACAATTCTTTCGACTTTGGACTTTGAGATACTAATAATAATAAAAGGTATAAATAAGTACGTGACCAGTTTTGCGAGTCTAAAATAAGAGGTTGTTATTACCATTACACACAGTTTTGGAAGACTGGAGGCAAATTGGGTCTCACAAAGTAGAAACGCTGAAAAATAATTGTAGCCATATGAGCCGTTTTACTACTAGTCTCAGATGTGTTAAATAGTGCATAGACATATTATGTAAAAATTAAAATATATGAACATCTACAAATGCCTAAATTTAGAAATTACATGCATAATTTTTGGTTTAGGAATGAGTATGTAAAGAATATTTTGTCCGTATTTGGTAAACGCCACCGGACAAACAATTGTTTGGACGGGTGGCATACGAGACTGAATAAGACATTGGACAATAAAAATAGACATATTTTGAATTTACTACAAATATTAAAAGCGGATGCAAAATATAACAATATACGTATAAAAAACCACATCGCAAATACTATAAAGAAAAGACAAATAGAAAATGATAAATTTCTTTTGAAATCACAAATGGTATTAATAAACGGGGAAATAACAATTGGACACTTTTTGGAGCATGTAATATTTTCTTCATCGTCTTTTTTCGTTCTTGATTCTTTATATTTCATGTCAATTGGCAATGGCGAATGTCGATTTCAAGTTTATCATATTACAATTATTATTACTTTTCTATAATTGATTTTCATTTTATATCTTTTAGAAAAAGATTATCTCCGAATCCTTTATAACGCCTATGGGATCGAATTGTCACAGGACGTAAGACAAATCTCAATAAATTTTAATCCTAACACAGGAGTCAAGAGGCGAAAAAATTGTCTGTGGATCCCATGGGAGTGGCGTCATGGGAGCCTAGTATTAAATCCTTTAATACATATAGGAGTCAAGAGGCGAAAAATTGTCTGTAGATCCCATGGGAGCAGCGCCGTGGGATCCTAGTGTCCGGAGGGACAAACGCGACATAATATTCTTGATAATGTTATTCAATGGTTGACATCAAATAATTTAAAAATAAACTTAAACAAGACACATGTAGGGTGTCCGGTAATTAATGGATAACCTGGAAATGTCTTATAGTGGAACTGATGGCCGTTCAGAAAAAAATATGAAAAAAATCTATTACTACCTGAGATATGTGTTTTTTTTTAATTACCATGTATAAGTTTCTTGTATACTACCTACGACCATAAATGAATGAAATCCATTGGATTTTTGTTGTTTTATTATTAAACACTAATTATGCTAAAAGATAGACAGTCAAAAGTATGCTATGCTAATATAGCTTGCACTTTTTAATATAATTTTTTTTTATTTAATTTATTTATTATTTTCATTTTCATTTTTCTGAACGGCCTTCTGTTCTACTATAAGACATTTCAAGGTTATTCATTAATTACCAGACAGCCTGCATAATTACATTTAGAAATAGAATTCCCTTATTGCCCAATTTTGACATATAGAAAAATGAAACAATAAATGACATAGAAAGTATGAAATTCTTAGCATTAAATATAGACGCACACTTAAACTGGAAGTCGCACGCAGAGAATCTTTGTTCGAAATTAGGCACTCAGTCATACGCACTATACATGCTCACCAAACAATTAAATCAAAATGCGGTGCTCACAGCGTATCATGGATATGTGGGGTCTATACTAAGATACGGTATCATATTTTGGGGCAACTGTACTGAAAAACAACAAATTTTTAAAGCACAAAAGAAGTTAAGTGCAATGTGCCTAATCAAGCAAACAGATAGCTGTAGACCCTATTTCAAAAGTCTTGGCATACTAACCGTATCGTGCCTGTATATTTTTAAATTAATAATGTTTGTTAGGAGCAATATAAATACATTTGAACATTATAAAAGTAAGCGCCTCAATTATAAATTATGTTGTCCTCAGCACACAAGCTTTTTAATGACAAACAGTGTTTTTTGTATGGCGCCACGAGCGTATAATCACTTTCCTAAACATTTATTAGAAATAACGCATATCAGTGAATTGAAAAGTAAAGTTAAACATATATTGTTAAATAAAGCGTATTATAGTATTGATGAATATTTAAATGATGTAAAAATTGTATAAGATGAGCTATATTGTATTGTGAACCCCATGACTTATGTATTTATTTAATGAACTAGCTGTGCCCGCGACTTCGTACGCGTGGAAAAGTAATTTTTGGGCAGCATTTTTGAATATGTCGAAGAGGGAGCTAATCTCACTTCTGTTGTCGAGGATACAGCTCATTCCATTTTTGATAACGAAGCAGGTAATGGCTGATTGGCTGTGTTGCATAGCGAAACCATGAAATATTAGGTACTACTATGGTAGGTTAAGATTCACACTGTTTATTAGAATACTGATTACAGTATACTTATCGTTGATGCAAATGGATTAACATTCTGAAAACGCAGCGATTTCATCCCAGGCCTAGCCTCTCAATTGCACTATCACACGTCTCGATCCAAAGTGTGATCCAAAAATGCGTCTCATTTGCTGTGAAGCACTCTTTTATAAACTAAGTTGACAACTAATGTCATATAAATGCAGCCAGCTCAATAGCGACCTCACTCAAGCTGACTGCTTGACGTTTTCATACACATTTATTGCATTGGAACATCTTATTGATAGTTTGGTATTTTTAATTTGCATCTACGCTCCGACAAATATATATTTAGTGTATAAATAGGTTATTAAAAAAAAAACTAATTTAAAGTAATGCTTCTCTACACATCGGGGATCAAAGCATACAGTCGGCTAGGATTGCTAACACGTGACAGAGCCACATAAAGCTGACCGTGCGCAAAACAGCTAATGCTTAGATCCACACCCACTACTTGTAACGTCTGACCTTGGGCTTTATTAATTGTCATTGCGAAACAAAGGCTCACTGGAAACTGGACTCGTTTAAAACTGAAAGGAAAATTGTTTGGAATCTGAGGAATCCGAGGAATAAAAACACTATCACCTATGCCGCATCCTGTTAAAATCTCTGCTTCTATCAGGTTTTGCTGTAAATTGGTCACTTTTAATCTGGTACCGTTGCAAAGTTTTGGCGGGCTTAAATTTCTGAGGAGCATTATGGGAACGCCGACTTTTAAACTTATTTTATGAGCTGGTAGTCCAGGAGCACTGAGGGATTCTAAAAATTCTACTGGGAAGCTGGTAGATTCTTCATCATCCATAACTCTGTTAATGGAGATATATTCAACATTATCCCCCGGAACAAAGCTCAAAATTTCAGCGTTTATTGCTGCTGCTTGGTCGTTTCGTGGAGTCAAAATAGCTCTTTCGCAAAGCCAGGAATTTTGGCAAGTTGGTATTTGCGTTGCGTTTTCATACACGGATGATATGAGGTCTCGCATTAATTAAACTTTGCAGCATAGGTTTTCGTTCAGAACCACTTTTCCGTGTTCCTGCGGATACACACCGTTACCGATCTCAAGGAGCAAATCTGAAAACTCTTGAGCATTTTCGTTACCTCCGATTTGCGCTCGCATATTTACTGTCAAATGCAAAGGTATAATGTATTGCCACAGTACAGAACTCTTTAGACAGGCCCTAACTTCATCAGCCCTTGTTCCACGTGGTACTACCGGAAGAGTCTGACGAAAGTCGCCACAAAAAAGTATAGTAATGCCACCCATTGGTTGGCCATTTTGCTTGATATCACGCAACGTTCTATCTAATGCTTCAACCGCTTTTCGGTTTGCCATTGTGCACTCATCCCATATTATAAGGCTACAATCACGAAGAACCTTAGCTTTATCGCTATTTCTAGAAATATTACAAACAGGGTTTTCTGTGCGGTCTAAGTCGATCGGAATTTTGAACATTGTATGGGCAGTTTTCCCTCCTGGCAACAAAGTGGCTGCTATGCCCGATGAAGCGACAGCAAGCGCAATTTTACCTTGGCTTCGCACCTTCGCCAAAATCACTTTGGTAAGAAATGTCTTGCCCGTTCCACCGGGAGCATCTAGAAATAGCATTTCTCCCAAAGCAGTATCAACGCTGCGACACACCCGATTAAATATTAAACGCTGTTCTTCAGTTAATCTCGGGACATCAGTTTGTACAATTTCGGCCAGATCTACTGGATCATAGTTGATTTCCATCGCGTAATCTCTATTAATACGTTCACCGTCAAATAATGGCTCAGGCATGCCATATTGAGAAATAGGACTACCCCCAATAGATGTAACTATATCTTGAATGGCCAGCAAACAACGATTTAAGTAACTTTCTCGTAATATGTCACTAATTGAGTGGTCATTATTTAGTTGTGCGTGCCTGAAAAAGTCCTCGGCTAATTTGTTCTGATACTTATGCCATAACTGTGCAGCATCAGAAAGTGCACAGAACACCAGCATGACTGCAAACAAATTGCGCAACCGCTGAGGACTTTCGCTAATACTTGCTTCGGCCAAAGCATCATCCCAGTGTTGATCCCCATCCAGTAAGTGACGTGCCCGGCAAGCCGCTTGGTATGTAGGGTATATGATATTATCAACCTTTCTAAGCTCGGCAAAAGATGTAGGCCCTCGAACGACATGCAGAAGTAAGCGCAGGTAAAAGCATTCGGAGTTATTCGGATGCACCGTATAAACTCTGCCAATAATGTGTTCTTTAAAAATACCTGCTTCACCTACTACAGCTGTTCCACGTCTTCTGCGGTTAAAATTACCCTGTTGTTTGTTATAGGTATAAAATGACGGAACTTCGTTGTATAAAAGTGTCTTGGCAAATGCATCTGTTTCGCAAAGATTAAAAAAAGCGAGCAGAGTGGTTCGTCTCGGGCTTTCTAAACGCTCCATTACATTTTCAGGGTTGAAATATATCCTTTGTCCACCTTCAAGATGAACGTCAAGATGGATAACGGGTGGATGTCTTTCATGAATTGAAAAACTTAAAATACGCCAAACTGCCTCAGAAGAGCTAATATATCGGCCTGACTGAAACCTTGTAACTTCATCGTTATTGTTATTTGTGAATCCCACTGTTGCTTGGTCACTGCCCTTGTTCACATATTTGCAGATGTATTTTATAGATTGAACACTGTTACATACTTCTACATTGATGTGAGCTTGAAAGGTTCTCGATAATACCGGTGAATAAGGCACGACCCATCTATTATCTAAATCTATTTCCTGACCATGTAACCTTATTTTAGCTGTAAAGCCACCATGTTGAGGAGATTTTCGACGATACATTGGATATCCGTTTTCTCCCGATATTGTTTGCTCTGAAAGAGCTCGAGGATATCTTTTAGAGCAATGACCGTCTTGCATACAGGGAGAATTCCTGTTTAATGTGCCGCATGGTCCGTGTATCATATGAGTCTTTACAATATCGAATAATATGGGATCTTCGGTCTTATCAGACAATTCAGCACTAATAATAGTATCGATAGCATCAGGTCTAATTTTTTCTTCTAGCCACAGTAGTATGTGGGCATGTGGTAACCCCCGTTTTTGCCACTCTACGCTGTACATATAACACAGAAATGATCCAAAAAGCTTTTCTTTTGTAATTAAGTCGACCATCAACTTTAGTTTAAGGTGAAAAACTCGGGAAATTATGTCATGTCTATCATGAGGCACCTGACCGGGCAAAAGTTCTTGTGAAATTTCATTCCACTTTGGGTTAGTGGTGAAAGTGATGAAAAGATCAGGTCGACCGTACTTACGGACATAGCAAAACGCGTCTTGCGTACGCTCATGCATATAACGTGGACCTCCTATAAAGCTTGACGGTAAGATAACTAATCGTCCTACGTTCTCCACGTTGTTATCTTGCTGCATTGCGTCTCGCAGATGCACGTAATCCTCAGCCCGTAAACGTGTCTGGTTAGTGCGTATATAAATTAACCTCTCGGTTTCTATTTTTGCATACATGTCTACGATGAATTGGCTGAATAATCCACGAAATCGATGCAAATAATTAAAACAATTTCTTCTAATTTGTATCTGATATGAATAAAACTGTAGGGCTGATATTTTTTTATTATAATTTGTTATCCTAGTGCTTGGATTAACTTGGTAGAGTCCGAAATTGTAACCATCCTCACCGTGGAAGTATATCAAAGGATATTGCAGGGCATCATAAGCTCGATGTGTTTCACAAATACGTTGTAAGCGATCATCATGAGTGCGCAGCACAATATCACGTCTGTCACATTCCTGGTCTACTAATATTATCGCAACTTCATCTGCAACGGGAGCATTGTACCTTCCACGATGTTCTTCCGCAGGACGTCTATCAGCCTTAATTATAACTTTATAATTGTTATTTTGACCTTGTGGAATGGAATCTATTGCGGCTTTCAAACTTCTGACATACGGATTTACTTCATGTAACATATTTTGAATTTGAGATATAAGGTTGGTATTCAGTTGAGAAAAGTTATGGTGTCGTATAAGAGCCTGTTCATTGTAATTTGATACAAAATAAATTTGAAGAAATTTTGGCTCATTTTGGGGAAGCAAAGATCCAATAAGGTGATAAACTTGGTCCTGCACCTTAAAAGTGGGCATGAATGGTCCCTCTGTGATTTGTTTAGCCCCAAAAGATGTCATTTGGAATGCACTATTATATAAACGGATATTGTCTAAAAAATGTTTAGACTGAGGATGCTCACCATTTAGTAAAGCTTTTATAAAGTCAGGGAGCTCGTGGAAATTTTCAATGAGCACTTTACCACCTGAACAGCATATTCCATTTGGTTCTTTTCTCCACTTTAGAGCATGACAAAACTGACAACATATCACCATGCCTCCTATAGATGCGAATTCAGAGTAATCAATTCTGGGCGAATACAAATAACCTGCTTTCTCTTTGGTCACCCATGGAAGGATATCAATTTCCGCTCTAGTTTCTGTGTCGTCTATCGAATTTGATAACATTCTACTGATTGTATGCCGAAGTCGATCGGTATTTAGTCGTGACTGACGTTGTTCTACAGTTTCTTCATGCCGTATTTCCCTTACTCGTTCTCTCTCAGCTAATAAATAATGTTCCTCACTCTGACGGATTCGCTCATAGTTTTCTCTAGTTGTTTGTAATCTTTGTAGATATTCATCTTCACTTTCAAGAATTCTGGCATTGTTGTGTCGCTCTCGATCAGCTGTTAATCGCAATTCGCGATCTGAACTACTTTCCAGCTCTCTAGACTGCAAAGTTCGTGCTCTTTGAGAGCTCAGGCGGGTTTCCCTATCGGTGAAAGTCTCAGACTCGCGTGATAGTGCATGAGCTTCACGATCGGCAGTGAGACGTGCTTCCCGTTCTTCAGGAGTCTCCTGAGACCGGGCATTTGCTGTCCGAACCCTCTGAGAGCTCAGGCGGGTTTCCCTATCGGTGAAAGTCTCAGACTCACGCGATAGTGCATGAGCTTCACGATCAGCAGTGAGACGTGCTTCCCGATCTTCAGGAGTCTCCTGAGACCGGGCATTTGCTTTCCGAACCCTCTGAGAGCTCAGGCGGGTTTCCCTATCGGTGAAAGTCTCAGACTCACGCGATAGTGCATGAGCTTCACGATCGGCAGTGAGACGTGCTTCCCGTTCTTCAGGAGTCTCCTGAGACCGGGCATTTGCTGTCCGAACCCTCTGAGAGCTCAGGCGGGTTTCCCTATCGGTGAAAGTCTCAGACTCACGCGATAGTGCATGAGCTTCACGATCGGCAGTGAGACGTGCTTCCCGTTCTTCAGGAGTCTCCTGGGACCGGGCATTTGCTGTCCGAACACTCTGAGAGCTCAGGCGGGTTTCCCTATCGGTGAAAGTCTCAGACTAACGCGATAGTGCATGAGCTTCACGATCGGCGAACAAACGGGCCTCACGCTGTTCCATGCTCTCTCTAATTCGAGTAGACATCATTTGAGAACGTTGTGAACTCAATCGAGATTCTCGTTGAGCCGAAGTTTCTGTAGCACGAAGCCTAGCCTGACGTTCCTGAGATGAAGTGAGTCTCGCCTCACGATCTTCTTCAGTTTCCTGTGATCGTACTAACTTCATCCTTTTAGCATTTCTACTGTACTGGGAGAGGTTGGATCTTTTTCGAGGCATTCTTACTTACAGATAATTACACCGTTTAATAACTATTAAGACGTGTTAACCTAACTTATTCATTTATTATAGATAGATAGATTATAGAAAACAAAAGAAATGAGCAATAGATCCGTTTTTTATTTATTACTAACTTACACTAACAAACTTACCTACTTATTTCAAAGGACTTTTTATACAGAAAACTTGCAAAATAAAGAAAGTCAAGGAAAAACCTAACTTATATCATAAAAACTAAGGAGTAAAAAAAATCAAAACAAACATAAATCTAACTTATATTTACTTAACTTAATCAGTTTAACTATTAACACGTATGAATCTAAAACAAACTAAACACTAAACAAATATGTACTTATCACAAACGACTAAATTGTTTCTTTCAGATCTATACATCTATGCACATAAAAAAAAAATCAAGATAAATGCCTAACCTATACGAAATCTATACACTTAAAATTAAAAAAATCAAGATAAGAAATACTTAACCTATACGAAATCTGTACAATTAAAATTAAAAAAATCAAGATAAGAAATGCCTACTAACCTAATCCAAATTTATATACATAAAGTTAAAGAAAACCAGGATAAGAAATGCCTACTAACCTACATATACCAAATCTATACACATAAAAATAAAGAAAATCAAGATAAAAAATGCCTAATCTATACCAAATACATACATACAATATGTATTTACAAACCCTAAAATGTAAATAATAAAAAATTCATTCAATTTTATCGAATGCCGTGCGCCTCCAGAATACGTGCGTTCGCTACGAATAACGGAATGCTCATGGCAGCGGCGCGGCTCTCAGCGCGCTTTATATACCCGCGCCAACAAACGCGTACAGTAAGTTAGACGTGAATTTTTTAAATTGGCATTACTTTTTTATTTATGAACCGATTGACATGAAATAAAGACTAAATGTTAAGTGAAGCTTACCACAATATATTTCTGAAAACCACATCTACATTAGATAAGCTGTTTCTGAGATTAGCGTGCACAAACGCACCAGAAAGTTCGACGTGATTCTTTAAATTGGCATAACTTTTTTATTTATGAACTGATTGACATGAAACAAACACTAAATGTTAAGTGAAGCTTTTTATTATTATTTTATATTTATATTTTATTATATTTTAATTTATTACTGAAAACCACATCTAAATCGGATAAGCCGTTTCTGAGATTAGCGTGCACAAACGCACAGACAAACAGACAAACAGACAAAAATTCCAAAAATCATTGTTTTGGGTTCTATTGCGTTGATAAAAGTCCCCTGTAATATTTTTTCTCATTTATCTTCCATGTACAGACAGCGATCCTTTACATTTTTATTATATGTATAGATTATTACTATATTACTTTTGACATTGCTCTGTATTAAATTGATATTTTATTTTAAATTTAATTTAATGTTTGGTGATATTAACATTTGCCATCTATTAATTTGTTATCAATTAAAATTATGTTAACATCTATTGCACGCCTTAAGGCAGATAATGGAGAATCATTTTCTATTGTCTACCATAACTATTGTAATAACCTATTATGGCAATAAATTACATTGAATTGAATTGAATATAAATTGATGTTTGTTACGCCTTGACTACTTAACCGATCATCAATAAAAGTATGGACATTGTCAGGGGTATAGAAAAGGACATAGGATACCTATCATCCAGAAAATAGTACTGTTACTACAACCTAACTTACATTTACGCGAGTGAACCTGTAGGATAAGTCTAGTATACATATAGACAAACCTGAGGGTATAATATGCACATCTCTGACTCGATGTTGATGCGGAGTGGCGGCCTCCTTCAGGGACGAAGGTAAATGGCCTACTAGCGCGTATTGGAGAGCAGCTAATAGTAGCCAGTGGCAGTTGCGCGCCGCCCCGCCTTCGAGGCAGGAGGAGTCGCCGTATACGACTAGACGACCCGACTGTGGAAACAAATATATTTTAAAGTAAGTGCAATTGAATATACAGATGAAGTAGTGGTTTAAATGGTCGACTCGCTTCTCGTCAGGTGCCGAGTTCAATTCTCACATAACAGATTGTACATAACAAATTGTTAATTTTATTTATTAATGACATAGCAATCTGTTTAAGACATTCAAAATTTTTACTATACGCGGACTACTTAAAATTATACAAAACTATTAAAACACCTATGGATTGTTGTCTACTTCAAGAGGATTTAGAACGGCTTTCCATGTACTGCATTGATAATAAAATTCAATTAAGTACCTCGAAGAGTGTCAGTACTTCATTCACAAAAAGAAAACAAAATATTATTACAAATAAATATCACATAAATAATGTCGCTCTATCAAAATCTTCAGTCGTACGGGACCTTGGAGTTTTGCTCGACGATAAACTTCATCTAGATGAACACATTGAGACAGTTGTTAATAACGCTTATCGCATGTACGGGTTCGTCATGTCATGAGATCTATCTACACTTGAATTTAGAAATGCGAGTACATATATTCAATTAGGTATACAAATCCTTGATCAGATCTCAACTGGAATATGCTGTAGCAGTGTGGAACCCACTTTATAACATATAAAGGGCTTTCCAATAAGTACGCTCGATCTTTGAACATGTATAACAGCCATCCTGGTTAAGCTACAGATGTAAAATTTGGCGGACATACTTATTTAGTTTTGACGTTTAGCCATGAAACTTGACACGATTCAAAACCGCGTTGAAATTGTTAAAATGTATTATCAAAATTAGTGTTCTGTTCGCCTAACGTTTCGTGCGCTGCGTCTTATTTATGGAATTTGTGGCCGTCTTGCAGAGTCCACAATTCATCGTTTAAGCCATAAATATGAGACAATACCGACCCAGTAGCTAACGAAGCAGTGAAACTAAACGTCAAAGAAACGCAAAATTGTCGGAGAATATTGTTGCCCTTCGGGACAGTGTGGGAGAATATCCCACAGTTCCTTACTTCTTGAAAGATGCAGAAGGAGCCGCGCTTACTGTCAATGGCGACCGATATCGCATGATGATAAGAGACTTTTTGTGGCCTAAGATAGATAGTATGGCGCCGAACACATTGCCCCGGCGGCGGTCTGCGTTCTGCGGTCGAGTTCCTCTTTGATGATATACAGTTTCTCTTTGACCACCGCGGTCTGACTGCTTTTTTGTGTGTACGATTCAAAGACACCGCATACATCACAGTGAACGCGGAACGCAGAACTCGGAACTCTGACCGCTGACCGCCCGCAGTGTGGCCGGCGCCTATGGGTCTCATAAACATGTGGTTCCAACAGGACGGTGTCACTTGCAATATAGCACGTAAAAAATAGAATTTATTCGATGAGAAGTTCGAGGACTTCGTTATCTCGCAGGACGGCGGCGTTCACTAGCCATTGACATCGTGTGACTTAATGGCGCTTGATTATTTTCTATGTGAAATCTCTGGTCTATGCAGACAAACCACAAACGGTTACCACCCGTAATGCCAACATAACTCGCGTTCTTTATGAAATTGAGTCCAATTTATTCGAAGATGTTATAAAAAATTGGCTCACTACTATGCGCCACCTGTAGCGGAGCCCCAGCGGCCATTTAGCCGAAATTATATTTCACACATAATGTCATCGAATGCATATTAAAATAAAAACAATTGTGGCGATATTACTTAAACTGTTTGTTTCATTTAATTTCAAAGTTCAAGCGCTCTCAATGGAAAGACCTGTATGTTGACAACATAGAGATGGTTTAACGCAAGTTCTTAAAATCTATGCACTATAGATGTAGCCATAGTAACGCAACTGACGAGGATCTACTAGAAAACTTTAATGTTATGAGTTTGAAGTCCAGACGATTATTCTTGTAAAATTAGGCTTCTCTATGATATTTGTAACGAGATGGGTGTAAAAACCCAGGATTGAACCTCTTCGTCTTCATGTGAACTTTTATGTTTGTAGTGTCCCACTGCTCGTCAAAAGCCTCTCCCTTGGACTTCCAAATCACTCTGTTGGTGGATATCCCCTGACCTTATGATCCCTATATTTCGGGGATATTCAAACTCGACCAAGGGATGACCCGGTGTCTGCACACCAAGTTACAAGTCAATCGGTCCACTGGTTCCGGAGCTATACCTATCACTAACAGACAGACACACAGACCCACATAGTGTTTTCATTAACCTCTTCGAAGAAGACTCAGAGGTTAATTATCGATATAACTGCACTGATTTAACTAGTAATTTAAGTTACATTGTGCCTAGAACTGTTATAAAGCGAAAGGTGCGCGCATGACCGTTGTTCGCTTGTAACAAACGCCGAAGGTCGCGCACCTTTGCGACGCATGTGTCAACATTTTAATGATAATTGCACAGACCTAAACATATTTGCCATGCATGCAAATGCATTTAGAATTACATTAACCAAATATATTAAGTAGATAAAAAGAATAGCAGTTTTTGGTTTATATAGTTCGAACCCACGTCGCGCACCTCTGACTTTCAGAAGTTATATGACTTTTCGAAACTATGTGCGTATTGATTGACAATTATCGCCTGCTCCGTGCCTCGGAGAGCACGTTAAGCCGTCGGTCCCGGCTGCCATGAACATCTATGGCAGTCGTTATTGGGAAGTCAGTGCCCTATAATATTCTGCCACTGGTCTAGCGTTAGCCTTCGGCTTGCGGAGGTCAGGTGGCAGCCGCTCCGTGTAAAAACTAATATCCAGTCAAATCCGGTTAGACTAGAAAAGCCGACCCCAAGTAACTTGGGAATAATAAAGGCCAGGTAGAAGATTTACGTAATAACAAATAATTGCAGAAATTGTCATAACATCAAATATATTTTGTGAATTACGCTGTGAGTGCACATTTAGCCATAGTTAATTAAGTCATTCATTGTAATTATCCTAACTGTTTGTAAATCCCTAATAAAATAAATAAATAAACCTATATGTAGTTTTACCGAGCCTAGCAGTTCTTTGTGTCTGATGTTTAAATATTTCTAAGGCAACACCGATATTATTCGTGGTGCGAAAAATGTAAATATAAAAAAGAAAATAGAATATGTTTCAACGTCTTTATTATGTTGTCATTATTTGTTATGAACCTCGCGACACGTAATATACATATCTATTTACCTATAATCTTTCTAGGAAAGATATACCTACATACACAGACCAATCTTGCCTTTATCCTATATCTCAGAAGAGTTAAGCAGACGAGTATCAAACCCCTGTGCCATTACCAAACACAGTTCGATATATCATACTACTACGGAAAACTTTTATGGCAATACTTAATATCACTTTGTCTGACTCGAGAGTTGACCCTTAAACCCATAATCGGCTGTATATATAAACGGAAGGTTATGCTATGAGACGGAAAATTAAATAATAACCGCAATAGCTACAAACCTTGGGCATCTTGTCCATAGTGTCGTTGGTATAGTCTCTGGTTTCTCCGTCAGTTTGCAGCAGTCCTAATATCGGCACGTCCACCGTCTGCCCCGGGTTGGACGCGCCTGGCCCTCCGCTCGGCTTTTCGCCAGACATTATCTGAAAGAAATAATTATAATTATAACATATGTATAAAGGAATAAAATTTTAAAATATAATTTTCCATATATGTAATATAGAAATTAAATTTTAAAATTTTCGTATTGACCAATCCATAAAGGCGGTCTTGAAACTGCGATCTTGACATCATTTTACATCACGATTTATTAAATGACGTCATTAGCAAAAGCCAACCTATCAATGGTGGTAGTCTAGATAAACAAAGGTAACGCTCATTGGCGTGTATAGAGTTATTTTTCACTTCAACAGTAACCATAACAGCAACCTACAATTATTTCCGCTAAATACGGCTTTTGACAGCAGCTGCCACAGGATTGTCAGGACCTTACTCGCTAGTAGTGCTGACTGAAGAGAACAAAAACGATAGCCTCTACTCATCTCACTCAAAGTCAAATCTTTATTTCCATAAAATTGTGCAAATAATTCTTGAATATATTAGTAAATAATAAAAAAAAATCACTATTATATTTATGATAAAAAATAAAATAAAAGAAAGTATTTTAAAAATTTGCATTGAATAAGGCCTGTTCGAGGAGTAGAACTTTTATGAGAAGAAGCAGGGAAGAAACTCAAGGCCACTCTTTTCAAAAGCCAAATGTTTGTAACAAATGTAACAATACAATTCAATGTTATATTTTTTCCCTTATATGAGCTGCTATGTGTGGTTGTTAAAGTACTTTATTACAATAAGTTAATTGTATAAGAGTTTATTGTAAAAGCGCACATTGACCTTTAAACGACCTATTAATTTTTTGAAGCCTGGAACCTGGCGCTTTTAATCTGCTTTTGTTTCTTGTATTTATATTATGTATGTCGTTTTTCTTATAGTATAAATCAATGTTCTTATATACATAATTTAATTTTTTATATATATTTTTGCTGGCTACTGTTAATATATTTATTTCATATTGTACCTACTTTCATGTTGGAAATTGCTCGAATTGCCCTTTTCTGCAGTACAAAAATAGATTGAATGTCGGCAACATTCCCCCACAATAGAATACCATCTAAAATAGTAGTGTAATTATAATGTGGTTCTTGAGCAAACATGTATAGAAATTTAACAGATGTTTCTTACTTGATGTCCTTGGTCTGTGAGCTGCGCAGTGATCAAAATGCCGTGTTCTGGAAAGCTGTGTATGTGCGTTCCGCTTGCGTAGTACATGGGGTGACCACCCAGTTTGAACGATCCCTCGAAAACACGATCGCCTAATGCCACCTGACAACAAACAGATATTGTTGAAATATAGAACATTCTGTTTTTTATCTCAGATTGCAAAATGGACATATACAGAATATATACTTATTTCTATTTAATGTATAATTCAGAGGCAATCAAAGAATGGATAGATTTATTCTTTCATTAGGTACTTTTATAGCTACTGCAATAACAGAGACCCATTTTTTTTTCGTGTGTTATGCTTTGACGCATGACTCTCCGCGGGGCGACGGAGAGGTTCGGTCTCACCGGGGTAAAGATGGTGACTAGCGATATCCCAGTAAGTATACTCCCGCTCCGCCGCCTCCTTGATGGAAATAACTTCCTCACAGAAGAAGGCGACGGCGTTTCACGACCTCTCGCTCCAGACCATAGCCCGACTGCCGCGAGCAACTCACAGCGTTGCGATGCCCAGGCGGGGCAATCCGCCAAAGTGTTCAGCGCCGTGTCCACAACAACGTCGCGGCACACGCCGCAGTGGTGACGACCGGGCATCTCCTGCCGGCCTATGCGACACAGGAACTGGCCAAAACAACCGTGCCCAGTCATTACCTGTGTCAGCCGGAAGTTGAGGGCGCCATGCCTCTAACCACTCCTCTAACACGGGACTTACCGCCACCATCGTGGCGTGCCCGACCAGAGTCTCATTAACATTCTTTTTTTTCCCATGACAAATGCTTTATGCACTGTCCGCCGGCTAGGGGACGGCACCGGCGGGGTGTGTGGGACGGGACTCCCAGTATAAAATGCTGGTATACACACTAAAAAACTTGGGGTGTTCCCTCTCTCACCCAATGGGGGAGACCAGTTGGGAGCTCTTAAAAGATTCACCCATAGCAGGCCCCCTCCCAAGAGTCGCATTAACCTAACCTACCCCAAAATCTAAAAATTTAATAATAAATTTGTACTAATAGGCTACATATTGACCTTGCTGCCTCACTCACTGATTCAACCAATATACATTGGGTGCTTCCCACTCTAGTTCTTGACACAGTTCATCAGTAAATGGCATACAACCTCCACGTTATGACAAAACTTACAATTTGGGGGATTAGATAGATGTATGTTATAATATTACATTTTGTAAAATCTTTATGCACAGCAGTTATACCGCTTAAATGTGGAGCAGTTCCACCAAGAAAGTATATTATGCAATGGAGTCCTAATAAATAATCGAAGTCAGATATGCAATCTTCCTATGACAAGTGGAAATCAGCGACGCGCAATACCTGCTCTGTAAAGGACCATGTTTACCTACCATGCTGTAGAAAATAAACATAGTAGTACCGGTCTCTATGAACCTACACTTTTTAAGTTTAACCCATCAAAGTAACGTAGCTATAGTTTGTAAAATATTGCTTGGGGTCTTCAGTTATCGTTGTAGCATGCCGAGGGCTGGGACGATATTAATTATATTTGATTATGAAACTATCGATCAATGTTAGTGATCTCATTGTTGTTTGAATAATTATTGAACCTGAGTTTTCTACACTTAATTATTGTATATTTTACACATTATATATAAAACATTTACTTTATTTTGTTATATTTTAATAAAAATATTCAAAAGTAAAACTCGAATTTTAAAGTAAGAGTTTTTTTTTTTAACTTCAAGATTAGTTAATGCAAGGCACTTCTCTATTTGGGCACTATACCATTGAAGTATGACATTCCTTGCTAAAATTTTATTGTCATGCAATATGGAACTCGATGAGCGTGATTTGGATGATATCTGTCACAGGTCCAAGTTATACGTTACGAAGTTTAGGTATAAATAATAAATCTCTTGAAACATTATACATGTGCCAATATAGTAAGATGTTGTTTTATTTACCTGGTACATGCTAAGCAGGTCATTTAAAGCGGGCACATTAGCACCGCCTGTCTCTGGAATCCACCTATAATACAGCAATAATTGAATGATTGTATACAAATATATACAATATTTAAATTAAGAACAATTTCAGAGAAAATAAGTTTTATTTGCATCCTTAGCAAATAACCCTAAAAAATCACAGTACTAAATATTGAAATTAAAGTAGTGAATATTTTCAATATACTTATGTTAAGAGCCGTTGTCCGTTTGTTTACGTTCTATATATCAACTCATTGGCCTTTCTATAATAGTCATATCTAAAATGGTGTCAAAACAAAACGCAGTGCTTATAAGTTCATACAATTAATCGCACTTTAACACTTATAATATTAGTTAAGTACTTACCACTGTCGTGTGTTTTCGTCATAGAATTTCACATGCCTTAGCAAAGAGGCATTGTACCAGTCAGCAAATACCACCAGCGACATGCCTGCGTCGACTGATTTCTTCAGCGCAGCCATTTCTTCAGGAAAGTATTCATCTTCGGGGTCTACCAGTAACAGTGCTCCGTATAAAGATGTGTCGATGCATGTTAGAGGTGTTCCTGGGAAATGTTATTAATTAATATATTTTTAGTGTATACTACCAGCCCAATGGCAAGCGATTACCGTACCAATATTATTAATGGCCCGGCAATTTGATGCATCATAGGAATTTAGCACAAAGCTGAGGCTTGAATTAAATCTAAGGTTAAATAACTTCACACATTTTAAATATACTCTTGTCTTTATTTTGACGAAAGCGTACGGAGAGGGATATTCTTACATGTACTTTTCGCCATCTCTTTGTTAAATTCTAATTAATATAATATTAATCTATAGCCTCTATTACATACATCTATCGGACACATTTCTCACTCTGTTCTGCTTCTCGGTTCTGATCCAGGAACTGAGCCCAGGACGCAATAAACGTCCACAAATAACTACGATTTACAAGCTGACAGTTTTAGCTTCACATGTTGGCTATCCTCGTAGAGCAAGAGCCCTCGACGGCCAGACCTTCGTTATTTTATAAAAGGTGAAAGTTTCTCTGTGCATATCCCTAACACAGGTAAGAACGATCAGTGAGTATGGAGTTTGGATTGTGGTTACTTGGGCAGGTAACAGGTAGTAAAAGTGTATAAAATAGTACCTTAAATTCGTTAAAGTATAAACCTCATTTTTTATATTTTCACGTCAGCCATTGCCGGACACTTAGTACAGTTGAAACCTCCTGCCAGACACACCTAAACTTTAACTTTAACTTTTTACTAAATTATAATTACACTATCCATTGCAAACAGATATACAAATCTTTCCTCTGTATAATAAGTATAAGAACGTACCCATAACCTCCAGGTAGAATCCATGTTCTCTTAGGCGGCGGTACATATCGCGGAAGTTAGTGTGGACATGGTCAGCGTGCCAGTCAAGCGGGTCGTGTTTGGCGCGCAGGTCGTCGCGCGGGAAGTAGCCCCCAGGGTAACGGAGACTGTGAAACTGGTCCCACAGCAGTCGCCGGGAACGGACTGGTACTGGGATTACACGAGCACTGTGAACCGAACCATAGGAAATTTCTAGTAGACTTCAAATGTATCTGTTGTGATATTTGAAAGACATATACCTAAACGGTTACAATGTTTCTCTTGTGATATTTGAAAGACATATGTACGGCTACACTTACGGGTATATAGGTGTGATACTATGTATGTATACCTATATCACTAGTGATGATTTCAAAGGGCCTGGGAGAAGTGATGAGGTTCGAGTCCAATTTTACTACTTAAGATACTCGAACCGTAAAATGTTTCGGTTTCACCCGAATATCACTCGAGTAATCCTCACGGTACTCGAACATACGGTGAATTCCAGTCACCTTCTGTCATGTTAAAGTTTAGACGGATACCACAGAGAGGCTTATAGCACACACACACTCACAAGTCAAGCACAAGTCACCTTTTTTATTTTATTTCGTTCGAATAGTTCCTTACCAGAGACTTCTTACTACAAATCAAGTAAACTCGTATTAGATAATTAAACAATTTAATGATACACAGATAACACAAAACACAGTCGTTCTTATTTGTTTCGCAACTACCCGCAACGCACGTGTATACCTTTTAACCTGTTTGTTTGTGTTTGTCGCCTCGGTAGCGTACGCTAGTGACATGAGACCGAGGCTTTTACCCTAGTAACTTGATTCACTCGAATAAAATTTAAATTGAATCGCATCATTACTTGAGTGCCTTTTTACCATCCCCACCTATGATTAAAACTTAATATTATTAATATTTCGTATTATAATTATTAATAATTCTATGAACACTGGCGAGAACCTAGTATTTGACAATTTCGTTTATTGGTTACTCAACTTGTATTTTATACTAGCTGACTCGCGCAACTTTGTCTGCTTCACATAAGACAATTTTACCCGTTTCTGCAACATTTTTCATTGATGCGCGCCATCGATTAAAAAATTGGTAATAAAGTGAAATTTTCAAAAACTGATTTCCCCGTCATCTAGCGGTTGTCACATGCAACTTTCAGAGTATAATACAACTAAATTGAATATCACTTAGTTATCTTATAGAAACCCAACATGGTAACCTATGTAATTTGATTACGTTATAATTCAACTGTTTTCTTTTAAGTTTTAACACCATGAGCGCCACTTTTCCCCCTCCAGCGGCGACATATAAAAGCACGGTCACGCCTGGTCTTCTGCCGGCCGCCGTATTTAAGTTAAGTGGTCCACTGAGCTACTGCCGGACTTCATAACGAAGCCTAATTCTAGAACCACGCCCTGTTACCTTCTGTATACTAAATAATTCGGATAATTGTGTAAATCTAGAATTAAAGAATGTGTAATTGCTAACTATAGTGTTTACTTACCATTTTGTAAAACTGCATTAAAGATCTTCTAATTGCGAAGTATATTGTTTAAATTATCTGCGCTACATAAACTTCCCTACTCGAGCACGTTTCTAAAAACGTGACCGACTAGCACTACGTTACACAGTAAGGTAGTGTATTCAAAATACGTCAAGTACCTATACTTAAGCGCCTATAAAAAAGCGAAGTTATTATTTATACATACATAGATTCACGTCTGTTTCCCAGAAGGTTAGGCAGAGACTACGGATTTTCATATGCTACGATCCAGACACACTTCTCTGGCTTCATTCACTTTCATAACATTCCTCATACACGCTCGCCGGTTTAAGGTGCTCATAACCTGGCCTTTATCCAGAGCGTCTCCGATCTGATCAAGAAATGTTCGCCTAGGTCTTCCCCTTGCGACTGTTCCATTCACAGTAGCCTTATAAACTTCCTTAGACAGTCTTTTCTCGTCCATTCTTTCTACATGCCCAAACCAGCTTAACATAACCTTTTCTATTCTCGTCACTATATCCACTTTTATGCCGCATCTAATCGTACTATTCCTTATCCTATCTTTCAGAGTCACACCACATATATTTCTCAGCGCTCTCATTTCTACAGCATTTATTCTGCTCTCATGCTTCTTTTGCCATACCCAACTTTCACTTCCATGCATAAGTGTAGGCACTAATAGTCCTCTATGAACAGCCAATCGTGCCTTTTCGGATACATTTCTGTTTATAAAAGCGCCATTCACTTTATTGCCGGCTAGTTATTATTTATAAAACTACTAAACTCTTTACTAACGTTTTAGATATTTTCTTCTTTACAATAGAAGCTTAAGGCAAAGAGAGCTTTTAGATAATTATAAATATATAAATATTATTTACAAGTAACACAATGCAAAGTGATCCTAAGTTTCTTGTTCTTCTCAACCTTTTAGCTGAACCTATAGTGCGTTTCAAATATGAAGTCTCATTTGACAGATGATCGTTGAACAGCTATAGTGAAGAGACCGTTTGAATCGACACATCATGAAATCGATTACCGATTAACTCTCCAAACAAACTGTAATCGTGGGTTTGGGATAGAAACCAAAATGATAGAAACAGAAAAACTAAAAAGGAGTCCATCTAAGTTTGACATATTAAAAGAATAGTTACATCAAAGTTATATGTAACGTGTTAATTGTAAAAAAAGTACTTATCCTTGATTAATTCCTAGTATCACATACTTACTCCATACTTAGTATAAGGGTGAAATAAAAGTGGTATAACAGAAATTGATTTTCAAGACGACTACTCATTAAAAACTATGGAATATATAAACCATGTGTCTAATATATTATGTGTTTGCAGAATGGATTTAAGGTACTTTGCAACATAATAATAATTAATACCAAATACAAATTTACAAAAGTATTTCTTGAAAAATTGTTTTTATCTCGAATTTGTTAGATTTTATCCGATTCATATTGTCGCGTCACTGCGATGGAAAGTAAAAAAATATACCTTAATGCGTAACCATGGTATTGTAGTAAAATGTTATTATATTTTGATGTTTAAATTATTTAGGACTAATATCAATAGAAATTATTAGTTGATTATGTTTGTGAAATAATTACACAATATTTTATATAGATTCTAATTATTTTTAAATAGTTTTAGTACCTTATGTAATAATTGTTTATTTTAGCAATTAATATGAAATTTCGTGACATTTCGGACTTGTTGATGCTGCATAAAATAATCAACGGCTCTACGGACGGACCGCTTATTAAAGCTTTAAATTCAAAATTAACCAACGGGTTATGCGACATCCACGTTTATTTGTATTACCCATGTGCACCTTGAATATCAGCTACAATAGTCCACTGACGCGTATGGCTCGGTTATATGATGTGAGAGTTGCCAAGTCAAATAACGCAATTGACATCTTTGCTATGAAATTTAAAACTTATAGGCATTTACTTTTGCAATAGGGACACAGGTTTTGTTAATTTTTGTTCTAATTATTGTATTTTGTATTTAATTTTAGTTGTTTATATTTTGTGTGTTATTTTCAATGAGTTTGTATTTAGTATTGCATGCAAGTTATCTCTCTTAGAAAAGAAAATGTGTACAATATAATTATACTGTTGGTGTGCTAAACCAATAAAAATAAAAAATAAAAATTAAAAATGTGCAGAGTTACGTGCTATGAAGTGTCAAAAGATACTTCGTATTTGAAACAGACTATAGGCTATAAACGATTCAGTAACTTCAGTAAACTTTGACTTTAGTAAGTATTATTACTTCATGATCTAAATAAATAAATGATTGACTTACCGAATGGGCAACGTCAGCGTTGCATTCTTCATAGTCTTCTCACCGGAGTCATCGTAGCTCTCTATCGTAACGTTGACGTGACCCTGAGTGACACAATTCAATTATTGTTTCAAATAAAACTGTTTTATACCATACTAGCTTTTGCGCGCGGCTACGCCCGCGTGGTATAGTCGACCATATACTTGCTATACCATTCGTAACAACACTTTTCCTCAAAATTAAATTTCAATTAGACTCATTATTAATGTTCATATGTGATATTGACGTAATTGGTTGACAGTAATCCAATCAATGCTTAGATTAAAAGTGCAATCTATTTTAACCTTTCTTATCAAAACAATCAATTATAATTTCTAATAACACTATACAAATGTTACTATATTACACAGTGGAGTTTATATGTGAAAACCACAAAAAAATACTCATCTCAACTTGTTATTTCTGACATTACTAACTCGTCATATCAGAAAACTAAAAATGTCACTTAATTAAAAATATTGTCGAAAGGGCAGAAATTACACAGAGTTAGGATACAATATAAGTCAAATTTCCAGAGATTTGAATATATCACGCTATACTGAACGGTTCTGGATTAATCGATAAGGTGAAGTCACAGGCGTAGTGGTCGACGGCCTACAGTAACAACAGCGCAATGGGAAGAAATGAGACGTGTATTTAAATAAAATGGTTTTACATACACATCTTATTTTGCCGAAGAATTCGACGTGAGCACTGAGACTGTAAGACGCCATCTGCATAGCATGGGGTTGCACTATAGACTATACGGTAAAAAACATCCTTTAACTGATACCCATAAAGCAGAACGGTTGCATTTTACCAGGCATTTTTTAAATTTTGATTGTTCCACCACAATATTTACTGATGAAAAGACATTAACATCTAATCAGAACGGTCGATCAAATCTCTGGCGATATGACAATACAAGATATGATGAAAATCTTATATTACCGGACACGGAGTCTGGTAGAATCAGTACAAACGTTTGGGGCTGGATGATGCTGGATCGGTGAATTATGTTGACATTCTAGAAAATGCCATGTTGCCAACTGTTCGCAACGTTTACCCAGAAGATGATATCGCCGAACTTCACTTCTTACAAAACAACTGTCGGTTACACACTGCTGCTGTTACTCGCGAGTGGTTCCGTCAACACCAATACTTTCGACTGGTACCATGGCCTTCAAAATCTCCAGACATAAACCCGATCGAAAATGTTTCGGGACTTATGGTGCAAAAATGGACACATCGCAATGAGAAAACTAAAGAAGCAATTGAGTCATTGCAGACAGATTTGGGTAGCTATGCGGGGTACAGATATTTGTGAGCGACTTGTGGGACCAATGAGAAGTCGATTGTTGTCAGTAATTGAATCAAATGGCGGAAATACAAGTTACTAATTGACGTATTATTTATTAAACGTGATAACTTTATTATTAATCACATTTATGTTAATATCTGCTAAGAGGACTTTTTATTTATTTATTCTAATTTCATAAATATAGTTTGTTAATAAATTCTTATTAAATTCTTACTCATCGTCCTTTTTTTGCACAACACCTATTTATAACTAGCTGTCCCTACTCCACTCCCATGGATTATAGTGGTGTTATATATACTCGATAAATGGACTATCCAAAAAAGGTAGTAGAGCTTATTAGGTATGAAGCTGCTAGGCAGCTTGACTATTTCCGACATTTTCATCAATTATCCCCATATTTTAATCGTGAATAACTCTGTTTATCGGTGAAAATCGCATTAAAATCTATTTTTAGTTTTGGAGTTTATCGTAAAAAAAAGACTGTTCGGGTAATGTAACCGAACACCTCATATACTCCTACATACAGACATGCTTGTGTGTGCATACACTCAATAAACAATATTATATATTGACCTAGAAATTAGGCATAACTCAGTACATCATTTACATTCGCGTCAACCGGATTCCGATTGCAACATTTTGTACTCATCAAACATTTCTTATAACATTAACATTCTATAGTTTAGTAGTTAACATTGTCTTATTTTAAGTGAAGTGAAATAAACTCTATTTTTGCACGTTAATCCAACTTATCATTTATAAACCCACTGCAAGCTAAACACCTCCACAAAGACAGACAAACAGACGCGGCGCAGGACTTTGTTTTATAGTATGTAGTGATAGATTTTATTTTAGTTGATAAATTGTTCTACATCTCTGACGTCGCGCATTGATGCCAGTTGTCACTGTCCTATTTTTTTTTTTTTTTTTTACGTGGGGGAATGCAATGACGCATATCCCTCCGCGGGGGCGGGCAGAGGGATTATGTCGGACTCGCCGGGGTAAAAGAAGATGGAAAAGAAATAATGTACCTCCCGGAATACCGACCAAACCTACTACGGTGTTCCTCAACAAAACCACTATCGGCGGGGCCGCGCGAATCGCTTTCGCATGCGGTCGCGACCCCGCCGAGGTTTCGGCCCGCCGTATGAAACGGCAGGCCACTACCCAAAGAGACCTACCCAAAGGACTCCCTCAAAAATTCCCTACTGTCTCCCCCCTAGAGGGGAGACGGACTCGACATAGAGTTGTCACTGTCCTGGTGTAACTTGCAAGCAAAAATAGACATTATTGTTTTGTGATATGCAAACGATATTTACTCTGAGGGCGGTAAAGCAATTTTACTGTCGACTATACCTACATAAATAAAAGTAGTATATGCTCTTTATCAGCTTTTAAACTATATTCTACACCAATCCATTCTGATGAAAATATAAACAAACCAAATTGATGTTAAATTTATTACATAATTACTTACTAAATGGAATAAGTAACACATTTATCCATATTTTCAACGTTTCCACATGATATCTTAGTGTATTTTAAAGCAATTGGCATTTGAATAATAAATAATCTTATATTCTTTTGTGCTTTTCTGACGACTTAGCTTGCTTACGGAATATTGATTACATACTAATTTCGATTGTCCTTCTTCTTAGAACGACAATACTCGTCTAGAATAATCGGCAACTTTTATCATCGAAATCCCTGGAACTTCGTCATCCTTCTCTCTTTTGTCTTCACCGCCAAAAAAATGACCAAAGCATAATCGCTTTAGGATATAAATTTTAAATTTAGTTTTCTCACTATCTTTGACATTCATAAGTGTTATTTTGTGGCCTAAATGAGTACATATTTCTTGACTTTCACCATTTTAATTGTAAGTGGTAAATAACTTTGATCACTAATAATTACTAATTATATTATATATATTTTTTAACAATGTAAAATTATACACCTTGCCAATATTTTTTTTTATATCTGCTATTTTCTGTTTGCTCAACTGGGGACATCGAATGATGGGTACAATGATAGCGTGATAAGATATAATTGAAGCAGTGTCTATGCCATTTCTAACTCTTTCGCTGCATCAAATCCAATGATTCGATTAGGTAATTAATTGTTTTACAATTGACGCTACAGTTGGACATCACTAAAATGTCAATGAACCGTTTGCGTACCTTTTCATTTTATTGGATTGAAATTGACTATACCTCTGTATCAAATTTCATCTATATCACTATATTTCATCTAAAGCGCTTATGCCGTGAATAGGTAACAGACATACAGTCACTCTCAAATCTATAATATTAATATCAGTAAGGATGTATCATTCTGTTGACTCTGTTGACTATGTAATGTATGTCTTTTATAGTAGTTTTAGTGATACCAATCTGAATAATACATTACTATGGAAAGTTTTCGCTGATACTAAGGAATTAGAAACGAGAGTCATTTTGCAAAAGGGACGTTCTGAAAAAAGGACATTCTGCGAAAATGACATGGGACTGACTGCGAAAGTGCCATTTTATGAAAGGGACATTTTGTGACAAGACAATTTTGCGAACTGTAGACATTTTGTGAAGTGGACATTTTGCGACTAAGGGCGCAATCGCTAGTCCAATGCCTCATCCTACCCACAGGTCATTATAAAGATGGGTTACCGTACATACCTCAACCACACCATCGAAGTCTGCACCGCGCTCCAGCACAGTGAAACTGAGTGCGAGCCACCCAGACCAGGGCCATAAGATCGGACTGTAGTCCACCGACACTGATAACATCACGCCGTGCGGCAAGTGAGGGTGCCACGATACGTCTTTCTGTAAAAGGTTTAAATGCAATTAGTGCTATGATAACGATACATAGTTAACAGTCTCGTGTTTAGAGATACGACTAATGCCTAGTTGATTAACAGATAGAGCAGCTTTGCTTTGGATTTCCTATGAGTGAGGGATTAAAAACAAAATATGTATCAATTGCTGAATGAATAAACAAACTTCAATAGTTCACCATTGCTTAATTTATTTGCCTACCAGCGAAATAATTTACTTTCTCATCATTCGACCGATAGTGAGAGTAATGGTGAAACCACGCGCTAAAGCGAAACTCGCGTGTCTAAGCATATTTTGTGTTCTAAGCAAGTAGGAGTACCCCCGGGTCTCACGATACGACTGTCCCTTATCAGAGTACACTTGAGAGCAATAAAATCGCACACGTTGACTTTTTGTTGTTAAAGCAGTTTTTTTCATAAATGTGAATACATATTAAAATAAAACTTACACTATTTGAATGTTTACTTCAGTACCTTTCTAATGATATCAAATACAGTGTAAAAAAAGTACCCATAGGGAGTTTTAGGGCACAAAACCCAACATACGGATAAAATTACCCAATTTAGCTTAACAAAGAATAAAAATAAAACTCAAAATGCTTGATCAAATTGTTTTTTAATAAGGTGTATTCCCTCCCCTAGCCTTGATTACAGCTCTTAATCGGTTTTTCATGGACCGTATTAATTTCACCATGAAATCTTGTGGTATGGCGTTCCACTCCTCTTCAATGGCAAGTTGAAGCTCTTGGAGGCGCGTAGGAGCAGGGCTTCTTGCTCGAACTCTTCTTTTTAGCTCATCCCAGACATGCTCAATCGGATTGAGATCAGGACTACGAGCTGGCCACTCCATCGCGGTGATTCCAACATCTTCCATGTAGTCGCAAACTGTTCTAGCGACATGCGGTCTGGCGTTGTCGTGCATTAAGAGAAAATCTTCTCCCATAAGCCACGCAAGCGGCCTCACATGTTCTTCGAGCACTTCTTCGACGTATCGTGCAGCCGTCAAACTTCTCGATCTCGGGCCGGTATTCGCCGTAGTGATGAATACAATGTCAGTTTTAGTGTCCAACATTATGCCACCCCAAAACATACACGATCCACCTCCAAAAGCCACACGTTCGCTTATGCAGCATTGTGAAAATCGCTCTGATGACCTTCTGTAGACCCTAGAGCGTCCATCATGACCATGTAAAGTCATTCTGCACTCATCAGAGAACATAACAGCCCGCCATTGGTCATACGTCCAATTTAAATGTTCCCTAGCAAATTGTAGCCGGGCTTGTCGGTGAGCTGTGGTCAATTTGGGACCATTTGCTGGGCGATGTGAAGTCATTCCTGCTTCACCTAGTCTTCTTCGAACTGTCCACCGACTTATACTGACATTGCGAACTTCTCGAAGCTGTTGTCCCAGTTGAACCGCGTTCAGTTGCCGATTTCTCAAAGACCTTGTCACAAGAAAGCGGTCATCACGCTCTGATGTTGTGCGTCGCCGGCCAGATCCTGGTCGCCGAATGTAGCCACCGGTCTCTTGGAACCTCTGGTATACACGACGAACAGAGTAGCGGCTCAAATTTAGCCGTCGAGCAACTTCACTTTGGTTATGGCCTGCTTCGAGCAAGGCAATAACTTGAGCGGCTTCTGCGGGCGTGGTATCCATATTTTTCCAGTAAATCCGTATGCTTCCAGTAGAGATGTTATCACGTTGACCTTCGGTATGCAACTGAATAAAAATTCCAATAAACTGACCTTTTTATACCTGCGGCTAAGGGTGCAAGTAGTGACAACGCAAACGCGTGAATTTGGAGAATTCGGTGTACGGTCGGTTTTTGTAAGTTACGTGAAGGTCAATGATTTTAATTTTATGTTTTTGTAAAGCTAAGCTTGTATGCTTTAATTTTGTCTAATGATTTTTACTCAATATCTTTCGATTTTAGAAAACAATCAGTAATAAACCAAATTACAAGGGGTGTGCGATTTTATTGCTCTCAAGTGTAGTTCAATATTGCCAACCTTTTTCTATCGCAATGGTTGGGGTGGGCAATTGGCGATTAAAAAGAGTGGCCATGAGTTTCCTGCCCGTTCTTCTCATGAGCCCTACACCCTTGCTTTGCTGACCGTGGCAGTAAATGTAAATACACAGAAAAATGTTGTGTAACTTTGACATTCATAAGTGTTACCTTGTAACCTAACTTATTTTGATTTGAAATTTGAGTGAGCGTGGCGGGTTCCTAGGTCGTACCTTTAATATTTATTTATATGTAACTGGTACATACCAGTTAGTGTATATCTACACGTTATAAGGAAGAATTTCATATGACCGCTGTAATCAGTCAAATTTTAGAATACTAGACATGCTTATAATTCTAAGATAATAAATTTGTAATTAAACACTTTATACTTGTTTATTTTACTTTAAAACACTTTTATTGCATAATTTTGAAAAACGAACTCTACTATTATTGAACTTTACTACTATTTAAACTATTTACTTTAATTAAAACTAAGTACTTACTATTATTATTATTATAAAGCACTAAATACTACATAGTACTAAATAAAACTCTATTTTAGAACAGGGTGTTCTAAAATAGAGTTTCATTTACCATACCCACGAGCAGTTTGCTACTGTTATAAATGATACACCAACTTTAAACCAGCACATAAGACAGCCAAAAACTGCCAAAAATAAGGTCTGCTGAATCAGATGTTAGAATAGCGTGCCACTTAAACGTCAGCAGAGCAACAGTGGGACGTGATCTGAATACAGTCCGAGAGTGCTTAACGAGAGATTTTGTTCCACGTTATTTAAGATACGACGACCACATCAGCCGAGATGAAATAATAAGTCACTGCACAACTGTTGCGAGGGCATTATATGGAGACTCAAAGGCCATCATTTTATTTGACGGGACATACATTTATTTACAGAAAAGTAAGAATTTCCTGTTTCAGAAAAGAACTTACAACCTGCACAAGTTTGAAAACTTATTGAAGCCATTCCTTTTGGTCTGCCCAGACGGGTATATAATAGATATTTTAGGACCCTACTCTGGCAGAAAGTCAGACGCTTATCTAAGCGTCGAAAGTCGTATGAAGGATATCATGAATAACATTTATTCCCCGATTCACTACTTGTTCTTAGAAAATGAGGCTTTTATTTTAGACAGAGGCTTCAGAGACTCGATTCCTGCGATCGAAGAATATGGCTATGAGCTTCACAGGCCAACTACAAAAGACAGAAACGCAACTCAGTTCACGAATGAACAAGCAAACAAATCGCGGCTAATAACAATTGTGCGCTAGGTCATTGAGGCCATAAACGGAAGATTCAAACGTGACTTTAAAATGTTCAGGAACGTGATATTCAATAAATATAAAAAAAAAATACCATGTAAATACAAACTTCATCAATAAGTTTTTTGTGTTAATTGTTTAAAATTGAAATGAATTTTCCTTTAGATTAAATATAGTTTTAATGTGAATTTAATACAATAAGTATAGTCCATTGAAAAGTTACATTTAGGGTTGCGTTTTTTAGAGGACGCAATTTTAGTTTTTTGATGTGTAGGTGGGTTTAGTATAATCTTAAGTTCAAGTTTGTGGGATCGCCACCCTTGTCCCCCGGCCGCCATCTTGGAAAAAGGGGTGCAAAGGGTTTTCGCGCTATATCTCGTAAACTAACAACCCTATAGAAAATTTTGTAAGACATTAATTGTAGCAAATTTAATTATCTACAACTTTATTCCTATTCTTTTATCGTATAATGGAATATAAAAAAGTTATAAACAAAAATAACTGAAATATTTTAACAAATTTTCTTTTGGGCGTTATAACTATTTTTCTGGTAATTTTACGATAAAATGACATCAAAGCAATGTCATAGAGGGCTTTTCAACGAATAATTTCCACTACAAATTTATTTAATTTCATTAATTTATCTGAGTTTTACAGCGCTCCGAAGTTGACCGGGTTCTTGAATACTCGTAAGAATACGATAAAAACGAACCATTAGGCTTAGTTTTCTATTATATATTTTTTCATTCATATAATTTATCATTTTCTTAACATTCCTATTTTATTATTTATTTCGACCCTTTTCCCCACTACAAAACTTAGAATATCATTGGTTTTTACAATAATTTCTAATCAGAGTGTACATTCACGAAAATCCTAAGCAAGTAGAAAAGGCCCAAGTTACCGCTTGGAAACAAATCAGTTGAGTTTGATAAGATGGCGGCCGGGGGACAAGGGTGGCGACCCCACAAACTTGAACTTAAGCTTATACTAACCCACACTACATAACAAAAAAATAAAATTGCGTCCTCTGAAAAACGCACGCTAAGGCCTAAAAAATGTAACATTTCAATGGAATAGTAGCCTGTAATGCGTTTTATAAAACGTTTACATATTGTATTTAAAAAAAAAAAGTATTATTATAGTCCAAAAAGGATACAAGCATACCACTTTTCCGGACACTCCCAGTCCGTTGATGACAGTGACGTTGGCTATGGTCGGCTGAGCGCTGAAGTATAATGGCTGCGTGCAATACGGCCACATGTACTGGCACTCTGTCAGGTCGATGTAGCTAGGAGACAGGCTCGCTTGTGGCTCGTACTTTCTTAGAAACTGATGATCCATAAAAAAGGTATTTCTAGGATTACATATTAAAGAGGACAGAGGACATTTTAACTCTATATTGTGAATCTCAAATGTCTCATAAAACGTGTGATTATAGCGAATTGCCTGACGAATAGTGTATGTAATTACAATATTTACAATTTAAAAAAGGCAAGCCCGCTTTAGGCATAATTCCTGTGTTGACAACAATGGACACAAAGAACGCCCAGACACGGAATAACTATAAATAGTTCACAAAAGGGTTAGGATCACACAAATTTTTGTCCCGTGTGGGGATCGAATCTACAACAATGAGCGCGGTGGCGAACGGCGAGGCGTCTACTTAAACGACTACGCCATCTTTGCATTCACAATGAGTTAATATTTTAGAAAGACCTCGTATATTAAACATGCTTCCAATATATTTTTACAGTTCGAAAATCTCCTTGTACAACAGCTTTGTCCGTCTGTCTGTTATACAACTTTCAACTCAAAAACCGTAAGAGCTAGTGACTCGCGGTCAACACCATTTGACTCAGCATAGTCGATAGACCCCGAAATGACTATGACATTTGACCTCTGACCTCAAGGTTCCGTGATACCATGTTTCCGAACTCTAAAATTTATGGCAACTCATTGACGTTTTTCACTTGTTATTACAGCATTCTCAGCATTCAAATATTAGTTGTGTAGTTATAATCATTGACAACTTGCTATTCCCCGTCATGGTTCACTCACCTCACCTCGTAGTAAGTACGTAATTTTTGGTGTCTAAAAGTAAGAACTACACCGAGTAGATCATCTGATATTATAACAGTAAATATGACAGTCTGATAAGGACTACTAAGCCAGAATTTAATTTTATATGGACTGTAACAAATGGCATAATGACTGCGACACCTGGCACATAAATGAGTTGTAAAATAGTGAAATAATAATTTGATGGCGATTTAAAAGAGTGGCCTTGAGTTTTTTGCAAATATTTTCTCATAGACTCAACTTTTTACCTGAACCTTGCAACTAAAATAAATGTAAATTCAGTAAATGTAATATAATAAACTCACTAACCTATTTCACGTTCATAAGTATTACTTTGTGACCTAAATGAATAAATAATTTTTGACTATGACTTTGTCTATGCTAAATGAGGTTAAGCATAGTAAGTCAAAGCTATAATAATAATTACGAGCATCAGCCTCAATTACCTGATAAGCACTAATAAGATCGAGTTTTCCGTGGCCCTGCTCGAACATGTTGGGCCCGGTAAGACGCAGTGCCGTCATGCACAGCGCTTGCTTCACCGCGGCCGGTGTCAGGTTGTGACGTGGCACGCCGCTAGCTAACAACGCGATCGCACCCGCCACTACAGGCGATGCCACGGATGTGCCTGAAATTAATTAACATTATGATTATATTGATACGACACTGCACAGATATTGTAGTGGTACAAGTAGCCGCATCGGGTTTGATCCCGTGTGGGGACAAAAAATTGTGTGGTCCACAAATAGTCGTTTCGAGTCTAGGTTTTCTTTGTTGTGTCCATTGTTTAAATGTTTGTAAAGTCCACCACAATACACGAATTATTTAATTAAGTACTGTTATTTAGAATTTTCTTACGCAAAAATCCGCTTTCGCATCGTTGCTAAATAATGCACAAAGCCGAATTCTCGCACTTAATAAAACCGTTCTCTAAAATATCACTAGTTTTCTCAATTATAGCATAAGGAAAAAGACAATCTAATCAAGACAAGCCTGCGATATTGGCAAGCCATGTCCAGACATTACATTTATTCTACTTTAGCATAAGTAATGCTTATAAAATAAATCTAGATATACTAGCTCACTAATTTTAGTGAATATAATTTCAGTAGTAGTGCACCTAATATTTTCAAAATTATGTCATAAAAGTGTTAATAAACATCGCGATAAAATCCGTATAAAATCACTATAATTTCAATCACAAATTTTATATAAAATTAGAATGAAAAAGTTATTTTGTGAAGTATATTAGTTTTGAACTTACCGCTGAGTGAACGGCATCCACCAGTCACACTAGAGCCCCTAACTCCGCTGCCGTATGTCACGATATCCGGCTTCATACGACCATAGCCCTGTAAACATATTATTCAGATTTATACATATTATAAATTCATGTCGTCAGAATCATCTGCTATTATATTGATTGTAGGCCGGTTTCAATAAAGGTTCAGTTTAGAACGCGCGCTTGTGGCATTTGCGGTTTTGGTATCCCATTTCTTTTCTCCCTATTCTTTAACAGGAGCTAGGATTCTATATTAAATTATATGTCTACGCGGGCATTGCCAAAAGCAACAATCTCCATTCAACCCGGTTTTGAAATATGGTTATAACACCGTTTTAGTTTTCGTCACAATAAGCCACACTTTAAAGTATTTTTCGACATTTCTTATTCTTTTAGATTTGGCTATCCATGTGTTTCTGGATTGTTCTACTTTGCAATTATTCGATATTACTAACAAATTAGTTTTACCACCCATCACCTGCACGCTAAATAACAAACTAGAGTACACATTTTAGACTGAGTAATTACCGAACCTGACACAAATTTAAAATGTGAACCAATCACTAGTCACTCTGCTATTCGAGCAATGCAAATCGATGCCCACTGCTCTAATAAACATAAAACATATACACGAAAGTATAAATAAATCTGATACATTGTTGCAGTGTTTATTTAGTCTAATTATATTAGCAGATCTGGTATTGAGGAAGTGAGTTGTAATTGTGACGTCAGAAAACAGATGAGAAAAGCACACAATATGTAGGTATTAGGCTAGCCAACACTCGAAAGAACCAACCCGGGAGGATTTTAACATATCAGAGGCAGCTGATGAAGATTTTAAAGAAAATTGTCACTGACGAGACGGATATGTTTAAACGCGCAGTGGCGCTCCAACTGCGTTTAACATATCACGCGAGCGACAACTACAACACTGAGAGAAGGCAACCAATTTTGTTAATTCTGAAAATCAGTTTAGTTTTAGAGAAAACAGGAGAAATGATGGCGTCCCGGGAGCTCGGGAGGTTAACCGTTATTATCGGAGACTCCCGGGCATTCTGGAAGGGTTGGGAACCCTAGTAGCTATGCCTAAAATAATTTCTAACCCATACCAATAATAAATTTAAAATTGATTGTATCCAAGGCCCAGGTATGCGTAGTATCAAATATAGCCCTAACCACGACCTATGCGGCAATTTCAATGGCGCTCCTGTCTACTAAAACGAATCAATAATGTCGTCTTGTTCTCTAAGCAATGTGACAAGATATTTTATTTTTCCATTCCCATCGCTCACATAGCAATAAAAGCTGCGAAGAATAATATAGATACAGAGAATCTAAACGGTCGCCCAATCACCCTTACTTATCAATTGCCTAATGGCTAATAGTTATTATGGAATCGTACGTTGAATGTACGATTCTAAATAATACCTGTAAGCTTATAATAGCATCGTTGAAGGTATTTACAGAATATTATAGTTTGATAGCGGCATCGCCAAATAATGTCTCCGAATTGATGTGTACTTATAGTTATGTTTACTCGTTCGACTATTTAAAAATAGCCCTAAAGTGAATATGAATTTAACTTAATATATACCATAACACTTAGTGATAGTGTCGTAATACTTATGACAAAGTATCATAAATGTTTTCTTCATTCTCTCACTACGGTAAAAATATCATATTATGTAAACAAAACATTCTGAAATGAACCTTATAGTAATTACAATTAAGTGTAAACTCGTCGCAACAATTAAGTGTGTGTTATTATTTTGACTATAGGCATATGATATTCTTACCGCTCGGAACATAGAAAGAAGGAATTATAGAGTCGTTATTCATTTTAATATATTTTTAAATCTTCGCTTGGACGTGTAACTAAATTTACATTATTGAATGACAACAATTTGATAACAAGCTATTGTTATATTCTTTAATTTTAATAATTAAATTATAGAAGGTGACTGTAAGGAAGACGTTATATAACTTTATAAAAAGCAAGCATATAATATATTTATATTAAAGTAGGCCAATCATTTACAGTACTAATAATTATGCTCACCTTCGTACATTGTATTAAATGTTATTTAAAATATTTGTATGTGTGATTTCTATGTAGTTTCAATAAACACCTAATAATAAAACTATATACTCGTAGATGGTCGAATTAGCTAACAAAACTAGATATATTTTACCAGGATACTTTTGTTGATGTAGATGCTAAAAATATAAATTTTAACTGTTCTATCGTTAAGGAAGGAACTAGGTAAAAAAATGAACAACTTTACTAAAATAATGTTTTTATGTACCTTCAAACAATATCAACCTATTTAACAATTGTCGCTTAGACCGATCTTTTGTTTCTGCATTTTCAATTTTGTCGCGTAGTGCGTAACTTTTATTAACGTTACCGTATGACCAAGATTCGGTGATTGTACTTGGCAGTGTTCGTCTATCCCAATGAAAACATTGGTATGTCTAAATTGTAAAAAATAATTGAGAAATGCAGAAAATTTAAAATATAATTTACTTATAACATTCCTTAGTACCTGAACAGTATTTGAAGTTTTAGGTGTTTCATTATTTCTATCTAAATTTAATGTAGCTTTCCCCGATGCGGATGTAGATCCTATGTTTACTATCAAATGGGGTATTATTGCATTCACTTCAGATTGGACTATTGACTCTTCTTGCTATAAAAATAACGAAAACAATAGTTAATAAATCAATCGTATATAAAATTAACTAAATTTAACATAATTTTAAAATAAAATGGCAAAATATTTTACCTGTATATTCGGTACGACTATATTTTTTAGTTTATTAAACCCTTTCTTAGTTACATATATATCTTCTGCATTAAAATGCTCTGAACAAATTACGCTAGAAGAATTTGGTTGGTAAAATTCGTCATCTCTATCTCGAGCTTATAATACGTCTCCATTTCTCCCTTCGTATTTCATGTTGTGGAAAGCTAAAATAAATTAATACAAATATTATATTAATAATTTAAAACAACTTATAACGACTCCATGCCATTTCATATGGACTTTGTTCCAAAGTAGTGGTATCGATTCGCTCTCACTTACGGGCAGCGCACGCAAGAGTGAGCGGGACAGGTGCGTGATACATCCATTTAAATTTAAACGAAAATATTTTCAAATATATTATTTAAAGTGTATATATTCATCAAAATATAATAAATATTTCATAATAAAACTATACTTACCGAAAGTACGAAACTCCATCCTTTTTTTGCACTTTTAGAGTATAGTTTTTGCATTTTTTACTACACACTTTGGCATCGTGAAACGTCACACTGCTAGCGCGGTCGTAAAGTGACTGCGAGCGAAACTGTGCATACAACTGGTTTATGCACAGTTGGGATGGCGCCGTTTTTCGAGCGACGATCGTGCTTCTATAGTATATTTGATCGATGGATAGCGGTATGTAGGAGTGACCGCTACGACGTTTTCTTTAATGTTTTATTACTTAACTTGCTTGGTGAAACTTCCACCCCACACTTTAACGATCTCATGCACAATCTTCACTGTATTAATATCATGTATTCATGCGCTATTCTTGATGTCTTACTCAGAAGGATATCTTGATTGTAATCTCTCCTTGCGAAGCAGGTAACTGGGCTATAATAATTAAGTTATCCTTAGTTCCTCGAACCATCGATATAGCAAACGCTGTCGTAATTATCGTATTGGTAAGAATTCGCTAAAGATATTTCTATACTATATATAGCATAGCCACCTTCCTTGCCAGAAATACCCTGCCCTTACCCTTCTATTCCCCTCTCTTATCAGTGCTGGATGAGTCCAGTATTAATTAGAATATAAATCCTTACAGGATTTAACTTAAATACTTATATAATAATTAGATTTGAATCCGTCCAAATGCTCAGTAACTACATATTCACGGAAGCGTTCTACTATATCCAGATACAACACTACTCATATAGATGCTGTTGTTAAGAGAGCCTCAAAAGCATTAGGTTTTGTTATGCGTATCTCTAAATGCTTTACGGAAGTTAAGACTCTTAAAATTTTTATATTGTGCCTATGTTCGTAGCAATTTGGAATACGCTTCCCAAATTTGGAATCCATGTTATAAAAAATATATAGACCGAATAGTGTGCATACAGTGGCGCTTTATTAAAAACTTATGCTTTCGTCAGGGGATGCCGTACGACTCCAATAATTACATTGAATACTACACTACTTGCTACTACAGAATCGTAGATAAATTGTCGACTATTTACTTTTATATATATATATATATATATATATATATATATATATATATATATATATATATATATATATATATATATATATATATATATATATATAATGTTATATGTTAATGACTGTACTGTACGGTAAACTTAAACCAGTCCCACTTAATTAGTAATCAACTTTATATAAGCGAAGACCTGTAATTGGCTTTCTGTCACTATTGTACTGCTAATTAGTTAATTTAGCTTTAAGTCTTCCATAGAACAAATAAATATATATGAATATAAAATTCTTTCACCATTAGAAAGCTATATTATCACCGAGCAACATGAGCTATATTTATTTAAAATAAGGACTGTTACTAATATAATCTTTTTTTTTTTTTTCTTTACGTGGGGGAATGCAATGACGCATATCCCTCCGCGGGGGCGGGCGGAGGGATTATGTCGGACTCGCCGGGGTAAAAGAAAGATGGAATAATAGTAAAGTACCTCCCGGAATACCGACTAAACCTACCACGGTGTTCCTCGACAAAACCACTATCGACGGGGCCGCGCGAATCGCTTTCGCATGCGGTCGCGACCCCGCCGAGGTTACGGCCCGCCGTGTGAAACGGCAGGCCACTACACAAGAGACCCACCCAAAGGACTCACTTCATAAAAATTCCCTACTGTCTCCCCCCTAGGGGGGAGACGGACTCGACACAGAGGCGCGCGTGGGAACACGCACGCCGCCTCAGACCTGGTGCTGAACGGATGGCGGGCAGGCCCACAAAGCCCGCCATCCCCAGGTCAAACCTCAGGGTGGCTGGAGGTCGTCTCGCGCCCTCCGGCGCCCGGCTCTGCGGTTGGGGAGAGGGTTTAAACGCTCCCTCTCCCGCTCCGCCGCCTCCTTGATGGAAATGACTTCCTCGCAGAAGGAGGCGACGGCGTTCCACGACCTTTCACTCCGGACCATAGACTGAACTACGGCCGGGAGCGAGAGGGCAGCCGATCCGACTGCCGCGATCAAATCACGGCGCTGCGATGCCCAGTCGGGGTAAACCGCCAAAGTGTGCAGCGCCGTGTCCTCAACAACGTCGCGGCAATCGCCGCAGTGGTGACAACCGGGCGTCTCTTGCCGGCGTATACGACACAGGAACCGGCCAAAACAACCGTGGCCAGTTAGAACCTGTGTCAGCCGGAAGGTGAGGGCGCCATGCCGCCTCTCCAGCCACTCCTCAAACACGGGACTTACCGCCACGATCGTGGCGTGCCCGACTAATATAATCTAACCTAACCTACTTTAACGCGAGCAAAACCGCGGGAAAAAGCTAGAATTAAATAAACGTATATGGGTTTATTATTGTTCTATAGTTATCAAGATCGCTTCCAAGATTATGATATTTGAATGATTAACCTAAAGTTAAAATATATTACAACACTGCATTGTTCGTATTCATATTTTAAAGACAACTAAAAGACTTCCAGTTCAATCTTAAATATAGTATGCCAATAAGCATAGGTAATTAAATTATTAAGTCGTATATTTACTATCAACTAGCCATATAATTATGGCCACTTCAAATCAACGTATAATTTAACTATTAACTCTTATCATACTGTAATAGTAATCTATAGTAAAGTTCACCAAGGTGATCACTATTGCCCAATATTCCATTATTATTAGTTCCCGATAAATACTTATGAGTTTACTTTACTAAATAAGATTTATGAATGAAAGATAAATGCTTTATTGTTTTATAAGTAACGCATTCATGATAAGTATGTAATAATATTAACGGTTTTAGACAAACACATCCCTGCAATATGATTAAATCCAAAACATTCAAACATCGAATACAAAGCACACCCAGACTCAAAACAATTATTTGTCGATCTCACAAATTTTGTGCTGTGCGGAAATAGACCCACAACACTTGGCGCGTAGCAAGTGGCCAGGTGACAACTGAAAACTACTACGGCTTCAGTGGCGTGTGAATTAGCCGAGCGGTAGGGCGCACTGGCAGCCTAAACATCGCACAAACTGCAGTTGGCTGGGCAAAATCTCTTCCTGAAGATCGTATCGAATAACTAAACTTAGTTGTTAAGACTGCGCCGAGCGAAATGTGCCAAAACAGGCGGTCACAGTTAAGTTGATAAAATCAACACTTTTTGTTTAAAACTAATATAAAATATACATTTACCATAACAATGAATGTATTTACAATTACTCTGTGTAAAATGCTTAAAATAATTAATATTTTCGCCTACAAAATTACGTAAATTTGCACGAAACATGCAAAAACGTAAGCTCGTGTTACGTGATTTTTAGATTATAACAGAAGAAATCTATCCTATTTTACAGCTTAAACGAAACATAAATAGTTGTATTACATTTTGTCTGTCCCAAATATTTAAGTTATTAGTTGACAATAAAGATACATATTTATCAAAAAAGCACTTCTAATCCTCCATACAATTTTACTATGGCTGCCGCGCGCCGATTTTAATATCGAGCTCTGTCATTCAGTCCAACCGCGTCTTACGCTCGGCGCAGTCTTAGTAGGCTAAAAACCATTTCCCAGGCTACTGAAGGTCACGCTATTAGGCGATCCATACACTTAATTGCTACGTTAGCCAGATATATAAAAAAGCAACGCCATGCTTCTTGTGACGCAATTTATTAAATTGGAGCACAGTACATATCGCTTCATATTGATGTTAATTTGTCGACAGTATTATTTGTTTGTTAGGTCTTCTTAATAAGTCAAATTCTTACATTCATAAGTGCTAAAATTCGAAAATTTTAAAATTAATACTTTTAAATTTAACTGAAATAAACTTAATTTGGTTTGATTGTCGCCTAAGTCCGACCATGCAGTAATCAGATTCGAGTGGATGGATTAGATAAACTTCGCATATCTCATTTCTTTAACATAAACACATTATTCTTAAATGAGTTTGTTTGTTACGCTTTCACGTCTTAAATCCTCGACCGATCGGCAAGAAATTCGCATACACATTGTCAGGGAAAAGAAGATGAGATAAGCTTCATTTAGAAAAGTACCCCTTCATTAACAAAAATGTATTGCCCCCGAGGGATCTTTTCTTATTTGTCCCTCAATAATGAGGATCGTGACCATATATAATTTGTCTTCATTTGCTCCTGTCCTGCGCCAGTTTAATAGATCATTGTAGAGTTTCTCCTGTTGCCTCTATAATACTTTGGAACCATCGTGTTGGAACTCGGCCTCCAAGGATAACTAGTATTAAATAAATCATTACTTACGTGAGGTAGTTCCCAAGTGGTCATGCCTCGCGACGAGAACTTAGCGATCCTGTCATCGAAACTGATCCCTCCTACGCCGATGACGTCCATCTGATCGGCCGGATTGTTCAGCGTCCCATATAGAGGACCGTCGTTTCCAATCGCTGACACCATTATTACCTATAGACACTATGATATCAGTTTCATATATTAGTCTAATTTAACAATAATTAAGTATGGCGTGGCATAAATGTGAAAAGCTCGTTTCAGACCCACCGTACCCCTGGACATACCCCTGATGATACGGTGGGTCTTTTATAGTAACGGTACCACCGAGTGAGTGACCCTAGTGATGTGGTAACCTACCTATGTTTTGCATGATAACTCATAGTTAGATAAGTACGTAATAGATAATGGATAGACTAGCGTAGCGAAAATATTCTAAGTCTATGTAATAATGCATATCTAGTGATATATCTATCATTTAACCTCTTCCTTTTTCATACATATTATTATTTTTCTTTTTTCAAATGTCATTCAGTTCAAAATGAATTTTCTTCTTTAAAGCATAATAGGTATTTGAATTGAATTATTGTTTCGCGAATAATATTTTTGTTGAAAATACTAAGTTATTATGGTAATCGGTCAAATCTTACACTACCAGACATAATTCAAAATCGACTGTGTCTGGCCACCAGCTGCCGCTGCGACTCAATAGGTTAAAACATATTTTAATAAACAAACTTTCTAACTGTCAATTTGTCACCTGTTATTCTAACTTTTAATACACAGGCGCCGGGTAAAACAAATTTCACGCATTTTCAACTGTAGTATATTTATTCTATAACTTTCTTCATATATGTATACAATAAAAGAAACAAAATTGTCTTCAGAAAAATAGTCATACCACTACTAACACATAGCATTATATCAGAACAAGGCAACGAAATCCAATATATTAATTGAATTTTTCGAATAATTCAATTATTCGAATGAAAATTAAAAAGTTGAAGACTGCATCTACAGTACCTTATTGGCGCTGAGTTCCCACACTTTGTCCACAAACGGATAGTCCATAAAGTCTGGTCCACCAATGCTGAGATTAAGCACATCGATTTTTCTCATGATGGCATAGTTGAACGCATCTAAGAACCACGACGTATACGACACCTGTAGGAATATCAACAGACAGATGCGATTATTTCTACAGCAAATAATATTACTTAACAACACTACTTACTACTTATTATTTTTATCAGTCACCTCTATTTACTATTACATAGGTTATAATTTATTTCTGGTTTCAAGGTAATTAAAACAACTAATGTTCCTTTAATAAAAGATAATAAGTAAGATGTATTTTAAGTAAGAATGTTGCTCTAATCGGATTCCAGGTGGCTTTACATGAGGAAAGATTCTAAGAAAATTATGCAGTGTAAAATACTATATGAATTGGCTTATCGCGGCAAGGACTGTACCTGATTATCAGTGAACACACGAAATATATGAAGATCAGCATCAGGAGCGAAACCGAGGCAGTCAGCTCTTGAGGCGATGACACCGGCTACGAAGGTCCCGTGCCCCAGCGCATCATCAAGCGTATTCTCCCCGGTCCAGTCTGTGCGTTCACGGACTCGACCGAAGTGCGGATGATTTCGTGCGAGCCCCGTGTCGAATACGGCCACTTTTATGCCTTCACCTTGAATTTACTTTATCTATTAACATTTTTTAGAAACGATCTATATACGCCAAATATATCTATTGTAGGGTTCATCTGTAATTTCGTTTCTATAGCTTCTTTTTTTTATGAATTACATCTACCGCGCTAGGAATAATTCCTGAGTCATAGAGGGCTTTAAAAACACTAAAAAACGGTCACAAAGAACACCCAGACTCGGAACAACCATTTATGAATCACACCAAGTTTTGTCACGTGTGAGATTCGAACCCACAACACTCGGCGCAATGGCAGCGGCGATACGCTTATATCCTCGAAGTGGTAGGAATATAGAGTATTCGAACCACATTTCGCTAGATATAGTTTTAGGCACTACGTATTGGAATACGGGAATTGCCGTATATTGGACACAGTTCCAAAATCCATACTGCTACTTAGAACTTATCGATAGAAAATCTAAATAACACTTTGCCTGTTCTGAGAGCTTATGCAAGGCAGTGCCTCTGACCCACCGATATCAGATATATTCCTAAATATATCTGTTACAAAAAATATGCTTATTCAATTTTGGTAGTATTCTGAGCTAAGATGTATACATCACGCGATTCTTAATAGTAATTTTAATGAGACTAAGCGAATTTCTTGCAGCAATTGTCATACTATCCCTTTTTCTCCACCAAGATACAAAGATAGCACTAGACTTGCCTCAAGAAACTTGCGTTGTGTAAATGAGATTTACTTAGATATATGTAATATTTAAAGACATTTGTTGCCATGTTTTCTTTACGTATGACGAGCTTAAAATAACGCACAATTTATGAACTGTAGAATTTAACAGGAGTACAGTAGGTACATATGCTCGAGGGACTATTTACTTTATTTACATTTTTCGAATGCAAGCAATAACGTTACTTACCAGTGACCCCTAGAGACCACAATAGATCAGCTTTCAAAACCGATGTTATTTGGCGAGGTACAGTCCGCAGTAACTTCCTGGATGTGTAGCCACCATTCTGGTAAGTCACATAGGTAATATTATATTAGGTACATATATAACTAGTTAAAATAATGAATATACTAATCCTAACTATATTCTCAATGCGAATGTGAGTTTGTTTGTTTGTTACGCTTTCACGCCTTAACTACTAGACCGATCACCATGAAAGTTCGCATAAACGTTGTTTAGTGGTTAGAGAAAAGGACGGAAGGTAACTTTTATCCAGGAAAAAGTTCTGCTGCTAATCTAACCTATCCTCAGCTTACGCGAGTATATATTCGTAAAATTTAAGATGTTTGTATGTCTATTTCATGATCGCGTGTAAATGGTTATATAGATTTTGATTAATCTTGGCAGATAGATAGATGGTCTGTCTGATTGCAAAATTTTATATAAATCCGTTGACGAATCGCGGTGTATGAGTGTCTTGGATTGAGACGGATCGCGGTGTATGAGTGTCTTGGATTGAGTCTTTGGATACGCTAAGTAATTTTTACCCTAAGGATGTGTTTCCGTGACGAATATCTCACTACTTAAAGCTGGTGAAATTACGGGACACAGCTGGTAGATTTATAGCCAGTTTCACAACTATTAAGTATAAATTATCCAAAATATAAATCGTTTATATTTTGGATGATTTTTAACAAGAGAGAGAGCTCTTGTTAGTTTGAAGAAGAGAGATGGCGAGAATTTTATCTTATAGATAAATGCTTTTTGGAGGTTGTGGAATAGACCCTAAATAATAAAAACATAATTTACTTTTACTAGGGAGAGGGATTAAGGTATGAAATTGCCGATAGGTACTGTAAAATATAAACATTTTTTCTAAGATGTACCATATTTATTTAATCGAAATATTTACCCTCATTATCAATACATTGCTGCCATCTAAACGGAAGTTCATCTAAGCCTTTATGATAGAACTCTGGGAATCTAGATTCGACAAAGTGTGTAAAAGCATTTTGTACTGCCTTCTGAGAAGAAAGTTTTTTATCACGTAGAAAATTGTCCATATCGGAAATAAAATGGTAGTTTACATAATATTGTCTTCTGTTTACGCGAATGTTATTCATTGAAATTAAACTACTATATACGGATTTTATCGCGTTGTTTATTTATCACTGTATTACAAAATATTGAAAATATTACACTACTACTACTGTTGATCATATTTTACTAATTTATAAGCTAATAAAATTATTTAAACTATTATATCTATTTATTTTTGGTTTACACTTTCCCCGACGTTTCGGTTGCTTTTCAGCAGCCAGTCTCCGCGTGACCATGGCAATCCGTATACAGTAGGTTAATTTTAAAAAAAATGATAGTTGTACTGTCTCCTGGGAAAATTTTTATTTATCACTTATAAAATTGAACAAATCGCGAAAAAAATGGTAGTCCGTTGGAGCAAGGTCTGACGAGCACGGAGGATGATGTATGGATTCTAACTGCAGTTCCTGTAGACGCGAAATAAATGGTAGTCCGTTGGAGCAAGTTCTGACGAGTACGGAGGATGACGTATGGTTTCTAACTGCAGCTCTTGTAGAGTTACAACGGTTTCTCGTGCAGTGTGAGGTCTTGCTTTATCATGGAGCAATAATGGTGAAGATCGATGCACGAGACGGGGCTGTTTCACTGCCAGTTTCACCATCATTGTTCGGCACAGTAAACATCTGCTGTTATTGCTTGACCAGACTTGGGAAAGCTATAGTGAATAACACCATGAAGTGACCACCAAACAGTTACCATTACCTTTTTATTGGTAAGCTTTGCTTTAGGGCAGTTTTGCGGCGCTTGACCTGGGGTCAGGCATTGTATTTTTCGCTTACGGTTATCGTACAGAATCCACTTTTCGTCACATGTCATAATTTAATCCAATATTCCTTCATTTCTGTACCGATTTAACAAGGCAACACAAGTTTCAACACGTTTTTCTTTCTGCAGATCAGTGAAATCATGAGGCACCCATTTCCCATTTTTTTAATCAAGATTTGATGCAAATTAGCCAACATTGTAGATAGGGTAACGATAAATCATCCCGTAATTCCTGGGTAGTTTAAGTCGAATCGGCTTCCACCATCTCCTTCAATTCAGCATTATTCACCTGTGTGGGCGGGTCGCTCTTCCACGTGGTTCGTTTTTCAAGTCAAAGTTTCCACTACGAAAGCGTTTAAATCAAAATCGCAAAGGGTATTCATTAGCAGTCTCCTCTCCAAACGCAGCGTTGATATTGCGAGCCGTTTCTGTCGCGTTAGTTCCGCGTCGGTACTCGTATTCAAAAATGATTCAGCTTTTCGAAGTATCCATCTTTCTCGTCTAAGCTTAATAATAAAAACAATTGAAAGTCGAAAAGATAATGTTGCAAATTTTTTAAAAGAAGAATCTAATATGTATCATGTGTAAAAGTTTCACTCGAAAATCTCACACCATAAAGGTTTTATGTCAATTCAAAGTATATATTACTATACAACGGCAACTTCATACTTTAACCCTTATCATTTTAAAGTATTTAAGTATAGCTACCATATCAAAACCGCAATATAGCGACGATTTGAAAATCCTTATTTCACATTCATAATCTAAAAAACATATTATTATTTTTATAGCATATGTAACTTTTATTGTTATAAGTTTATAACGTTTCGTCACAAATTATTTAATATACTAAATGTTAAAATTTATTATGGCATGGAGAACAAAAACTCTATATACAGAATTCAAGTTATTTGAACAAGGGTGATATATGAACCGCATGATTGTCTATCGCATGGATCATTTTCATTATCCATCTTCCATCCATATTTTATTCCATTGAACTAGTAAGACTCTCTCCCACTAACGAAAGTAACAAGAACGATTAGTTTTTGTAGTCCTGCCCAAAAACTAATTGTTTTTATTATCTGAATATAATTAAAACCGAAAAAGGTTAAGTTAGTTTAAATAGAAATAGTCAGGTAGCCTACATCCACAACAGATTCAGAAGTGAGTTTGGTAGTGAGATTTTACCGAATTGCATAGCCGATAATCAGTGACGTATGAAGTGTTTAAAATATACTACAAAACCTACAACAACGCTTCGATTTTCGTATACGTCGATACCGTAATAACAAACCTATTTTTAAAACCATGGAACTTTATAAGAGCGTGAAACCATACCAGTGAAAACGCACTAAGGCTTGAGGACTTTGGCCATACGAACGTTGTCAAAGACCGAATTCTTACTCAAAAGTAAAGATGAAGCACCACGCACCCTGTCTGTTCTATGTACTTTGCATGACGAAGCTTCTATACCTAATATTCGTATAAGAATACATAGAAATGTTAAAGCAGCGATAGCTCAGTGGGGAGGCCAAAAGACTGCAATGCAGAGGGTCTCAGGTTCGAACCCACGTCGCGCACCTCTGACTTTCGGAAGTTATATGACTTTGCGAAATTATGTGCGTATTGATTGACAATTATCGCCTGCTCCGTGCCTCGGAGAGCACGTTAAGCCGTCGGTCCCGGCTGCCATGAACGTCTATGGCAGTCGTTATTGGGAAGTCAGTGCCCTATAATATCTTGACACTAGTCTAGCCTTAGGGTATCGTTAGCCTTCGGGTTGCGGAGGTCAGGTGGCAGCCGCTCCGTGTAACAACTGATATCCAGTCAAATCCGGTTAGACTAGAAAAGCCGACCCCAAGTGACTTGGGAATAATAAAGGCTAGAGAGAAGAAGTACATAGAAATGTCACCTGCCCTTTCTAGTCCACGTTTTTATTACAATGATACGTCAGTCTAGATTTAAACCTGAGATATCCTGGCAAAGTAAACGCTAGCTGGATTACGCATTACTATTAGTATACCTCCATTATGTAACTTCATCCTAAGACAGGTTTATTTAATTTTGTTTTCTAATTGTACATCAACATAATAATGTACACTGAAATTACCGTGTAATAAAATTGGACATTAAATAAATGCTATTAATTACAAAGGCCTTCGGCATACAGTTTAGGTGTAAATAAATGATTGCAGTCGCGGCCAGAACCCGATCGATCTATCAAGACTATGTAATTGTGTATATCGCCCCCCATTGAGTAACTTTAATCTGTTTGAATCAGTGATGGAAGATGTAATTACTAAAATCAGAACTAGTAGGAAATACATATTAGTATGCGGTGATTTTAATATTAATATACTAGATGGCTCTTCCTTGGCTAATAGACTTATAAACTTATTTAAATCATTTAATTTAACGAATTTGTTTTTGGAACCAACAAGAATAACTGCCACGTCTTCCACTTGTTTAGATAACATTTTCAGTGATTGTAACGCTTCATACAAATTAGTTACCACTGACTTAACCTCAGATCACTGTGGACAATTAGCAATGTTTCCAAACATTAATAATAATAATATTAAACAAAAGATACTTGTTAGGCCTTTAACAAATAATCGCTTCAAACATTTTAGAAATAAAATTTCATGTAATATGTACTCTAATATAAGGGAAGATAAATCTCCTAATAAGGAGTATGACAGCTTTTTTGGTATTGTTAAGAAAGAATTTGATAATACGTTTAGGTTTAAAGTAAAAGTTATTAAAGGAACTAGGACATTTAACGAATGGGCAACCGTAGGTATTTATAAGAGCAGAGTAAAAATGTATGAGTTATATAGTATGAAGAAATATAATTTTGATCCTACTTTTACAGAATATGTTAAGAATTACTCCAAAATTTTTAAAAAGGTATGCAAATTAGCTAAGTCCAAGTTCGTCAGTAACAAAATCAAACAGTCCTCTAATAAAGTTAAGGCTACCTGGCGAGCTATTAACGAAGCTAGTGGCAAGATAACTCAAATAGACAATAGTATTAGTCTGATGGATAATAATAAAATGATCAAAAATAATGCCGATGTAGCATACGTGTTCAATAATTTCTTTGCTAGTGTACCGATTACCACCGCGAGCGCATTAAATTCTTCATCTATAGACGCAGAGAGGTTATTACATTCCAGCGTAACAAAGTGTAGAGTATTATTTAGATTTGATTATGTTAACGCAACTGATATTATCAACGCTTTTCAATCTCTGGAATCTAAAAATACGGGGGATCTCTGGGGTATCTCCGTTAAGGTCGTAAAAAGTATAATAGATATAGTTGCTCCTTATTTAAGTGGGTTATTTAATAGGTGTGTAGATTCGGGAACTTTTCCAGATTTGATGAAAAATAGTAAAATCATACCTTTATTTAAATCCGGTAGTAAAACTGATCCTAGTAATTTTAGGCCAATATCAATTCTACCAGCTTTTAGCAAAATATTTGAAAAATTAATACTCAAGCAATTACTTAGACATTTTAATTTAAATAGCCTCTTTCATGACAACCAATATGGCTTTACTAAGGGTCGTTCAACAACGGATGCAGGAGTAGCTTTACTGAAACATATATACAGAGCGTGGGAAAACTCACAAAATGCTATTGGTGTTTTTTGCGACCTCTCAAAAGCATTTGACTGCGTCTGTCATGATACGCTCATACGGAAACTAAGGCATTACGGTGTTCAGAGTAATGCACTGGATGTAATTACGTCGTATTTGAATAACAGGATTCAGTGTGTAGATGTCAATGGTACAAAATCAAATAGCTTACCTGTAAAGCTAGGGGTGCCGCAAGGTTCGATTTTAGGCCCTTTTTTATTTTTAATTTATATAAACGATTTACCTTTTTATTTGAACAATATTTGTGACGTTGTACTGTTTGCTGACGATACTTCCTTAATATTTAAAGTAAATAGGAATAGGGACCATTTTGACGAAGTAAACAGTGCATTGATTCAAGTAACAAAATGGTTTACTTTAAATAATTTAGTACTGAACCCCAAAAAAACAAAATGTGTTAAATTCATACTGCCTAATGTAAAACATCTTGGTCCTAGCATAACATTGAACGGTGAGGTACTGGAAGCAATAGAATCCACAGTATTCCTGGGCATTACACTTGATTCAAAGTTACAGTGGGGTGCGCAAATATCTTGTCTCTCAGCGAAACTTAGTTCGGCCGCTTACGCCATTAGAAAAGTCCGTGGATTAACTGACGTTGATACAGCTAGATTAGTTTACTTTAGTTACTTTCACAGCGTTATGTCATATGGAATATTATTATGGGGAAAAGCAGCTGATATACAAAGTATTTTTATATTGCAAAAAAGAGCTGTGCGTGCAATTTATCAATTAGGAACTAGAATCTCGCTCCGAGAAAAATTTAAGAATATAGGTATTTTAACTGTAGCATCACAATATATTTATTTTAATATCATGCATGTCCGTCAAAATATATATTTATACATAAAAAATAGTGACATACATAACATCAATACTAGAAATAAATATAAATTATGTGTTCCATTCTACCGTCTACATAAAGTTCATGGTTCCTTCATGGGTCTTGGTATACGTTTTTATAATAAAATCCCGAGTAATATTCTAGAATTACCAGAGAATAAATTTAAAGTTAAAATTAAAACTTGCTTAATTTCTAAAGCATATTATAATATAGATGATTATTTAAATGACAAACATCCATGGCACTAATATTTGCATTAGATCACAGGATATTAAATGACCAATACTAACACTTATGTTTTTTTTTTAATATATGTATATATATATATATATATATTTTTTTTTTGTAATATTACACCTTGCTTAAGCTGGAATTTGCATTACTGTTACATTCAGTCGTATTTTAATCAAGAAGAATGTGCAATGAAGACAACTCGTGATTATGGACAGTTCCGTTAAGCTTTCTTTTGAGTCTTATTCTGTATTCTGGTTTAGTGGAATTCGATAATTTACTTCTACATTTTATTTAAACAATTAGATTAAACTACGGACTATAATCACGTCTTGTCTTGATTATAGTCGGCCTCGATGGCGTAGTGGTTAGTGTAACCGACTGCCACGCCTGAGGTCGCGGGTTCGATTCCCGCACAAGACAAATATTTGTGTGCATGAACATGGATGTTTGTCTTGGTCTGGGTGTTTCTATGTATAATATGTATGTATTTACAAAAAAAAAAAAGTATATATGTATGTTTATCCGTTGTCTAGTACCCATAGTACAAGCTCTGCTTAGTTTGGACTAGATAGTGTTGTGTGTATGTGGTAGAATATTATTATATATTATTATTATATATTATTATTTATGTACATGTAAGTGGATGCTCCTATTTACCATACTGCTGCTTTAGAGGCTACCATCAATTTTTATCAAATGCTTGAGTATGTTGAGTAGTAGTTCACGGAGAAATGGTTGCAGCACCTTACAGTTATGATTTGTAAATGAAATATTATTGTACACTTGGCGATTAAAAAGAGTGGCTATGAGTTTCTTGCCCGTTCTTCTCATGAGCCCTACACACCCTAGCTTTGCTGAACGTGGCAGTAAATGTAAATTCACTGGAAAAAATTTTACGTGTAACTTTGACATTCATAAGTGTTACCTTGTAACCTAATTTGAATAAATTTATTTTGATTTTGATTTTGATTTTTAATATTTAATAACTGCGCGCCAAAGATTAATAATACTGTTACGTACTGGATTCGAGGGATAAGAATGTAAACAATGTTACCCATTAAAACACGTTTTATTCTAACACATAATTAAATTTCAAAGTCCAAAAACACTACTTATACCCTTTTCCACTTTAACTGCTTTAAAATCTGTGATAATTTTGCTTCCGTTCGCTCCGATAAATACTTGACCGCTTACGATTGTAAACTTGACTTGGCATCCGCTTGCCTTGCCTTCTATACGAGATAAAGCGCTTCTGGACTTTTCTAAAAGCGCCATACCCGGCGTATAATTTTATAGAAGCACCATTCATATACGAGAAAGTTCTAGCGCTCTCTCTACTCATCGCGTGCTGACAAGCTACGTAGTTCAGTAAGACGTCAATAGATGGCGCTGTAATAAATTATTAGAAGAAACTGCCGAGTCTTCCCCACAGTGCCGACTGTGCCGAGAGATGACATTGGCTGTAACGATACGAACAGAAAATCCACTCGATGGAAATTACACGTTGTACCTACATTACGTCCCCTATGGTTTAAGGTTTGACGTGATAGAGGGCGAACAGGCACCTAACGACACCAGACGGCAATATGCCATCTACTGCTCTACTACTCTGTTCTGCCTAAAAAAGGCCACTTAAACAAGCGGGCAGAAACGAATTGCGTAGCATTCTTAACTTAACTTCTGATAAGTTAAGCTAAGATACTAAGGGCTTGTACTACCACCTCCAGATATAATTTATCTATAAGATAAAAGTCTCGCCATTTCTCTTCTTTAACTTAACATGAGTGAGACAACATGCGATTTATCTTCCGGGAAACTTTTACTTGTTAGTTGTAGGAGTGGCCGTAAGAGTTGCTAATAAATATTTATGCTCTTTCCACAGTCGTGATTGCGTTTTAGACGCCTATTCGTTTTTAGTATATTACACCGCGAAGTTTAGCGATTAAAAGTAATTCCCCGAGAGATATGCAAATACCATGTGTATCTCTAAGAATTTCTTATGGTTTCATGAAGAAATCGTACCTCTCTTGGTTTTCTGAGTGAATGCAGAGCTCGAACGCGATGGTTACGCCAACCTGCATACAAGCATCCACCAGGTCCGCAGTCATCCTATATTAACATTTATTACACTTATAATAATGAAATACAAAATACATTCTACCTGATTGATAGACAAAAATGTATTTATTCATATTCGTTGTTTGATGTGCTCTACAAAATGCAGGTCATCAAAATAACAATATACCTACCTACATAAATATTATATATCTATGGTAATAGTTATAAGAAGATATAAATAGAAAAGGTTGACTAAAGTTTTTACCTCACGGACATATTTGATGGTACGAGTAACCTGCTTCTGGGCAGTGACGCGTCTGATGGCGGGATGATCTTTTAACGCATCGAGCGCTCGTCGCCCTCCCGCCTCCAATATGATTACGTCAAAATCACTTGGGTACTCTTTAGCAGGATTGTCCCGTTGTAACAATGTCCAGTTCGAAACCTAAGTACAATAAAAAATACAAGTATAATGAACCATACAGCCTGAAGCCCAAATGAGACACGTCTGTATTTTTAAGTAGATTTTATAACATAAAGGGTCCACTGACGCGGAGCTGAGCGTAATTGAGAGGAGCGGACCGTGAACTGGCCAATCACAGTGCTCGATATCTCCACAAAATATATGAACATGCGGCCCCAAGCCGGACAGAATGGAGTCGAGCAGGCTGTGGTGCCGAGTGAAGCGCACAAAGTAGAGGGTAGCGGAACGGTGCGGCGCGACTGGTAGTGTAGACTTGTCAGGAAAGGACTCAGTGGAAATGTGGACAGTTCACGGTCCGCTCCGCTCCACTCCGTCCAGCTCCGCGACAGCGGAAACGCACCCATAACAACAAAAATCCTATTCGTGCATAGTTTTTTATTTTTATTCAAACCAATATAACTCAACAAAGATTCAGGTAAGCATTATTTGTTTTTTAATACTAAATGAAATGCAAGCCATCCCATCTCTCTTTATTATTAAATATAGGTCTAGCACATTGTGGATTACATAACAATAAGTGTAAAGTAAGGCAGGCCAGCTATTGGACTTATAAACCTATGCTAAAAACGCGGTTATGAATTTTTTACTTTACTACCAAAGTGGTTTTAATTAATGAAATATGTAACTAGTACGAAATAAAGAATGTAGTTGTAAAATAAATATCTTCAAAGTTAAACATATTACAATTATTTTTTTGCCGGGGTTTGCATGCTTGCCATTTTACTCGTATGTATAGCTTTCGCATGTTTATTATTGGAAGATATTTAATATTACTTCATGTAACTTTTGTAAACTAGTTAATTATCTTGTGTTTGACTCATGATATTGATGTAGTACATATTAGTATAGCTTTCACTGTGTCTTTAAAATGGCAGGAAAAGTAATAAAGCTAGCAAAATATAGCGCTGCTAGAAAAAGGGTATCTTATCTCATCTTATCTTGTATGGGGGCCAGTCAGTACAGACCGGCAACACTTCGACCCAGTGGGATCTTTTGTGTCGACTACCCCAATAACGACTGCCATAGATGTTCATGGCAGCCGGGACCGATGGCTTAACGTGCTCTCCGAGGCACGGAGCAGGCGATAATTGTCAATCAATACGCACATAATTTCGAAAAGTCATATAACTTCCGAAAGTCAGAGGTACGCGACGTGGATTCGAACCCGAGACCCTCTGCATTGCAGTCTGTTGGTAACCCCACTGAGCTATCGCTGCTCAAAAAAAAGGGTATAGTCAATGTTAAAGTCTCACAGCAGCTAAATATGGGTCATCAAATTGTCCATATGACTTGGACTGAATATCATGAACCGATAAACATTTTTAGGCTATCGCGATTTGTACGTATACTTAATATAATACTATATTAAGGGATCTTACTCTCGATTAAGTATTTAAAAGGTAAAACACCTATTGATTGTCCAACATTTCGACGGTCTTGCATCGATCGTGGTCATGGGTTGACACGGGTCAATACGTGACCACGATCGAATTATAATACTTAATCGCGAGTCATACCCATTATATGTATAAATAGTATTATATTAAGTATTAAGAACCAAGTTTTGCTCAGAAGACGGATCATGGAAAGCAGGTTATAGTGAACCACGGTACGACCGCTTTCACCTTGTCAGACGTTAGAACAGGATGACTACAGTCCTCAAAGAAATACTAAAAGAAGTAAGGGCAGTTCAAATTAGCCTATGGACTGTAATTAGGAGGCTCTTATTTGCCAATATACGCTGTCTATCGCAAGTTTAGCCCCAAAACTAGTCAGAACCGGATTGACCGTCTGAGTATTGCAATTATTGTGCATCCTGGACTCAAGTGAACTGGAGCAGCATACCATTTTCAGATGAAGCTCGAATTGCGATATGTGGCTGTAGAAGGTAACTGCGAAGATCAGGGCCAAGGTATGCAGATGTTATGTTTTGGGCTACCGCGAATTTTAATCACCTTATGAGATAGCTTTTAATTTAAATGACATACTGACTGCAATCGATGAAGATTCCATTTGCACGGAGATAAACACTCTCACACACTGTTTTAATGAAATCGACGGGTATCTGGAATATGCAATTAGTCGAAATTCGTCGTTTGGATTGGTCCACACGAAGTACCAACTTAAATCTTAAATCCTTTAAATAGAATACGACTAAAACGTCAAGTACGTTTGAGTTCACCAGCTCCACAAAACATCGGGTTGATTCATTTATTAATTCATACAATTCAAAGCATTGCGGAAAGCATGCCCAGAAGAATACATTTTCCAATAATTTATGTTAATGAAAATGAAATACACACCTTTTGGCATTATTCATTAATGTCAATGCATATATTACATAGATCTCTTGAAACTTTTTCATGACTCACGTGAAAAGGCTGGCCTTTTATTGTATAACCAGTATTGCCATTTAATGTGACAATGCTGTCAGTTTTCTGGACAAGATTATTATCTTTAAATGTATTGTATAAATACTTGTAACATCTCAAATATCAGGCTGTATCTACATACAGCCTGATATTTTCTGATTAGCAAATAGCATCATTGAGATGGCATATCTTCATGAAACTATATCAGAACATTGCATATTATTCAGTCAGTATTTATTTGTTTATATTCTTTATGTATATAACATATATTAAAATTGTATACAGACTTTTACCTATTAATGTATGCTAATGTCCACAGTGATTGAAATAATTTGTGTGAAAATTTATTCAGTTTAGCCTTATTAAGTATATTATTTTTATTGTCTAAGTGTTATATCAAGCCTAATGAATCATCATCAAATTCAGTTATGATATGAAATAGCCGGCATTTGGCTTGTAAAGTATAATCAATATAGCCAATTTCTTTTATATACTTTTACTCATAATAAAATGCTTTGTAAAATATTAGTCCAGTCACAATTATATGTAGTTTCATTATGTTATTTGTTATAGTATTGTACTTCAGTCTGATTAGGTTTTAGCCTAATTAACTCAACAAAATAATTTTGATTTTCTTTCTGGATAGCAAATATTGTCTATTTAGTCACTAGAATCCAGACAGAATAAAATAAATATTGTGTCTATATTCTGCACCGTGGGGATATAAGTACTGGCCTAATATTGTCTTCTGTTTGTGCGAATGTTATTCATTGAAATTAAACTACTATATATGGATTTTATCACATTGTTTATTTATCACTGTATTACATAATTTTTGAGACTTTCACACTACTACTACTATTTAATTTTACTAATTTATAAGCTTACAAAAGCTAATAAGCAGCCATGGTCCTGTGACCATGGCTGCTGAAAAGCAACCGAAACGGCAGGGAAAGTGTAAACCTAAATATAAATAGCTTTAATAGTTTAAATAATTTTATTAGTAAAATTTCATAGTAGTAGCAGTGTAACAGTTTCAAAATTATGTAATACAGTGATCAATAAACAATGTGATAAAATCCATATATAGTAGTTTAATTTCAATAAGTACTGGCCTAGTGTGATACATGCGTTTTTATATTGAATATAATAGGTATAAATACTTCCATAGTTATTATATTTGTGTTTAAGGAATATAAATATGTAAATTACTACATTGTTAGTAAATGTTCTCCAATGCAGAGAATGAGACTTTCTATTTGGTTTAATTTAATAGACAACATCTATTTTTCAGTGTTGATATATAGCTATGTATATGTAACTATGCTAAATCCAAGATATATTTATATAATATATTATGCCTTTAGTTTACTTTGCTAAGCTCACCCCCAAAATGCGCATGAAATTGAGATAAAAAAATAAAGAGGGTCAAAATGGATTCAATATTAAAATACCTATTTTATGTTTGCTAGGCATCGTCAATTTTAAAGATATTTATCTGGCCAGCTAAGTATTTAGACCAACAAAATAGCATGATTGAAAATTGTCATCATAAATACAGGTCCTGTATCTGTACTGCTTATCAGAATTGCCTGGCTAAGGTTATATTGTCAGGTTAGCAAAAGATGTATCAAACATCTTTTGCTAACCTGAAATTTTAACCTAAGGCAGGCACATTAGCTGAATAATTCAGTGGTATGTGTATTATCAACAGATATCACTGAACTATTCAATAACATCCAGAAAAATAATTATATATGTAATCAACAGTCGCTATGCTTGCATAAAAATACATCTTACATGTAATAGGCATATGAATTTATGAGAAAGTTTACACATTAAATATGTCCATCAATACATATATAACATATCTATCAGTTCATTACATTCACATATATACATGTATGAAGTCAAATAGAGTTGTATCCAATAATAGCACATACTTACTAAAAGCTTATGCTCATTTAATAACTAAGAATACTTACTACTCGTAGCATAAGTATATAAAATGTTTTCTATTAGCAGAAGCTCTGCTTTAATGTAACATTCTCTATGCTTGAGTAATAATTTTTCTTAAATTGGGTGATACCCAGATTGAGACATAATTATAAATAGTGGCAGATAACATAAAAAGTTGGTAGAATGGTTACAAATAATAACATTGAATATATATTACACAAAACACAATATACAAAATGCAATGCAAGAACACAGCAGAGTACCTGAAGATGATCAACAAGGACACATGAAACTAGTTGATGATCAGCATCAACAAACAATTTACATGAAGCAACATAGCACAGCGATTTTTGAGAGCATCCTTTATTTTTTAAATACAACAAGTTATCATTATTTGACTGTACTTACTCCTGCGTTTCTCAAAGCAGCACCGACATAGTTCTCCCTGGTCGATCGTGGAAAATAACCTTTGTAAGTTATTATGTGTTGCTTCGGCAAGATATCTGAACTAAATTCGTAATCAACTCGTTCAGACCCAGTCGCATTACACAGTCCATCAACATTTATCACTTCCTCATCGGCATATATTAACGGGAATAAATGAATACCGAGAATAATAGTAATAAAAAGCAACGTTCGAGTCGCCCCCATATTTGTGCCGATTATAGCTAGGATAATTAGGTACATCATTCGTCAGGAGAAATTACACGTAGATTAGATACCATGATTTTATAATCATTTATTCAATCGGTATTAACATTTAACTCAATTGTATGACTTGGCGAGTGGTTACGATACTCAAGCTCGAATAATATACAACTGAACATAGCCGCAATTCGCTATTAGACTACACTACAGTAGGTACTACAAATGCCGAAAGTACCGAGCGGCGAGCCATCCGAAACAAAATTTCAAAGCTGTCAAAACTATCAATCTGTCAAACATTTGTTTGACAGATTGATAGTTTAGCAACCTTTGAATGCAACATCAAAATGAATCATAGACTGAGAACATGCTATTTTGATCAGAGTGTTTTTTGTCTGTCTGTAGGCTAATTCACGTAATTTCTTGACGCGCCGATCAAGTTGCGGTGCTGTTGCAATTAAGTTTACGTCTTAATGCAAAATGGTATTCTTGTAACTGTTTAGTTGCGCGTGAGCTGCACCTAAACTATGCGTAAACTGCGCGTATGCTGCGCGTCAACTGTACGCTATTAAGGCAGAAACATACTTACGTGTCGTGGCGTGTCGTGTTGCTTACTGTTGTGTCGGTGAGTGTGCACACTAAAGTGTCGTGTAGTGGCGTGCTCTGGCGGTATTTCTGAATAGTACTTATCGAACCTTCGCAGCGTTTAAACGTACATAATGTTTTCTTCTGTTTCGGATAGCCATTTTGATGAAGACCTTGAATTTTTGTTAGCAATTAATTAATCTTCTAGAAGGCTAAAAAAGGAAAAGAAGGTACTGGGTTCACCCTATAAACAGAGGGAGATAGAACAAAGGTGAATGTCATCGTCTTGTTAAAGAATTAGAGAGTGATGAATAGAAATTTCATCAGTACTTTAGAATGAACAAAGCACAATATCAGGAAGTCCATTCGCTGATTGAAGGAGACACTTTGTGTCACATAAAACTTTTCGATGACGTACAAGTTCGATAAGCTCGTCAGTCATTTTTCAGAAATATGCTGCAAATATAGTAAGATAAAGAGTGTCCGCTAGATGTTAGCGCCACGAGTCACGCGCACGGTATAGAAACACATTTGCCTGTAGTGTCGTGTCGCGTCATAACCCCCACCACCGCTCTGGCGCAATCGGTGGCGAGCAGTCGATGCCACGACAGAACGCGTCGCGACATAACACGACATGCAAATATGCCCATATCAAAAATATAACCATATCAAATGTATGAAACCGATATGCTTCTGGCGCGTCACGACACGCCACGACACGTAAGTATGTTTCCGCCTTTAGTCGTATGTAATACTTTTGACATGGCTTTTGGGCCATTACATCGGTTAAATTTACCCACGGTGTGGCCACATGAAGGAAATTAATTTACTCACTAAGTAATCGCATGGAATCGATTACGTTTAACGTTTCACGTTGATCGGACTACACTGTCATTTGAGACGTCAAATGAATAGGTGAATACCGATCGAGTTGCGATCTGAATCACGCACATATAACGCGCAACAGTAGAATACTCTAAAGTCTAAAGCGTTCGCGTGACGCGAACTTGACGCGAGCGTATCTGATAGCGGTTTTCAAAATTACGAGAATACGAAAAGGGCTGTTTTGATCGAAACTTAACGGCAACTGCACTGCAACTGAACTTATTTAATTACGTGAATTAGCCTACTGATCCGATGATCTAATACTTGTATTTCAGCCTTCTGCTAAGGGTCGATTTTTCAATGGTCAGATAACTTTTATCTGGGGAATATATTTGACGTTTTGACAGCTTTTGTATAGAAAATATGTCATACCGCCATATTTATTCTTCAGATAAAAGTTATCTGATGATTGAAAAACCGGCCCTAAGACAACTGTTGTGTGTTTCTGTCACTACTCTAAAAGTGGAATAAATAAACAGTCAAAGGCGAGCAAGACTGGGCGCGGCAAAAGTCACAACCTTACCTCGAAAATGAATAAACGTATAACAAATTATTTTGTTAATACTTAATTACTCGCATCGAGTCACCTCACATTCGTGCATCAACAAAATATAATATTCAATATAATTTCCATTATTCACGCCAAATTATATACTTTATATTGTAGCGACTCAACACAATACAAGAAATTAAGTATGACAAATATATGTAGCAAGCTAATATGAACCATTGAGCCGCAGCCCGCCAGGCACGACCTTTAAAACAAAACGTATTTTTTGGAAAACGTATCTGTATATTGATAATAAATAAGTACATTTATTTAAATCCACTACTAATTTTATTTTAGAATTTGTATTTTAGGCATTATCTCAAATACGCACAAAGAAGTCTTATTTCTTTTCTACTTTGTATCCTCATGCATGGCTGAGGGTCTTAAATCTATATATATTGAAACGTGAAGCAAAAACTTTGTAACCCTTTTTACGAAAATTGCGCGGACGTAAGTCGGACGGAGTATGAAATTTGGCACAATTAAAGTTTACATGGATAAGGAGTGGCGAATCCTAATATTTTTATAAAATATGCATTAACAATACATTTAAATTAATGAAAAACACCACGCACACAACTATGCATTTGATACAAGCAGACGAATCGCGTTCGTAGTATTTCGGCATTGTTCGGCTGATATAAAATTCTTCGTAACTCTACGGTAACTACGGTTACTAAAGATATTGTAGACGGTTACATTATGTATGTGGAGTAAATATAGTGAATAAATTAAATGTGATTATCCAATCAAGAAAGCTGGAATAAAGAAAAAGAAAGGAAAAATATTTAAAATAAAGGGTATCGCACCTTTGGTCTTTTTATGCAATATATCAAAAAATTCCAAATAATTCAAAGATTGACTACCTGAAAACTAATTAGTGCCAATTGTGCGAGACGGGAGATATATATTTTTATTCTGTCAGCTCCCTACAAATTTTCAACAAAAATTTCTCGGTGCGCTGTTTTTAAGTCTGTAATATAATGATACAATTTTGGAGTATGTATTTGGTTTTCCGAATCATATGTCTTCCAAAACATATGTATATGTATATAAGTCATCGCTTTCGAGATTACTGATCGGAGGTCTATGAAAGCCGAAATCCAGCCCACAGTGCGACGCACCGCTGCGCATAGCACTCACTTTTTGTCTGTGATTTGTCGTCGTTTTACTTGAGAACAAATAACATAATTGTTAGGAATTATAGATCGTTGTAAAGCGCATGTTTTGCACGTTATGGATAATTAAAGTATTTTTAAAAACTTTGTACACATTCTGTCAATACAGCTTGCAAAAACATGGGTAGTTTCTTTAAAAATGGCACCATGTTTTTTATACAGTGTGAGTTTTCATAAAGTGCACATATGAAAATGAGTGAAACTAGATATCATTTTATAGGTAGGCATTAGTATATATAGTATAGTATAGTAGTATAGTATCATACAGTGGACATTATTTTAATTTAAAAAAAACTTCGATTTATACCTATTTATATTTTTCTTTAGTAGTTATGGACCTTGTACCAAGAAAACCTTGTAACTTTTAAACCACGTGGTTAATCGTGTTAAAACAAAAACAGTAATAATACGCAATGTGTAGACAATAACGACGGTATACTATTCACATCCAAAAAAATACCGGTGGCATAAAAATAAGGAACATTTTAGACCAAAACTGAGTTTCGTACAATTTTTTTTTAAATATATTTAAAAACTCAAGAAAACGTCCCCATTGCTGATTGACGTTAATTTGTATCTAATAAGCTTTAAAACAACATAAAAACCACGTCTGTATCCCAAACAAAACAGTTTTTATGAAGGGCTAAACAAAGACCTTGCCGCCACCACGTGCATCTCTGTTTGAAAATCGCATTATCTATCTTAGGTAGTTTGGGGTGGGATTGAGGTAAGGGATAAATTGCGGGCCAGATCTACAGAAAGAATCAGTCGCTCCGAATCATTCACCGCTGCTAATTGTGTGTTCTTGTTTTGTGATGCCCCGTTTGAGTGATTTTCCTCTTATATATAGCGTGCACAATTTAATGAAATTATAATATGATATTATAGAATTATAATTAGGCTGACTTACGTCCGTGCGACATCTAAAGTTCCGCACTGAAAATCAGCGCTCTATTGTGGATCCCCTATGGACCACAATATAGCAACAATGCTGAGTGCGTACCAATCTGTCCACAGATTGCACGTTTCTAATAATTAATGTTAAGTTATATTGTAAGTATGTATTTCCTTTTTGAACTGTATCTGTGGCAAATAAACGGTTTTTCTTTCTTTCTTTCTATATGCATTTTTATTATGGACTGTGTAATGGAAGTGCAAGAGGTGCTCGTACAACTTATTTAGCTACGTTTTCCAACGAGACGACCAGTACTATCTGCTCGTAACTTTTAAGATGTTCATAGAAGATTGGTTTCTACTGGACTTGGACCAAGTAGAGATATTCGCGAGGCAAGTGCCATAATCGACGACTCTATTGAAGAAGCTGTACTGCGTGATTTGTTTGCTGATCCAAATATCAGTACAAGACGATTAGCAATGGCACATGAGATATCGCAAACTTCTGTGTGGCGCATTTTAAAGAAAGAAGATCTACATCCCTATCACTATCAGCGAGTGCAAAATTTGCATGAAGGAACTGACGCAATCTCAAGGTGTGTTATGTCCGCATGGACTCAGAGACAAACAAGAGATAACCCGATGTTTGCAAAAACTATTCTTTGAATGGATGAAGCCCAATTTACAAGAGACGGTATTACAAACTGAAATTTACATTTTTGGAGTCCTAAAGAAGAGAACCCGAAGCTAAAAAGAGCTTCCATTTTTCAAGTGAAGTATTCGATCAATTTTTGGGCAGCTCTTATTGATTATATGTTGATTGGTTCATTAATACTCCCAAGAACATTAACTGCAGACAGATTTCTCCTACTTTTAATGGATGATCTCCCATTATTTTTGGAAGATGTACCCCTACGAACACGACGTAGAATGATTTTACAAATGGACGGATGCCCTGCACATTATGCAAGAATAGTATGCAATTATTTAAATGAAAGCTATCCCAATCGATGGATTTTTAGGCAAGAGCCTGTTGGGTGGCCGGCGCGTACATCCGATCTGACACCCCTTGATTATTTTCTGTGGAGGACAATGATGCAGAGAATTTATAACTCTCCCATCAATAGTGAGGCAGAACTGCAGGAGAAGATTTTAAACTGCGCCAGTGCCATAAAGGAAGATCCAACAGTGATAAGACGAGCAACGCAACAAATTTTGCTGCGAAGTACTATGTGTTTACAACAACGTGGTAGTCATTTTGAAAACTTGCTACATTGAAAGTTTTATTGTAGGTTGATGAAACTAAATAAACGTGCGGATTTCTATTTGATATTTTTTATTTATTACTTATACCTTTCGTACCTTTACAGAAAAATAAGTGGCACTAGCAGCCCAAGTGTATGTTTAGTAATTTATGGCAATGGATTAGACTAGACTTCATTTTTTACCTGAGATAGATAATGCAATTTTCGAAGAAAGGTGGACGTGGTGGCGGCGTGGTCTTTGTTTAGCCTTTAGGGATAGGATAGGGACGTTTTCTTGAGTTTTTTAACAATGTTTAAAAAAACATTGTATGAAATTGAGTTTTAGTCTAAAATGTTCCTTATTTTCATGCCACCGGTATTTTTTTGGATGTGAATAGTATACCTTCGTCATTGTTATCATATCATATAAATCATCATACAAATTGCGTATTATTACTGTTTTTGTTTCAACACGATTAACCACCTAGTTCAAAAGTTACAAGGTTTTCTTGGTACTTGTACCAAGAAAACCTTGTAACTTTTTCTTTAGTAGTTATGGACCTTGGTCCATAACTACTAAAGAAAAATATAAATAGGTATAAATCGAACAACTTTTTTTTTATTATATTTTCTTGCGATAAAATGATGTCTAGTTTAACACATTTTCATATGTGCACTTTATGATAACTCACACTAAATATTGCATGTGATAACTATTTTTTACTCCATTGTGATGATTTTTATACATAATATTATAGCTGCAAATATAACCTCTCTATACCAGGTTATATTTTCATCTTCAGTCCTCAGCATTCTAGTTTTGGAGTAAAATCAAATTTATCGTTCCACTGCAGTTTAGACTGACTTGGCGCAGCGCACGAAAGGAGATGTTTCATTTTCGGCTATGAAATGTACTATCAGCCAAAAATTGCAAAACAAACCAGGAATCGAGGTAAAATATTATTTCTAAAAGTCGAATTACGTTTGCGCTTAAAAATAATAGTTTTAATATTATTGCCATTATATTCAACTGCCATCAGTTCCACTATAAGACATTTACAGGTTATCCATTAATTACCGGACATCAATAAATATATTTTATAGTATCATTTATTCATTTCAACTATCATACACATCAAACTATCAAACAATCAACATATAAAATATATTTATAATACTGATTTTGCAGGGTGCACTCCGGAACGAAACATTTTGTTTATGTTTGACATTAACTGTCAATGTCATATTGACTGATAATAAATATTCCAATGCTGAATTAGTGTTTCTTATTACACTTTCCTGAATTCATACGTTTTCTTTTCATTTTTACAAGAATTATTAATTCTTTGGTGAATATTATACCAGCAAAAGTTCTTTTACTTCTGACAAATCTAGCATTCTAGGCTATGTATAATTTATGTCAACTACCAACTTGTCATAGATAGACCGTACGACAAACGTCAAACATTATAATTATATATATTTTATTTTGCGCAACGAAAATACTAGAAATTAATAAAGAATTGCTTAACTGTATGTATTTAGGGGTACATTTCCCAGGTTTCCTGAAGATGGATAAGTTATAGCCGGAGTCCTATACAAAAGAGAAACATCTCCTTTTATGTTGAGTTAGCGATGTTTTCCTGTAAACTTTCCAAGGAAAACATGTTTATTTGATTGCCACGGAAAGAGAAACTAATAGAATAATAAAAAAATGTATGTCATCGATTTAGATCTTGATATATTTAGCAAAATATCGAACAAACCGGGAATATTCTTGTTTGTGAATTTTGATGGCAGTTTAAAATTATTTCTACACTACACCATCAAGTATTTTTACTAAAACAAATGACCCGTTTTATCAGCTATTCGGAACAGTTATTTGTTTAACATAACTAGGCTCGAGTGGGCCACAAATCAAGTTTTTATTGACTACTTACTAGGTACGCGCTGCCATACGGCCGCACTCACTGGCAAAATAAGTCGGGAGCGCCGCGCAGTGGGCGCGATCAAGTGGCTATTATGGGTACATAATAGACAATAAAACCTTAATAATGAACAAACTTAAAAGTTTTATTAATTATGATCAAATTTCGGCCACTTAACGACCGCTAGTACCGTTTAATATAGGTACCGTTAAATATACTTGGATTAGCTTTATCCCTTCTGAAAGATCACGGTTTACAACTTAGTAAAATAATAATAATATGTCAATAATAAAACTAGGTTTATTAACAATCCGCAAGATTATTCTATTATTATATGGGGATTCTACTCGTAGAATCATGCAGTTCGAGCGAAACGAGCATAGATAATACACTACAAACCAGAACAAATTATTTCAGAATCCCTTTGCAAGTCGTGGCATGCCCGCGCTAACCAATAACGACTTAACGAGGCGGTTAATGTTGCCAGTCTAACAATAATTTACCTATTGGTATTATATAGGTATTATAAACAAAGACTGATTATAAAGTAGTACAATTATTTAAAGGAAGCTTACACTTCGTTGTTATTAATCGCTGAAAGGGTAAATAATGTATAGTACAATGGCTCGTAAATATTTCTGAAGAATCGTTAGTATTTAATCCTCCTTTAGTAATTTACATGAGCTGGACTAGAGGAATAGGAAGGAGAAATTAAGGAACGAGAAACGATGGCTTCTAGATGCTATTATCTACTCTTCAATGTCATTTCAATGTGCAGTTATGCATGTGAAGCGAGGCAAGATTATGGAATCTGTTGGGATGCAACTCTCAGATTCCATACAACTTAGATCTCTGTCTGGAACCGAAACCTACAAATAGCTGGGTATGTCGCAGGCATTAAATATCTCCGAGGCTGGAATGAAACAAGCGTTACAGGAGCTTTTCTTTGGCCGCCTGAAGAAGGGACTAAGAAGTCTTTTAACAGGTGGCAATAGGGTGCGAGCTTGAACGGTTGGGTCATGCCAGTACTTGCATACTCCTTCGGCATACTCAGATGGACTCAATCAGAATTAGATGACCTGGACAAAAAAGTCCGGTCACTGCTAACCGCTCACAGAATGCACCATCCACGTTCTTCTGTAATGAGGTTGTGCATCCCGGGGAAATGTGGGAGTCGTGGCTTTTTATGTACCAAGACCTTCCATAACCGTGAGGTGTGCAATCTCCGAGAATATTTTCTCCACAATAACGTGGATGTCCATCGTGATGTGGTGACAGTGGATACTGGCCTCACCCCGCTCGCTCTGGCTAAAGAGAACTGGCGCAAACCAGTGGTGCTTACAACTGAGGATTGCAAGGTTGTGTGGAAGAGCAAGGAGCTACACGGTCGATTTTATCGGGCTCTATATGGGCCCGACGTAGATTTAATATCGTCCGTATCGTGGTTACGATTCGGTGATCTGTTTGGAGAAACCGAAGGTTTTGTCTGTGCAATTATGGACGAAGTAGTGATGACGAATAACTACCGGAGATATATCCTGAAGGATGGCATGGTTGTCATATGTCGGGCGTGTCACCAACCCGGAGAATCTCTCAGACATATTATCTCTGGATGTTCTTGTCTTGCTAATGGCGAGTACTTGCATAGATATAACCAAGTGGCCAGGATTATACATCAGCAACTTGCTTTAATATACGATCTCGTGGACTGGAAGTACCGTACTACAGGTATGTGCCCGACCCCGTTCTCGAAAATGGTCATGCAATGTTGTACTGGGATCGGTCCATCATTACTGACAGGACTGTTGTAGCCAACAGACCTGACATTGTGGTGGTGGACCGATTACAGCGCCGTGCAATGATCGTCGATATTACCATTCCTCATGAAGGGAATCTCGTGAAGGCTGAAAAAGATAAACAAGTTAAATATCTGGATCTGGCGCACGAGATTGTCGACATGTGGGATGTGGATTCAGCGATCATTGTACCGATAGTCGTATCAGTCCATGGACTGATTGCCAAGAGTCTCGATCACCATCTGAAGAGGCTAGCGTTAGATGGCTGGATTAAGTTTCTGATGCAGATGGCCGTATTGCTTGCATCGTGAGGAGGTTCCTCTCGCTGGAGCCCTAACCACCGGTAGCTTGGACACAGTTCCCGATGCCGGTGGGTCTTCATAGTTTTTATATTTTAAACGTGTTTTTTTTTTAAGTTTTACGATGTAATTATATATTTAAAAATATAATTATTATTGAAAAATGTACTAATAAAGAGAATAATAATAGTAATCTTTATTACCAGTTTTACAATTTTTTACATACAATGTGCTAAATCAAACGTTATTCTTACAAATTGTAGGTTATTACAGTGTTGTAACCATCTGACACCAAAGCTAAGATTGAACTTGTGTTATGGGTGTCAGGGCTCTCAAAATTGACTCCTATAATACAATTCATAAGTACGACGTGTGTGACGTGGTGTTTTACTTTGTAGGTACATTTTAAATAGGGGTAAATAAAGATATCTTGCACATGCAAGAAAAATAAAAAGTAATAAAAAGTAAGTACCTATCTGTATAATGTGTTTTGTGTTAGAATATGTGCGCGTGTGTGTGTGTGTGTGTTGTGTCTATGTGTGTTGTGTGTGTGTGTGTGTGTTTGTGTGTGTTGTGTGTGTGCATGTTATAATGTGATGTGTAGCTTTATGTGAATATAATTTTGGTTACACTTTATTATCTATCTATCCCATGCTTCAAGTATTCTTTTAACCCCTCCATAGCTAAGACCAATGATCCATTTTCTAATTATCTTTTTACATTCAAATATATTGTCTGTATAGATATTACATTGCCTGTTAACTACGTTGTATATACGACAGCCAAGAATTATAAAATTTTGTTCTTCTAATTTTGTTTTATAATTTTCAATGCAACACACATTTGCTATCCTTCGTTTTATCAGGCGCTTGGGATCGAACGGTAAATAAGCGAGTTTGCATAACGTGCTGTTTAATACATAAAGCTGTCTCACTGTCATTACCTCACATTCTTTGTACAATTGTGTAGTACTAAATCGATAGTGTTTCAAGGTCATAACTTTGAGAACAGCTCTCTGCGCCCTTTCCAATTGCAACATACTTAAACTAGGAGTAGGGCTGCCATCTTTAAAATTTGACAACCAGGACAAGACGTGTGAAAACTCCGGATTTTAGAGTCCAGAACCCGGACATGTCAACAGGTTTTTTTAAACATAGTCAGTGTAATAAAAAACAGTTGAAAATGTAATAAATCACCTTTTTATTTATTTTCAGACCTTAAAATTAAATTTAGTCATTTTTAATGATAAATTTAAATGTACCTAACAAAAAATTCTGTTTTAATAATCAGTTAGATTTTTTTTATTCTTAAAATAAAACACAAATTGTTAATATACTCTGATAAGAAAACAAAACCTTATTAAAATATTAAACCTAACAAAATTCAATTAAATTTTTTAACAAATTTCTTAAAAGTACTGGGACGATTTTAGTATTCAGTCTTACAATTTTTGCAATTTTACAATCACGCGTCCACTTGTTCCGACGATCGCTAGCAAAGTAAAGAATTGCGGCCGCGGGGATACATGTGCTTTGTGTTCGCAGAATCGGAAAAGAATCACTGATGAACTCTTACGGAAATGATGAAAACAAAAGACATTTGTTTAACATTTTATTTTGATCTTATTATGACAGTTCACGTTATAAAAATAGAGCACATATGCATTTACATAATATAATCACAAAAAATATTTTTTATGTGCAAAAAATATTATTCTGATTAGAGTTACTTTGGTATTTATGATCAAATGTATCATTTCTTGACGGGTTGGAAATTACGTTATGTGCCTTTTTTGTAAACTTTCTCAAAATACATAATGTTCCAGGATACAAAATTCATGGCGCCTTTGGCAATTATATATATAGAATCATTTGCACCTAATTAAAATGACTAAAAACAATAAATAAAAGCACAGTGACAGAAACACCTTTATTTTACACATTTAGTTTATTTACCCAGGCACACCCGCTTAACTGTAAGACGTCTACACTCATAACCGTCCTGCGACTTACTGCCAAGTGCCAGTGTCACTGCGGAGGAGCGGTGGATTAAAATGTTATTTTTTGTTATACTGTTAAATGCTAATGTTAAATCAAAATTAGCATGTTATTTAAAGTGCTAATTCTTTTGACATGTTAAATAGTTAAACGTATACGTAATACGTTGTTTTAACTGTAGTGTTAAATAAATGTATTATATACATTTTAGCTCAGTAGGGAGACCAACAGACTGCAACGCAGAGGGTCTCGGGTTCGAACCCACGTCGCGCACCTCTGACTTTCGGCAGATATATGACTTTTCGAAATTATGTGCGTATTAATTGACAATTATCGCCTGCTCCGTGCCTCAGAGAGCACGTTAAGCCGTCGGTCCCGGCTGCCATGAACATCTATGGCAGTCGTTATTGGGAAGTTAGTGTCCTATAATATCCTGACGCTGGTCTAGCCTTACGGTATCGTTAGCCTTCGGGTTGCGGAGGTCAGGTGGCAGCCGCTCCGTGTAAAAACTGATATCCAGGCAAATCCGGATAAACCAGAAAAGCCGACTCCAAGTGACTTGGGAATAATAAAGGCTAGGGAGAAGATACATTTTAACTAATAATCATGTTAGCATATTAGCTTGTGACTTACATGATGTTAAAATTGTGAATGTTAACATGTTTCTTTTTCGTGATTTTGTTGAAGTGCTTATATAAATTTAACATGCGACATAATTAGTTAGATCAATGAAATTTCCTTCATACTTTTACAGGCTTAGGACTGTCTGAATATATTAAATATAAGAAATCAAATTAAAATGTTTAACCGTAATGGTATAGTAATGACGGCACTGACGTAAAAAAAATTACTTTATGTTAAAAATAACATTTTGGTGTCATTTATTTTAACAATGTTAATGATAATTTTATTTTAGCATGTTTATTTATTGGTTATAATTTTTAACACCCATCTTTACTGCAGAGTGTGGTCGGCGATGTCGAAGTGCGCACCGTGGCAACTGCGACGGGAGGGGCGTGGGGACGGTGAATTTAGCGAGTCGGTTCGTTGGTTAATCGCGGCGTGCGGGCACAGTGCGGGTGTCGCGAGCAGCCTAAGACTTTAAATTTTTAAACCCGGACTACAAATGAAGCCCCGCCCGGACGCTCCTTGGATGCTCTCTAAACTAGGACAAATCCGGAGAAAACCCGGACGGATGGCAACCCTACCTAGGAGCACCACCCCAGACCGTTATGCCAAAATACAGAATAGACTGGTAGAGAGAGAAATAAACCATACGTAAGGTATTACCATAAGCACTATAACGCAAGTTTTTGAAAACAGCTATTATTTTTCTAACTTTGCAAGACAAAGCGCTAATTTGGTCTTTCCACGAGATAAGATTGTCTATCAATATTCCCAAGTACTTAACAGTGGTCTTTCTTATTAAGGGAAGGCAAGAGCATTGGCTTGAGCACAGTACATAAATATACAGTAACCTATCTTCATACAAACGGTCGGAACTCGAGTCATACCTACGCGCCTCGGCGTCGGCATGCGCTCGACACACAACCAGTCGCGAATGCGCCGCAGTGACGAACAGACGGAGTGTTGTTTTTTAAACAGTATCCGCGCAAACTTCTTTTAAAACTAAACATATAAATTTTAAAGTAGCTTGAGGTAATCCAAGTAAAAGATATTCCTTTTTCTCTTTCTTGTCCATGTTTCCCAAAACATTTTAAATTAATCTTTATATTCGAATGCGGATTTTATATACTTTAAAATATTATAATAAAGCATTCCGTACGTCTCAGTCGAGGCGCAAATATTTTTCAGTCGCAAATTTATAAGACCGATTTGTTATTAAGTCTTAAATCTAACATAAACATGTTTTTTTAATTAAATCTACCAATCAAAAAACAACATGCATTTTTATTAAACACTTCCTATTCCATTCACAAAGTATTTTAGGTACTTGTTTAAATAAAAAAAAAATATTTACAATCACAAAAATGGATAGAAACTCAAAGTAGGCAGATTTAATTAAAATGCTGTAGGTGGGCAGCCCTATCGCATGTTTACGTACCGCGCTGTAGGCATTTATTTCAAAGATACGGCCGAGTTACAATACTGTATATTTATGTACTGTGGCTTGAGTAACCATTGCAAACATGTGCTTTGAAAATGTAGCATATTCGCAATATTTATGTATAAATATGTAATAAACACTTTACCTATACCTAATGCATTGTAAACTCTGATTACGTGCATTCCCCTATGGGAATAACCCAATAATAACATTTTAACTTTTATCTTATAACCTTATGACCTTAATTTAATGTTTAGCGATTAAGCTTATGATTTTAGATTTAAGTGAACATGTACTTTAAATACTTATTTAATGGCGATAAAGTAGGTACCTAGGTATTTTCTGAAAATTAAACAATAAGTTACTAAATTTAGTAATTTAGTTTAAATTAGTTAAGCAAATTTTTTGCATACTACCCATAAAACATTTCATAAAAATGATGTAGTTTAATAATACCTATGTAGGTACAAAAAAATTAAATAGGAATCGGATATAATATTAGGTATGTACCTAATATTATATCCGATTCCTATTTAATTTTAATGTACAGTGACGGTATATTATAAGTATATCTACTAGTTATATAATTATGTTTGTTACATTTATATAATATCAAGCTGAACGGGATGCGACGCTCTATGCTTACCATTACATCGACACCACTATGCACTGTTCCATTCCGACAATTTTCTATTTTGTATGAAGCGTAGTTATGCGTATATAGGGTGTCTAACTTGATGTGTAGCCGTGTGTACAGCCACATTTATGGCGGAGCTACATGTTACCTTTCTCAGCGCACCTTTGTAGTGAATTATAAAATATACTCTATGAAATGGACAAGGGAAGCAAACTCCTTTTAATTGTCATTTTCATAAATAAATTCATAATGTCTACAATGATTTTTTATACAGTTTTTATTTAATTTAGTATATATAATTAATAAAATTTTAACTATTTATATCAGTAACATACGTAACGATATTGTAATTGTGTTAGTGTTAGAGTTATAATGGCCTACAATTTGAGTCAAAGATTTGCAGGGCCACCAAAATATTTTGCATTTTATGACCCTGGAACATATCAATATGAGAAACCTAGCATAGAACATAATAAAGCTCCATTTCTTTCGTCTACGCCACGAAAATACGGGCCAGATATTAGGTTGTGGACTCAAACTATCTATGATGGAACTACACCTAGTAAAATCCAAAATATTTCGTCACTTAAATTTAGACAAAAGAGATTTCCATATGAAGCATTTAGCGAAGAAGATTTGAAAGAAATCCTTTGTAGATGCGGTATTAACACACCATGCGAGTGTATCGTTTCTGAAAATGAACCAATTGAAGAGGAAGTCTGTCAAGCTAAAGTAAAGCGTCGTATATTCAAGGGTCCTTGCCCTCGGTCTATCCTAGGCGATGAGAGCTTATCAGCACCTTCTAAAAATGACCAAGGTTTTGCAATATTAGCCGACGGGTCACGTAAAAGGATAAGGAAAGAAATCAAAGATGAAAGCCCGCCATTTTATGATTCAAGAGTATATGAGTCCACAGCATTTTACCAAGGATGGAAATGGAGTCGCAGAACTTCAAAAAGAACCCAAAAATCTTTAGAAGAGAGACCAGGTCCCGCTGATTATTATCTGGAAAGAGAACCTACTCAAGATGAAATTTGTGCAGAGAAAGTGCGTGCGTATAAACGAAAAACGTCCAGACAGCTACGTTTCATAGAAATAGTACAGAACCAAAACATATTGGAGGGACGCCCGGGGCCTGCAACTTATAATCCAACATTACCTAAAGGCACTGACTTACAATATATAGGACCTAAAGCGGACAGATTTCCTTGCGCTAAATATGTTGTGCATCCAGGACCAGCAGATCACTTTATTCGAAGAGATTTTGATCCAACAGACTATCCTGAGATAACTTGTCTAGCAAGACTTCCAGAACCTCCTTGTTTTGGAATAAAATCAGAAAGATTCGTTCCGCAACTAGAAGAAGGGGCAAGTCCAGCAACTTATAATATAAATTATAAGCTATGCCAATTTGTGCGTTGCCCTATTACACCTTTTAACTCGTCTGCTCCAAGATTTAAAACCGATATTATTGAAGATAGTGACGATGAAGACTTGCAGGTTGATTTAGCTACGGAAACAACAATAGCTTGCCCGACACCTACTTGGACATTTAAATCGAAGACGATACGTATGAAACCTCTTGATAAAATTATGGATGAGCCTAGTCCGGCTGATTTACCGCAACCTAAACACAAAATAGAAAGGTCGCCGGAGTCTCAATATGCAGCGCCTTTCTTTTCATCTGAAGGCCGTTTTGATGAATGGCACAACTGGATGCCTGTTCATGGAAAAACCAACAATCTTGAACCGATTTTCTGCAATTTTGAGAAACCAAAATGTCTACCCGCTTTCAACCACGGGCCCCTGTATAGGGCTAAACGTTTTCCCGCGAAAAATATTGTAAGTCCTGCACCTAATGCTTATACAGTTCCAGATGAAATGAAATCTGTTTTAAAGACTTTTAATAAAAGGTTGGCAGATAATATAGAAAATCAACACACATTTATATGGAAACGACCAATGGAACCAAAATCATTGAGTTACGCACAAAAAGAGACGTTATTGATACAAAAATGTATAGACCTACTGGAGCCACTAGAGACATCTGAACAGAAAACTATCAAGAAGTTATCGAAAATTAAAATAAAGAAGTCCGTCACAGTTGGGGTTGTAGATGTAGCCAAGGATAAAGGCAAGGACGAACAAGCTGAAAAAGATAAAAATAAAGCAAGAAATCCAAAATTGTTACGCAGTTTTTTGTATGCGCATCAAATGCCAGTATACTTTTAATATTAAATTAAATTCAATATCCGCTTTATATGAGTTTAGCTGTTCAGCATGCAAAAATTTACTATATTAAAATTTTATCACAATATGAATAATATATGAATATACAAAGTAAATAGTCAAAACTAAATAAAATAAAATGAAATGTTTGTATCGTTCAAAAATTCTAACTATGAGTAATAACTTGTGGCGTATGTATATACGCACAGGCAACATATAACTTTACGAGAAACCTGGAATCGACCGGAGCATCGTACAACTAGCCGCGCCGAAACCAAGCGACGCGCGAAGGCGATCGAACGGAGCATCATACGTCTAGCCGCGACGATATCAACTTTCGAACTGGTGACGCGCGAAACTTCCCTCTGTTTTTTATACGTGGCACTATTTTATACTCGCGAACAGTCGCGTGAGGACCGCCGCGCTGGACGCACACACGCATAAGGTTTTCCAAGAAATCATTCGTAAATGTTAGATTTTTGTTTACTTGTCGCTGATTGGTGTAAATGATTATTGGACACATTAGTGTAAGCGTTACTTGCATGACTAATAAATGGGACATAAGATAGGTGAAAAATTGTAAATATATTCTCAGTTGAATCAGTCTGCGTGTTTCAATATAACTCTAACGGTTATCAGCTACGGACCTGGCTTCTGCCCGCCGGCTGGTAATGCGTTAAAAACTAATAAGTTTTTGTTACAAGTAGATATTTTAATTTATTTTTAAATACATTAATATTTTTTTCATTTCTTGAAGCTGCTTGCTATTGTTATCTTATTGTAAAATTTAGTCCACATGCATAACCCACTCTTATGTAAAAGAGCAGTTTTTGAAGGTCGAATACATAATTTATCAGCATACCGTATTCTTTTGCGTTGATCAAATAAATGAAGATTCATTTTAATAAATAAAACAGTCTCACAAATATATATGCAAAGTAGGGTTATTAAAGTTTTAAAATGAGGTATGCAGGTGTTAGCAATTATAGGTAGAATATAATTATTATATAGAAATATTTAGTTAAATGTAGCAATGTAGAAGCATTATTTGAATATGTTTAATTGTATCCTTTATTTTCTGTTGGCAACACTGATTTTTCTCGACTGCCCCACTATGCTTGATAGTATAAAACTAACGCGCGGAACTATAACGGGCAGTCGTGCGTTGTGTGGCGATCGGATAAGTTTGAGAAGTAAAAGTATATTAAGTGGCGGATATTGCATTGAATTAAATCAGGTATGCATATTGTGTAACTATGTAAACTATTAATATAAAATATAATTATGTTACAATAATATTAAAGGAAATAAATACTTGAGAACTGATTCTGGAGTTTCCTTACAATTCAGAAGTGGGATAGACGGGTCATTTTTTTTTTAAAAGGCACTCGTTTATCCCAGCCCACGTGCAAATTTAACTTTTATGAACAAATAAAAGAAAATATATACATTTTGTTCAGAATTGGTTCTCAACATTTGACTTGTCACTCATTGTATGGGGTATTGCGATATAGTCGATTTCAATACAACAAAATCAAAAGGTATACAAACGGTTCATTGACGTGACCATAGACATTTTAGTGATGTCCAAGTGTAGCATCAATTGTAAAACAATTAATTACTTATTTGAATTTAAAAAAGTTGATATCCGCTTTTGACCAAACAGAATATAGTATAGTATCGATACATACAGTAAAAAAAAATGCAAGGTAGGTACATAATTTTACATTGTTAAAGAATAACCTAAGGGATAGGATTAGTAATTATTACTGACAGATTAATTTAAATTCCTCCAAATTATAGATATTTTGGCATCTGACAAATAACCTCACTTTTCGTCTAAGATTTTTTAAATCAAACAATTATTTATTAATCGATCGCCAAATGCTTTAAAAAATATTAAGGTATCGTGTGAAAACGTTGAAAATATGGATAATTGTTACTTATTCCATGTAGTGAGTAATTGTGATAAATTTACCAGATTTAACATCAATTTGGTTTGTTTATATTTCCATCCTGATGGGTTGAAGTCAACTACGACACTCGTGTTTGTTTGTTTTTTCGTCTCGATTATGAGACTTACAGATAAGTGTGTTGGACGCTAGGTGGACTCGTTGTGTCGGCGTCGTAGTTTGGCTTGGCCAAGGCACTCCCTGGTAGCTAACTATTGGCAAGCGACGTATTTACTTGATAATGTACTGTATACTTATGGATATGTAGTATTATTGCGGTTAATGAGGTTGAATTTGGCTGGGGCACTCCTCGGTATTTCTCCTCTCGGCACTGTTTATATCCAGCCAGAGCTACTCTCTGGGGATATGTTATCAGGTGCAATCTGCTATATGTCCATCAAAAATGGTATTAGGAAGAGGAATGACTTGTTAATGCTTTTGCCCATATTGGTGCGCTATATTTATATGCACTATACTGACATACAGATTGAAGGTATCATTATTAATATATTATTACTTTTATTTTCAATCGATACCTACAATATTAAAACACAATGAAACTATATACTATCATGTTAACTTCGAACATTAGCAAATTAATGTATAAATAAGAAGAAAAATATTCTGTTTAACTTCAACATATAAAATTGGCGGTAATCCGATAAAAATTCTTTAGCTCCCGTGCTAGTCAAATTGTGTTACGGCAAGGTAAGGATTCTCACTCTAGAAATACCAACTGTAAGTTAATTGAGTAAGGACAGTTTTGTAATATTGATTGTAATATTTAAGCGAACAAAACATGCACGATATCTACTAATGAGTTTGGTGTAAACAGGTTGCATATCTACAAATAACAGATAATTTTGAAGAACGATTGTTAAGCATAGTTAAATTATTTTACAATAATGTAATTGATAAAATATAAAGTTTATGTCAATGCAGGCATGATTTGGTATTTATATGAATTTTGTTTATGGTAATATATAATGTATTATATAAAAAATAAGCATTATATAAATAAACTATTGTTAGAAACAATCGACAATGAAGTGACAACACCGAACCTGACGACACAAGATGGCTGCCCTGATCCTATATAACAGTTGGAAAGCGGCGGGCTCGCTCTCTGGGTGTTCGGCTTCTAAACGTTGCGGACGTGTATTAGGGCTGTAGTAACTTAGGGTGCAGTCTTTGTTCAATTACCTACCTAGATTTATATTTCTAAAATTGTAAAAAGTGTATCGTTTAAGTTTGGCATAAAGTTCTTAATCGTCGGTTACAAGTGTTTGATTTCTATTTTTTAAAAGACCTATTTCAATCCTGCTCCATAATATCAGAAGTGGGATCATCACGACACTGTTCGCAAAAGGCATTCTGATAATTATTTTACTTTGTGGGTAGGATTGAAATACTTTAGTACAATCGCGTTTTGTTAAATTGTAAAAGCCATATTTGTGTTCGCGTGTAATAATTAGTGATTTCGTACGTCAGTATTTTGCTACTCAAATGGCTGGGCGGAATTCTAAAAGGAGGAGCCGCGACAGATCACGCCGTCGTAATAGATCGCGTGGGCGTAGTCGTGACACATTACAGAGCACCCTCGATAGCCGTAATATTTTAGCATTAGATGCTATTGTAAGTAGGCTAAATGCTATCGAGAATATGCTTTCTGTACCATCGATATCGTCAGATTCCGTATTACCGCGTCCGCCGCGAGAATGCCAAACACCACCCTTGCCGGCGCCTATCCACGGGGAGAACTCTGGTTCCACCGCAGCCAAGTCTACGGCAGTACCGGTAGGCTCTGATATGTCAGAGCAGGGGCCTAAGGAAGGTGTTGCTGGTGACGCTACGGACAAGCTTGTGAGCGCGCTGACATCTTTGATACAAGTAAGATCCAACCATTACTATGTGTCTAACTTTGATCCGTCTATACATAACTTCGACGTTTGGTGTGCAGAAGTTGATCGTGGTCGATTAGCGAATCGTTGGGATGATCGGGAGTGCCTATCGCGTATTGGTAACAGCCTAAAGGGCGAAGCCCGCACGTGGTTGAGCGAATGGGTAACGAACGATCGGACCTGGTCCAATTTCAAGTTAGAATTTAGATCACTCTGTCCGCAAAACGTCGACGTCGCGAATATTCTTTACGATGTTATGTGTACCAACTCGAGTAAATTTAGTACATACGCCGAATACGCTCGCAAATCACTTTTGCGTTTAAATGTTGTTGGAGGTCTATCGGAAGACTTAAAAACGGCTATTGTGGTCCGCGGTATAGCAGACCCCCAGGTAAAAGCTGCCGCATCCAATGCGAAGCTACAACCCTGCCAATTAGTGGAATTTTTGTCTGTTTATACTAAGCCTAAACTCGATTCTCGTACTACTCACAATCTTGTCCGTTCGTCAAACCATGTAAAGGGTCCTTATCGTCGCAAACGTGAGGCAACAAACACGGATATACGGGGCAAATGTTATGTATGCGGTATTGAGGGTCATAAGGGGCATGCTTGTACAAAGAAACAAAAATCCGACTCTAAATTAGACGGGGCGTCAGTTAGTTCCTCCAAGTCGGGTAAATCTTCTATGACTTGTACGTACTGCAAAAAGCAGGGTCATTCAATAGACTTTTGCTTTGTGAAACAGCGTGTTGAAACTAATTCCAAGAACACGAGTGAAGTAAATTGTTGCCAAAAGTTACGTAACTGTAATCAAAATAATGTGATGACTGCAGTTATAAATAAGGTACCGGTAGATGTGTTAATCGATAGTGGTTCAGATATCTCGCTCATTTCTGATTCGGTCATCAAACATATTAATTGCAATAAGATACCTACTTATCGGTTAATGCGCGGAATAGGCAGTCAGGAAATCGAGTCTACTTCCTATATAACCGCGATCGTAGAGTTCCCAGAGATAGCTATAGAGGTTGATATGTTTGTTGTTCCCTCGAGTTGTATTACCACACCTATTTTGATTGGGACGGATGTTTTAAATCGCAAGGGTGTAACATACATAAGAAATAGCGATACGCAACGGCTTTTTGGGGCTAAGGATCCACCACGCGTATGTTGTTTGGAGAACGCAGGCAACAATACGGTTAATACTCCCTTAGTAGGTGAAGACAGGAATAGGCTTCTATCTCTTATAAATGAATTTAAAGATTCATTCGTTACTGGGACCGCGACCACTACTGTTAACACGGGTAGTATGGAGATAAAGTTGAAGGATAATACCACGCCAGTACACTATCGTCCCTATAAGCTATCGGCTGACGAAAAGTTACGCGTTCGCGAAATTATTGCAGATCTCTTAAGCAAGGGCATTATCCGCGAATCCCAGTCTGAATACGCAAGTCCTATCATACTGGTCAAAAAGAAAGACGGGTCTGATAGGATGTGCGTGGACTATAGGGCCCTGAACGCTATTACTATAAAGGAAAGGTTTCCCTTACCACTTATTGATGACCATATCGATAAGTTAGGAACTAGTAAGTTCTTTACTAGTCTTGATATGGCCACGGGCTTCCACCAACTACCCTTAAAGGACGACGAGTCCATTAGTAAGACTGCATTTGTAACACCGGAGGGTCAATATGAGTACCTTAAAATGCCCTATGGCCTTACAAATGCACCAGTAGTATATCAGAGGATCATTTCTAAGACTCTTAAGCCACTGATAGATACTGGTAAGGTTTTGACGTACATCGATGACGTTTTGATTATGTCGGACTCGGTTCAGGAAGGATTCTCTATTCTCTGGCAAGTCTTAGAAGTTCTAGCTAAATCAGGGTTTTCAATAAATTTGAAAAAATGTTCCTTTCTAAAGACTGAAGTAGAATACTTAGGTAGGCTAATTAGTCAAGGTCAGGTGAGGCCGAGCCCTCGCAAGGTAGATGCCTTGATTCGCTCACCCAAGCCGAGTAACGTAAGGCAAGTGCGCCAATTTTTAGGTCTCGCTGGCTATTTTAGGCGTTACATTGCTAGCTACGCTGTTAAAACCGCTTGTATTGCGAAACTGACTAAAAAGGGACAGCCTTTTGTTTGGGGAAAGGAACAGGACGTAGCTCACAAACACATAATTGACTGTCTGTCACAAGAGCCCGTGCTCTCAATATTTGATCCTAAATTACCTACTGAGCTGCATACCGACGCCAGCGCTGTTGGCTTAGGTGCGATCCTTTTACAAGAACATGAGGTCAGACGTAAAAGAGTGGTAGGTTATTTTAGCAGGGCAACCCACGGTGCGGAGGCTCGATATCACAGTTACGAGCTTGAAACTTTAGCTATAGTAAAGGCTCTTCAACATTTTCGTCATTACCTTATTGGTATCGAGTTTAAGATAGTAACCGATTGCAACTCGATTAAATTAACTGAGCGAAAGAAAGACCTGGTTCCCCGCGTAGCTCGTTGGTGGGTATACTTCCAGGATTTCCGCTTCACAACGGAATATAGAAAGGGTTCCCTAATGCAACACGCAGATTTCTTAAGTCGTAATCCCGCTCAGGTTTCATATATTCGTAGACCGAATAATTGGGCTCAAATCGCGCAAACTGCTGATAACGAAACTCAAGAGCTTATACAGCAATTGGGAGATGGCCAGCTAGATTCCTCCCGTTACGTTGTGAAAAACAATCTTCTTTACTATAAGTACAACCCAACCGGTGAGGAATCACGCTTATTGTGTTTTATCCCTAAGGGACATAGACTAAGTCTTTTACGCGTCTTTCATGACGATCATGACCATATAGGTATTGACAAGACTACCGACATGGTACTACGTCATTTTTGGTTCCCCGGTCTGAGGCAATTTGTGAGAAAATACATTACACATTGCGTTGTTTGTCTTTCCCATAAGAAAGTTCCTCGTGCACCGCATCAGCCCATCCAATCGTGGACTAAGCCCAATGTACCCTTTCATAATGTTCATCTGGATGTACTTGGGCCACTGATTGAGTCTAATGGCTTTAAGTATATTTTGCTTGTAGTAGACGCATTTTCAAAGTTTTGTCTCTTATATGCACTCTATAGGCAAGACACCGATGAACTGAAACGAGTATTCACCAATGCCATATCTCTTTTTGGTACTCCATCCCTTATTATAACTGACCAAGGTAGAATGTTCGAAGCTACCGGCTTTCAAAACTGGGTAAGTGACATGGGATGTGTTACACATCGTATTACACCGGGAATGCACCGTGAGAACGGTCAAGTTGAGCGATACTGCCGTACCGTTTTAAATATGTTACGGATCGAGGTCAACGCTAAAGGCAATAGTTGGTCCAATGTCCTTTGGAAAATTCAATTAACGCTTAACATAACTAAGCAGTGTACCACCCAAACTTCACCCTTGCATCTGTTGACAGGCATTGAAGGGTCTACACCTGTTTTAAGGTCTCTCATCAGGGATGTAGCTCTGCATAGCAGCAATCCAAACCGTCAAGCGATGACAACGCTGCGCCGACAACGAGCTTCACAGTTATTGGAAGCAAATCGGCAGCGGCAAGACCAACGAGTGAACGAGAATCGCAAGGAGCCTCGCGCCTACGCGGTGGGCGACCTCGTGTTCGTCAGCAAGGGCTCGCAGACCTCTGGCAAGCTGGACTCGAGCATGAGAGGCCCTTACAAAGTCACTCGAGGTCTTCCTCATCATCGCTATGAGCTGGAGCTTTTAGCTGGCTCATACGGCAAACGGACTCAGGCAGCAGCTGAACATATGGTTCGGTGGCATGGTGAATGGACGCCCGACGCCTGTTCAGTTTTTTTTGAGACTGGTAAGCCGACGTCGCACTTGTCTTTTTGGCAATTCATGATGTGCTCACATGATGTGGTATATCAGGTGTGATCATAATACGCGAACTTGGTGCCTATGTTATGATTACTTGGTGGCGCGACAAGCGAACTTGGTGCTTCGTGTCGCGGGGCATAGCAATTGCATTTACAGACCAGATGCTTTAGTTATGCGAGTAGTGGCCATAGCATGCGAACTTGGTGCCTAGGCTATGGTCAGGAATATTACGCAGCAAGCGAACTTGGTGCTTCGTGCTGCGGGGCATAGCGATTGCATTCATAGACCTACTGCTTTCGCTATGCGGTACAGCGACGGGGATCCGGAGCCTGTCGTTTGTGGTTCGATAAACATTATTGAATCTCTTAGTAGTCTGATACTTCGCATTGCGATGGCTTGTGTGCACGCTTGTTATCGTAATGTTGAATTGCCATACCTACCCTGAAACATCTTGTCTTTTTACAGCTTTCTAACATAGGTGTCCTGTTTCAGAAAATGAACTTGATGTCGGTTCCTCAGATAATGGGGATGCGTCCACCTCAAATCAAGCGGTCGAGGGCGCCTCGCGATCAGGAGAGGCCGTGTTGGAAACAATCGACAATGAAGTGACAACACCGAACCTGACGACACAAGATGGCTGCCCTGATCCTATATAACAGTTGGAAAGCGGCGGGCTCGCTCTCTGGGTGTTCGGCTTCTAAACGTTGCGGACGTGTATTAGGGCTGTAGTAACTTAGGGTGCAGTCTTTGTTCAATTACCTACCTAGATTTATATTTCTAAAATTGTAAAAAGTGTATCGTTTAAGTTTGGCATAAAGCTCTTAATCGTCGGTTACAAGTGTTTGATTTCTATTTTTTAAAAGACCTATTTCAATCCTGCTCCATAATACTATAATAAATTTGAATAGCTTTAATAGTTTTAATAGTTTTGTTAGCTTGAAAATTAGTAAAGGTCAATAAAATTACTGAGGCTACATTTAGGTTAGTTGCTAGGTTCAGGCAAAGGGTTGGCCCTATGAGAAGAAACCTGCAAGACACGATATTTGAGCGCCTCGCTTAACTTTATCATCTAAAGTTTTTAAATTTATATTTACGTTAGGAATCTTTACATTTGGCAGTGTAAAGATTAGTAGTAAATTATTCGTCGTAAACCAGTCTAGGACTTGCGCGAGTAAATCGTTAACAGCACATAAATTCGGTGCTTTTCGGTCTACTTTAAAAATAAGGGATTTGTCATCCACGAATAAAACAATTTCACACAAATCCTGAAACCATATTGATTTGTATGAAATAAATCATTTACACTAAAGTGGCTCTTTAATTGCTGTAATATAATTCTCCCAAATACTTTACTGATTGAAATTGGCCTAAAATTATTGGGGTCGCTTTGGTATCCAATTTTAAATTAAGGTAGTATTTTACTACATTTAATTAAGTTAAGAAAAATGCCCATATTCATTAAAATGCCCCGTTGATTATAGCAGCTAGGTGTGGCGCTATATTGACAATAATATTTTCAACAAATTTTACAGAGATAGGAATCCCTGAATTTAGCAGATATTTTTTAATTAAGTTACTTAAATACGTTTATTATATGATATGGATGTACACGTTCAAAACTGAATAGTATCTTACTCTTCTACGTTGTCGATAACCAAGTATTCTGCTCGAGCTGGGCAAGACCTTAGGGTACTAGTTGTATTTAAAGTTATTTTTGCGAAGTAGTTATTAAAGGTGTCGACTATTTCCAAATTATTTGAAATTATGTTATTATTTTCCACAATACAAATTATTAATTATATACATAATATAAACACAATTCTATAAAACTAACTTATACCTAAAATATTATAAAACAAATAAAAAAGAAGAAAACTAAAACCCTCTAACAGGCGTCATAGAATTCCTATTGTTATTATTTGTATTAAGTTCAAAGGTATTCATTGAAATTAAACTACTATATACGGATTTTATCGCGTTGTTTATTTAACACTCTATTACATAATTTAAAAACTGTTACACTACTATACTATACTATTAAACTTTGCTAATTTTAAGCTAATTGGATTGTTAGGGCTACCAAATCTATTTGTTTTTAAGTTTACACTTTCCCCGACGTTTCGGTTGCTTTTCAGCAGCCATGGTCACGGGGAGACTAAGATGGTAGTTGTCTCAATGTTCCAGTGTAGTTATTTCAAAGTACCCGAACATAATTTAGTTATTGGTGTTCCATTCGCGTAAACAGAAGACAATATTTATTCAAAGGTATTATCACGCACCTTGCTGCGTCCTGTTTCATTGTTATTAATATTCCAAGTAGTTTTGATTTTATTACTAGAATTTCGTATTTTAGTTTTTAGATAAAGGGACTTGGCAGTGGCACAAATCATTTTAAATAATTTTTAACATATTAAATAAAATTAGGATCAAAATTGAATGTTTTTCATATCATATAATTCATATAATTTAGATTACAAAACATAATCTTATTATTCTTAGTAAAGGTCTTACATTTAATAATATTTTTATATTCTAAAGTAATTATGTTAAGTAAACGACTCATATACTTCGTCTGAGAAAGGATATCCTTCCATATTGAGAACCTTGACACTTACTTTATTATTAAATTTATTAAGCGATTAGAGGTCATTGGTCTACATGTGATCTTATTCTCTTTAAGCATTGTATTTACAGAAAAATCTACCCTTTGACCACAATGGTCAGATGTCGGTTCACTTAATATGGCCCGGACGTATTTAGAAATTGAGTCGCAAAATACATTATCTAAGCAGATAGCAGAATGTGATATAACCCTGGTTGGTTCCAAAAATAGATACTTTAATTAAATGACTCTAATGAACTAATTAGTTTCACAGAAAGAGCTGACTGCTCAAGGAAATTAATATTAAAATCACCACATACTACTATATTACTATATTCTTTGAGTTTTAGTAATTAAAACTCAAACGATTTAAAATATCCTGTACTACTGTTTCGAATACACTAAAGTCACTCTGCGGTGGACAGTACACACAAACTATGGTATGTTGCTCTTGTTCCACACAGGATAATTCATCAGTACGATAGAGAGATTTACTATATCTTTAAGTTCTTTACGTTTTACATCATTACATAAATATATTATAGAGCCACCATATATAGAATTCTCTTAAAAATGCACTTACAATTGAATAATACTCTTTATAAATTTTAATTGAATACTTTTTAACCAATGTTCCGTTATGCAACATACTTGAATATTATGTTTAAAAATAAATCTAATTCTAACTCCTTGCCGGATAGACCCTGAATATTTTAATGAATTAGTTTAATACTGTGTATGCCTGTCCTTTGTCTCGTTTAACAGTTTAAACTTCTAGATGTATCACTAAGATTTGTAGTAATAATACTACTATGTTCTATAACCTTCACTACTCTACTGGTAACTGGGTCCCTGCATAATATATTAAATGCTAATAGTTTAGCAAGTTGCTTTTTATAAAAATAAGGTAGAAACGATGTATATTTAGTCAATAAAAATCTACTAATAAACTTGTTAGTGTCGAAGAATGAAATAAAATTGTTATAACAAATACAACTGCATTTAAAGAAGTAAATTAAGTTTTTCAATATTCCTATTTTTGTTCTTTTGTTAATACATAGGACTATGGTAATGCACACAGAATAAAGTTACACCTTACCTTATAATGTAATGATTATACTTCTGTTAAATAGATTGCATCTTTTTTAGTGACAGATAGGCTGTCACCATAAAGAAATGACTGTTGACTGAGCGTTTAATGTAGTCGTTTTTAACTTCTACTGAAACCTACAGGTGTGGGTTACAAAGATGTATTCATGTTTTCAGACCAAATAGGTGTTTGGTCTCAAGGCATGAATGTGTTTTTGTTATTGTTATCAACCAAATAAGACACAGGCATAACTTCATGATCAGGGGAGGAGATGGTATTACTGTTGACTGACTCCAAATCACAAACAGCTGACAGGTTTCAGCGGTAATATTAAAGTTAACCTATTGAGTCTCAGTGACATACTGGTGGCATGACTCGATATAGTTTATTACGTCTGATATACCTGACAGATTAACTGTGATAAATATTTAATTAATGAATTTAAACTGCCGATCATTCCTTAATTTTCAGATTAATGGATGAGTCTGATGATAAGTAACCGCGATAATGAAAGCGGAAAAGGGTAGACTTCAAAACAAATACAGAGTGAGGGAGTGGAAGGGAGCCGGCGAGAGAGGCAAATCTACAAACACTCTTTTAATCGTAAGTCACAAAGTCCGAGGAGGGAGGTGTTGCGACAACGTGGATAACACGGGGAGTCGTAACATCAAAACTCGGCATAATAAAAAAAGTCCGAGGAGGGAGGTGTTGCGACAACGTGGATAACACGGGGAGTCGTAACATCAAAACTCGGCATAATAATAAAAGTCCGAGGAGGGAGGTGTTGCGACAACGTGGATAACACGGGGAGTCGTAACATCAAAACTCGGCACAATCGTAAAAGTCCGAGGAGGGAGGTGTCGCGACAACGTGGATAACACGGGAAGTCGCGACATCAAAACTCGGCACCGTTAAATAAACTAAGTCAATTAATTAATAACCGCGTCTCGACAGTTTTAGATGTATTAAGTAATGTTAAAGGCGCATCGACCTCGCTATGAGAATATTGTATCAATAGATAAACTAAAACCATGTTTGGTATACGATAGAAATCATGATTCTAGTTAAGTAAATTCAGAGAAAGAATGTGATGATATTTCTAAAATAATGAATTGATAACATAATAGTTGTAACAGTGATTCTCACTGGTTGTTTTCAATAATTATATAATATTTCAGTGATTTAAAATAAATGTATGAATGCCATACATATTATGTAAAACAATTATAATAGCATTTTCTGCATGGCACCCAAAATATACAATAAAGTACCAAATAAATTTAAGGACCTTAATGTTAACGTATTTAAACGTAATTTAAGAAATTTATTATTTATTGCATAAATGCTACTATAATATTAATGATCTCCTATGTGATAATCTTATATAATTTGTTTTCTTTGTTTTAATAATCGTCTATCATGATCTAATTTAATTTGGCATGTTCTTAATTATTGACTTATCTATTACTATTCTATTATTGGAAATGAATTATTAATTAATTAATTTTTATATTTATTGTACGGATTTGAACTAACCTATTTATAATATATCTCACTTCATTGTTAAGAGACGCTTAATTGACATGTTAATTATAATATTAGATCCAGCATAATTTTAAAATTCTTAAGCATATACATTTGCATGTCTGACAAGACATAGCATGTTGAGACAAAAAATACCTATCTGTAACACCTGATCGTACACATGTTGAGTCAAATAAATTTATCTTTAATAATAAGTTATAAATGTGTATGTGTATTGATAAAAATAAGCATTGTCTCTATGTAACAGGATATACATAATAATTTCTTAAGAAGTACATAAATGAAATACATTAAATTATACTTATTACGAATATAAACGACGGTACTTCAAGCGATTCATGGCCACAATTTTGTGCACGAATCGCTTGACCTGTTGTTGTTAAACATAATCTAAAGCGAAGGGTCTCGCTTTAACATCAGGATGGCCGAGCTGTTAGCAATTATAGGTAGAATATAATTATTATATAGAAATATTTAGTTAAATGTAGCAATGTAGAAGCATTATTTGAATATGTTTAATTGTATCCTTTATTTTCTGTTGGCAACACTGATTTTTCTCGACTGCCCCACTATGCTTGATAGTATAAAACTAACGCGCGGAACTATAACGGGCAGTCGTGCGTTGTGTGGCGATCGGATAAGTTTGAGAAGTAAAAGTATATTAAGTGGCGGATATTGCATTGAATTAAATCAGGTATGCATATTGTGTAACTATGTAAACTATTAATATAAAATATAATTATGTTACAATAATATTAAAGGAAATAAATACTTGAGAACTGATTCTGGAGTTTCCTTACACAGGAATCTATTTGCTCTAAGATACAAATAGCTCTCACGCATCGTTTTTGCGCTCTGAATGTACAGTCTACATCAGTTGAGTTACCCCAGAACATCACACCATATCGAAGGATGGACGATACATATCCATGATAAGCTGTCAATGCTGTTGAGATATCGACATTTCTGAGATTACGCAAGGCAAAAGAATAATTGTTTAACTTATTACTTAAAAACTCTGTGTTGTTTCCATGTCATTTTATTATCTATGTATAAACCTAAAAAATATTGTCGATTCTACCACTTCTATTTTTTCACATTTATAAGTCAGTTTGAGATATATGTCATGTAGCGTCTGTCTTTGTTTGAAATTTATAGCTTTGGTTATTGTAATATTAATTTTAAGATTGTTATTATTAAGCCAATTAGTTGTAGTGTCCAATGTCAAATTGATGTTATTAATTAAATCAATATTACAGTATTTGTGAAATAAAATAGTACTGTCATCGGCAAACAAAATCTTGGGATTATAAGTTACAGTTGGTATATCGTTTATATACGTCAAAAATAGTAATGGGCCCAGTACGATGCCTTGTGGCAAGCCACATTGCATTTGTTTTAGGTTTGATGAATGCACCTTGAGAGTTTTTGACCTTTGACAGATTTTAGATACATATGTTCTTTGTTGTCGGTTATCTAGATATTATGTTATTAAACTATGGACATTCCCTGTGATGCTATAAGCATATAATTTATTTAAAAGTATATCGTGTCTAACATGGTCAAAGGCTTCAGTCATATCCATAAATAATGCAACAGTAGTAGAATGCTTATCCATGTTACATAAGACGTTATCACAAAATTTATAAATGGCTAAATTAATGGACTTATTTGTCTACATCCCATTTGCTCTTGTGCAAAAAGATTATTATATTCGAAGTAATTATATAAGCTACTGTAAATGACTTTCTCAAAATCTTAGCAAATATGGGCAGTAGTGCAATAAGTAGGTCTATAATTGTTTATATTCTTTGCTGTATTTTTTATGCAAAGGTTTAATTATCGATATTTTAAACCTATCTGGGCAAGTACCGGTTTCTATCGATTTATTTATTATATGCGATAGTACAGTAGCTATCACATGACCAGACCTTTTGTAATTATAGTATTGACTCCATCAAACCCTACACTTTTCGTGGTTTTAAGTGATGTGATAATTTTATAAATATCTTCAGCAGACGTCGGTAGCATGAACAGCGATTTACAGGTATATGGAGATCACTTGTTGTCGATTTTATTACGTTTTGAAGCAATAATGAGATGGCCAATAAAAAAATATTAAGTACTATCGGACCCCACAGATGTTGCACTGTACACACGAAAAAAAGGTTTTCTAAGGCATTCTCGAATCCACCTGAAAACACACAAAAAATTTCATCAATATCGGTCCAGCCGTTTAGGAGGCGTTTAATTACAAACACACGCACAGAAGACTTATTTAACCTCTCAAATACCGCTGACTCCGATCGGCATCCGATCGGCGCTCAAATTTGTACACGTCAAACCCCGGTGACGCGATAGGGCGTCGAGTACACTCGATTGTGTATTGTTTAGCATTACGTATTTGCGCTAACGTCAGCGGTATTTAAGAGAAATATAGTAGCTATTTCTCTCGGGATCCTTATCATTTTATTTTCGTATATACTTAATATTATTTCATTGTTTTAAAGGTTGATTATATTTGCTCTTATTTATTATTTGCTACGCTGTTCTAGATTTATTATTTGATGTTTTTATGGCATACCTACAAATTTCGAGCTTTTTGGGTTAATTTTATAATAGATTTTACTTTCTTAGCATATTGGTGGTACATTAATTTATTTTCCGATGTTCGGTTTTTTTCAATAGTTTCAAAGCAAGATTCTCTTACGCCTACTACATATTTATATTCCTTTAGAAATTCAGTTAGGTCGTTTTCTTTTTGAGTATTTCATTTTTATTGATAGAAAACATAAATTATAAAATAGTAGATATATAAATGTCATGAAATTTATTAAAGCTATAATTTATATTATTACAGTCATAAATATTTCAAAAAGTTAGTTGGCTAAGGTAATTATTGAATTTTAATATGTCTTCGTCTGAATAGTCGCGTTTGTACTCATACCAGTGGTCTACACTATACACTCTCTTGACGGGAAATTGCAGAATTTGAGCAGTGTGGTCAGAAATGCCCAGCTCTACCACCAACCCTGTGCAGTCTTGATATTATGTAAGATGTTATCGATACAGGTATTGCTAGCTAATCGCGTAGGCTGATGTATTGCAATGTTACTTATGCATATTTCTTTTAATTCAGATGACTGTTTTAATTTTTAACAAATGTATGATAGGATCAGCACATATATTTAACTTCTTATTTTTGGAACATGATATAATTTTATTTAAGCAAAATATTACTTAGTAGCGTAATTAAATAAGTAATTAACAATATAACATAACTGATAACAGAAAGGTTTTAAGTTAACTTTCATTAACTTAAAACCTTTCTGTGCTGCTTTATTCATATATTATCATGTATGCATAAAATTAAAATGTCGGTGTTGACAGAAATAGGTAACTTAAATCGAAGCGACATCGGTTGAATAATTAAAATTAACTTATAGTCATTTTATCGATTATATAGGTACCTAAGTATCTATGTGGAAACCTAGCTAAGCTTACGTTCGACTATTTTTACCACCAAGGTGACTAACAAGCATAAAGTCAATAATGTATATAATATTAGTATTGTTACGTACTGGGTTCGAGGGATAAGAATGTAAACAATATTACCGACTAAATACCTACGTTTTATTCTAGCACACAATAAAATTTAAAACACAACAAACATTAGGTATAGGTACTACACTTTTCCACTGTAAGCACTGTAACTGCTTCAAACTCCGTAGTATCCGCTTCCGTTTGCTTCGATGAATACTCGACCGCTTACGATTGTAAAATGACTTAATATTTATACTACTCTATGACTGACTCGGCGAGCGCTGGCCTTCCCCTAACCCATTTTAAACGCGGTTAAAGCGTTTCCGAAGTCTTCTAGGAATGTCATACCCGGTATGTAAACAGTACGAACATTCGAAAATGTACAAACGTTCTCTACTCTACGCGTAAGCTACGTAGTTCCGTAAGATGTCAATAGATGGCGCTGTAATAAATTATTAGAAGGACCTGCCGAGTCTTCCTCACAATGCCGAGAGATGGCACTGGGTGTAATAGAATTAACGCGATTCTGCATAATGTTTACCTTTTGATACTACAACGTTTCGACTGGGCTACTCCGGCTGTGGTCACAATGACTTACGAATATGTAGGTATATACTAGCTGATCCGGCAAGCGTTGTTCTGCCATATAATTTTTATCTAAGCGGTAATGTCCTTATGAGAATAAAGGATAAAATATACTTTACGACCTATTCTCATACCTACCAAACATACGAAAAAATTAATAAAAATCGATCGAGCCGTTTTGGGAGAGTGCGACCACAAATACTGTGACATGAGATTTTTATTTATATAGATATGTCCATCAAGGCGAAAGTTCATATGATGATGATAATTCTCACTTCCTTAATAATATTAACTAGAGAAATAAAACGAGGTCTATTTAATTTCTATAATATTATAAATGCAAATGAGAGTTTGTTTGTTCGTTATCTACGCTTTCACGCCTAAACTAGACAATCGAACATATAATATCATGAAATTTCGGATTCACGTTGTCGGGGGCATGGGGTACCAATAAGAACAAAAAGTAAACAGTTCCAAAAATAGATCATAGATGACACTATGAGTTCCAATGTTAATATGAGGAATAATTAAAATGCTTTATTGAAAAGAAATTGACCATAAAATGTTATTATAAATAAACATCTTACATATTTAATTAACGGACATCATGGTAAACGCATTTATTTTATGATTTAATGATATCATTAAACCAGTATTTTTATATTACGCATAGGCACAGATAATATAATACTATACTAGTAGCATAGGTAATCCATCTATCATTTTATTTTACATATAAGGCGATAGATGGCTCTTTTATGTGTTTTTACAAGTCTACAAAACACATTGTTTTTATTTCATACCCTTATTTTGGTTTACTTCAATATTTGTTTATTACTAATACTAAATAATAAGAAATTACTTATAACATGAAAAATATGTATGCTTAACAAATGTTAATGTAATAAACAAAACGTTTTTTTTTGTAAATTTGTTGTACTACATAGCATTATTTTCAAATACCTGGTTGGTTCTCGTAACTTCTATTGTCAAATTTCGTTTACTTGTGCGGCAATATAACGCAGTCTGACGCAGTCGTCGGCGTTATATTATCATTATCTCTGTGCTACCTACTTATTCTGAATTGAATCACAAACTTATGATACACATGCCGATAGAAATGGAGTTTTAGTAAATCCTCAAAATTGTTAGGTAAATTTTAAGTAACCTAACATAACAATCTATACTAATATAATAAAGCTGAAGAGTTTGTTTGTTTGTTTGCTTGAACGCGCTAATCTCAGGAACTACTGATCCGAATTGAAAAATTATTTTAGTGTTGGATAGCTCATTTATCGAGGAAGGCTATAGGCTATATAACATCACGCTAAGACCCACGGGGACGACGCAGAAACTATAAATGCGGGTGAAACCGCGGGCACATCTAGTTATTCTATAAAATTAAAGCCTGTTATTTGTTTATACCGCTTTGTTAATTTGGTTTTTACGCAATTTCTGGCATTATTTGGTTACTAGACGCAACTTGACTAAATCTGTTTCAAAGGGCCTGAAAGCTAGGTATGCACAATTGTGATCAGGGTTGCCAACTTTATTTTGAACAAATAGAGTATGTTCACTATCTTAGGTAAAAAAGTACATGATCTGAAAATTATTTAACCTGTCTTTTGGAAATTTGTTTTTGTGGATGCTAGTTATTATCAACAAATATTTATTATCAAGGAAAGTCGTAACCGTATATTTACAAAATATATCTATTTTAAGGTAGAGAAACAATTGGTTTTATTCAATTTAGGGAATCTTCATAGCATTGCTTTAAGTTAAAAATTAAATAAATCTCTAAAAGTTGACATAGGTAAAATAAAGTATTTTCACGTCCTTTATTTTCCTACTAAAGTATAAATTACGTTTACCCGAAATAACGTACAGTACTTTACTATAAAGTACGGTTGGCAGCCCTAGTTGTGCTTGTGAATTTCATGTCCCTTGATGAAATACGCGACGACTAAGTTAATCGTGCTAACTATCGTAAAGGAAGGTAGTTCGTAATAAACGTTTTTTTTAATCAACCCGTGACCACGATCCATTCAGGTCGGTCGAAACGACGATTACCTTTTAAATACTTTAACGCGAGTAAGACCCGTTAACTAGCATTATATTAAGTAGTTCATAATAGTCAGAGAGTGAGAAAATGGTGCCAATTCTGTTGTCACAAAATTCTCTTATCTTAGCTAAAAAATCTCTATAGTTTAGTCCTGTCAAACGACATATCGTATTCTGAAATCGCTAAATGTGACAGGTCTAAACTTATTTTAAATTAAAATTGGTTTAGTTATTCAATTTAGTCCTTTCTGCATTCTGCTGTACGGCTTAAACGTCAAAAATGATCTATAATGGTAGCAATTCTGTTGTAATTTTCTCTTAGCTAAATTAAGACAAAAATTCTCTAATTTTAGCTAAGAGATTTCGCGTAGGGCATTCTGCTGTTCCATCGAACTAAATTTAAAATTCGTTTAGACAGCACCTAATTCGAGTTTGACAATCCTAAATTGAATTGAGGCGGTGTTACCCGTATTTAAATTACATAAATATAAAGAATGACTGTGAGCGAGTTAATAAAAAAAAAAAGTTCTAAAATAATATTTTTATTTTTGTTAAATGCGTGTAATTGTTTGTGAACACTTCATAAATAATAAACGGTAAGTAAAATTGTATTTTAGTCGTTCTAAGTTAAGTAAATACTGCACAACAGAGAATGTATCTGGCAGACTATAATTTTTTTTTAAATTATGCTATTTGCATTAATTTTGTATTACTTTTTCAAGAGTACCTTATCCTTAAATAAGTCGTTAAAAATGACAATTTATTTTAATAAGTATGCAGTTTAAAGTTTTAAAATAAATACTTTAAACCAATTTTTTTATGAACGCATGAAAACGCTGTTCCTTCTTGACGTTTGTTTCTGTGACGTCGCTGAAGCAGTAAACACGTAGATTTTGTATGGAATATAGATTAATTTTACTATATTGTTATGATGTTCAATGTATACAGTAATCATCGTTTGTGTATTGTGCCGGAGTGTAAAAACACTAGTAATAAAACGCCAGAAAAGCTGTGGATCCAGTTACCAAAGGATATAAAATTAAGAAATACATGGATATAACCAGAGTATTATTGTTCTGTGGATACAACTGGCGAGGAGAGATCCTAAGTCATTATCAACTAAAAGTCAACTATATATGTGTGAAGATCACCATGATGTAAGTTTAGATAAACCTAACATCAGTAATTAAGTATTAGTTATATTTATTATTATTTTCTTTATAGGTTATGTTGCTCAAATCATTTTTGTTTCAGTTGGAGAATGACATGGAGAACTATATGCAATACAAATTAATGGTTTCAGTCAAAAAATACGCCTAAAACGTCGTACCGTCGAGGTTTGATTGTCAACAGGATAGAAAACAAAGCCACACCAACCGAACTTCGACCTGCCTTCAAGAAACGACAAAAGTTATCGCTTCTAGAAGAAATATATTCTATTGACCCTTCAACGCCTTCGTTCAATCAAGGTACAGGTATATTCTACTAATTATTCCTACTTTCATTTACTACCTATGTAATGATTCTAATTTAGCTAATATTGGGGAAGTACCTATCTAAATATTCTTTATCATTTTATTTTTAGATATACTGATTGAAGAAAACGAGCCTTCATGTCTTGCCTCTTCGTGAAGGGACATTTTATGATAAAGCAGTACAGGCTGTGCCACATCAGGAACATAAAGCTATTGAAGTACATATTACACACTACAGAAGTAAAATGGTTCAGATTGGTGTAAATATGAGAGATGTTAAATTATCAACAATTAAGTTTACTGTGTCTACAGCAATATCAGAAGATGCACTCGATTATTAACTTAAATTATTAAGGGTTCTGGACTTAGTTATTACTACAGCCTGTGCTTTAGTAAATTTACAAGATGTACTTATCAAATAAAGACTTTTCAAGTACCTTTTCTTTTTCATTACTATCAATTTCCTATATTAGTTTATATCATTCATCCTTCAGCAGGATGAATGATATAAACTAATAAAGGAAGCAGCAGTTGGAAATAAAGTGAAATAGAATTTCTACTCTATTCTCTTCTACCCATACTTATCACTCCAAAAGAATGTTTCACAGAAACTCAATCACTGTAATCTATAATAATTATGAAAATGTACCAAATTATAATGTTTTAGTAAAGATATTGCATAAAGAAAACAAGAAGTACAACATTGGTGTAGGTTAACATATTTTAATATATTTATTAATCAATGGCACAAATCACAAAGGACAGGGTAAATGTTAGTTTCAGTAGGTACTTTTTGTTTGACTCATACTTGGCTTACATTCAATATATTATTGTGGTGCCGATTTGTTACTTGTACCTGAGAAGCTTAACTTGTTGGAAACATCAGTTTGAGCCTAATATCAAAATTTATTTTAGCCAGCAATGAAATAGAAGAGCCTATAAAATGATTTACACAGTAGATTCTTTCAACCTATTATACTAAGAAATGTAAATAAAATGTACCTATAGTGGCATGCCACTATACATTTACATTAAATACAAGTATTTACATATAGTTTTAAGCACATTGAGTTGTAATCATACAAATTATAAGACTTAAATGATGTTTTATTAAAATGTGTGATAATGCAAGAAATAAAGAAAGCTGTGGGATAATCCTTTTAAAATATTATATTTTATGTATTTAATTAAATTTAATAGGTTTAATGATTGACACAGAATGCTTAAGAACCAGTTTTTTTTATTTAACAGAATTTAAAATAGGAATAAGGTATTGTCGGAGGCACTCGTCAATTTCTTCTGCGTTCAGGTGTTGCGGCAATCCAATCCCAAATCCAGGAACAAAAAACCCAAATTAGTTCTAGTATCTCCACCTGATCATGTTCTCCTTGCTCCGGCATATCTGAGTCTGACACCAGATTTCAGATCACCTCTGGTGATCCTTAATCAGGCGTTTCAGGTGATACAAATATGTTTGGTAGGGATATTCCTTCCTTTCAAAGGCCTCACATGCCTCACTTTTGGTGGCTCCAAGGCACAGATTACAGAGAGAGTATACAGACAGATGACAATCTGCGAAGTAGAAATTTCGACCTTCTGAACCTCAAGAATTGATTTTGACAGAACAGATTATACAGAAATCTTTAGTGAAGATTTGAGTTTGGGTACGAGTCTTTTAAGCATGTATAAATAAATATAGGGATGTTTTTTTATTACGCACTTATGTATTTATATTGTTAGGAAAGGTATAACCAAATAAAAAACGAGTGATATTTATTATTTTTATTTTTCAATTTAGTTTTAAATATAATAATGCTTTATTTTGCATAGGAGGCAATTCTGAAGGCAATGGGAAAATATCAGTACCTTTTAATATTCTATTTATACTTTTACACCAATTGTGTACTGATAACTATAAGGTGTAATCCAGAAAATTTTCAGCCACATTATTGTGTGTAGCACAAATAAGGAAATCTATAGGATATTTAGATTTGATTAACATTTTTATATGCCACAATATTTTATGTTGTTCAGGTTAATTTCTAAGTATTCTATAGATTCCTTAGTAATATATTTAAACAGCCTTACTGCGCGTGTAGACGGGTAGGTCAGTTTATTTTGTATCGATTTATACTCTTACTGAGATCTACTTGTGAACCGATTCTATTTCCTTAGATGTCAAATTCGATTCACAAGTGGAGCATTGTATATTTTTTAATATTTTCTAATGACCAACCCTGTAGTATAGGCTTGTGAGTGCACACTCAATCTTTCTTGAGTGGCCGTTATCTGATTAAAACTGCGATTATAAGAGGATTCGGCAACTTTATTTTGTGTGGTACTTCCGGTAAACAATGATTTTAATTTTAATAATTGTTTAGCCGAATCCTCGTCACAATTAAATGTATTTGAATGAAATTTTATAAACCTTGTTATCAGTAAAGATTTAAAAGTGTTTTTAAAAGTATGGCAGTGCGGATAATTATTTCTGTAATTATACGCCCGCATTTGCCCAAAGAAATTTTCAATGGGATCAGAATGGAAATAGCATGGATGCATCATTTTAAATCCCTTGTCTGCTAAAAACTGCCATAATCTTTGCAAACTTTTTAAAGTTACAATCCAATTGGCTTATGAGGGTACCGATTTTTCTTTACCTGTACTATCAACAAATAGCAAATTTGTAATTTTCTTAATTGCCTCAGACCAGAATTGGTGGTGTTGTGACTTCTGGGTGACAGCACTTCTCAACGGTTTGCCCTTTTGCATGGCAGCAAAACTTGCTCTGTTAACAATGTCAAAGAGGTTGTCGAAGAATGTTGTAATCTCCCACGTATTTTTAATGTAGGGCTGACAGCTGTTCCATCCGAGTAGTTAGCTATAACACAAAAAAACTATTATGTTCATAATATACTAAATTAATTAACATAATTATATCATGTCGTTTGTGTTCATAGTACCCTCAAATAACCTGAACACAGGTTTACAGTAAACCAGATGGCAACTATAAATATATAAGTAATGATGTCATCTTATAAAATAAAATTGACTGAATATATTATATTCTATGTACTCGTAAAAAAAAAAGAAAGTGATGTCAGTATATTAGAATATAATCTTACCCATAGGAGTAGTAGTAGACCTTCTTTTACTGTAATTAAGCTCATTGCATACATATTTGCAATAAGAATGATCAATATTAGTGTTCAAGTTTTCTGAAACAATGTAGAGTTAATTATTTAATTAATATTAATATAGTTGTCATTTAACAATAGATATCAGTAGTGAGAAGCATTCAATTCATCAATACCTAGCTAAAATGTAAATATTACTTAAATGAGTGTATGTTAAATGGTAAAGCAAACAAATTATCTGTGAAATGAAGTTTATGCTCTCCATTGTTATGCAAAATAATATTGACATAAAAAGTTTTGCTATAAAGAGTGCACCCATAATTTACAACAAAATTTTACAGATATTAATGAAACAAATGACCATGAAAAGCTCTATTAGCAATTCAAGCTTAAGATTCTCATTAAAAATGTATATTTTATGTATATATCTCAGGGATAGTAAGTGATTCGTATGTTAAGTAATATTTTGTTTAGCACAATTAGGGTAACTAATACTTATATGAAATTAGATAGGTAGGCAAAATATCTATCTATACTAGTGTCTTTATCTAGCGTTTCTGGCACTCCAGATGCAATTTCACTAGCCGTAAAAAGCGTTGGGTAACCTCCAAGACGAACTCTTGATTTGGCAGTAAAAAATCGCTTTTCAAAATGCTTTACGCAGACGTATAGTTTGCGAAGATCACTGAAACTTTTTTGTTCACTGCTAGATACGCACTTTGACCACTTGTGGACTCCTATCTCAGTTTTTGGCAATTGAATCAGTTTGACGTCTACTGTTGCAACCCGCGACACAGCAATTGTTAAACATGGTAGAAACGCTTGCGCAATAGTACTGCTAAGATAGCTTGAGAGGATGTTACGGAAATTAATCAACGCAAAACTCACTCGATCAAAACTATAACGGTAATGACAAATTGTCAAATTTGAAAGTACACCAAAACAAACAATATGGCGGGCTTGAAGGAGGCGTGGGGGAGGGTGAAGAGTTGTCAAAATCAATTCTTGACCATAGACCATGCCATAGACATAACGTTGTAAAATTTCCTTCAGAGATTACCACCCGTGCTCCAAGGTTAATGGCATAATTGACAGAACTTTTACGGCTCTTCATATATTTATAAATTCCACTATTTAAGCCTCAGCTATAATATTGTCTTATGTTTACGCGAATGTTATACATTGAAATTAAACACTTTATACGGATTTTATCGCGTTGTTTATTTTACGTCGGGGCAAAGTGTAAACTTAAATATAAATAGTTTTAATTAGAAAATATATAGCTTAAATAGTAGTAAAATTTAATAATAATAGTGTTAGAGTTTTCAAAATTATGTAATAACAGTGTTTAAAGTAAAATAAACAACGCGATAAAATCCGTATAAAGTGTTTAATTTCAATAAGCCTCAGCTATTAAATCTCTAGGAAAACTAAACTTCGTAGGTATCATGTTTTCAGATGTCATCTAATATTAGTTTGACATTTCTAATTTTAGATCTTTTTTGACGTATAAGTCGTACAGCAGAATGCAGAAAGGACTAAATTGAGTAACTAAACCAATTTTAATCCTGTCTCACTAAAATAAGTTTAGATCTGTCACTTTTAGCGATTTCAGAATCGAAATGTTGTTTGACAGGGCTTAACTAAATTTTAGAGATTTTTAGCTAAGATAAGAGAATTTTGTGACAACAGAATTGGCACCAATGTCTCTAAGTCTCTAATGTCTGAAATGTCAGACTAATATTAGATGACATCTGAAAACATGATACGAAGTTTAGTTTTCCTAGAGATTTAGTAGTTAAGGCTTAAACAGTGGAATTTTTAAATATATGAAGAGCCGTAAAATTTCTGTCAATTGTGCTATTAACCTTGGAGCAACCAAAAGTGAGGCCTGTAAGGCACACTTTTGAAAGGAAGGAATATTCCTACCAAACATATTTGTATCACCTGAAACGCCTGATTATGGATCACCAGAGGTGGTCTGGAAGCCTTTAAACTCAGACTCAGTTATGCCAGAGCAAAGAGAACATGATTAGGTGGAGATTCACGGACGGAACAAATTAGGGATTTTTGTTCCTGGATGCTGCAACACTTGAACACAGAAGAAATTGACGAGTGCCTCCGACAATATATTATTCTTATTTAAAATTCTGTTATATAAAAAAAAAACTGGTTCTTAAACATTCTGAGTCAATCATTATACCTATTAATTCTAATTAAATACATAAAATATAATATTTTATAAGGATTATCCCACAGCTTGTTTTATTTCTTGCATTATCACACAATTTAATAAAACATCATTTAAGTCTTATAATTTGTATGATTACAACTCAATATGCTTAAAATGATATACACTGTAAATACATGCATTTAATGTAAATGTATAGAAGCATGCCACTATACATTTTATTTACATTTATTAGTATAATATGTTTAAAGAACCTACTGTGTAATTCATTTTATGAGTCTTCTATTTCATTGCTGGCTAAAATAAATGTTGATATTAGGCTCAAACCGATGTTTCCAACAAGTTAAGCTTCAGGTACAACTAACAAATCAGCACAATAATAATATATTGAATGTAAGCTAAATATGAGTCAAACAAAAAGTACTGAAACTAACATTTACCCTGCCCGTTGTAACAGTGTAAAAGATTAATAAATATATTAAATGTTAACCTACACCAATGAAGTTGTTTTCTTTATGCAATATCTTTACTAAAATATTATAATTTGGTACATTTTCATAATTATTATAGCATACAGTGCAATCACTCTAAAAGAATGTTTCATAGAAACTCAAAAGTTTCTATGAAACATTCTTTTAGAGTGATAGGTATGGGTAGAAGAGAATAGAATAGAAATTCTATTTCACTTTATTTCCTACTGCTACTTCCTTTATTAGTTTATATCATTCATCTTTCAGCACTAGGAAATTGATAGTAATGAAAAAGGAAAGGTACTTGAAAAGTCTTTATTTAATACTTGAATCTTGTAAATTTACTAAAGCACAGGCTGTAGTAATAACTAAGTCCAGAACCCTTAATAATTTAAGTTAATAATCGAGTGCATCTTCTGATGTTGCCGTAGACACAGTAAACTTAATTGGTGATAATTTAACATCTCTCATATTTACACCAATCTGAATTATTTTACTTCTGTAGTGTGTAACATGTACTTGAATAGCTTATGTTCCGTTCCTGATGTGGCACAGCCTGTACTGCTTAATCTAAAATGTCCCTTCAGGAAGAGGCAAGACACATGAAGGCTCGTTTTCTTCAAAAGTATATCTAAAAATAAAATATTAAAGAATATTTAGATAGGTACTTCCCTGATATAAGCTAAATTATATCATAGGTAGTAAACGAAAGTAGGAATAATTAGTAGAATATACCTGTACCTCAACTCTTTGTTCAATCAACAAACGAAGACGTTGAAGGGTCAACAGAATATATTTCTTCTAGAAGCGATAACTTTTGTCGTTTCTTGAAGGCAGATCTAGGTTAGGTTGGTGTGGCTTTGTGTTTTCTGTCCTGTTGACAATCAAACCTCGACGGTCCGCAATCATGTTTTAGGCGTATTCTTTTGACTGAAACCATTAATTTGTATTGCTAGTTGTCCATGTCATTCTCCAACTGAAACCAAAATGATTTGAACAACATAATTTTTAAAGAAAATATATAAATATAACTAATACTTTATTACTGATGTTAGGTTTATCTAAACTTACATCATGGTGATCTTCACACATATATAGTTGGCTTTTAGTTGATAATGATTTAGGATCTCTCCTCGCCAGTTGTATCCATGTATTTCTTAATTTTATATCATTTGGTAACTGGATCCACAGCTTTTCTGGCGTTTTATTACTAGTGTTTTTACACTCCGGCACAATACACCAACAATAATTGCTGTATACATTAGACATCATAACAAAATAATAAAATTAATCTATTTTCCATACAAAATCTACGTGTTTACTGCTTCAGCGACATCACACAAACAAACGTCAAGGCGGAACAGCGTTTTCGTGCGTTCATAAAAATATTGGTTAAAAGTATTTATTTTAAAGCTTTTAACTACATACTTATTAAAATAAATTGAAATTATTAACGACTTATTTAAGGATAAGGTACTCTTCGGGCACGCCACGATCGTGGCGGTAAGTCCCGTTTTTGAGGAGTGGCTGGAGGGGCGGCATGGCGCCCTCACCTTCCGGCTGACACAGGTTCTAACTGGCCACGGTTGTTTTGGCCAGTTCCTGTGTCGTATACGCCGGCAAGAGACGCCCGGTTGTCACCACTGCGGCGACTGCCGCGACGTTGTAGAGGACACGGCGCTGCACACTTTGGCGGTTTGCCCCGCCTGGGCATCGCAGCGCCGTGATTTGATCGCGGCAGTCGGATCGATTGCCCTCTCGCTCCCGGCCGTAGTTCAGTCTATGGTCCGGAGTGAGAGGTCGTGGAACGCCGTCGCCTCCTTCTGTGAGGAAGTAGTTTCCATCAAGGAGGCGGCGGAGCGGGAGAGGGAGCGTTTAAACCCTCTCCCCAACCGCAGAGCCGGGCGCCGGAGGGCGCGCGATGACCTCCAGCCACCCTGAGGTTTGACCTGGGGGTGGCGAGCTTTGTGGGCCTGCCCGCCATCCGTTCAGCACCAGGTCCGAGAGGCGGCGTGCGTGTTCCCACGCGCGCCTCTGTGTCGAGTCCGTCTCCCCCCTAGGGGGGAGACAGTAGGGTTTTTCATGAAGTAAGTACCTTTGGGTAGGTCTTTTGTGTAGTGGCCTGCCGTTTCATACGGCGGGCCGTAACCTTGGCGGGGTCGCGACCGCATGCGAAAGCGATTCGCGCGGCCCCGTCGATAGTGGATTTGTCGAGGAACACCGTGGTAGGTTTAGTCGGTATTCCGGGAGGTACATTGTCTTTTAACATCTTTCTTTTACCCCGGCGAGTCCGACATAATCCCTCCGCCCGCCCCGCGGAGGGATATGCGTCATAGCATTCCCCCACGTTAAAAAAAAAAAAAAAAAAAAAAAAACTTAATAATCATTTACGACAGGTTATACTTAGGTTGTTTTGAAATGTGAAAGAAATATAATAAACTAAATTTAAAATTTTAAAAACCCCCGACACTATATTCATTTGATACCCATACTGAACAATTTTAATTTGTGGAAATACGTAATTTTTTGGTGGCGGCCATCTTGGATTTGAAATTTATCATAGTGTATAGTATTCTACACGTCAAGTCCTTTCATTTGATACCCATATTGAGGGAGTTGTGAAAAAATATGTAATCCGCCATTTTGTGGTGGCGGCCATCTTGGACCGATTTTTATCAAACGTAGCTAAGAACACTCCCGACTAATTCACCTTTCAAACAAAAAAAACAAAATTAAAATCGGTTCATCCGTTCGGGAGCTACGATGCCACAGACAGACACACACACACACACACACACACACACACACACACACACACAGACACGTCAAACGTATAACACCCCGACGTTTTTGCGTCGGGGGTTAAAAAGTAATACAAAATTAATGCAAATAGCCTATTCGATAACAGAATTAATTAAAAAACGATTTGATAGGCTGCCAGGTAAGTACATTCTCTTAGTTGTGCAGTATTTACTCAACCATAGATTACAATACTACTAATGTATAATACTCAACTTAGAACGACTAAAATATAATTTTACTTACCGTTTATTCCTTAAGAAGTGTTCATAAACAATTAAACGAATAAACAATAATAACAAAAATAAAAAATATTATTTTATGAGTGATTTTTCATACACTCGCTCAAATTCATTCTTTATATTTATGTAGTTTAAATACGGGTAACACCGCCTCAATGGAGAAGACCACTGTCAATTAGTTCCATCTAGGGTACGTTCCACTTGGCGCTCACGACACTCACGCTCATGACTACGGTTTTCCCCGTTCCACTTGCTTCCGAGCGTTACAATTGTAAACTCAAGTGGAACGGATAATGGAGTGTTTTGAGCGTTGATGTAAATTGAGTGAATTAAAAATAAAGTCGAATGCTTAAAGAGTTTTAAAAGGTTACAAATTGTACCTAAGTCATTCTGGTCTGACGCTTGGTTGAGAGTGTCAGTTGTTTATAGGTTATCTTTATTTCATGCGTATTGTTTTTATTTGTGGCTGTTAACTCGTGTGTGTTGTGTTGACTCGGTGGTGGCTTAATCTTATTAGGTAATCCTCTGTTTATTCTTTTGTCGTTTCGTCTGGGCGCATCCATATCTGCTTGATTCCTTTGGGAATCAAGTAGGTATGGAGGAGCCTCCGGACGGGGGTAGAGGTTTACCTCCCGATAAACCTAGATCTTCAAAAAGACCTGCTGATGTCGATCTGGCGATCGAGATTGAATCTAAAAAAGCCCGTTCACCGGCAGATTCAATCCAATCTGTATTCACGAAGCCTGGTTTCGAAATTAATAGTAAAGTCAAATTTTCGGCAACTGACAAAGGCCCATTTACTGTGGATGTTTCTAGAGCAGAACCAGACCCCTCTGCAGGGTATTCATTTAAAATTTTGAAGTTTGCCCAATTCCTACATAAAAACAATGTTTCAGGCATTAAAGAAGGTGGCATAAAAAATCTTGGTCGCAACAAGATATCAATAGAATTTAAATCAGCTGTGAGTGCTAATGAATTTCTGGAATTAAGTTTACTGGAGAGCAACAATTATGAGGCATACATACCAAAATTCCAGGTTTTCCGCATGGGTGTAGTTAGGGATATCCCTACGGACTGGTCTCTATCAGACCTTTTAGATGGTATTTCCACTGTTGGACATTGTGGTGAGGTAATTAGAGCTAGAAGGCTTAACATTAAGTCTCGAAGGGATGATACCGCGAATTGGATCCCGTCCAATTCAGTGGTGTTAACTTTTCTGGGACAATCCCTACCTGAAAAGGTATATTGCTATAATGCCTCACTGCCTGTTACAACCTACCAGCTACCAACAATTCAATGTCGCAATTGCTGCAGGTTTGGACATATTGCCAAACAGTGCAGGTCCCAGCCTCGTTGCTACATCTGCTCCCAAAAGCACAGTCGAGATAGCTGCCCCTCTCAGGATTCAAATCCTACATGCTTTCTTTGCCGTGGGGGTAACCACAAGGCTATAGATCCCAAATGCCCCGAGCATGCCCGCCAGAAATCTATCAAGATGGTCATGTCTGAGCAAAACATCAGTTACCTGGAAGCTTCAGCACGTTATCCCCTCCCTAAGCGTCTTTTTTCGGAAATTGCAGCCTCGACCCAGTCTCCCTCTAATTCCCCTCAAAAAACCTATTTGACCCCTTGTTTTACTACACCCACTACTTCTTATAGGAAGACTGTGTTTCTTCCTCCCCGATCCCAGCCTGTCTTAGGCAAGTCCTACGACAGGGCTTATCACAATGCTATTGTGTCTACTCCTTCTTTTTCTCAGGCTAATGGCTATGCTCTTCCTTCCCCCACTGAAACCACTTCTCTTGCTACTCCCAACAATAACCTCGTTGAACTCCTGCTCTGCTCCCTAATTAATATGTTATCCAAATTCTCAGATTCCCTACCGAACAATGTCTCCGTTCTTGTTGAACAATTACTTTCTGTCCTCTCTCGTAACAACTCACCCAATGGTTCTGATGGTCCTTCAATGGAATTGTAGAAGCATCCGTCGTAATAAACAAGATGTTATCTATCTAGTGAATCGCTATAAACCGTCTGTCTTTGCTGTCTCGGAGACATGGCTCAGTCCTAAATCTCATTTTAGATTTTCGGGCTTCTCGTGTCTCCGCGATGACAGGGATGACGATAGGGCGGGTGCCGCTCTACTAATTAATAGATGCATCAAGTTTTCCCAAATTTATTTATCAGATCACAATACTGGCTTTCACATTGTACCTGCTAGGGCTGCAAATTTGTCTTTTGTGTCTGTTCGGTGCATAGCAACGAACAGCTCAGCAGATTTGTCTTTGGACAATGTATAAATGCATGGACATTTATTTATTCAAGTAGTACGCAATCGGCGTTAAAACCCAATCGTTAAACCAATCGTCGCGTAACTCAAACCAATATCAAATCATAATTAGCTCTAATTTTACCATTTATAATTTATCATTTATTTAAATCATTATTTTAATGTAATATCACTTTTACCAGTTTTCAATATATTATATTAACCGTAAAAAGTTCGTATAATTTAAACATCCAACCAGAGAGATAGTTTCGCTGAAACCAAGCGCAAACACATCTCTTTTCATGGTCCTTCGAGATTAAGGTCCTTAGTTCGCGAAGTGCAGTCTACAAGTGCTTTGTTTAACGGGTCCTTGTAACCAGTGTTTGTAGGGAAAGTAGGCAGTGAATACAAGCAGTCCGCGGCCGTGTGTGTGCAGAGGAGCTGAGAGTAAGGAGAAAATAAGGTCAGATCAAACCATATTACACATTTTACATTTTATTTGTTTGAAACAAAATGGAGAATACTACTAGGAATCAGACCGAAATCTACGACGCGCTAGTGAAACTTCTTACCAATTTTAAAAAGGATAGCGCCGATAGAAAAACCGTAGATTACTGTAAGCGCAAGTTGGAACTTTTAGAAACGTACTGGAGAGAGTATGAAAGTAACCATAGATCATGCTGTGAGCTTGCTGAGTTTGACCATGTGTACTTTACTGAGAATTGTTTCGAAAAAGCAGAGGAAGTTTATGTTACTATTAAAGAGCTGATTAATAAAACCATTGGGAAATTGCTTTCCAAACAACCAAAAAGTACGCTGTCTCTTGCGGGGGAGGGCTTATCAAATCAAGCAGAGGGCTCAACTGGTTTTGAAGCCACCCGGGATCACCAAAAACACGTTAACGTATCGCTGGGCGTTGGCAAGTTAGATGAGATGATAAGGAAGCAGACTATACATTTTAGAGAGTTTATGAGAACTGTAGCTACCATAGAAATTGACCAATTACAAAACAACTGGGAGTTCGAGGATGCACTAAAATCTCTTCATAGCCGTTGGTCTATTATCGACAATCTACATTGGGAAATAGAAGGTGAGAATGGCAACGAAGATTTTTGTTACCAGGCAGAATTTACCAAGCACGAAAAAATATATAACGAGTTAAAGAAAACCTTAAACACGAAAATGTGGTCAGTATCATATCGTAATAAATCTACACCTAAAATAGATATCCCAGTATTCCAAGGAAATTATCACCACTGGACTTCTTTCAAGGATCTTTTTAGTGAGACAATACACAAAAATCCATCATTATCGAATGCACAGAAGATGCAGTTTTTAAAAAGTAAAATAGCAGGAGAGGCCGAGCGTCTGATACACCATCTTCAGATTAGCTCGGAGAATTATGAAGTAAGCTGGGAGATACTCAACCATAGATATGGGAATAAGCGGCTTATATTTACGTCTCATATTAATATATTGCTAAACCGTCCCTGTATGCAACAACAATCAATAGCTATGATTAAAAACCTGCATGATGTTACCAAAGAGTGTCTACACGCTATAGAAAATCTAGAAGTGGACATTTCTACCTGGGATCCGCTTCTAGTCCATTTGTTAGCACAGAAGCTCGATAGCGAATCATTTACTGAGTACGTTGAATCAGTTAAAAAGCCTAGGGAATTACCAATCCTTCAAGATTTCCTAGATTTCTTAGAGAATAAATTTACTGCATTAGAAGCATCTCGGCGTAAACAGGAATCGCATAATACAAAAGGAATCACTCAGCCATCATACCAATATCATAATTACCAAGCAAACCAGAAAAATATCTATAACTCGCACAATCAATTACCGTACAAAAATCAAACCAATAATGCTAAAAATATGAAGGTATTCCATGTTTCTAGGTCAACCACTTGCGCAGTATGTAATGCTGAGCATGGATTATGGATGTGCTGTCAATTCTTGCAAATGCGAGATGAACAAAAATTAAAACTGTCACGCAATTGAATTATTGCTTGAATTGCCTATATAATCATTTTAATAAAAGTTGTTTTTCAAATAAAAGATGTCGAAAGTGCAATGCTAAGCATAATACCTTATTGCATGACGCCATTGTGATGAAAAACAAGTCAGCAAAACCAAATCAAAAAGCTGAGTATACAACGCCTACACCGACTACATCTGGTCTAAATGCATCTCACGTATCTTGGGATGACATGAAGGAAACACTTTTAGCTACGGCCATGGTGAAAGTAACAGGAGCAGATGGAGAACAACATATCATGAGGGCTTTGATTGATCAAGGGTCACAAATTTCCCTTATTACAGAAAATGCTGCACAGATGTTGAAAATAAAGAGAAACCACTGTAATGGAAAGATTTTCGGTGTCGGCGAGAAAGCAAACAGCTGTAAAGGTGTGATAACAATTTGGTTGCAATCAATTTATAATGACGTTTCGTTAGAAGGTGACGTGATTATAATGAATAGTTTAATTAAAAGTTTACCAAACAAATCTTTCGTAAAACCATCTTGGCCACATATCCAGAATATAACTTTGGCAGATCCGGAATTCTACATTAGCCGTAAGGTAGATCTACTTCTAGGAGCAGACGTTTATTGTAGAATAATGATGGGTGGTATTTTGAGAGGAGAAAGCGATGATCAACCCATTGCCCAACAAACGCGACTGGGATGGCTGCTTTGCGGAACTATGAAGCCGCAGTATATGTGTAATGTCGTTCTTCATGATACTGATGAGCTACGCAAATTTTGGGAATATGAAGATATCAACCAGCCGGATGAGATGTCAAGCGAAGATCAAGAATGCTTACAACATTTTTTGAACACCACAGTACGACTCGATGACGGCAGATATCAAGTCAGGTTACCATTAAAACCAGACCTAAAAGAACAACTAGGATCTACCAAACCAATGGCTTTAGCACAGTTTCGAAGTTTAGAGGAAACATTAAATAAAGACCAGGCAATTAAAACGGATTACGTCAAATTCATGAATGAATATACTACGTTAAGACATATGATACCATCAATAGCGAATATGACACCCGAGTGTTATTTGCCGCACCATTGTGTCATACGTGCTGACTCGACTACTACGAAGTTACGAGTTGTATTTAATGCATCCGCTAGGTCATTGTCCGGATTGAGTCTCAATGATGTAATGTACAGAGGTCCTAACTTACAACAAGACCTATAGGAATTGATATTAAGATGGCGACAATATCGGTTTGTTTACACGGCGGATATTGAAAAAATGTATCGCCAGATAATGATACATCCTGACGATCAATGCTATCAAAAGATTGTGTGGCGAGACTCACCGAACAAACCAATCAACTCATACCAACTTACCACTGTAACTTACGGAACAAAGGCAGCACCATTTTTAGCCATGATGTGTTTAAAGCAATTAGCTTCCGAGGAAAAAACCAATTATCCCGACGCAACAAAGGCATTAGAGCAGAGTTTCTTTATGGACGACTATTGCGGAGGGGCCCATACTAAGCAAAAGGCGCATAGGTTAAAAGATGACTTAATTACATTACTAAAAAAAGGCGGATTTAACCTAAGAAAATGGTCTTCGAACGACCCTCAATTGATAACTGATTTAGATATGGCAATGCGTAACCAGCAAACATACGAGTTCAAACAGTCGAACTCAACCAAAACATTGGGACTTGCCTGGAATCCTCAAAAGGATGTTTTTATATTTGATTCCAAATTGGCAGAATCAAAAACCAATCCCACAAAACGATCGCTTCTCTCAGACATCTCTAAATTGTTTGATCCATTAGGATGGCTTACACCATTAAGTACCACCATGAAAATGTTATTCCAGAAGGTGTGGTTGTCAAATCTAGAATGGGACTATACGTTACCCGAAGTTATCAGTTACCAATGGACCAATTTGAGAAGAGATATGGGAGAAATAAATACCATACAAGTGCAAAGATGGCTTGGCACAAAAGAAAATCAATCGGTGCAGTTACACGGATTTTGCGATGCGTCAAACAAAGCTTATGCCGCCGTAATATACTGCAAAGTTAGGAGAGGAGATACCTTTACTGTGACTTTAGTAACAGCAAAGGCTAGACTGGTGCCGTTAAATAAAAATATTTCTACACCTAGGCTAGAGCTATTAGGTGCTCAACTTTTATCACAGCTGATGCAAAAGGTTCGTGTTTGTTTAGAAAGCTATAAAATAGAAACATATTGCTGGATAGATTCAACAGCTGTCCTTGGATGGATTCAGGGAGACCCGGGGAGATGGAAAACATTTGTATCCACCGCGTACTAAAAATTACTAAAATAATACCAGCAAACTATTGGCGATATGTTAGTACAAGTGAAAATCCAGCCGATTGTGCCAGCCGGGGATTAACCATCAAGCAATTGAGAAACCATACATTGTGGTGGCATGGGCCCGCATGGCTCCAATCGTATGAAAACATAGATAGTTGTCCAAACAATTACATAACCAATTTAGAAGTTAAGAAATGCACACAAAAGCAATGTAATACAATGACATTGGATAAGCAGAATACATCGACCATTACCAGTATAACAAACCATTTATTAAACAAATATAGTTGCTTTGTAAAAATATTACGTATTTTTGCATGGATACTGCGATTACCTACTTTGAAACAGGTGCGTCCGACATACCTAACAATATATGAATTACGGCATGCAAAAATGTTAGTCATCAAAACTGTGCAACAAATGCAATTTAGCGATGACATAAGTTATTTAAGTAAATATAATAAGGTGCATTCTAAAAGTAAGCTGTTAAATTTAAATCCCTTCCTGGACCAATCAGGAATTCTGCGTGTGGGCGGTAGATTGAGAAATGCCCAGATCAGAGCTGAAATGAAACATCCTGTTCTGTTACCCCATAACCATCGGCTTACCACCTTAATAATAAAATACGCTCATGAATTAACATGTCATGGTGGAGCGCGCCTAACGCTTGCAAATATTCGTCAGCAATATTGGATCATTGGCGGATATATGGCTACAAAGAAATTTATACGTCAATGCATTACATGTAAGAAGCAGGAACCGATCAAACAGTACCAGTTGATGGGGGACTTACCATGTTCTAGAGTTAACCCGGAAAGTGCGTTTTATCATTGCGGCATAGACTACACAGGCTTCGTGGATGTTAAAGCAAATAAGGGGCGCGGTATAAAAACGACGAAAGGATACATAGCAGTTTTCGTGTGTATGGTGACCAAAGCCGTACATTTAGAGCTAGTATCCGATTTAACCAGTTCGGCTTTTTGGCGGCTCTAAAAAGGTTGGCAGCGCGACGCGGAGCTCCCCGTCACATCTACAGTGACAACGGGACAAACTTCGTGGGAGCCAATCGTATTTTACAAGAAGAGTTTGACCGTCTACAAAAAGTATTTAGTGACAGTTTTTTTAAGGAGATAACCGAAATGCAGATTGAGTGGCATTTCAATGCACCATCGTGGCCACAAGCACAGGACTTTGGGAAAGAGCTGTAAAAAGTCTCAAGCACCATCTCAGACGGGTAATAGGTCATCAAAAATTAACGTACGAAGAATACAGCACACTGTTAGCAAGAGTGGAAGCTTGCATGAATTCAAGACCACTTTGTGCGTTATCAGAAGACCCTGAAGATCTTGAAGTCTTAACACCATCACATTTCTTATCTATGAAACCAGGATTAACTGTAATCGAAACAGCGGAAGATGCTAGAACCAGGTGGCATTTAGGGTCTAAGTTATTCGAAGATTTGTGGAAAAGGTGGAAAACGGAATACTTGGTGCAACTATCGGCTAGGAACAAATGGAAAGATTATCAGAAAAACATAAGCGTGGGGGATTTAGTCACTATACATGACGAAAATATACTAGCAGGAAAGTGGCCAATGGGTCGAGTAGTGGAAATACACCCAGGAAAAGACGAACTCGTTAGAGTAGTCACCCTGAAAACCAATAATGGTTATATAAAACGACCTATAGTAAAATTGTCAGTTTTACCCATAGAACCTATGAAAAATGACAATGAAAACCAGCGAATAAGCGAACCAACGCTGAAAATCACTACTACAAAATCGCCAAGTTATCCAAAACTTGTAAATATCGTGCTTGCATTATTATTATTTATTAACATTAAGTATATCACCTACGTCCGCATCCTACAATTTTACGCAATTAGATAACAATCAAACCATATACTTTGAATCGATTAGCAAGTTGCAATTAATTCGTGACAAATGGAACCTTGTCACATACTATAATATGACACCATATTGGCATGGTTGTGAAGCAATTGATGGATTCATTAATTACTTAGGAAAAACGTGTGAAAGAATAAAGGAACCTAATCACTGTCATATGATATTGTTACAAATACGGCACGATTATAATGAACTGCAATATTACAACCTGTTGTTACTTAGTCAGCATTCCGGCACGAGACAACGAACGCGGTCTTATCAACGCAGTCGGCTCAATTGCGAACTCGTTGTTTGGTATATTGATTGACAATTTCGCAGAAAAGTATAAGCGGGACATTGAACTTGTACGTCGTAATCAAGATCACCTAGCACAGTTGTGGAAGCGCCAAACGTCTGTAGTCGAAGCGGAAAACAATATTCTACAAAGAACAGAAACTTTGATAGAAAAACAGCATAAAATGATAAATAAACATTTAAACGCCTTGAATACCGCAAACAATAAACTACAAAAGGAAATCGATGTGTTGTCCAACCAACAGGACTTTACTCTGGTATCTGTAGCCATCATAAATATGATGCAAAACTTAAGACGCGTGCAGGATACACTGATAGACACAATATCAGACATTTACCATGGTCAAATTAGCTTACATTTACTTACACCAGAACAACTCAAACAAGAATTGCAAATTATTTATGCGCAAATGCCTAAAGAATTGTCTTTACCAATAAATAATATTGAAACAGACTTACAATATATATACAAATTATAGAAAACAAAAGCTCGAGTTACCAAGGATTACGTTATTTTTGAAATAACTTTTCCACTTATGGCTCAGGAAAGGTTCCAGCTTTACAAACTGTTACCAGTTCCGCACCAAATAGATACAAGCATGATTAGTATAGTACCGATCTCAGAATATATTGCTGTGAATCTAGACAAAAATTCATATTTTATACCAACCATTCACGAGCTCAATACATGCTTACATCACGCAGAATCATTCATGTGCGAATTGTTTAAACCCATTCGGAATATAGAAAATGACAACAACTTTTGTGAGAAAATCCGGTAACCAATAAATGCAAAGTACAAAAATCTAAATGCAATAATATATGGCTTGAATTGCACTCGACTTCACAATATTTATACTTTTGTTGTGATAATTATACTATTAAAATAATATGTGGCGATCAAATAAAGATTCGTCAGCTAAGTCGAGCAGGTGTCATTAGCATGAATCAACAATGTGTTATTAAGGGCAAGGACTTTGCACTTTATTCATTACAACAGCAATCCAATAAATTGAATGTTTCATCAAATATATTTATACCGGAACTAGACCAGATCAATCACATTGTAAATATTCCAATGCCCCCGGAGGAAATGATGATACCAGATGATGCCGGAATAAATAAATAGTTATCAATCCTGGACGAACAAATAAAAACATTAAGAGAAAGTAAAGCGGAAGTCGATGGTGTATCGTTGCACGATATCCACCATTACACAGTAGTCTATATACTGGTGGCGATTGTCATATGTGCAGCAGTAGTTTGGATCTGGAAGAGAGCGAGAGGAGTTTCGAGTGGTGCGCGCGGGCGTGGAGAGGCTCGTGGCAGACACGAGCCTCCGCCGATGACGGACCAGTCGACTAGTGACGGATTGAATAGTAAAGTGCAATCGCGAAAGCAGAGTACAGCTGACCGTCAGCTAAGTGAAAGTGAACAAATAGGGCTAAGTTCATTTTTGGCCCAACGCTGGCCAAGTGCTATGCGTAGTGACGGCAAAAGGAACAGGGCATCGTTGCCTGTGGCTCGAAAAGACCGTATTTTTACAGTAGAGGACTCATTAGTGTAACCATTATCTTTTAAGTTTTAATTAAATAAGTTTTATTTCAATGTTTCATTTTATTGTTATTTTTATTTCTATTTGAATTTTACATTTTTCTGTACTATTTTTTCTATATTGTTTATTACCATTTTTACATTTTATCTTTTAAATATGCAAATGTGTTATGTTTTAAATTTTACAATTATTTTATGATTTGATCTTGATTATTTCAATTCTTCTCATCTTATGGCTGGGAGTATGTTCGGTGCATAGCAACGAACAGCTCAGCAGATTTGTCTTTGGACAATGTATACATGCATGGACATTTATTTATTCAAGTAGTACGCAATCGGCGTTAAAACCCAATCGTTAAACCAATCGTCGCGTAACTCATACCAATATCAAATCATAATTAGCTCTAATTTTACCATTTATAATTTATTTAAATCATTATTTTAATGTAATATCACTTTTACCAGTTTTCAATATATTATATTAACCGTAAAAAGTTCGTATAATTTAAACATCCAACCAGAGAGATAGTTTCGCTGAAACCAAGCGCAAATACATCTCTTTTCAGTGTCTGTATACATCCCTCATCCTAATCCTTACATAATTTCTGAATTACGCTCCATCCTTTCTTCTGTCCCTGCTCTATTAATCATTCTTGGTGATTTTAATTGCCGACATACTCTTTGGGGTGCCCACTATAATGATCCTTGTTCGTCTTCTTTATTGGACCTTTTGGATGACATCAACCTATGTATTTTGAACGATGGATCTTCCACTCGCAGAGTATCTCCATCCCAAAATATTAGTGTCACAGACCTTTCCTTTTCTTCTCCCTCTTTAGTTTCACTTATTTCCTGGTCGGTTTTGCCAAATTCGTTTGGCAGCGATCACTTCCCTATTTCTATTTCTTATTTCTGTCCTTCTACTATCCCTCCTCCCAAACCCTATCAATCTCTCCTTAAGTACCGGTTAGCACAAGCTAATTGGGAACAATTCTCTACTCTTTTAGACATAGAAATTGACTTATTCCCCCAGTGCAACCAATATAACTTCCTTCTCTTATATTTTTAATAGGAGGTGGGGCATAGAGGTAACTGTTTAATGTTACCTCTCGCAGGAGCAGCCCGTCTGGGGAAGTACCTCCACCCTACAGAAGACCGCAGCCAAAATAACCTTGTGTTGTGTTTCTGCGGTGAGTAGGGGTGCCAGTGCTCCCTGAGGAGGCGCTGCACTATCAGTGAGAGGACCAGTGATTATGTGAGCGCCATTGCCTTGTACGGGCGCGAAGCGTCGACGCGGCGGTCAGGGAGACCCGGTGAAACGGCTGTCCGCTGGCCGCCCGCAGGCTGAACGGGTTCCCGAACCCAGGGATTACTTAATCTCCGCCCTGGGAGGCTGAACCGCCAGCTCGTGTAATGTTGCCTATGCAGTAGTTGTTGCCGGAGGAGGAGACCGGAGTGGAATCGACTACTGTATCGGGAGGGGACCGGGGGCCCTTCCGGCTGCCGCGTCGGCAAATCGCTCTACCTATGCCAGGCTCTGGTGAGATGTTAACACGTCTTTGTCCTTTGCGCTGATAGTACAGTATCTCCTGATATCCTTTATACCCCCTTTTTTAAAATATGGCCATAAAGAAAAGAAGAAATGTTTATTCAGCGGCATCCTCATCCACATTACAGTTGGACTTCTGCAACATAAGAGGACTTCATTCGAACATCAACGCTGTCCATCAACATATGGAGACAGCGAAGCCGACCTTGTTCTTCCTTACGGAGACGCAAATATCATGCCCGACCGACACATCGTATCTCCTATACCCTGGCTACAAGTTAGAGCACAATTTTGTACGTCGTGCAGGGGTCTGTGTGTACGTCCGTGATGATATTTGCTGTCGCCGTCTTAATGGCCTTGAAGACAGAGATCTGTCTACTTTGTGGGTACGCGTAGATTACAGAGGCCACACCTGTATCTATGCGTGTCTTTACAGGTCTCATAGCGGTGACGCAGACACGACTCGTCTCTTTGAGCATCTGCAATCGTCGACTGACAAAGTTCTTGAGCAGTACCCTTCTGCAGAATTAGTGATCTTAGGAGACTTTAACGCCCACCACGTAGAGTGGCTTGGTTCTTGGTCCACTGACTTTGCGGGAAGGTCTGCTTATGCGTTTGCTCTGGCCTATGGGTTTTCTCAACTGGTACATAGTCCTACCAGAATACCAGACGTAGAGACCCATACCAGCTCCTTATTGGACCTTCTGCTGACTACACGCTCGGATGGATACTCCATCCAGGTGGATGCACCTCTTGGTTCTTCTGACCACTGCCTTGTTCGAGCGCGAGTGCCACTTGCGCAAGCAGATCCACTCCGGCCCACCACATGGCGTCGAGTGTGGCACTATAAGTCAGCAGACTGGGATGGGCTGCGAGAGTTCTACGCAGCGTACCCGTGGAGGCAGCTATGCTTCACTTCAGGTGATCCCGAAACCTGCGCTAGCGCTGTTGCGGAAGCGATACTTGCGGGAATGGAATGCTACATCCCAAACCCGTGGATCGCCGCAGGAATTAAAAAACGACCGTGGTTCAATCACTCCTGCAGAGATGCTAGAATCTTAAAGCAATCTGCCTATGAAGCATGGACCACGGCCTGTACTAACAAGGAATCTAGCATCCCCGAAGTGAAACGCAAACTAAATGCTGCCTCGAGGCTCAATAAGAGGGTGGTTGCCAGAGCTGATTTCGTCGGCAGAATTGGCGAGCGACTTGCCAGCTTCCCTTCTGGGAGTCGCGCTTTCTGGTCCCTCGCCAAGGCTGCCGAAGGTAATTTTTGTCAGTCGTCCTTGCCACCACTCAGAAAGCCCGATGGTAATCTGGCCCATAGTGCCAAAGAGAAGGCCGATTTGCTGGGTTCTCTCTTTGCCTCAAACTCGACTATGAGCGATGGAGGCGCCGTCCACCTACTATCCCGTGGTGCGGTCATTCCATGCCGGAAATCTCAATTTCACAACGTGAGGTCCGGCGGGAACTAATGTCTCTAGATGTTCATAAGTCGAGCGGGCCAGATGGCATACCGGCAGTGGTACTAAAGCAATGTGCTCTTGGGTTGTGTCCAGTATTGACGCGCCTCTTCTCGCTTTCCTATTCCACAAGACAAGTTCCGTCTTCATGGAAGACCTCATTCGTTCATCCAGTGCCAAAAAAAGGTGACACATCTGACCCATCAAACTACAGGCCTATCGCCATAACTTCTCTCCTCTCCAAGGTGATGGAGCGGGTGATCAACTCTCGGCTCTTGAGGTACCTTGAGGGTCACGATTTGTTGAGTGACCGACAATACGGCTTCCGCCATCGTCGCTCAACTGGCGACCTTCTCGTGTATCTCACACACCAATGGGCACTAGCCATTGAGAGCCAAGGTGAGGCATTGGCCGTCAGCCTGGACATGGCGAAGGCCTTCGATCGGGTCTGGCACAAAGGTCTTCTATCGAAGTTACCATCTTACGGACTGCCCAAGGGATTATGCGAATGGGTTGCCAGCTTTTTGTCCGGCAGATGCATCCAAACTGTGGTTGACGGTGATTGCTCTAACCGCATGGACATAAATGCTGGCGTCCCGCAAGGCTCTGTGTTGTCCCCGACGCTGTTTCTGCTGCATGTCAATGATATGTTGTCAATTGATGGCATTCATTGCTATGCGGATGACAGTACTGGGGATACTTATTACATGGGCCGCGCTAATATCCCTCGGTCCACAGTGGAGGAAAGCCGCGAACGGCTTGTGTCTGAAATCGTAAATACTCTGGATAGAGTATCTGAATGGGGAAGACTAAATTTAGTCGTGTTAACCCAGCTAAGACACAAGCCTGCGCGTTCACCGCTAAGAAAACTCCATTAACTGTGTCTCCACAACTCCAGAACACGCCCCTCACCATCTCCAAGAGTATTGGAATCCTTGGCCTCGACATATCAAGTGATGTACAGTTCCGCAGTCATTTAGAGAGCAAGGTCAAGCTGGCTTCCAAAAAGCTTGGTGTGCTCAATAGAGCTAAGCGGTACTTCACTGCTGGGCAAAGACTGCTTCTATATAAGTCGCAAGTCCGGCCTCACATGGAGTACTGCAGTCATCTCTGGGCAGGAGCACCAAAATACCAGCTTGATCCTTTTGACGCTGTACAAAGACGAGCATTGAAAATTGTCGATGAGCCCAAACTCACAGACGGTATTGAGCCACTAAGTCTCAGACGAGACTTTGCCTCCCTTTGTGTGTTCTACCGCTTATATAATGGATTGTGTTCTGACGAGTTGTTTAAGATGATGCCCTCAGCTACTTTTTATCATTGCACCGCTCGCCATCGGCAGGGATGTCATTCTCACACCTTTCAAGCTAATTGGTGCCGCACTAAACGGTTCCAAACGAATTTTCTCCCGCGGACGCTCAGGTTGTGGAATGAACTCCCTGCCCAGGTTTTCCCACAAGACTACAGTATGGAGTTCTTCAAAAAGGGCGTTAAAAGGTTTTTACAAGGTCGGCAACGCGCAAGTGATGCCTCTGGTATTGCAGGCGTCGATAGGCTACGGTAACCATTTACCATCAGGTGGTCGTAAGCTTGTTTGCCACTTTAGTAGTATAAAAAAAAAATATCATTTTATTTCTGCCATATTGGCATCTGCCCAATCCTCTATTCCAGTAAAACCCAATTCCCGCAGCTTGGTTCCCTCTCCTCCTTGGTGGGATGCTGAATGTTCTGAGAGCGTCCGGTTGCGTAAGGAGGCGGAAAACAGATTTGCAATATCCCTGGATAATATCCAGGGATATTGCAAATAGACATATTATGTCAGATTTCATTGCCTACAAACAAACTGCTGCCCGCACTTCCAGACCTCTCTAGAAAGAAATCCATTGGTTGGCGTAAATTCTGCGAATCCCTTTCCCCTTTCTCCTCTTTCCTTGGTGTGGAAAAGGATTAAGTCATATCGCAGAAGTTACCAAGATCCGAATGTCACCAAGAACGATCCCAACTCCTTTCTTTATGATTTCCATTGTAGACTAGCTCCTCCCTTTGTCCCTGAACTCAAAAAAAAACAAAATCAAAATATAGACTGCCGCTCTTGTCCTCGTCTATCTATATCTCTATGTCTATCGTTGGTTTTGCTTGTCCTCTCTCTTCTTCTAACCTTACTAATATGTATATATTACTAATATTTGTGTTGTTTTGTTGTAGCCCAAAGAAGAACCATCGCTCTAATGACCGGTCAATGGTCATATTACTGCCTACTGATCAAACCATTTATTTAATATATATATATCTTCTTTTTATCTCTTTCCACCCTGACGTTGGCAGAATCATCGATACCTATTCGATGGAGCCATTTGACACCGAGAAAAGTTGAAGTTGAAGTACCTAAGTCTGACCAGATAAAATAATTTTCATTATCGCCATCTTTGTTACCAATTTTATATTGAAAATGGCGCCAAATTTCGCAACGCTCACGATGACCCATGATAGGAGGTGGGTCGTCGTGAGCGTTGCGTGGGCGTGAGTAATGACGTCATGAGTAACGTTTTCGCCGCGCACATAACGATCGTAGTCGTCATGTCATCATGTGGAACGGCTAAAGGAGCGTCTTGAGCGTCGTGAACATAGAGTCGTGAACGACAAGTGGAACGCACCCCTAGAGGGCGCTAAAAGTTTGTGACAATATATCTGTCAAACTCCATATAATTATAATTATTTTTACATAATTTTGATTTAATTATAAGATGGGACGCAGCGTAGCCTTCGGCTGTAAAGAATTAGGTGTCCACAAGTTTCCAAATGATATGTCACTAAAAAAAAGTAGGAAAAAGCTCTAAAAATTGTGAATTTTAAAGCTAGCGACTACTCGAGATTATGCAGGAAACATTTTAAAGAGATTGACTATGAGACCATTTCTAAGACAACAGGTATCTTTTGTGTATTGCCTACAGTTATATATACATAAATTTCATCAAAATATCAAAGTTATTAAGTATTGCAAAATGTTTTAGGATTTCCACTCCACCACAAGTTTTCAAAGAAATCTGTTATTCCAACGATATTCTCTTGGAATGCAGCTCCAGTTGCAGAAACTTCAAGTCGAACCCAGCGGTTGATTCGAAGAAACGCAAGACGTTGCTTATTACCAAGCACTTCCACTAAGCAAAATGAATCACCGGTCAGTAAAAGGTTAGCGTCAGAATGGCTGGTCGTCTATGGCAAGCGTCTTTGAAAGTATATTCAGGAATTGCTACCCAATTGCTTATATTTGCTACATTTCTTCAATGATTGCTACATACAATACATTCAGAGAAATATGAATATTTTTTTGACCAGCCATTTTGACGTCAGGATGGCTGGTTGCCTCCGTGTTCAGCATGAAAGACGCAGAATTTCTTTAAGTTTGTTATGTCAATAATTGCTTACTAATTGCTACTTTCACGAATTTAAATTTCAACTTCATACATACATTAGGTAAAAAAATACAGCTTTTATTAAAATTTGTACGAGGGAGTGCCTAATAATTTAGAAAGGTGACAGATATTTTATATATATAACTGTTAGTCGATGAAGAATCAGTTCTTTATTATACAGGATTAGAGTCCTATGAAAAATTCAATTTAGTTTTGAGCACATTATGCCCAATGGCAAATGATTTGAAATATAAAGGTAGCCAAGTTATAAATTTAGGCATTGAGGACCAATTCTTAATAATTTTCATGAAATTAAGATGTAATAAAAGTGATTTTGAACTGTCCAAATATTTTGGAGTTTGTAAGACAGTCATTTCAAACATTTTTATAACTTGGCTCAATTTCTGTTATGACTTAAGGTCAATATTAGATATTTGGCCAGAACGAGAATTAGTTGACTTTTTATATGCCTTTACAGTTTAAAAAGTACCATGCTAGTACTAGGGTAATAATTGATGGAACTGAAATCCCTATTGCGAAGCCTAAAAATCCTATTTCACAACAAGCCTCATTCAGCTCCTATAAAAACAAAAATACAATGAAGTTTTTAGTTGGTGCCACACCTGGAGGTTTAATAAGTTATTGTTCAGAAGGTTACGGAAGCTCTACATCAGACAGACAGATGATTGAGCAAAGTGACCTGGCAGAAAAAGATACAAGTACATGATATATTTGCAAGAAAGAATATTGGAGTAAATATTCCTGCTTTTTTAAAAGGGAGGTCACAACTGTCAGCAATTACAGTTAAGCATGGTAGACAGCTTGCGAGCCAGAGAGTGTATATTGAACGTTTAATTGGTTTAAGTAAAACATTCAACATGTTGAAAAGTGATTTAAATGCTTTTTATGTGCCAGTAGCATCTAGAATATATTTTGTATGCATCATGTTATGCAATTTTCGTAAAGGTATTGTAAGAAGAGATAAATGAATGCTTTGAGTGACATATTCTTTTATTTATAATTTCTAAATATGTATTTATTCAGCACTGCTTTCTTGAAATAATTTTCATAAAATGCTACAAGTCTTCCCACCATAACATTGATGAAGTTTTTATCTCGTGTAATATATATCACTTTCATGTCATTAAAAGTATATATAATTAAATTACAGAACTTCTTATCTGTACAAAACAGTTGTCCTTGAATTTGGTAGTAATATATACATGATTTCTTTAAAAACAGCTTTCCATTTTCTCTATACAAATAGGGTACTGATATTTCAGAAATTTCTCTATTCCTGCTAGCGTATGGACACTTTATTTCTATTATTGTTTCCTCCCCTAACAACCCATCAGGTGAAGCACCCAAAAATGGGTATATCTCGGATATAAATAAGCCGCATTCCTTAATATTGATGTCATAATAATATGTTTGACTATGTATTTTTAGTGCTGCTGGCTCATTAATAATTCCATATGTGGTTGCACGTGATTTGAACGAGTGGGGCATTAATAATTGTTCTGCAAATTTTTCTTGTCTCCCTTCTGTCAAATGGAATATAGTATGAAATCAACTTGCTGTAAGTCGATTCTGTCGCATTTCATGCAGATAGGATTTTTAATTTGTCTCCTTGTTTTAATTTCAATATTTATTATTTCAGTTTGAGTGATTTTACTTAAATACAATTGTTCACATAATACATCTCTTGAATCTTTTCCTGGGTAGTCATGGTCGTTTAATAGTGCGTATGGATTTGCAGGACTGAACATTTGCTTTAAAGGCATAGTGCTCCTTGTTGGCCCAATGCAAATATTGCGTACCCACTACCCTTGCATTATAATTTTCCTTATTTAAACTATCTATAGGATAGGGGTGGAAAATTATATTGCCCATGTTCCTCTTTGATGGCAATTTGTCTGCTTTCAAAGGTGAAGCAGTATATTATACCTTTTTTGGTTTATGGAAAGTTTGCAATTCCTGGGTACAAACAACATCTTCTCCCTGTACATTTGTCATTTGTCATCTGCTGCAAATAATGAAATAGCAATATGTTTGCAATGGGCTTCCTTGCCACTTCCAACTGCACATTCGCATGTGGTTTCTTCAATACTGCCATTTTTCAACAACTTGATATTTGTTTCGTATTGAATTTTTTTCATTGAGACCTAACAAATGCCTTTTAAAAAGGTATAGTCCCCCACAGTGCAGGATCTCAAGACAAGGAGATATCTTGCCTCGTAAAGGTGATATCCATCATCAGTCTTCTTGTTAAATCTGTAACAAAAGTTCATTTTAAATATAGATAACTATAGAAATGAGAGCATTAAGAAGTATGTGATGTGTGTAAGGGATAAAATAAGGAATGATGTGATAAGACATAGTTGGGGCATGAAAGAAGATGAAGTGACAAGTATATATATATAAAGGTGCTTTTAAGATGGGTTGAATATGTGGAATAAATGGATGACATAAAATTGACAAAGAAAGTATATCGGAAAATGTGAATGGGACAGTTGGAAGGGGGTGACCTAGGCTGCATTATCTGATCAGACAAAGACACTAATTTTCCTAGGTCAATGAGCGTGTATCATGTGGCTGAAGCACAAGGGATTTGCTGTAAACAGGCTTTAGTCTATAATATGTATGTATGATAACTAGTTTACTACAAAATCAATTAGGCTATTATAATGTATACCTATTATAGCTCACCTGTTGAAATATAGGTGAATATGTTCTCTTGTTAAGGGTGGTAATATTGAAGAGCTATTCACGTCGTGAAAGGTCTCTTCCTCATGGAACTCCATTTGGGATTCAGGACTGTTGTCACAAACACTTTCAAAATTGAAGTTTCTGTCATAAGCTTCGAGTCTGTAAAGGACAATTTATTTAGTATTCATTCAAATTTCTAACCTTAAACAGAGTTAAATATAAAAAAAAATCTTTGGATATATTAGTTATTTGAGCTTTGTAATTTCAATGGTTAAAGAAACACACATGTTAGTTACCATTTTTCAAAATATCAGCCGAGAAAACAACTTAAATGAGGGAAAACAAATACCTTTCGACTAAGTCAACAGTCGCAACGAAGCACCTCTCTTTTTCAACTCTGGTTTTAGCTGGGCGACGCGCCAGGTTGAATACATGATAAAAAAACTCAGGTAGAACACGGGAACACCACAAAAGAACCAAAAAATATGTTTACAAACAGACGCTGCAGTTTGACAGGTAACCTTACAGCGGCCTCTGGTGGACAAGCTTTCAGTAAACTTCCCCATTCAATTTAGGATTGTCAAACTCGAATTAGGTGCTGTCTAAACTAAATTTAAAGGAGATGTTTTATTTTCGGCTAAAATGAAATGTACTATCAGCCAAAAAATAGCAAAAAATACCAGGAATCGGGGCAAAATATTATTTCCTGAATTTAAGTCGAATTACGTTTGCGCATAAAAATAATAGTTTTTATATTATTGCCATTATATTCAATATGGCGGTGGTTCTTGATCATATAATTTTGTATGCGTTTATAAATCAGATCGAAAACTGTACAAAAGTACTATATAATTAATGTATATAATATATAAATATATATTATATCAATAATAAATATGTTTTAGAGTATAATTTATTCATTTAAACTATCATATAATATACTGACTTTGCAGGGTGCACTCCGGAACGAAACATTTTGTTTATGTTTGACATTAACTGTCAATGTCATATTGACTGATAATAAATATTCCAATGCTGTATTGGTGTTTCTTATTACAATTTCCTGAATTCATAAGTTTCCTTTCATTTCTACAAGAATTATCAATTCTTTGGTTAATATTATTCTAGCAAGAGTTCTTTTACTTCTGACAATTGTAGGTTATGTATAAATGTCATCTACCAACTTGTCATAGATAGTCCGTACGATAAACGTCAAACATTTTATATTTTATTTTGCGCAACGAAATTACTAGAAATTAATAAAGAATTTCGTAACTAAATGTATTTAGGGGTACATTTTCCAGGTTTCCTGAGGATGTACAAGTTATAGCCGGCGTCCTATACAAAAGTGTAACATCTCCTTTAGTTCGATGGAACCAGTGGTATCACAGTTAGAATATCTACATTTGACAGGCGATTGCAGCGCAAAAACGGACAAATTAAGAACTATTCTTGTATTAGTTCCTTAGTATTATGCAATTTAACACGATAGATGTCACTGGTCAAACATGGATTGGAGAATATTTTTAGTTAATTAATAAAAATTAAAATTTTATTACTATTGTTTCATAATAATACTTATTGATGTATTAGTATCATATGACTTCGATTTATTAATTTAAAACTTCAAAGTAAGAGTTGGATGTTTGCCATCTACTTATTTTCCTAGAGTCCAAAACGGATATAGACATTTCTGACTTAACATAAAAATACAATTCACAAATTTCACAAAAACGGCGTACGCGCATGTGTTAGTGGAATTTTGTGATTTTAGTGCCTTTTGCTGTTATTAACCTGGTGATTTCAAAAGAATACAATACCAACAAGAAATGGCTGTGCTACCCATCTAAAGAAAGTTTAAATACCTTCAAATATATACAAAATTCTGCCTGTGCGTTTTTAAAAAGAGACATTTCAAAATACAACATAAGATCAAAAATAAAGTTATTATGCGATACAATGATAACATATTATGAATTTACATGCCAACGACATAATATAAAAGATTATTTTGTGAACGTCTCAATAAATTTATTAAATTGTAGCTGGTGTCGCTCAATAAACAGAACTTTGACCGCAAAAATTACTTATGATGGTGAGGATGAAATAAAAAGTGCAGCTCAATCGTACTACTAAGCATAAATCTATTAAATTTAATAGTGCCTTACAATATGCTCTTTATGTTTTATTTGTGAACCATTAATTTATGTAATCAATAAAGAATTGGTATGAATAATAGCCGTTTTTATTTTTACCCTAAAGTAAACACAATTTATGCATACCTATATTTATATATAAAATACACTATATAGCTACAAATATATATATATATATATACTAGTACAGATACTCAATCCCATACAAAAATCTTGGACACGTCTAACTCTGGCTATTTTACATAGTATTATGTATTATTATATTATGGGGTACAAGCAAAGTCATAGAGTACGTTTCATCTAGAAAATAAGTACTGTTCCTGAGGGCAATTTAGATAGCATAAAAACCTAGATTAACGCGAGCGAAGCCACGGGCATGATCTAGTATAGTGATAACTGAAAAGTTTCATCAAATGATTAAGTTCTAGTTTGAAGACTAGCGTATGTTAAAAGCGGTAGAGGGAGCATAGAAAAGTATAAATTGTTAGCATCGCACAGTGATTCAGGTTTCATACAAAGGCGGTCATAAATACACAAATCCGTTATAAAAAGTATTTTATTATTTTACACGTTGGAATATATTTAGGTAAACGTAAATAATTAAAATTATAATATATTATATAAGTTTAAAAAATTCTTAACAACATTTAGGTGTAAAAATGTCTCGCAGTAATTTTATTTTAGACGATCGATGTATCTAAAACATTTTATATTGCGAATTTTAATAGTAAAACTGTAAATAATGGTTATTTGTATTAACAATAACCACAAAAAAATAAAATAAAATAGCAAAAATACATAAAATAAGTTTATTTTCTAAATACAAACAACCTACAAACTATACGAAATATTGGCAAAATTACCTTTAAATACATAACAAATCTAAAACAGCTTTTGACAGTACACTCTTTTTTTTGACAGGTAACTTTCGTAGACCTGTTATGAAGGGATCTGAATGAAGAAGAAGCCTATTAATTAAATCAGTATTGGTCAAAATGCGACTCATTTTTCGCGTGTGATTTCTCCTAAATGATTTGATGTGTTTGTTAGTTGCTTCAGCTGCTTCTTCAGACAGCTCTCCGATTGACAATAAAGCGTGATCAATAACATTAGCACCATGAACTAGGACTTTGTGAACGGAAGCAGGCATGTTATACCACGGATACTCGGCAACTAATTGCCGAGCTGTCTCTAATGTGAACTCTTCGAAGTTCGTCTTATTAATGTTATATCCCGAATTCAAACATTGAAGTATGATCCAGCAACGATCTAGGAGATCTTTCTTGATCCCAGTAATTTCAGCTGAAATTTCTGAGTTCGAGCAAAACCGTCTGGCGGTATTACCATCGTTTGAGGTCCCGCTTCCGCCACTTTTGGGCTTATCCACTATAAGACCTAATCTTTCTCTAAATTGAGTCTGAATATATGTTTTTTTGCTGCAACAAGAATTTTGTCATTTTCAGATCTAGCTTGCCATTTTTTAACATCTAACTTGTATGCGACATGAACAAAATATTCAAAGAAGCGTATTAACGCGTGAAGAGGTGATAAACCAAATTCATATTTACTCTCATCGACTTTCTTGTTTAAACATTTGTCAATTTGGTTCATTTCGCTGGGCAAGGCATTACAAATATAACATTTAGACGAGGAAACACTGCTAAGTGCATTACACACTTTGCCATCTACCATAGTAAATTGCAAGCAATGAGTAACGCGGTATTCCTGATCTTCTTTTTTGAAAACAGTTTGCTGTAAGTTACTTATTTTCTCTTTAAAATATGCTTCTTCCTCAACTGATACTGCAGTCGATTCTTTCAAATATCGAAAGCGTACAGGCCTACAGTATCTAGTTGACGAAGGACGAGGATTTTTCCACAAAACTACGGTATTTTCTCCAGTATCTAATTTCAAAACAAGCTGAAGTGGCACATATGAAGTAAGAAACAAGCTACCGTCTTCAATAGTGGCGTCAGAAAAACACTGTTTATATTCAGAATGCCCTGTACTGCCATCGAAACCCCATTTCCCTATCAAAGCTATCTTATCCTGGGATTCTTTAGGTACCCTATCCAAAACAACCTTTTGAGACTTGAGAATCCGATTGGCTGTATGATCTAATAAACTTTGAAGTTCGACTTCGGCAGATGATTCGCTAACAGTTATATCTGGAGGATAACAGTGTTTTTTCGATTCCACAACAATTTGGTAAGATGGCAAAATGCTTTTTGAAAACTTATTGTTTATAAATTTCTTTACTAATAAATATTGATGTCGAGTTAAGTGAGCTTCGACAATGAGCGATAAAATTTCGTTAGCATCGATTTCAGGAAAAGTTAATAAACTATCATCGGAAGCACTAAGCAATGAATGTACAAGAGAAGGATCTTGCTTAGACAAATTAGCTAATCTTCTCCTTTTTGTACGTTTACTGGTCTCGTCAAAGTTCATTTTCGGACGGCCAGACGATGAAGATGTTGATGCTTCAACTTCGTCAAAGTTCAGAGATACACGTACCTTAGTTCGCTCTACATCAATATTTTCAATTTCATGCAGCCAATCTGAACACATTTCTAAGAATTTAGATTTAGTACGATTCGACTTGGCCCAGTAATGAGAAATTCGTTTACATACATTCGTAATTCTAAGGCTTAAAGGTTCTAGGTTAATGTTTTCGATGTAATCAGGACATGCTGTGATTTTTCATTTTTTTTTTTTTTTTTTTTTTTTTTCTAAAGATTAAGGAGCTTTGTCACTTAGTGATAATGTCGCCCCCATAACAAAAATCTTACATATGGGTATTTACTACATTACTGTCCTATACTGCTGATCCAATATAAATAACGCACAGCACAACATCTTGGCCGCTTCTGACAACGGAGAGGCCAAGATGCTATTACATGCCCCAACTTCTAATCCTCCAGACAACACCGTTTGTCTTTCATGTATATTCCGGTCACATTCCATCAACACATGGTATATGTCATCAATAACCCCACACACCTCACAATTGGGGGAGCTACTTATACCCATTAGGAATTTAAACTTGTTGCATGGGATGTGACCAGAACGCATCCTTAACAAAGCTACTACATGTCGCATGATTTTTCATTTGGTTTACTCACTTTAGAGTACCAAATGTTAAAAATTGACATCCTCGATACAGAACATTTGAAAAATGTACCTGAAACAATATAAAAACTGAACTTAAAAAAATGACTTTATTTTTATTCTATGGGCATACATACTTTGACAGCCCACTAACGTAAGAAGAGGCAGGAAGAGGCAGATGAAACTTATAGCCCTTTATAAGGATGTTCTCCTTATTCTAAAAAGATATGCTTCAAGGGCAGCAAAGTACAGCGAAAAGTTGTAGGTCCAAAAGATATAAATATACATCACATTTTTTAAAAAGAAAACTACCCTCAATAATAAAATGATACAAAATAATATGTGCATAAAAAAAAATAAAAAGTGGTTAATAATAAAAGTACATACCTTGCTTTTGAACATCCATACCTTCACAATACGTAAACACTTGATTTGAAATGGTGACACTCAAAAACAACGTGATTAAGTTTTAATGACTCACACGTAGCGTTAATTAGTATCGCGATGCGCTCACTTCCGCTGCACAAAAGTGAATGATACCTTGACCTAATTACGTTGGTATTTATAGTTTTTGGAAGTATGTGAACTAGCTAATGACTTAATGAGGTGATCTTACTGGAGTAAGACAGTGAATTTTTTCAATTTATGGCCTAGGGCGGAATCACAGTGCATCGATAGCATACCAATTTATTTGCATTAGTCTATAATTAGAGTCAATCATTCATAAGATGTTGTTATCATTGGCCGCGTGTGGTAGATCAGACCGCAGGTAAGCGGCCACAATGGAGTCGCTTAACAGGACTCTAACGAAAAGCCAAAGCTATGGATGTTTGTGTAAGCACACAAACATCCATAGCTCACACAAAAATTAAATTGACTGCCTCATTGGCACAGCGGTGGCGACTGTGCATGAAGTCACGTGGAACAAAGATTTATTGGGTTTTCTATCAGTGAAACAGTTGAGACACAGCAGCTACACGTCTAGACAGACATCTATAGGCATGCCATCTATTATGTAGACAATATGTTGGTGCAGTACTCTTCTGCATTCCCATCGGAGTTTTGGTTTGCCTACAGTTAATATAGGTACATACATATAATATACTAGAGTTAAATGCAATTTGTTTTGTCTGTCAATTAATAAAATTGCAATAACTGGTAACGACAAGTATTAGCAAATATTAAATAAACGTATACATTGGTATACATTGGTATACACACGTAATTATGACCGTACGGATTATTCCACTTTGGTCACCCAGGTGATATCATCTGAGTGATCAAATTCAACATTTTTGTGTCCTAAAATCACCTACTAACAAATCACCTGGGTGATCAAATTCCACATGATTTCAATTTATTTATTATGTTTCTTAAAATCACCTGGGTGATCAAATTCCACAAAATTAAAATTTGTTTATTATGTTTCCTTAAATCACCTGATTTATAGGATAATATACGAGTATATCTTAAACGAATGTCGAAAACAAAAGATTTACGCATTTTATCTAAAAATGTCCAATTGAAATAATATACTATGTATCAGGTGATTTAAGGAAACATAATAAACAAATTTTAATCATATGGAATTTGATTACCCAGTTGATTTGAACAAACGTAATAAATAAATTGAAATCATGTTGACCTGGGTGACCAAAGTGGAATAATCTGACCGTCCGTAGCCTATATAAGGAGACATTGAAATAAATCTGGAATGTCCTAGTTGAGCGCAAATACGCCATAATAGTTAGTAATTGCGTTTATACTGCACATGGTACTAGCATTCCATGTTTCAATATTTTCTATTTGCAAAGTAGTTTAGATTACGATTTGAAGAAGTGATTCAATACTAACTCTTACCCGCGGCTTCGCTTGCCTAGATCTCGTTATAATGATCATCTAATGGCTGGTTACCATTATAATGATCATCTGGTGGCCACGAAAGCGCATAGTTTGACTAAATAATGACAATGAACTAAGTGGATTGAAACAAAATGTATTTTTATACATGCCCACCCTCTGTAATCTATGACGATTTAGCTTACCCTTAAAGAATCAGACATTTATTTTTCAATGTTATGAATAGATAAGTGACGTCATTGGAATCAGCCTTCAGATCAGTAGATGCAACCGTCGCCATCGACTTCACCTCTCTCACACAGCACTTCTCCAGATGGGCAGTAATCAAGTCGCAGGTAGCTAACCAGCATCGCCGACCTCTCCAGGGTCAACCGTATGAACCGTTCGTCGGCCTCGATGGCGTAGTGGTTAGTGTAACCGACTGCCACGCCTAAGGTCGCGGGTTCGATTCCCGCACAAGTCAAATATTTGTGTGCATGAACATGGATGTTTGTCTTAGTCTGGGTGTTTCTATGTATAATATGTATGTATTTACAAAACAAGGGTAGGGTGTTTGGCAGAACGTTGAACATACGAAAATGGTGGATAGGTGGGGTCATCTGCTACTTACTCAGCCCTAATTTATTTGGCCCTGGCCCGCTGGATATCTTAAAAACATTTTTTTTTGCTTTCTTCTAGTTTCACCACTTTCTTAAGTTTAAAGTGTAATTTTTACTAAGAATGGGTAAAACAGGCAAGACTTTGTTTTTTTTTAAATCTTTTATGTTGAAAGATTCTTATAAAACGATAGCTATATTCAGATGTTAGCTAGAAAAAAGTTATGGCTCCTCAAACTTACAGAAAGATGTAAAAAATACATAAATCTTAATTTCAACTTGCATTAAAAAAAAAAACATTATTGAGGAGTTCCAATTCTAGCAAAACATCCTTAGTGTGTGATCTTTCTAATGGTATGTAATTTGCCTTTATAAAAAAAAAACTTTAAGAGTTAATTTCATAATTTTATCAAGTAGGAAATTTTTGACAAAACTCTACCTTTACGGAAAGTGAAATGTTTTGCGAAATTTAATACTGCAAGGTTGGTAAAAATTAAATGATCGACGGCTTGCCAGTAGCAGTGGTGCAAATTGACATTCACTATTCCCTTAGGATGGTTACACAAAGCAAGTAGAAATTTTGTTTCATTCTTGCGCAGTTAAAGCGTATTTTCTCTCTTTCACTCTCGTGGCACCGTAACGCCTCAGAATGAATTCTTTAAATTCTTTTCTTTTATTCAGTCGAGACTTAACTGCCTTTGAAATCTCACGTGCTTGTTACGCTTACGTTTGTTTTTGTTCACTTCGTTTTGTTTTATTGTTATCACTAGTTTTGTAACCTGTTAGTTAAGTTTTTTGTTATATTACTGTTACCTGTTGTTATTGGTAAAGAAATGGCTGCTTTTACCAGTGAGGAATACGCGGACATGTTGTTAGTGTATGGAAGCGCTAATACTAATTCGCGTGAAGCGCGAAGGATTTATCAAGAGCGTTATCCCAACCGCCGAGAACCCAGTCATCAGACGTTTGCGAGTACTTACCGACGTTTCCGACAAACCGGTAACCTGAACTTTCAAGAACCACGAGTGAACGCAGCACGACCCGATACTACCATTGACGAACAAGGTTTTAACGAGTTTGACGCGGACCCTACCAAAAGCATTAGACAGATAGCTTCAATACTTGGCCTAAGCATATGGAAAGTGTGGTCTGTGCTCCGGGCAGATGGTAGGCATGCTTTTCACTACATTCCAGTGCAAGGTAACATTTTAACACATTTAATACATTTTACATAATTATCTGATACGATTTTGTGGAATGTAGTAAATTATGAGACAGTTCAATTGATCGTTCCATTTTAACCTTGATTTCCTCACTTTCTTTATTAGTTGTTTTGCCTCATGTTGTTTTTAGCGCATTCAATTTTAATTTCAAATTAAATTCGAATAAACTATTCCTATTCGGCCGCATTCACGTAACAATTAGGCGGCCAGCGCTTACAGATTCGGTTTCCGCAGGTAGTCAGCGTAGGTAAACTTGCTAGCGCTTATTGCTCCTTTTCAGAACAAAGTATGGAAAGTCGCACGCCCTTTTGTGAATGTGGTCTTACGTCTTTATGGCTAAGCCCTAAGGCCAATTAGGTACTTAAAAATTGAAGATAATTTAATTTTGATAATTATAGAGTTTGAACTCGGAGGAAGAAAATATTCAGTATTGAAATCAATTCTTAGACGTGTTTTGTTTGTTCTAGGTCTCGATGACAGTGATTTTGGAAGACGTGTGCAATTTTGTCGCCATTTCCTGCATACCGATGTGGACAACGTAAAACTTTTTAAAAAGTATTTTGTGGACGGGCGAGTCAAAATTTGATAAAGAAGGCATTGTCAATTATCACAATCTTCACCATTGGGCATCTAACAATCAAAACCCACACGTGAAGAGACAAAGGGGCTTCCAGAGGAGATTCAGTGTGAATGTTTGGGCAGGAGTGATTGGCGATAAGCTAATAGGGCCTCATTATTTGCCCGACAACATCAATGCGAACAACTACTTGGATTTTTGATAAATGATTTACCACCATTACTGGAAGAAGTGTTCCAAGTAGACATAAACAGGCCTATTTTCTTTCAACACGATGGCTGCCCAGCCTTCCGGAGCATTTGGATAATTGTTTCCCAAATTCGTGGCCTCACTCCGCTCGATTTTCATGTGTGGGGAAGGGCAAAGGAACTAGTTTATACGAGTACTACAGAAGTAGGAAATCGAGAAGATTTGATAAATCGAATTAATGCTGCTTTCGAAGTTATGCGACAGGAGTTGCTGCTGCGCACAAGAACTGTAGAAATCAGACGTAGATGCCGCGCCTGTATTGTAAATGAAGGGCGTCAATTCAGACATCTGTAATTTATTAATGAAATAAATTATTTAATTGTTTCATTAACGCACCTAACTGGTACAGCTATTTTCTTTGTACTTAATTCATGAACTTACATAATTTCAATCGATCATTTAATTTTAATTGCATTTTACGAATAGGAATAGTTTATTCGAATTTAATTTGAAATTAGAATTGAATGCGCTAAAAACAACATGAGGCAAAACAACTAATAAAGAAAGTGAGGAAATCAAGGTTAAAATGGAACGATCAATTGAACTGTCTCATAATTTACTACATTCCACAAAATCGTATCAGATAATTGTGTAAAATGTATTAAATGTGTTAAAATGTTACCTTGCACTGGAATGTAGTGAAAAGCATGCCTACCATCTGCCCGGAGCACAGACCACACTTTCCATATGCTTAGGCCAAGTATTGAAGCTATCTGTCTAATGCTTTTGGTAGGGTCCGCGTCAAACTCGTTAAAACCTTGTTCGTCAATGGTAGTATCGGGTCGTGCTGCGTTCACTCGTGGTTCTTGAAAGTTCAGGTTACCGGTTTGTCGGAAACGTCGGTAAGTACTCGCAAACGTCTGATGACTGTGTTCTCGGCGGTTGGGATAACGCTCTTGATAAATCCTTCGCGCTTCACGCGAATTAGTATTAGCGCTTCCATACACTAACAACATGTCCGCGTATTCCTCACTGGTAAAAGCAGCCATTTCTTTACCAATAACAACAGGTAACAGTAATATAACAAAAAACTTAACTAACAGGTTACAAAACTAGTGATAACAATAAAACAAAACGAAGTGAACAAAAACAAACGTAAGCGTAACAAGCACGTGAGATTTCAAAGGCAGTTAAGTCTCGACTGAATAAAAGAAAAGAATTTAAAGAATTCATTCTGAGGCGTTACGGTGCCACGAGAGTGAAAGAGAGAAAAATACGCTATAACTGCGCAAGAGTGAAACAAAATTTCTACTTGCTTTGTGTAACCATCCTAAGGGAATAGTGAATGTCAATTTGCACCACTGCTACTGGCAAGCCGTCGATCATTTAATTTTTACCAACCTTGCAGTATTAAATTTCGCAAAACATTTCACTTTCCGTAAAGGTAGAGTTTTGTCAAAAATATCCTACTTGATAAAATTATGAAATTAACTCGGTTTTTTTTTTATAAAGGCAAATTACATACCATTAGAAAGATCACACACTAAGGATGTTTTGCTAGAATTGGAACTCCTCAATAATGTTTTTTTTTTAATGCAAGTTGAAATTAAGATTTATGTATTTTTTACATCTTTCTGTAAGTTTGAGGAGTCATAACTTTTTTTCTAGCTAACATCTGAATAAAGCAATCGTTTTATAAGAATATGTCAACATAAAAGATTAAAAAAACAAAGTCTTGCCTGTTTTACCCATTCTTAATAAAAATTACACTTAAAACTTAAGAAAGTGGTGAAACTAGAAGAAAGCAAAAAAAAATGTTTTTAAGATATCCAGCGGGCCAGGGCCAAATAAATTAGGGCTGAGTAAGTAGCAGATGACCCCACCTTTCCACCATTTTCGTATGTTCAACGTTCTGCCAAACACCCTACCCTTGTTTTGTAAATACATACATATTATACATAGAAACACCCAGACTAAGACAAACATCCATGTTCATGCACACAAATATTTGACTTGTGCGGGAATCGAACCCGCGACCTTAGGCGTGGCAGTCGGTTACACTAACCACTACGCCATCGAGGCCGACGAACGGTTCATACGGTGGACCCTGGAGAGGTCGGCGATGCTGGTTAGCTACCTGCGACTTGATTACTGCCCATCTGGAGAAGTGCTGTGTGAGAGAGGTGAAGTCGATGGCGACGGTTGCATCTACTGATCTGAAGGCTGATTCCAATGACGTCACTTATCTATTCATAACATTGAAAAATAAATGTCTGATTCTTTAAGGGTAAGCTAAATCGTCATAGATTACAGAGGGTGGGCATGTATAAAAATACATTTTGTTTCAATCCACTTAGTTCATAGTCATTATTTAGTCAAACTATGCGCTTTCGTGGCCACCAGATGATCATTATAATGGTAACCAGCCATTAGATGATCATTATAACGAGATCTAGGCAAGCGAAGCCGCGGGTAAGAGTTAGTATTGAATCACTTCTTCAAATCGTAATCTAAACTACTTTGCAAATAGAAAATATTGAAACATGGAATGCTAGTACCATGTGCAGTATAAACGTTTATGTGGGCGCTTCACTACCTCTACTGCACAGAGTGTAGTGGGTTGGCTCCACACATGGGACTACATTTTGTGTGATCCACAAATAATTGTTCCGAATCTGTATGCTTGAATTTTGTTAAAGTTTGCCACGATACAGGAATTATTCCTAAACCAGAATTTACTTCGAAAATAAGGAAAATAGTAACATTAAGCATAAGAATGCCACATGAACAACAGCTTTGATGGATAAATGTCTCTCATCTATCTATAGTAATAAATATAAGGCATCGGTTAAGCACAATATGTGAAGGTTCAACACTAAACAAGTTCCATCAGACGCGACACAAAAAGTTACATAATAAGTATGTAAACGACAATTTAAGTAACCAATAATATAACGAGTGTGCTTTAGGGTCGTATAATTTGATAACGTATATAACTTAATTTCCATTACTAATGTAGGTTATTACATTTTATTCTTCCGATCTAATATAACTAAAGTAATTCACCGGAAAAATGTTAACTAATTGAAGGTTATGATACCTGATCCATGGAAATATATTACAGTGGCTGTATGATTGGATCCAGTATGCCTGGTCAAATGTAAAGCTCCCAATTTTGACATCATGTAAGTTTATAAAATAATAAATATAAGCCCATAAAATATATTAAGCACTGCTTGCTAGAAAGTCGGTTATTTACTTTCTAGTTTCTAGTAAGTTGTGATTATGATAACAATGTGTGGAAGAACATGGTTTGGTATCCCTCCAACATACAGGGAGGATCCTTCGACCAGATTGGACGACCTCCGTTCTTAGGGTGGAGTTACTGACACTACTCAGACGAAGAATCTTCGACGACAGACAATAGATGGCGCTGTACACAATAGAGGGTTATATACACGCTCGTCATACAAACTTGAATCACGCAAGTGAATTTCACACCGTGACTAAGTATATAATATACAAGTTCCCGACATCAAGTCGACAGCCGAGCCGCAGCTCGCCAGGCACGATCGTCCAATCTGGTCGAATGATCCTCCCTGTATGTTGGAGGGATACCAAACCATGTTCTTCCAGACATTGTTTTTTGTAAACATAGACCTATACTACTTCTTATGTCTAAAATACCGAAAACACAACATATTGGAATTAACACCAATAAAACCTTATCTATCGATCGTTGATGTTATTTTTCATACTTACAGAATGTCTATAAGTAATGGACCAACTGGATTTGAGTGATAAAGGTACTTAATTACTAACTAACAAACGCAATAAAGTTTATTGTCCTAGATATTGTAGTTTTAAAGTTAAAATTGTTTTAAGTATTTATATTATAAGTGTAAGTTTATACCTACACTTAAAGGTACTTTTCCTAATAGGTATTGTCTTACGTTTACTTGAATGTTATACATTACAATTAAATCAGTTTACAGATTGTATCACATTTTAATTTAAAACACTATTAATACATAACTCTAAATCTATTAATCTACTACGTGTCTACAACACGTTTAACAAATTATGTATGATTTACATTGTGTCTTATAATTCCTGTGGTTATCTTATTACATGCATGCATTGAGCTAATTATTATTCTGCATGATTATAACAGTGAACTTGCCTATTGTATGTACGTGGTACTTATTATTTCTAAGGATTTTAGTGTGCACAATGAGATGTAATATTATTTTATATACGACTACCGGACCCGACATATTATATACACATTATTAGGTCTAGCCCGACCACAAAAAAGTAATTCTAATATCCAATCGCAGTGGGATTTTCAGTTCCAATTGTAAATCTAAGCCATTCAAGACCACCTAAACACATAAATATTTTATCAAAATCTGTCAAGTCGATTATGAGTTGTGACATACATCCCTGTGTAGAAGAATTATATTAAATCTGTGAGTTTTTAACGCTTATGTCAAGTTATGTCAAGACTGCCAAAATGACAATTTAGGATCTGTTTGTTATGGCACGAAAGTTGAAAGGTTATCATAATCACAACTTACTAGAAACTAGAAAGTAAATAACCGACTTTCTAGCAAGCAGTGCTTAATATATTTTATGGGCTTATATTTATTATTTTATAAACTTACATGATGTCAAAATTGGGAGCTTTACATTTGACCAGGCATACTGGATCCAATCATACAGCCACTGTAATATATTTCCATGGATCAGGTATCATAACCTTCAATTAGTTAACATTTTTTCGGTGAATTACTCTAGTTATATTAGATCGGAAGAATAAAATGTAATAACCTACATTAGTAATGGAAATTAAGTTATATACGTTATCAAATTATACGACCCTAAAGCACACTCGTTATATTATTGGTTACTTAAATTGTCGTTTACATACTTATTATGTAACTTTTTGTGTCGCGTCTGATGGAACTTGTTTAGTGTTGAACCTTCACATATTGTGCTTAACCGATGCCTTATATTTATTACTATAGATAGATGAGAGACATTTATCCATCAAAGCTGTTGTTCATGTGGCATTCTTATGCTTAATGTTACTATTTTCCTTATTTTCGAAGTAAATTCTGGTTTAGGAATAATTCCTGTGTCGTGGCAAACTTTAACAAAATTCAAGCATACAGATTCGGAACAATTATTTGTGGATCACACAAAATGTAGTCCCATGTGTGGAGCCAACCCACTACACTCTGTGCAGTAGAGGTAGTGAAGCGCCCACATAAACCACTATAATCTCTGCAGTCAAATCCTTTTTTAGTTTACTTTATGCTACCTATGATTTTCAGGATCCAATGGAGCAGACATGAAAGAATGGGTGAGATTGATGGCAAAGAACTTTTCATTTCCTCACATAAAAGTAATGTACCCCACTGCACCACTACAACCCTACACACCAGCAGGTGGACAAATGAGTAACGTCTGGTTTGACCGAGCTGATATATCCATCAATGTGCCTGAAAAGTTAGAATCAATAGCAAATATTGAAAAACATGTTAAAAATCTTATCACTGAAGAAAATGATGCTGGTATACCTAGTGAAAGAATCATAGTTGGTAAGAATGAGCACCTAAAGTAATTTTTAATGCTATGTGCTGTTGTCCCCATTTTAATCACATGGAGGTTTAACTTCAGTGAGAATTTTTAGTCATACATGTGCCAGGCATAGCTAAACTTCAGATAAGATTAAAATGTATGCGATCTACAAATTGTTGTTCTGAGTATGTTCATTGATTGTTGGTTTACCTTTATTGTAAGTGTGGTATCACCTAAAAAATATTGTAGGAATAAAAATGTTTCATGGATGGAGATTTGATTCATACATAAGAAAAGGTGTTTATAATAATGTAGTTTCTAGCTTGAAGTTTAAGCTGAAATATTATCTACCTAATATACATTCTTGTTGTGAAATATTTTAGTCCAATAATTAACTATACCTAAGCATTCCAAACAAGAAGACAATATGTATAATGATTTAATGATAATTATTTCTTTTGGTCAATTTTATTTGGGTTTGATATTCTACTAGACAGCATATCATAAAATCTGCTACTGTGTCCTATTTCTAATTCAGATCAATCTAAATATACATTTTTTAATCTCAAAGTAAGTATACATTTATTTATTTTTCATCTAAGGTAACTGCAGTCAAGTAATAGTATGTAGGCTAGCTTTGGATGAGTTAATAAATAATATGCAATTAGATTATATTGAAATACCAGCTGAAGATACATATTGAATGAGCATAAAATGGTAATTATAGCGATAACAATATTTTATAGAATTTATCATTAATGAGCCATGTGATATAAACATAAAATAAGACAGTTTAAATAAAAGGTCAAGCACCAGTCCATAATGTAATCTCTGTCTAGAGACACAAGTTATTATATGTATGTTGCACCAATAAATGAAATAGTTGGCAAGGCTAGGTTATTTGCTGAAGGAAGGTTATGTAATGTGGCTGTGAAATATATCTTGGCTGAAGAGAAAGAGTAGCTGTAATTTATATTAAGAAAGGTTACTATAATTACTATAACAGGTGGGCATTACCTTATATCACAAACAAACACAAGTGAGTGAGTGATACAAATATATAAAACAAAATGATAAGATGATAATGATAAATGCATTGAGCATTAATTGTTTCTTGACCTATGTGTTAGTGGTATTATATTTTGAGTTTGAAGATTTAATATGTACTTATATTAGAAGATGAGATCTAATAAGATAAAATGAATATCAAAAGACAAAATAATTTTTAATAAGTACTTCATATTCAGTAATATATGGTACAAAATGTGGCTAGCGGTTTTGCTCACTTAAATGTAGGTTAGGTTAGGGTCTGTTCCCGACTTGCACCATGCCACCCGTGAGTAAGAACCCATAGAGGGCGCGCGCGGTGTTCCCGCGCGCCTTCTAACGTCGAAAGGGGAGAGCAGTGAAATGCTCTCCCCTGGGGACGAGAGGAGGTCGGGTCCGATTGACCCGGCCGGCACCCACACGGGGGGCCCTGCTATGGATGAATCTTTTTAGACTCCCAACTGGCCCCCCCCATTGGGTGAAAGAGGGAACACCACAGGTTTTTTTAGTGGGTATACCAGCATTAGGCTGGTGAGTCCCACACGCCCCGCCGGTGCCGTCCCCTAGCCGGCGGGTAGTGCATCAAGCATTTTTTCCAGGGTATCAAAAAAAAAAAAAAGGGTCTGTTCCCGACTTAGCGACGCCTTGGAGGCAATCCGTCTGGTCTCCAAGAAATCGAAGGGGCTGAAGGGGACGTGCCAGAAAGCCCTTAAAGAGTCTATTGAGGCCATTCGGGACATTGCGGAGGCCGTCTTTAGCCGAACAGCCAACGAAGAGGTCCAGAAGCTGCAGACAGAAAATGCTCGCTTGGCGAATGAAATATCTGATCTCAAGAGACGCCAGGAGGCGTTCGAGATGAGGCACGACCAGGGCGCAAACAAGCCCGAATCGGACCTTGTGGCTCTCGTCCGACAGGAGCTCGCAGAGTTTCGTGCTAAACGCTCTGTTATGGAAGGCCGGATGCTGCGCCCTCCTTTAGCAGCAGATCGGAGAGAGCCTCTCCTGCCTTCTCCCCGGACGTCTGCGCCGCTAATATCTTACGCGGCCAAAAAAAGCGCCTCGCGACCCCCAGCAGTTCCAGCGGCCGTCACAAGTGTTCCTGCCAGTCAGAAGAGCAGGAAAAGACAGCAGGCTAAGCGCGCACCTGTAGCTCCCAAGGAGCGCCCGCCCCTCCTGTGGAACGACCAACTGCCACTGCACGCAAAGCCGACGACTGGGAGGTCGTAGGCAAGAAGAAGGAGGAGGCCAAGAAGCGGAAGAAGGCGGCTAAGAAAGCTAGTCTACCGTCTGGCGGCAAGTCTCCGCCCGGTTTTTGAACCAGAAGAGGTCCGCGTCTCCAGGCCGCAGAAATGTATTGATTTACGTATTACGGGCCTGGACGACTCTGTCGTTAAAGAAGAAGTCGTCGTCGCCGTCGCCAAGATCGGAGGGTGCCCTGTTGATCAAATCAAGTGTGGCGACATTAAACAGGGCCGTGCCGGAATGGGGACGGCTAGTATAAGCTGTCCCGTGGCCGCCGCCAAAAAACTGGCCGTTGGCCGCCGAATACTAGTGGGTTGGGTGTCGGCGCAGGTCAAGGCCTTGGAACCAAGGCCTGCCCGGTGCTATCGCTGCCTTTCGAGCGGCCATGTAGGAGTCAAGTGCCCTTCGCAGGCTGACTGCACCGGCCGCTGTTTCCGCTGCGGCCAGCCTGGGCACATGGCCGCTACATGTGAGGCCCTGCCGCACTTTATTTTATGTGCGGCGGTGGGCAAACCAGCGAAGCACCGGGCGGGTGGCAAGGAGTGCGCCGCCACCCAGAAAAAACTACCCCTTAAGTTGCCTGCCTCGTCGTCGGCAACAATAAGGGTCGCCGCTCCCGCGGTTGGAGGGGCGGCGGTCAGTATGGAGACGTAATGCCTCCACGCCTCCATCTCCTCCAGGGAAATTTAAACCACTGCGCCAGGGCTCAGGACCTTCTCCTCCAGAGCATGGCGCAGTGGTCAATTCTTGTCGCCGTCATAGCCGAGCCCTATTTTGTCCCTCCCAGGGCTGACTGGGACCTCGATGGCTTGGTGGCGTTAATTTCGCCGGCCGCCGCCGGCACCCCGTCCTTCGAGAAAATCGTCCGAGGACGGGGCTGCGTCGCAGCACTCGTAGGAGAAGCGGTTGTGGTGGGCGGTTACTTCTCACCCAACCGACCTCTCGCCGACTTCGAGGAGTATCTCCTCGAACTGAACGTCGTCGTCGCTCGAAGCCACCCTCGGCCCGTGCTCTTTGTCGGGGACCTCAATGCCAAATCCTCGGCTTGGGGTTCCTCGACCACGGACGCGAGAGGTGAATTGCTCGAGGAGTGGGCCGTAGAAAACGGCCTGCTAGTCCTCAATCGTGGGTCACTGCACACGTGCGTGCGTCAGCGGGGCGGTTTCGTCATCGATGTTTCTTTCGCTAGCCCCGCACTAGTACGCCGTGTCCAAGGCTGGCGCGTCGTTGAGGAGGTGGAGACGTTGTCGGACTATCGTTATATACGGTTCGACGTCTCCACCCAGACCTCCGACCCCCCAGCCCCAAGAGCCCCGATTGGGGGCGGTCCGCGTTGGGCTTTAAAGAAGCTAAATCGGGAGGTCCTCCTGGAAGCCTCCATCGTTCAGGCCTGGGTGCTAGCCCCGGCCAGGCCTGACAATGTCGAGATGGAGGCCGAGTGGTTCCGGGAGGACATAACTCAAGTTTGTGATGCGGCGATGCCCAGAGTTCCCTTAATTGTAACAGCCAGGCGTTGGGTGCACTGGTGGTCGGACCATATCGCCGACCTGCGCCATTCTTGCGTGGCGGCCAGACGCCACTAAATCCGGCTGCACAGGAGGCGTCGCCGCTCTCCCGATTTTGACGTCAGGGAGGCGGCATTGTATGAGGGCTACAGAGCGGCCAAGAAGATACTGAAGATCTTCATCAAGCGGGCCAAAGATCAGGCCCGCCAAGAGCTGCTGAAGACTGGACCATAATCCCTGGGGGCGTCCATACTTTATGTTAAGGGGCAAGCTTCGCTCCTGGGCGCCCCCCTTGTCCCAGAGTCTCCGGCCACAGTTGGTGGAGGAGGTGGTGGCCTCTCTGTTTCCTTCACGGGCGGAGCACACTCCTCCGCAGATGGTTCCGCCTTCCACGACGTTCAGCGCGGACTTACGACGACGTAATTCCCGAAGTGACCCAGGTAGAGTTGCGTGCGGCGGTGTCGAGACTTCGCTCGAAAAATACCGCCTCAGGGCCCGACGGCATTCCAGGTCTTGCATTGGCCCTGGTCCTTGAGGAGCTCGCGCCCCGACTCAGGGGGCTCCTCAGGGAGTGTCTAGTGCAGGGCCAGTTTCCGCGCCAGTGGCAGGTGGGGAAACTGGTCCTGATTAGGAAGGAAGGGCGCCCAGCGGACAGTCCGTCCGCCTACCGGCCCATTGTGTTGCTGGACGAGGTGGCTAAACTGTTTGAGTTTATTATCGCGGAGCACCTCGTCCAGCATCTGTCTTCTGTGAGTCCGGATCTGGCGGAGAACCAATATAGTTTCCGCCGCGGGCGCTCCACTATAGACGCTGTGCAGCGTGTGAGGAGCCTGGTGGAGGATGCGGTGTCCCGGGGCGAGGTCGTCTTCGCGGTGTCTCTGGACATCGCGAATGCCTTCAACACTTTGCCCTAGAGTTGTATCAGGGAGGCACTCATTTTCCATCGAGTGCTGACTTACCTCCGCCGCATAATCGGAGCTTATCTTTCGGAGAGGGTAGTAGTCTACCCGGGTCACGACGGTTGGAGTCGGCGAGAGATGTCGTGCGGTGTTCCACAGGGATCGGTTCTGGGTCCGCTCCTGTGGAACATTGGTTACGACTGGGTGCTGCGAGGTGCGCTCCTCCGTGGCGTCGTTTGTTACGCCGACGACACACTTGTCACAGCGAGGGGTAAGTCGCACCGGGCGGCGGCCATACTGGCGACCGTTGGGGTCGCACAAGTCGTTGGTCGTATCCGGCGGTTGGGCCTCGAGGTGGCCCTGTCCAAATCCGAGGCCGTTTGTTTCCACGGCTCTCGGAAACGGCCACCTCCAGGGGCTCATATTATGGTAGGAGGGGTCCGCATCGGCGTCGACCCTAAAGTATTTAGGTCTCTTGCACGACAGCCGATGGGACTTTATAGCCCATTTTCGTCGTTTGGCCCCCATTCTTCGGCGCGCTGCAGGCGCGCTCTCGCGCCTGCTGCCCAACCTTGGGGGCCAAACACCTCCTGCCGGAGGCTCTACGAGGTGGTCGTGCGGTCCATGGCCCTGTATGGGACGCCAGTTTGGGCGGACAGCCTGACGGCCCGAAAAATTTCGGCGCTTCGTGCGCCACAGCGCGCCATGGCCGTCAGGTTGATAAGAGGTTACCGCACGATCTCGTTCGAGGCTGAGAGCCTCCTCGCCGGATCGATGCCATGGGACCTGGAAGCGACGCTCCTGGCGTCGCTCTATCGTTGGCGCCAGGAGGCGCTAGCTCGGGGCGAAGGACCAGATCTTCTCGCTATCAAGGCGGCAAGGTCCGAGCTCCGCCAGGTGCTAGTGGCAAATTTGAAGAAGCGACTTGTGCACCCCATTGCCGGGCACGCCACGATCGTGGCGGTAAGTCCCGTGTTTGGGGAGCGGATGGAGAGGTGGCATGGCGCCCTCACCTTCCGACTGACACAGGTTATGACTGGCCACGTTTTGGCCAGTTCCTGTGTCGTATACGCCGGCAAGAGACGCCCGGTTGTCACCACTGCGGCGACTGCCGCGACGTTGTTGAGGACATGGCGATGCACACTTTGGCGGTTTGCCCCGCCTGGGCATCGCAGCGCCGTGAGTTGCTCTAGGCAGTCGGATCGGTCGCCCTCTCGCTCCCGGCTGTAGTTTAGTCTATGGTCCGGAGTGAGAGGTCGTGGAATGCCGTCGCCTCCTTCTGTGAGGAAGTGATTTCCATCAAGGAGGCGGTGGAGCGGGAGAGGGAGCGTTAAAACTCTTTCCCCAACCGCAGAGCCGGGCCGCTCGCTCCGGAGAGCGCGAGATGACCTCCAGCCCCCCTGAGATCTGACCTGGGGGTGGCGGGCTTTGTGGGCCTGCCCGCCATCCGCTCAGCAACAGGTCCGAGAGGCGGCGGGCGTGTTCCCACGCGCGCCGGTGTTTCGAGTCCGTCTCCCCTCTAGGAAGGGAGACAGTAGGGTTCTATAATGTGAGAAGTGCCTATTTTGGGTAGATCTTATTGCGTAGGGGCCTGCCGTTTCATACGCATTTGTAATATCAGTTAGGATAATAGCTGCAACACCTCTTTAATATAAGTAGTAAAATACTGAAACTATACTTAAATGGTAAGAGAAAAGTCAGTTTCTTGCATGTATCTTCTCATAGGCTTAATCCTTTGCCTGAATGTAGCAAGTAACTTAAATATAGCTTCAGTTTGACTTAGTAAACGCACAAACTTATATATCTTGACATTCATAAGTGTCACCTTGTGACCTTAATGAAAAAATGCTTTTTGACTTTGAAATGTAACTAGACCTTAGAATTAATAAGTACTTACTTACATGGTTGTATGTAAGTATTTAGTTAGTTATTTAAGGAGCAAAACTATGCACATGTCTATATGTGGCCTTAATGTATTGATTCACAGCGACACACTAGCAGCCAGATATAATAGGTTTTCTATTATGTCTTGCATTCCAAGACAACAGTTTAATGGTATAGAGTCCAAGACTCTGTTCACTTGCATTAATCTATCCTTTTATATGGTTTAAGCAATTAGTAACAAATAAAAAAGGAATGTTCTGTGCTTAGGTTGTAGGGGCATAGACATTCAACAAGTTAATATGTTTACATTGTTAAAATGACAAGGATAATGTGTACCAGAATTAAAATAGTAGGTAGGCATAAAGCAATTTAAACATCATGTCTGTCATCAATGGGAATCCATAGTCTACCCCTCTGGGAAACAGGCGTAAATCTATGTATGTATGTATGTGTATGTCTGTCCTGTCGCTTAGTCTCTGCTGCATGTTTGCATTATGCAACCTTCTATACTTTTTATATGGAAATACCTACTTATTTAAAAGGAGGTCCCTGCCCTACTCTTATAACTCTGTCATGGCTTGTGCATGCATAACTTCTTTTTTCTTAACCTTACTTCCCCATTGTAGTGCAAATTTCTACTCTATATTACTCCAACAGTCCATATCTTGAGATTCAGTCTGCTAGGCATTCTAAAATGTGTTCATATCATTGGTTATACTTACAATACTAAATGATATATATAAACAAGTTTCCTAAGATGTTGGTTTTATTTCGAGTTTTTTGTGTATAGATATTAGTCACTATGTATTTACATAATCATTATTATGTTAAAGGCTATACTCATGGGCGCCGCCAGGATTACTTTCAAAGAGAACATGTATTTTATGTAGATTATGTAATGTCAAAATGGCGCTTAAAAGCATTATCTTTTCTATATATTTTCTTTCTTGACAGGTGGGTGCAAGTGTACTCCCTTGCACCATGCTGCCCGCGCCTATCTACTAACTTAAATAATATTAAATAAATAAATATTACTTCAGTATGTACTGTACTTAAATAATTTATTAAATATTAAATTGTCCACAGGTGGTTTCTCAATGGGTGGTGCACTAACTTTTCATACAGCATACAGATGGGATCGGGACCTGGCCGGTGCATTTGTCTTCAGTTCATTTCTCAATGACAATTCAATAGTATACAAAGATCTTAAAAACTCGAGAGGTACCAGGTGTAAGTAAACTTTTCTTTATCTTACTTATTTGATCTTTTCTAAGTACTAATTTTTGCGCGCTTATTGTAGTTCGTTACTAGACATGCATCTCTTATTATATATGGGAATGCATACCGGGGTAAAAAAATCTAGGTATTCAATGGTTTGATTAACAAATAAATGTCCATACATCTTCGTAAATATTGACATTTATTATATTAGTTGTGATATTGAATGTGAAATGGGCAAAGACTATTATAAAATTATGCCACAGTAGTAACTAGGTGGTAGTCTCATGGTAGAAGTTTATGCAAGGTTTACTCCCGATGTTGACGATCCGGGTTCTATTTCCAGCGCTGGCTCTAGCCATTGATCAGGGTAGACGCTTTCACTTCATGTAAATTCTACTTCGGTTTTATGTTAAATAAATAATAAAGCACTAGGTTTCAATATTATGTTTCAATGTTGTCAAATCTCTAGAGCCGCCTCTTCCTATTCCTGTATCAGGCAAAGCATTATTGCAATTTTTATTGAAAACCTTGGTAGTAGTTTTCTTTGAAAATGTATCTGCTTTAGAATTTAGATACCTTTGGAATGTTTTTGGATATCTTTACTTATTCAATATACATCAGTGAAGATTCATAGATATACAGATGTATATGTATGTATATATCAAAAACAAAATAAAATGTGTTATTCATATTTACTCACATAGATATTATATATGACTATAAATATATACATATATATATATACACAAAATAACTAATGTATTTATGAATAATTGCAGTACCACCGCTATTACAAGTCCATGGTGACATCGATGACTTGGTTCCGTTAAAATGGGGAGAGATCACACACAGACAGCTGAAGGAAGGTGGTGTTGAAGGAGATTTCCACGTGTTGGAACGATTAGGTCACTCAATAAACAAGCGAGGGACGCACATCCTCAAAGACTGGATTGAAAGACATTTGCCTGAAATTTGAATCGATGTGGTATGTATTATTTGTGTAGTGCAAGACTCCTCCCTTCTCGTTCCTTATTTTAGAATTTGTCAGTTAGTGGAATATCGGACATCATCGAAAATCGAAATCGAAATGTCGTTTACTTTCGTTTTTGTAGTAGTATATATAGTAGATCAAAAAGTTAATATTTCTTTTTACATTCTGGCGATTTTATGCATTGGTTACGAAAACAAAACATATTGTATTCGTTTTGGGTGATCGAGTGTGTCCGTACTCTTATATTATTGAAAAGTGTTAACAAGTCCATTCGTGGAATCGTAGCAATTTGCGATTAGCGGTCGCATTTATTCTTTTCTGTCTATTATATTTTGTACAGACTATAGGTATGGAGCCAATTATGAAGTATCTTATAGTTGGTAATAGTTACATTTTCGGTGTGCACTGACCAGTAGACAGTACCATGAAACGTGAATACCGCAATTTGGGACCTAAACACAAACCCACACGGTTTGCAATAAAATAAATTATATTGTTAATCACTTTATTTATATTCTAAACTTCTTGAAGAATTTTTATTATATGTATAGGTAGATTATTTTTAACTTTTCAGATTGGTTTTCTATTAGTGTGTTTTTTAGTATTATATTATTATTTATTTATAGCAATATTAAATACCCGTTTTATCATGCGTTAGTTAAGATTTAAGAGAACTGTTCGCTTTGATATTATGTATTGAATTTTTAATTCATTATTAGTAGTGAGTGAATGCCAAACAGACTTGTTTAATCTTAAAGTCTATATATTTATATTTGTAGACAAGAACTGCCGAATGCAACTTTGCTTCTCATTTGGTTCGGTTTGATATGACGTCTCATACAGTATGAAATATTATAGTCCCTTATCTTCGTTGTAATAAATATGGTATTATTTTCTTTTCAGGTATGTTCAAGCAGTAATTTTTTAGGCCACAATCAGGCTATTTACATTGTAAACTAATATGAAATAAATGTGATTATAACTACCAAATATTGCTATATTATTTGTATATGTAATACATACATATTATTAATATTAAATAAGTGTTGAATAACATAATGGATTATTAAGACACTTAATACCCGAGTCATCTCGTGGCCCATTAATGCGGAAAGGTTTCTGAAGTATCAGGAAAAGTACCTATACATGAGTACCTAGCTATATACCTAGTTGTAAGGAAAATAAACCGCCATGAAATCGAAAATGTCTTTTAATTACCTGTATGTAACTCGATATTGACAAGATTCTCATACTTTGATTTAGGACAGCTGGTACATAGGCGAATGTTTTGTGGCGTTCCACATTATTCCTAAATCAGCAGAGAGAATTAGGCAAGGGAGATAGGTAGGTATGCTAGGATCGTATTATGAGGAAACCCGTAATAATAACATATGTAAGTATATTATAATGTGTCAAGGCACCTGGAAAACAATCGCCAACGAAATCAAATAAGTATTCTCTATAAACATAGCATGCCGATTGCATGCCCTGTGGTAGGTTTTAGTAACACGAAGATAATTTCCAGTTGCATCATTAGGCGAAAATCTACATTTCATAATAATTATTGTTTCGCATAGGTACCTATTTTATGATATTGATCTAAGCACAATATTGCTATGATACTGATCTAAACAGAGCAAGAATTGATTCGAAATAAAATCATTCTGATGAATTCAGTTGACAGATATTTTTAAAGGACTTTGTTTGGTGCTATCTTCTCTTAGATCTTTGTATACATCATCATTATGTATATAGTTAACCTGGTACATAATATCTATACGCACACGTAAGTAAGTACTGATGCCACTCCCAAGCTGACAAAATTAATAAAAACTAACTAGCGAAGTATGTATACGTATATAGCACAAAATACATTGTAACGTTGATCCCTGCAGGCACTCTAAGAGTTCCATCTCAGACAAGCAATAAATGTAAGAGGGAGACATGACTCTAACCGATTCTTTGGAGACATTTGTGACTGCAGATTAGATATACCTACCTTTAACCATTAACTCGTCACAAGATGCCCTACGCTACCTACGTGCGTGTTCACTGGGTGATACATTTTGTGTTTATGACACAAGATGAAGTCTTCTTCATCTTGTGTACCTCTGTTGCCTTGGATATTGCGTTATTTTCATGAGAAGATAATGCGTTTGTAGCTGCAGAGCATAAGGGACTATGATATTAGACACTTACCTATACATAAATAATAAACATGTATCATTGCAAAGAGGCTTCTTATTATTTTATAAACCAATAATTTTCAGTAGTCGCATTTTGCAGCTGCATACCTAGGTACCTGTTTTAGCTATAACGACGCATTCGCAAGAATTAAAAATGTTTTATGAAACAAAATCTGTCAAAAGTTGTCAGACAAAACAAAAAAATATTGTATTTACTTTCAGATGATGTTTTTGGCTTGATCGTGTTCCAGCTTCTCGTATTTATAGAATCAATTATGGGTCACAAGAAACCAGGGAAACAAGTTTTTGATGATAACTCATGGCGAGTGGCAATAGAAGATGCGCCTTTGGATGAGGAGAATTGGAAAGTGAAAGTTATTCTTATAGAAGCGGCGGGGTCCGATCAGGATAGAATTTATCTCAATAAATTTGAGACCTATGCAGCTCAAGAAAAAAGATTTGTCGTGAAGAATATTTGTAAGACTGAAACCGTGTTTATGGTCAATCAATTGGGTAGTGACAAAAAAGTTAAAGATGATAGTCTTCGAGTATTCGAAGAAGGTAATTCCTATCTCAAAGATAAAAAAGATATTCCGCCAGATATTTTTGCATTGATAATTAAACACCTCATCCTAAAGATGAAAGTAGAGTATCTATTTATAAAACGGCAAAGATTAGACGTTAAGGAAGGCATGCGAAGAGAATCTGCTACTATGGTTAATAAAGCAGAAGTTAGAGGTACAGTTACGGACGCCCCGCGTGTGGACCCGGCAGCGGCATCACGGCCCGTTAGTCCTGTTAATCCAATTCAAGGTACTGTGCCAACCCCAGAACTACCAGAAGGTAAAAAGTTTAATACTTTACTTAGAGAAAGGGGAGAGGAATGGAGAGATAAAGTCTATGTTGACGACTATCCAACCGATGGACCTAACCTGTATGTGGCTTTGACAGGATTTGTGGAACCGTTTCTACCTGGATGTCTCGTTAGAATCGGAATTCCTTTAACTGGTATAGTTCAGATTCGAATTAACCCAAATGCAAAGACAATTCCGTCAAGTTTGAATAGATCTACGAAAAGAGGACAGAGCCAAACAGAATTATTAACGGAACAGTCACTTAAATTCTGGGACACCCTGCAACTACTACGAATTCAAAAAGAATCTGCAGATGATTTTAAGAATATTGCTTTTGTCGTCTATTTTCCACCGTACTGGCCATCTGAAGATTTATCTGGCGAACCCGATAAAATATACGATGAGTTATGTTACCTTATGTACGACATACAAGATTTATCTAGGCAACATCTTCATTATCTCGACAATATGGACATTATTAACATACCTGAGGAGGAAAACGATCAACGTTATAAAAAGCACTATCACAAACTTATTGATAATATTCCACTGGAGTGCATAACAATTTACTCAGTTTTATCCAGTATTTTGGATGCAGCTTGCAATAGTACAGATTTAGATGATGAAAGCAGCAAGTCTCTTTTATCACCAGGCGTAAATCCAGCTACTTTGCCAACTGATAAATTAAAAACATCAGAAAATTTAATTACAGAAGTTTTCAACACGCTGTGCAAAACTGAGGCTGACAAAAAGCGATATCGTATAACTTATGGTGAAGAATATGAAACCCACAAGAATCCTATTATTATTAACTATGGTGATTTTGCTAAATACAATACTTTTCACTTGGGCAATATTAATCTGGATCAAGTTGTATTTACATGTCTTCTTGGCATGCCTGTTCATAATCTATGGTCAAGACATGAACGTCCAACAACTGAACTTGAAGCTAAAGCCAATTTCCATGTTAACGTTCTACTCTCATGTTTTGATAGGGAAGATGTGGAAACATCAGAGCTAAATAGACTTATTCATATACTAGCTTGCCGAAAATTGTACAACAATAGAAGCTCATTAAAAAAACGTCACATAAGCACAACTACAATATCAAATTTTAAGAAAGTTTATTTAAAACGCAGTCTTCTTGCTGAACCTCTTCCTACGAGCTCATCGACAAGTCAAACTGGCGAGGCACCTTCAGGCCTATTAATGACCAAAAGTATAAACAATGAAGCTATTGTTCAAGATCGATCTGAGTCTTGTGAAGACGACCCGGAGTCTATACGAATAAAGTTTCTTTTTGACTGTCCTGATATTAGTGAATTAGTATCAGCTGCAGAAATTGCAAATAATCAGCCAATGAAACACATGATTGACGATTTTGATTATTTTGAAGACTTTTCAGGAATAAGCGCATTTCAGATCATGTGTGACGCATTCAATAAATTTAACTGTGTTGATTATAATTACTCTGAAGTGACAGATTGTTTTGTTCTTATGTTCTTCAATAGTCATGATAACGATGGTATAGCATGCAACGAATGGCGTTATCATTTGTCTACTCCTCTGTGTTTACAAGATTTTTTTGATTATATATTAGAAGAACATTATGACTGGATAAAAAACGAAGAAATACTTTATGATGAAAATTTAATATCTAAAGCAAAATCTGAAAGTAAAGATTTTATTGATCCTAAGGTATTGAAATCTTGTGTTGAGGACACCGAAGTAGAGAAAGATTTACTCATGGCAGGTTCTCTTAAACAACAAGCGTTAGTTGCTGAAGAACCCAGTAATGAAGAGAATGAAGATCTTGGGTTACATTCAGCTTCATCCAAAAAATCTGCATTGAACTCTGGCAAGAGCAGCAAAAAAACGAAATCACTGTCAACTAGTTCCTCAAAAACTGTAAGAAAATCTTTAGAAGTCCCTATGACTGATTCAACAGGATCTGTTGAAATACTTTCTAAGCCGTTCTTAGGTTATGACCTTGGTGACAGAAGAGTTGAAGTCTTCGGAAAAGATGCAACTTATTTTTCTAAAGATGGCACTAAAGTATCAAGTGTGTATAGTTTAATTATACCTATGAACCTGGAATACATTATTTTAAACATAACTCCAGGTAACAGTTACAATGAATTTTGGATCCATAAAGCCTTAGGTGAATTTGTAAAACCAGACATCATTGATTCCTGTGAGTCTTTTAGAATTGCGACAAAAGATCAAGTGATGATTAATATAAAAAAACAAACGTATAAGGTACCATTAATTTTAACTACTGCTTCAACAACTGAAAATATTGATAATAAGAGTAGTATAAGAAGGTTGACTGAAAATAATTTGGCTATGGAGCAGACAGAATATGAAAATAAAACATTTCATTCTCTTTTTATTACGTGGCCGAACGGCTTGATCACGGAGACTGTACATGAAAATAATTCGTCTGCTATATCTCACATTAAACAATATCACGTCTCGCAAATGCCAAGCATTGATGAAGACATGCGTTGCATAAGCTTAAATGGAGAAGTTATTATTTTTAAAACTGGTGGTGACATTGAAGTACTTAGGCCTGATGGATCTATAATAAATGTTACAAAATATAGCAAAAGTTTAATTGTTCATGAAGCTATTGATAAACATTCTGATGAAACTTCAGAGAAAACCAAAAAAGGTAAATATAAGATCAAAGGTAAACCCAGTAAATCGTCAACAAAGGCAACAAAAAATACATCTTCGGATGATGGCAAAATTCCTGAAGAAATTAATTTAGAATATGAATTAGTAATAGACGAATTTGGTATTATTAATGCCAATGGCCTTAAACAACATTATGTAAATAATACTGCTTTCGATATCGACAAATTATTAGTACAAACCGCTACAGATTATTGTGTAGGTGAAGTATTTTCTAAGCGTATGGATGGAACAACTAGTTTGCTTAATACAAGTGGTGTTCTTGTTGTAACATTCCCTAACAAAACTAGAATTATAACAAATTATGTCATAGACGATGATGAAGTTTATCCTGATTGGACAGATGATGAAATAGAATACCTTGGTTTATTAGACGCAGGAATTGAAGTAATTAATTCTAGATTTTCTGATTCACAACAAAGTTTTAGCGATAGCATTGGGTCAAAGAAATTGGAAGAAGAGGAAGTGAAGGAAAAAGAAAGAACAGACGGTTATATTTTTATAAATATTGTTTATACAATTGAGCATTCTAATTTTAGCACAGTTACAATTAACAAATTAAGTGAACAAATTTATATAGATTCACCAAACGAGACAAGAGTGGTGGTGGATAAAGATGTTCATTATAATTTTACTCTTGATAATGTAACTACCGCTGATTTTGATGGAGAATATTTAAACATCACTTATGAAGCTTGTCCTCAATGTAAAGCATATACAATTTGCAAAGTAAAAATAAAGCCTACTGATGAAAGTGAGTTAAATCCCGATCAAAATTGGGTCCGGATTAAAGATTCCTTCTGTAAAAAAATTGTTGTTAATGATGAAGGTGGTATCCTTGTGGATGACATAGATACGACTACTACGATGCCTTCCGAAGTGATCCAGGTGGTAACAGATAACGAACCTACGGAAGAAGAAATTGGTGAAGAAAAAAGTGATACACAAAATGTTGATGGCAGGACAGCGGACGGCAAACTGGACGGTAAATCGGACAGTTCTATGATATCTCATGGCAAGTGCAGAGAGCTATATTTAGCGAAAACTATTAAATTCTTTGTTTTAAAACGGTGAGTGGAACAAACATTACCTATAGGTATATTATATTATAGGCATCATATAGATTAAATTAATTGTCTATTAAAAGTGTATTCTGCACGTCTGTCGGTTACGTAGGTTCGTACGTATGGGTATGCTAAGTCTGTCACCTCGCCACTGCCACTGCCAATACGTATTTATCTTGGGTGGGCTTTTTATATGAGCATCAGCAAAGGTGTGTCGATATTCATTGTCATGCATTGGTTGCAATTAATTTATTTTCTAATACCGTATATGCTTAGTATCAAGTCTGCCAAAACAGTAGGTATTTATCAGAGAGCACACAGTACGCCATTCTTCTATCAAATATACCTCGATTGTGGAGTTGTCAGCTATTAGCCTGAGGAGCGTAACAATAAGATGACGTTGAAAGTAGCTTGTATGTAACTATTTTGTCTGTATAACATGGAGATATGAATTCGTCCTCAATGGCGTGGACCTAGAGCGACACTTTGCCACAACACGTTGCCGAGAGCCAGCTTGTAATACTCCTAGGGCTCCGTTAATATCTTCTCGATTGAAGTGACATCTTTTCTCCCTAGAACGGATATACGTAAACCTTCTGCCTACAACTTCACCTGCGTGTATGTATCCGGTCAATGGTTTACGCGTGTTTAAGTAACAAACATCCAAATATCGCCCCAACTTTCATTTCTATTAGGATGACTACGACAGAAACGAATATGAATATCACTGTCTATGTATGTAAGTCAAATGAGATAATTTGTTTTCTCGGATACCCATACTGATATCAATGGTTATGCCTAGAACCCGTGCCATCAAATTAGGTAGGGTACGGATTAACGGATTTTCATACATTATATGGGGCCTCGGCGTCGTAGAATAGGATAGTTGATTCATGTTTTTATATTAGATATTAAAATAATCCAAAGAATAAAAAAATATTTTTTTAAATGTAATCAAACATAAATAAGGTACAAGAGTTTCAAATCTGATAGTAGGTAATTGTCAAATGATAGTAAAAGGTTGCACGATACGAGTTGTGACGTAACCGCTATTTGAATGCAACTATCTGATGGAGATAGCAAGATATCTCCTTTACAACTCCACTTTTACTGAAATACAAATTATTACATACTTTTGATTACTCCCTCTTTTTGCAACGAACTTTGATACTGTATACACATTAATATTTCGTCTGATTGCTATTTGCACTTGTGTCTAAAATAATGTACTAAATGAAACACAAACCTATCAAATGTTACAAGCGCTAGATGAGATTCGAGTAGCATAGTTGGTCTTTTACCATTTCTTGTTTTTTAGTGATCTAAGCTGCTCGGAACTGCTTCACCGGGTGCTTATCGACCGATACCAAATGGCCTGTCGCTGGCAGCCGTGGTGCTCTATCAACCATTACGACACTTTTGGAGATCATCGAAGCATGGTGTCTATACTCACACCTGTACACCTTACAGAAACTGAGGTTAGTTTCTATTAGTATTGTTAAAGCCAGAGGGTTAGGTTATTTGGGTATTTCTTGAACTGTAATTGTCAGTGCAGTAATTGCCGGGCCTTCGTCCTTCAGACCGAATATCGATTATGGCAGCCAATTTCAACGGAGACTGGTCATCTGCGCAGGAGATATTATTGTGCACAGGCGTATGTGCAAACGTAAGTGCACTGATCCGATGGGACGATATTTCGACACAATCAAAGAAAGATCAGGCGCAGGACAGCTTTAAGAGCTTTCTGATGCACGAGGGTCTAACACCGCCAACTTCTTAACTTCGGGCTGCCATTGAGATTTCTTAACAGAAAATTTCAATAACTTTTTGCTAGCCCGTCATGGGATTCGATCCCAACACCTCATGCACAGCAGTCGCATTCACTACCGCTGCGCCAAGAAGGCACTTTACTAATAGTAGGTATCTGTAATATGTCCACACCTAGCAAAGATATATCCGTACCGCAAAGAATAAGACAATTTTATTTATATCAAACATACTAGTTGTTCTCGTGACATAATATGTTTGCAGCAATCGCCGATCGTGATATCGCGGGTTTGATTCCCATAATATCAGAGTATGTTATTGGTTGTTTCTCTTATATATTTTATAGTAGCTGTTTATCCTCGGTAAATGTGTTCGGTAGACAGGCTCATTGGTTTTATATTGGCTAATAAGTTGGGCTGACAGAGAGAATAGAATACGACGACGACACCAAGACTGAATTAGAATGGCCGCCATTTGAAAAAAAGACAGCATGGTAACATTACCACAATCCTTAACACATTGAATGGCATGTAGCAGACACAATAGATAGCAGTTATTTATGACAAGCCTGACGTTCTATATGTTAAAGATGGTATGTGGCTATACACAGTGAGACTAGTTTATTAATAGAAAGGCGTTTAGTGACATCATCAGGCTACAGAGGAGCTCATATTTGCTGTTCCATATCAAAATCATACCAATAGAGTTGTCTGATGGTAAGCGGCTTACGTAGCCTATGTTCACTTGCAATACCAGGTGTTATATAACAGAATAACCAAATTTCCTTTATCAAAGCTGTTGCTTAACGAATCTTAAGATTAAAGACTAAATATGAGATGAATGGAAGAGATGTATACTTACCTACAGCTGAATTTATTGCTTACCGAGCGAAACGCAGTATATAATGTATATTAATCTTACGCCGCTTATTTATAAAGAGAATGTTAATTCTCCAGATGGTCCATTTGGAGAAAAATGCCCTCTCTCATTCGTGTTGTTAATACATAATAGGCGCAAGCGGAGGTAAAGGTAAAAGACAATCTTTAAAGAAAAGTTGGCCTGAACATTGCTAATTGTTAGGACCTTCAAGTTTTTGTATGGAGGTCTCTATTTAACACTTGTTACGTGGGATGATCACCGATTAGCTGAATTATAATATGCGTAAGATGGTTGGTAGTGTTTGGTGGAATAAATCCTTAGTGACGTGCTTTTGGAGAGGGATTCATGTATTCGTCTTCGTCGTCGTGGTGATGATGATGTAGAAATGCAAAATATGTATTTCTATTCCATAACAGTATTCCCTCATCTATGCTCTGTCCACCTACCGAATGTTATACTTTCAAATATAATTACCTACTCTGCTGCCTTATCCTTTTTCATTTATCTATTTGGTAAGCCCAGTCGTAGGGTATTGGATTGTTTATCTTTATAGAATTCAAGTAAACATTTATCATGTTACTGGACGTCGAATAATGACAATTTTTATGATTTCGCTGGATCCAAATCGAACCTAAGACGATCATCGTCAAGACTGGCTGTCACGAGACGAACGAGGTAATTGAGTCGAGTTTTCATCACGATATGTGGCAACATCTATAAGAATATGAAAGAAATGACTATACAACCTCTATATAATTTACTTTACCAGTTTAAGTATTTAGTGCTTAAAACTTTTCATTGAATAATTTAGCAATTATACTTCCATCAGAAATGGCTTATGAATTCAAAACTAGCCGATAAACCCAAGTTCCTGACTTATAAGGACTTGAATAAGGATTCCGGCAAGGGCTTTTATCACTGGATGAGGCCTTACAAGAGATTCGAGCCTAAGCCTATTAAGCCTGAATGTGTTTTGCCGCCAAGACTGCCGAGGGCCTACATACTAAGGTTATTTTATGTTTATTTTTCGTAAATACATATTATAGTTTTCCCAGAAAAGCTATTCAAAACATTAAAGCAATCTTTTCAGCTGATTGAAGAATTCACTATTATAGTAGATAAGTGGGTGGATTGAATTGACTGTTCGGATGGAGTAGTGCTTTAAGTGTAACCCGTATTGCTAGTAACTTTTATATTAGTAATAATGTACTCCATATTTTGATATGACAGGACCCTCGAACGACAATGGCCAGATCCAGATAAAGAAGAATTAAGAGGCGGTAAAGAGCTCCTTAGGGCGGTACTGCGATACCGTCAGATGATGGAGACGGACAGCGAGAATTTACTTGACCAAGCCGTCAAAGACCCCAGGTCTGGAGAGGAGCAGCGCGTCGAAGACATCATACAAAGCATTGCACATAAGTAGGTTTTAAATAAGATTATTTAAAAAATCGCATTAGCGCCCGAAGGGAACATGTATCCTGGAGAATATTTTCATAGAATGACTGCAACGATCCATTATTTTTTAGCGGTCTTTTCTAATTTTGTAATGCATCTCATATCAATTTTGATAAACATCGTGTCAAGTTTACTTTTATATAAAATCGAGCGTAACATTTTTTATTTAGCATACCCTAAACAGTCCTCACTGAGCGATTTACTAATACTTCAGGCTATATGTTTTAAGTATGATAAAAAGAATCATATGATATTATTCTAATTAAAATGGTAACAGTGTGTACTCAGACCTAAAAGAACGATTATTTGATGACGTGGAGCGTCGAGCATTCGCCACTATCACAACGCAGCCTGAACCTTCCCAGACTGAGGAGATGGACGTTGAAGAAGAAATGTTTGAAGAAGGTAATGGCACATTGTATAAAGCATTTTCTGCGTTCAAACTAGTCACAGTCCTGGCAGCCTCAGTGTTGCAGCGGTAGTGAAGGCTTCTGCTGTGCATGTAGTTTTGGGCATAGAGTCTGGCAATTTCGGTCAAGGAATTCTCAGTAACAGTACGAAGACTGGCAGTGTGCCCGGTAAACGTCAATAAGCTCACTTTCTATTACGTGGGACCTAACGCCACAGCAGGCGAAAAATGTGTGTAATATCCCTTTAATGATAAAGGCACGAGACTAATAACTATTGTTTTATAAAACAATACCATGTGTATAAATAATTATGAATTTGCTACTAGGTACTGAGCATGAACTTCTTTTTACCCGACTACGGCGAAGCCAAAAGGAAGGGTAATGATTTTGGCAGTCTGTGTATGTTTGTATGTTCCACCGTAGCGCCTAAACTACTGAACCGATTTTAATGAATGAGAAGTCAATAGATTCGTAATGGCCCGAGTGACGTAGGCTATATATAAACTTTACGAAAAAGTATTAAACAAAAAATAAGACTTCTTTTTTTACGTAGTCGGGTTATAGTTTTTAACTTGATTAGTTTGAGATTTCATAAATCGTTTTTCTAATATTATTCGTCGTCGCAAACGTCGCGAGCATGCGCCCAAGTCACCCGCTGGAATGGAATAGCAACACATACATTACATTATATTGTGATAGCGCACACTTTGCAACAGCACGGTAGTACCTGGCGCAAACTAATATAAAATAACTTCTTCTAACACAGAATCATCGATAAAATCTAAAACCGCCGATGACCGCGTCAGTTCACATAAGCAAATTGAGCAGGCCGAGCCGATGAGCGCCAACTTGAAGAAGTACTGGAAAAGACGTGCTGAAGAACTTAAAGAGGAAGAATTTTATAAGTATGAGACGATGAATAGATTTTAATATCACCGGTTTATATTAAACACCTTTATTCGACAGAAGAAAGGGTGGCATAATTTTATTAATATAATCCATTTACAACAGGTACCTATACCTAATAATGAGTTTACAAATTGCTATCGAAATCAGAATATAATTTATGGAGAATTTGTCGGACGAGACATTCTAAAAAATATTGACTAATAAATGAGAAGTTCAACTATTTTTAGGTGGAGTCAAAGTCAATTTCAGTACAAGTCAGCAATTTCACACTTTAACCCCTAAAACATGTACAATTAAGAGGAGACGCAAAAGATCGTAATACATTCATTCACATATATAAACATATATAAACTTAAATAACTGTTTTCTCACTGACTGAATGACGCCATGACTGGAGCCAAAGTCAATTTTATTTCAAAGATCAAATATTTATTTACTAAAATACACCTATGAATTTTAAAATGTAGTGATTAGTGAGTTTTAATGTTAGTAAAGTTACTTAAGTTTTAATAAGGTTAGTTCAGGGTCTGCTAAGCCTGCTAGGCCTTCCTATTAGGTAAGTACTAGCTGACCCAACACACATTGTCCTTTCTTATTAACTTTTCTTTCCGTAAGAACCTTCTACAAAGTATTAAAGTCAAAGTAGTAAAGTCGTTCTTACGTTATGGCGTGACCAAGAGAAACAGGGATTTATTTTTATATATCTAGATAAATGGTATATCCATCTGACATTGATCTAACATTAAGGTTTATTTTTCTATGAACATAACGACTGAATACTATTGCTTGGCAGATATCTTCTTCGCGAAGGCGTCGTGCCTCCATATTTCCAGAATGTCCTGGGCGGTGCTATATGGTGGGAGATGAATCATACCGCTGGTGAGGCGGTCACCAAGTCGGAGCGTCGCAAGATCAAATGTATTTGTGCAGAGGAAAGTAACACCTCAAGAACCGATATAGGATTCAGTCTATCGGGGCCTTTCATATAGCCTTTCGTATAGTAATATATTTTATGGAATATACCAAGAGTTTATGAATAAAATATGTATTTAATAATACTTTGTTGTTGTGTTTATTTGTTGTTTGAAAGCTGTTGGGGTATACAATCCTTAGATAATAACACGTAGGAAGTAGAACAGCAGGGTGTATCCTATTATTACTATTTTGTTTTCCATTGATGGAAATATTGGCATCGTCGTTTGTCACACTATTACCATTGCGGTTCTGCGAGGCGCTTGACGCGCGCCGATTTTAAGTTAACGTGCACCCAGGTAGGTCTTGAACTGAATTAGTCATAGGAAATATCACATTAATACTTATTTATTTGCAAGTGCCCGGTTTATCTAAACATGACATAGCTGTGGCATGGGATATACGAGTACTCAAAATATAATTTTAAGAGTACAGATGTCTCCCCCATCGAGAGGAGACCACAAGATTGAAAAAGTCCTGAAACCGAACTAGGTACCTATTAGTTCCCTTTTAGATACAATCACGATATCAAAGTGATTATATCTTCTTTATGACTGACTATATTAGTCAATTTATAATTTGTCTTTTTAAAAAGAAATAAATTATAAATTAATAAATGAATTATAAATGTTATTCCTTTTTCTCTTAGAGGCAGATCGCTATTAGTATTAGCTTATAAATACAATTGTGTATTGTAAAATATGGATATTATATAAAAGGGGAAGGGTATCGTACTGTTGCATCAGGGCAGGGATACGAATATACCTATCAAGCATATTGTCTATAAAAATTACACTGTGGAAATGCAATAATAATAAAATGCATTAATACTTTTAGCGCATCATATGTACCTAGGTATTGTGAAAACCGTGCCCTTACCATTTGTCATTTGAAAAATGCTTGTCTCACAATTTTCCATGGAAATATTGGAATACATCGGAACAGCAAGCGAAATTATCCCTTTGCGATTGACAGCTGTTACCATGTAGTGGTAAGAATGAGCTGCTTCACTCGCGGGAGCACTAATATTAACAATCTAAACAGACAACCTGTATTAGAATAGTAGTACCTACGTAACACTGTTACGATATTTTGGCTCCTGTATAAGAATTTAACCCATAAAACATTTTAAATCTCTATTATTGCCTAAACCACTTTTGATAGGTACCTAGATAGGTGTTAAGTGCTTCTGAGGTTTAAACTTCAGCCTAACCCTTGAGATCATGACCGCGCCTCATCAAGAAACATCCTGAAAACATATTCTGCTATAAATAATATCAGCCCTGTATTAAACTGTCCCATTGCCAGCAAAGGCTCATGCCCAGGCATGAGCAGTCTCAGTGTGCAGAGGGTTAGGTCATTGTCCACCATGCTGGCCCAGTGTAGGCTGGCAGACTTCACGAAACTTCGAAAACATTATGGAGAACCCTTAGACAGGTTTCCTCGCAATGCTTTCCATCACCGTTAAAGCGAGCGATAATTGATCAACTACTTCATATGCATCTATATTCGAAAAGTCAGAGATGCGTGATCACTGCGTGGTTACTACCAGGGGACAGACAAGAGCGCAACCGTTTCTTGTACTTTCTGCCTCCCATTTTTATTTTCTTAAAAAGACAATTCTCGCAATAGCAATAACTCTTGTGCCGCGGGGTACTTTACAACCATTCAAACAACGTAAACAAAGTACACCAAGAGTCGGAACAACTATTTATAGATTACCCACACAGATTTTTGTCCCGTGTGGAGATCGAATGCGAGACGGCCACTTATACCACTACGGTATCAGTGCAGTCGACTAGCTCTAGTCTATCCTCTGGTAGTATCCTAAGTATTTCTGTAAAATAAACAATATAGTACTCAGTTGGTAAAGCCATTACATATTTTGCAGACGGTTTAATGGAACCGGTTACCCAGCGGACAACATGGTGAGAACGAGCCATGTAGCTCATATTACAGAATTCAATGCGTAGGGCGTCGTCAGCTAATTTGTACACAATTCGCACACCGTATGTAGGACATATTATCTTTATATATACATATTATGTGTGTGTTTGTCTCCGGGCAGGAGCCTATGAATAATAAATAACCCGTTTAGGAGGACCTAAACGGGTTATTCCCTGAGTTCCCCGATCTCCGAGGCCCCCGTCCCGGAGAACACCGAAAACGACGAAAATGATTAAAAAAATTCTATTGTTTTCTACTTGTACGGTCGACATAAAAAGTGCTAAAATGTATGTGTTTGAAAACATAAGACGAAAGTAGTTTATTTAAAATTTTAACAATGTCGAATCACGGTTTTAATAGAGATAATTACAGTATGAACAAAATTTATCAAATATATAAAATAAACGTTAGAATATTATCAAATCATACTTAACAAATACATTTTACAATTTATGACAACAATAATTATTCCAAATTCAAAAAGCACAGCAGGGTAAGAAGGGCTGGTGTAAATTTAGGTACCTGAGCGGGCAGCAACCAGTTATAACTTATAACAAATTACCTACTCAGGTATTTTGATTTTCTGTATTGAAAAAGGAACTATTGTGATAATAATTAAATTCTGTGATTGCTCTAGGCGACTCTATATTGTATTCCCTAATTATAATATTTACCTTAACTAAGCAAGATGTTAAAATTTTGTCCTGATCCTTAAAGTTAAGTACTTATTATAATTTTAATAAGTAACAAAATTGTATTAAACATATCATCTGCTGACGGTAAACAGCTAAAGCTGTTAACAATATAAGCTAAACTGAATTAATTAAATTAATAAAGATAAAAATAGTTCTGGGTACTCGGGGACGGGGGCCTCGGGGACCAGGGTACTCAGGGAATAACCCTCCTAAACGGCTTGACCGATAAAAAGATATACTTAGTACTAATAAATTCCGTGTCGCAGGAATCTTAACAAAGGTTCAAAATACGGACACAAATAATACTCAGACTGTCACTAGTCTGGGTGTTATTTACTAAACTGGGTGTTATTACCTATTTAAACTGGGTGTTATTAACTGAACTGGGTGTAATTAACTAAACTGGGTGATATTAACTAAACTGGGCGCTATTAACTAAAGTGCTGTTTTTAGCTACTTTTTTTAGCTATTTGTGGATCACAGATTTTATTTTTACGTTTTGGATTGCTTTATCGCATACCCCTCCGCGGGGGCGGGCGGAGGGATTATGTCGGACTCGCCGGGGTAAAAAAAGATGTTGAAAAGATAATGTACCTCCCGGAATACCGTCTAAGCCTACCACGGTGTTCCTCGAAAGAACCACTATCGACGGAGCCGCGCGAATCGCTTTCGCATGCAGTCGCGACCCCGCCGAGGTTACGGTACGCCGTATGAAACGGCAGGCCACTACACAAAGAGACCTACCTAAAGGCACTCACTCAAATATATTCCCTACTGTCTCCCCGCTAGAGGGGAGACGGACTCGACACAGACGCGCGCGTGGGAACACGCACGCCGCCTCTCGGACCTGATGCTGATTGGATGGCGGGCAGGCCCACAAAGCCCACCACCCCCAGGTCAAACCTCAGAGTGGATGGAGGTCGTCTCGCGCCCTTCGGCACCCGGCTCTTCGGTTGGGGACAAGGTTTAAGCGCTCTCTCTCCCGCTCACAGAAGGAGGCGACGGCGTTCCACGGCTCCTCACTCCGGACCATAGACTGAACTACGGCCGGGAGCGAGAGGGCAACCGATCCGACTGCCGCAATCAACTTATGCCGCTGCGATGCACAGGTGGGGCAAACCGTCAAAGTGTGCATCGCCGAAACCCACAACACTCGCTGTAGCAGTGACAAGGCGACCACTTAAACCACAACGTCATCCGTGCAGTCATATTTGCAACTAGTTCTTGTTGGTTTGTGCATAGGTTTCTGGCATCTCTATACTTATTTAATGCTTGTTCCTTACTGTTTCAATAAGCTAGCTTGTACATAGCTGTCGAAACGTGGGTGTAAAACCACTCTGCTTACATTTCCGGGGATATATAGAGCCTTTGAGGACGAAATGTGGTAAAAGCCTTTATTGCAAAATTTAGTTATTGATGTAACTTTATTTAGAATTTCGAGCTGCATCGTCATATCTTTTTGAAACGATGATATATCATCATTTAAAAAGACATGACGATGCAGCTCATTTACAAAAAAACGGAGCATGAAACGTTTATATAAAAAATAATAATGCTTATTCGTTTCATAATATAGAACATAAAGTGCTAAAATAACTATGTTGACCAAAAAAAGCAAAGTAGACTGAGTTTTTTGTTTATTGGCCCTCCTTTCATCCTCGGAGGGTCGATATATAGATACATGGGTGATTTTATATGTATAACTAGTAATTACAAAACATAGATGCGCGGGCCGTAAGCGGTCCGCGAGGAGGGATGTACAGCGAGGAGGGAGGGAATGAAAAAATCTAATTTTAGAATCGGATTCAGAGACCTTCAAAACTCCCGAAGCCAAAAATTACCGATGAACCCCGGTAACCTTGAAAATGACCTTTTCTGGAAAGATCTCGTCTACCTCTATGACATTCGTTTGAACACATCCCACTTATCTCTAACTAATCGGAGATATTAGAGGTAAAAGTTTGTATGGCGGTCATGTTTCTTTGTAAGGAAGCTATGGTTTTTTCGCTCCTCCTAAAATTTGCCAGGGTTTAAGGAAGATTTAGTTCGAGAACGACTCCAGTAGATATCACCGTTTCCGAGATCCGATGGGGTACCACCACCAAAAGCTGACCTTCTGAAGGTCAGGCATTTTTTCTGGGCCTTCTGAACGATTCTCTATACGACGCAATATTTACTTTATTCCTGCGACTCCCCTTTGTATGACTTCTATTTCTCTAAGTGAGTCAGTGAGTGGTACTGTATGTTTATTAATATGAAAGATGAATGATGATGATGAAAATGAATCCCTGTTTTCCTTGGTCACGCCATAACATAAGAATGGCTTTACCGGTTTCATTGATCTCTTTTTATTAAGTTTTCTAAAACTTTGTAGAAGGTTCTTACGGAAAGAAAAGTTAATAAGAAAGAACAACGTGTGTTGGGTCAGCTAGTACTTACTTCCGGTTGTCACCACTGCAGCGACTGCCGCGACTTTGTTGAGGACACGGCGCTGCACACTTTGGCGGATTACCCCACCTGGGCATCGCAGCGCCGAGAATTGATCGCGGCAGTCGGATTGGTTGCCCTCTCATTCCCGGCCGTAGTTCAGTCTATGGTCCGGAGTGAGAGGTCGTGGAACACCGTCGCCTTCTTCTGTGAGGAAGTGATTTCTATCAAGGAGGCGGCGGAGTGGGAGAGGAAGCGCTTAAATCTTCTCCCTAACCGCAGAGCCGGGCGCCGGAGGGCGCGAGATGAATCCAGCTACCCTGATGCCCAGGTGGGGTATACCGCCAAAGTGTGAAGCGCCGTGTCCACAACAACATCGCGGCAGTCACCGCAGTGATGACATCCGGGTGTCTCCTGCCGGCCTATGCGACAAAGGAACTGGCCAAAACAACCGTGGCTAGTCATTACCTGTGTCAGCCGGAAGGTGAGGGCGCCATGCCGCCTTTCCAGCCACTCCTCAAAAACGGGACTTACCGCCACGATCGTGGCGTGCCCGGCACTGGGGTGCACAAGTCGATTTCTCCATTCTTCCACCAGGACCTGGCGGAGTTCGGACCGTGCCGCCTCTAAAGCGGGAAGACCTGGTCCTTCGCCCCGAGTTAGCGCTTCCTGGCGCCAGCGGTAGAGCGACGCCAGAAGCGAGGCTTAGCAGACCCTGAACTAACCTAATGAAAACTTAATTAACTTTACTAAAATGAAAACTCACTAATCACTAGGTACTTTTTGAAATTAATAGGCGTATTTTTGTAAATAAATATTTGATCTTTGAAATAAAATTGACTTTGGCTCCAGTCATGGCGTCATTCAATCAGTGAGTGAGCAGTAATTTAAGTTTATATATGTGAATGAATGAATTACGATCTTTTGCGTCTCCTCTGAATTGGACATGTTTTAGGGGTTAAAGTGTGAAATTGGCGACTTGTACTGAAAAATTGAAACTCGTCTTTTCTAAAATGCACCATATTTATTTAATCGAAATATTTACCCTCATTATCTATACATTGCTGCCATCTAAACGGAAGTTCATTTATGCCTTTACGATAGAACTCCGGGATCTAGATTTAACAAACTGTGTGAAAGCATTTTGTACTGCCTCCTAGGAAGAAAATTTTTTATCACGTAGAATATTGTCCAAATAACGAAAAAATTGGAGCAAGGTCTGGCAAGTACGGCAGATGACATATGGTTTCTAACTGCAGCTCCTGTAGAGTTACAACGGGTTTTCATGCAGTGTGAGGTCTTGCGTTATCATGAAGTAATAATGGTGAAGATCGATTCACGAGTCGGGGCTGTTTCACTGCCAGTTTCGCCATCATTGTTTGAAGTTCGGCACAGTAAACATCTGCTATTATTGCTTGACCAGACCTGAGAAAGGTATAGTGAATAATACCATGAAGAGACCACCAAACTGTTACCATTACTTTTTTATTGGTAAAGGACAATGCCCATTAAAGTATGGACCACGGTACTATGTTGCTTCAATTCCAAAGTTGTTTTAAATAGTGTATGAAACAACTATTTATTATTATATTTAGTATTAGATAAATCTAAACAGGAGTTTCACAGTTTTTCGAGAAAACATAACATAACCATAAACTTATAAATATTTATTTCTAGTTGTGGTATTTCTTGCTGGTTTTAATTATTTTAAGTTGAAATAAGTAAAGAGTGAATAAACTATCCTTTATGTATGTTGTAAGTGTCAATTTTAAACATTAATAAAGTATAAATTAAGATTTCATGGCATGAGTGAATAAAACACAAGTAATTATATGATACTATTTATTAGGTATTTTTCATTGATCATTTATTCCAGGAATATGTATATCTGCATTTAAGCCAGCATCAGCCAGAGTTGGGCGATTTAAGACACGCTGTTGTTGTCTTTGCACTTCTCTCATTCCTGACCAACAGGCAGCACATACACATTCTAGCCTGGAGACCTAAAAAAGCACACATAAATTGTATTTGTATTCATTATATTAGCACCTGTCACTACTGGAGACCTCAGTATGCCTTTAACTTATTAAAAATATTTACCAGGTGGAGCGGAACCAATTGTATTAAAATGTTCCTTTCTTGATGACCATGTTGCACAGGGTATGTTCTTGGTACTTGTAAAATAGAATATCCACAAGGAATGCACTCTTCTATGCCTTAAAGCAGGCAAAGGTATAACATTTCCATTGCTCATTGTATTTACTAAAGTTAGAAGTATTTCAAAACATTTGTTGCAAATGATCCTTTCTGGAGCTACCTGTAATTAAAATAATTTTATGATTATACTATATAAACATAGGTATCCTTTTAAATTCATTTGCACAGCATGCATCACTACATTAAATATTGTGAAATTAGCTTAGTATCTATTATACTAATCCACTGATTAGTCATCAAATGTTTATACATACATTATAACTGTTTAATAGGGTATTACAATCATTACATTTGTATATCATGATTTTAAATGGGGCAGTAGGAAAAGAGTAAACAATTTATACCCATCAAATAAAAAGGTAATACAGTTCTAATTGTATCAAGGAGTCAAGTGTTACGAGTATTTGCTTACCTGAGTAGGAGTTATCCATGACTGTAATAAATTGATCATTGGAGTAGGATGCACTTTCCAATGTATGTCTGAGTTGATTTCTAGATATCAAAAAAGAAGAATTGATACACAGGTTTCGCCAGTCAAATGTTCGTGTCACAGAGTCCTCGTGCGTAGATATTTTCATGATCAATCAAAACCAAAACAATTTGTACAGCTTGTGCAGCACAACACAAACTATAGAAATTAGAAGAATGTCCTATCGTGATAATATTGTAAAAACGTGCTGTCTTTAAATTGCACACACGATACACAATAACGTTTATTACAGCAAAGGTGGAGGGCAAAACTCTATTAACACTATGCACAATAATGTTTATTACAGTTTAAGTGTAGAGTAAAACTCAATCAACACTAAAATACCGAAACAAAACACAGTCGCCGGCGTCGCAAACTATTTGTCAACAATACAACGTGACTTGAGTGTGACACTTAATGTTGCCAGCTTATATTTAACATGAAAATCGATTATTCGTCTAGCGTTATTCGATTCTTTATCACCTTATGTTGATTTGAATACCAACGAAATAACTTTCAAGCGCGAGAAATCAATTTGATCAAAGAATTTAAGGAATCACATGCTAACATTTTATTTGAGATGATGGCATTATATTTTTTGGGAGAAATATATTTTTTCTTTTAACTGTAATCGATAATAGTATCATTCGGATCTGTCTTTCAACATTCTTGTTTATTTACCATGGCAACTTTTTAACTAAAATCGGATAGAGAATGATAATTTGTAATCAGTAAAATATTTTTTTATATCTGAATTTAATCCCCGGTTCAAAACAAACAGGAAAAAAGCATAGAGACTTCTAAATTAACTAAAATAATTTACAAATGGTTGTTTTATTGATGTTTGAGAAAAATCAGTACCACGAATGGGCATTCTCCTTTGCTGTTGCAACACTGTTGTGGCGTTTGACCTGAGGTCAGCCATTGCATTTTTCGCTTACGGTTATCGTTATCCACTTTTCGGTACATGTCACAATTGGATCCAATATTCCTCAATATCTGTACCGATTCAAGCACCACAAGTTTCAACACGCATTTCTTTCTGCAGATCAGTCAAATTATGAGGCACCCATTTTTCATATTTGTTATCTTATTGATTTGATGCAAATGCGCCAATATTGTAGGTAGGGTAATGTTAAACCATGCCGCTAATTCCTGGGTAGTTTGACTCGGATCGGCTTCCATCATCTCCTTCAATTTAGCGTTATTCACCTGTGTGGGGCGGTCTTCCACGTGGTTCAAGTCAAAGTTTCCATTACGAAAGCGTTTAAACCAAAAACTCACGGTGCGTTCATTAGCAATCTCCTTTCCAAACGCAGCAATGATATTGCGAGCCGTTTCTGCCGCGTTAGTTCCGCGTCGGAACTCGAATTCAAATATGACTCGGATTTTCGAAGCATCCATCTTTCCCGTCTAAGCTGAATAAAAAAAACAATTGAGAGTCGAAAATATAATGTTGCACATTTTTTAAAAGGAGAATCTTATAGGTATCATGTAAAAAAGGTTCACTCGAAAATCTCACATCATGAAGGTTTTATGTCAATTCAAAGTATCTATACTATACAACGGCAACTGCATACTTTAACCCCCATTATTTGACAAGTAAAGGACAGCTATATTTGTAAAATTGGCCCATTTCAGTGTGTGTTGAACTACATTTCATAAGTTGAATGCACAAGTGCGGAACGGCTGAACTACCATACCATATCCTTATTAAATGATAAATGTACTAGGGTAGTTTCATTTAAAATCTTTAAATAAGCTTTACGATCCGATCATTGTTTGAAAAGTGCGTTTATAAAGCTACATAAGTAACAAACACTTTAGTGCGCCTGCCGTTTACCAAAATCTCAAGGTCTGTTACTATTTAAGTATAATTAAGAGTAAGTGCGGTGGTACAGTGTAGGTAAGAGAATCATGCCACTACTGTGTATGTAGTCTCGGCTTTGATTACCAAGTCGGGCAATTGGATCTGCCCGTCAAGAAACTAGAATTAGGACCCGAGAAACGTCATTTGGCTCGCCTCCTTATAACGTGGGATCTACAACTTTTGCTGACGCAATGTGAGGGTTATACGTTTACCTACTACTTTTTTATACAACTAAGGTGGCAACAAGCATATGGGCGGCCCACCTGATGATAAGTGTTCACCGTAGCCTATGGACGCCTGCAACACCAGAGGCATCACTTGCGCGTTGCCGACCCTTTAGGAAAGGAAGAAGAAAAAAAGGAAGTGGGAAGGAGAAGGAGTGGGATGGGGGAAAGAGGGTGATTGGGCCTTCGGCACTTTCACTCATCAACACAACAGTAGGAATAATGCTATTTCACGTCAATATTCTGTGAGAAGGTAGTCTTTCTCCGCCGACCTAGAGCCGGCCCCATTCATGCTGAAATCAGCGAGACTCTACTACTCAATAAACGGGAACTTCGAGGATAGACTGGCGATTGTGTAACTAATTTCTTGTTTATGAATTCATTATGTATTATAATAAAAGCTTTTAACGTATTATCAGCCGGCGGGCATAAGCCAGGTCTGTAGCTGGTAACCGTTAGGGCTATAGTGAAACACGTCGACTGATTCAACTGAGAATATATTTACAATTTTATTTACAAACCTTCTTATATTCCATTTATTGTTCTAACAAGTAACGCTCGCACTAATGTGCACAATATTCATAATCGATCAGCAACAAACATCTACGAGGTAATTCTTGGAATTCTCTATGCGTGCGTGCGTGCGGCGTGGCGGCGTATAAATACAGCCACGTATAAAAACGGGTGGCAGCTTGGCGCGTCGGCGTCGCTCAGTTAGTAAGTTGGTCTCGACGCGGCTAGACGTACGATGCCCCGTTCGATCGCCTTAGCGCGTCGCTCAGTTCGTAAGTTGGTTTCGGCGCGGCTAGACGTATGATACTCCGTTCGATTCCAGGTTCTTCATAAACTCATTTGCTGCCTGTGCGTATATACATACGACACAAGCTTATTGCTAAGTTTATTAAACTAGTATTCGATGGAAGCCGTACAAAAGTAAAATTGATTGCTTTATATGTACAATGTAGACCTCAGCGTGCTATAATTACTGAATGTTGCCCGTTACCGGTCTGGCTATTAGATAACAACGTAAGTACCATATCAGCATATTAGTCTAAAAGAAATATTAACAAAATCCGGTCTTACCTCTAATAATAGGTACAGTCACCCGTAATAGTGCATGGATACTTTAAGGTTCAAAATTCTGTGAACAATCGAATTAGAATGAATATAAATGAGCTAGATGGCGTTGTTTTATAAATATTGCAACGCGTACTCATTTTAGCAAATAGGTGAAATTTATAAGTAATTATAATCTCAACCGAAAAGACACTCAAACACAGGGACAGAACAATGTTTGCGAACGAACAGAATAGCGATTCACCAAAAGTATATATAAAATAAACTACCCACTATAAATTTATAAATTCATTTGTAATTCTTTGCTTATTGTTTTACCTTGAAATGTGTTCTTTTTTTAAATAAACTTTTGTGAATAGAGATTAAAAAATAGTTTTAAGTAAATTTATCAAAATTGAGCTATTAAGAAATCTACTTATTTTTACTTTATAGTAGTGCACTGCCATCTATTACGATATAAATAAACCACTTAACAGTTCTTGTATCGATTTCCGTTAAATGGCGTCAATTACCGGCTTATACCATTTTAGTTTTGAAATGGGTATGCATTTTTGTAGCTCACTGTACACATTACTGCTATCGGCTGAATAGTCTAAGTTACGAAATAGCACGGAGTCGGTAGCTTACGTGGGTAAAGCCAGTCATTGATTGTTTTATGTTGTTAATACTGTTACGTGCTGGGTTCGAGGGATAAGAATGTAAAACAATATTACTGACTAAAACGATTTATTCTACCACACAATTAAATTTAAAAGACTACGAACACTATACTACACTTTTCCACTGTAACTGCTTCGAAATCCGTAGTATTTTTGCTTCCGTTCGCTTCGATGAATACTTGACCGCTTACGATTGTAAACTGACTCGGCGGTGCGCGTGCGCTTTATTTATACGCGGGTAAAGCGTTGTTGGAGTTTTCTAGAAAAGCCATACCCGGTATGTAACAGTACGATGATTCGAGAATGTGCCAGCGTTCTCTCTACTCTACTCGTACCGACAACTACGTAGTGCCGTAAGATGTCAATAGATGGTGCTGTAATAAATTATTAGAAGGGACTGCCGAGTCTTTCCCATAGTGGCGTCAGATAGCACTAGCCGTAACAATACGTAATGTATAATTACTAAAATATTTTATCCACTCATTCATTCATCTGTTGATACGTACCCCACATATTTGTACTCTTGTTAACTAGGTGATTTCCGTAAATTCCTAAGTCAATGATTATTACAATACATTAAGGTAGCAGGGGAGGAGAATACACGAAAACAAGGTATTATAGGCTTGGATTACATCGGTTAGCATCGAATCGCATTCAGCTCAATAGTTTGGACACTAACACTTAAACCCACTAACCAAATACACCGGTTTGTCTATCTGCACTCGCAGCTGATTACTTGCAGCAAATTGCGTTTACATGACGTACTCACCTGCTTAAGCATTCGTTTTCATGGGTACGTTTGATTAACCGGTTGAGTCGCAGTGGCACACCGGAGGTCAGACAGGTTAAGTAAATGTTGACGGTTGTAAGGATCCTTTTAACATGTAAAATCGACTGCACTCATAAGTACAAAAATGCCGCGCTGAATACCTACATGTGGTGATGAGAATGGATACGTATGCATGTTCGAAATAAATTGCTCTATTCAATAGACAAAGTTCAAATACTTAGATAATAATTCAAATAGATACTGATAGATGTGATGCTAGCCGTATGCACTTTTTCTTAAGAAAATGAATGTTGAGCTCCAACTACTGCACACTGATATACACTTCACTGCGACAGTCCTGGATGCCAAACTGCATTTTACCAAAATAGCAATTCATAAGGTTGTACGTACTCGATGTATCCTGAAGCATAAGGCTCTCCTTTAGTAACTCAATAACTAATATGAAACGAATGTAGTATTTTATATTAAATTACCAAGGTGGTAAAGCTTAGGATAGCCTAAGGTCAAACTGATGGCTGGTATTTCTTGATTTTATAAAATTGAAGCACTACTGTCAACTTCTGTGTCAGCAAACATTTAAAAATGGACCCAACGATCACACACACTCTGAACAAATTACTCGTGAATCACACAAAATTTTGTTACTGTCTGGGTATCGATTCTATACCTTTCGGCGCAGTGGCAACGTGGCGACCGCTTAAACCAAAACGCACAATCAAACGACGGGGTCTGATAAGTCTGATCGGGGGCCCTCGGGGGCCAACGTCAGAACCGTACCTTCTAATCCATCGATCTTCCAAGATTTCTGACAGCCGGTGTCGTACTGCTATCACAGAATGACCGGAGGCTCCGTCAAGTTGAAACCATATGACGTTTCTTATGTTTTCTGGCAAACTGTTAAAATATCTTCCACGGTGTCATTAATTACTTGTAAAAAACGTGCATCCATTAAAGTGCCATTGATAAAGACTGGGCTAATTACTGTGTTGCCATAAATGGCTGCCCACACATTTACAGAGAAGCGGTATTGATGAGCTGTTTGCCTCATTACAAGATGATTATTGCCATTCCAATAATGCGTATTTTTTCTACTCCATTGACCGTTGTTGGTAAATGTGGATTCATCCGTCCATAAGACATTTCGCACGAAGGTAATATTTTGTGCCAAAGCCAATCATACTGGGAAATCTAGTGGCAAAAACGACAAAACACTTTAAAAAATATGTACGGATATTTCTTGCTCTGATTCAAAACTTTGTGTATAGATTTATTATTTATACTTTGTGTATAGATTTATTATTTATCCCACACAAGACTTGCTTTTCGGGTACTGGTTGTCGGACGATCTCGAAAATGCTGCAGGAATCACCGCTCCAGTGTCAGACGTACATTGAATGCAGCACCTGGACCGTGTGCAGGCTGCTCAAGACATTTGGTTTCTAATTCTTATGAATGACTCTTTCAAGTCGTATCGAATGTTTGTTAACATTTAATTTTTAATTTATTATATTAAGACGATGTATCGTTCTGGAATAACAAAGGGACATTTGTTACTTAGGTGCATATTGGATCAAATAAACAATCAGATCAAAATAATGCTAGAGCAACCACGTACCTCTCCAAATCCAGTGAATCGTTACTTGAATTACCACAAATCTTAAAGCAGGAATCAAATTCATGGCATGTGACTGTACATTCAGCTCCACCAACAAATCCACATTTGTTTTCAGTTCGAGTCCACCTGACTCTATGGTATCCATTAGACCCAAATTTCACCATAGCCAGCGCACCACATATCCACGGACTGTTTAAAACAGATGCCGACTTCTAACGGACTACGGCTACGAAATGACTAGTGGTACCTCTATGACTCTAAATGGTTGCTTGTACTTGGGATCTAACTTTGTTTGGTTACGTTCCTCTTTTTGAAGTAACACAAACTCACCAACAGAAAACCTATTCAGTCTCGCCTTAGTGCTATCAAACCGCTTTTTATCATATAGAGCCGATTTTTCTATTAACAAAGCTGCGTTTTCTCTAACTTGTTCGATCCGTATATCCGTTTCATCGTCATAAGCCATTAAACTAAGAGGACGCGCGACTTTACCGATCATTAATTCGAGAAGACTTGCCTTTGTAACTCTGTTAAACGTACAGTTTAGAGCGAGCTGTACATCACCTAACGCATCCTGCCACGACCTATCATCGCTCGCTTTAACCGCAGTAAGCATAGATTTCAATGTGCTCATTGTTCGCTCAACTTGTCCATCAGCTCGCGACGACCCAGTGGCCATTAAATGGAGTTGTTGAAGAAGAATGTTTTTACTCTCGCAAAATTCCCTAAACTCGCGACATGCGAAACAACGACCTAGATCAGCAATAATAAGTACCGGTACTCCAAACAACGATACGCTCCTTGTCACTGCTTTGTGTCAATGTACATTGTATGGTATAAAAGGACAAACTTTGTGAACGCATCAATGAGAACGAGCACGTACTCCTTACTGTCGCGTTTTCCACTGAACTTACCTGTCGCATGGATATGCATTATGTGCCAACTCTGCCTGCACCTTACCCGAATGAGAGTTTGCTACATTGCAAGTTACCCAATTATCTACAAAGTTACGAACATAGTGACACATACCTTTGAACCAGAAATAGTCGTATAGCTTCTCGAGGGTCTATTAAACGAATTTTCAATTCATAAGTGTTAAAATCTTTTTTATCACTAAGGGTATCAGCGTACTGAACACTCTCATAATGTCAAGTCTCGACGGTAGCTCTGACCACTCACCTGTATTACTAAAGGTTAGTCCAGTGGCCATACCCAATGTCACTCATACAGACTATCTCCACAATCACAAAACGGAATGGCAGTATTTTAGAGAATTCCTTGAAACAAATATCAACCTTAATGTCCGAGTCAAAACTAAGGAGGATGTTGACGATGCGTGTCTTTATATAACAAACCTGATCCAAGTGGCGGCTTGGTCTAGTACTCCCGAGCTAAAGGATTCATCGCGTGGGGCACCAGTCCCTAGCAGTCAAGCAAAAATCACTAAAAAAGTCGCCTTCGCAGAATTTGGCAGACGACCCATAAGACCGCAGATAAAACCAGATTAAATCGAGCAACTAAAGAACTCAAAGATCTCCTGGTTCATACTGCAAATTAATCGCTCAAACAGAGATTAGTGAAAATGTCTCCAAATGCAAATGGGGCTCACAATTTCTGGAAGGCAACAAAGTACCTCCCACAGCCGCAACAGTGTTCTCCGCCTATTAGATCCGGAAATACATGAGGTCAAACTGACCAAGACAAATCTCAGACCTTTGCTACATACCTAGCCGGGGTCTTCAAACCCAACGATTCGGATAGCCTTGAAGATCCAGAAATAGATCAAGTCATTAAGCAAGCTCTGCAACTGTGCCTGCCGCTGAGCTCTACTTCACCAAGGGAGATGGCTAGAGAAATAGCCAAAATGGACCCTAACAAAGCACCTGGATTTGATCTGATCACCCCGAGGCTACTAAAAGAGCTCCCAAAAAGTGCATTGTCTTTGTGTGTGTCACGCCACACTGAGAACCTTACATGTTCCTGCAATCTGGAAAACATCTCAAATTGTTATGATTCATAAGCCTGGTAAGCCGCCTAGCGAAGTTTCATCTTATCGCTCTATTAGCCTGACGCCTGTGTTGTCAAAATTGTGGGAAAGGATTACCACCCTTACACGATTATCTCCTTGCCTAGATATGGACCGCGTAATACCTAACCACCAATTTGGTTTTCGGAAGCACCACTCAACCATAGAGCAGGTACATACAGTCTATTTTTCAATAACACAATGCCTGGACAAGAAAGAGTACTGTTCGGCTGCCTTTCTCGATGTACAACAGGCCTCCGATCGGGTTTGACATAAAGGACTACTCTGCATAATTAAAAATTACCTTCCACACTCCTATTAGGTACCTGCTAATGGTCTCTTATCTCAGCAATAGATAGTTTCAAATCAAGCTTCGTGACGCAAGATCTTCTCTTTATAGCTGCACAGCCGGAGTACCCCAAGGCTCCGTACTTGGTCCGGTCCTTTACATCATATTTACTAGTGACCTACCCCAGTCACCTGTCATAACTGTAGCAACCTTTGCCGATGATGCGGCTTTCCTCAGTTATGACCGTGACCCAAATGAAGCGAGCAGATTGTTGCAAAGCCAGCTCAATGCCACCAATGTTTGGTTGACCAAGTATCGCATAAAAGCAAGCGCTCCAAAGTCTCACTACATCACATTTGCTCTAAGACGTGAAACTTGTCCCCGGTCAACCTAGGCTCCGACACACGGCCGCAATTAACCTGCACCAAATACCTTGAATTCCACCTAGACCGGAGGATGACATGGAAATACCATATAAAAACAAAGCGCAACGAAATCAATCTAAGATTTATAAAATTACTTTGGCTTCTCAGTAGATAGTCTGCTTTATCTCTATCCAACAAGCTTAGGGTATATTGTTCCATAATAAAACCGATTCGGACATATGGAATCCAACTGTGGTCAACAGCCAGCAAATCCAACATTATGTATCTGCAGAGAGCCCAAAACAATATTCTAAGGGTGCTCTCCTCGGCGCCCTGGTATGCTCTCAACTCGGCAATCCATTAGTATCTGGAAATCCCAACCATTTTGGTCGAATCAAAACGATACTCAGCCAACTACAAGGACCGCTTGACAACTCACCCAAAACCGTTATGCAGTATGCTCTTGCAGCCAAATCCAATTAGAATGTCAGTGTCTACACCGTAAAAAATTTCTATGGCGCTTTGAATATTTAAAGTAGCACATGAATTTAATAACATTGATCTTTGATAACGTAAATCCGTTTGCACCAATGTTAACAATGAATCCGGAAAACAATATCTCGCGACCAATCATCACAATACTGCGTAAATAAACGTAAGGCAAAACGTGGAGTAAGATTTCATTGATTTCTACGTTACATAAAACTTGCTATTCACATTTTTGTTACCTATTCCTATTAGTGAAATAACAGTGTTAAAACGTTTACCGGACAACATTTTAGCAAAACTCTCTTTAACTAATGAGCATTCGGCTCCTTAATCGAAATGTGATAGTGATCCTGAAGGGGTTCGACCATACACAGGTCGATTCGGCGCTCGGTGCGAGGCACGATGTTCGCTGTGGCTGTGGGGACGGTGCTCCCGCAGCGCGAGGCGATGTGGCCGGGCTATCTGCACTTGAAGCAGACAAAAGTTCCTTTCAGTGACAGCTGTTGAGTTGAACGTGTAGATATTGTGGACGGTGTAGGGTGCTTCTTTAACTCTTTTCCGTTGAAATGGCAGTCGATTTGCTTGTGTCCTGGCTAGCCGCATATGAAGCATTTCAGCGGCGGCGTTGACATATTGGATCGTTTCTCACTATCCGAAAAACTACTTACGTCTTGCATTGCTTTACGCTTGCAATTCCTGTTGTAGTTTATGACGCGAATTGATTTCGGTGGTGAATGCAAGTCGTTGTAATTCATTGTCCATTTGGACCAAATGAGCTAGCACAACAGACACGGCCATTTGCTCAATACTCGCATCTTTCCGACGATTCATCAGGGATGACATCAATCGGCTAGCATAGGCTCCGTAGCTTTCACCCTCTTTAGGTTTACTGGTATTCAGATGAATAAGCCTAGCCGGAATTGTCTCAGTAGGCACAAACCCCGTGGAAAATAGTTCTTTGAATTGTGGCCAAATTATTCCGGAGTAGGTTACTTGTGATAACCACGTCGATGCGGTAGCTTTTAGGGCTTTGCTAAGCGCAACGATTAGCTGGCTGGATTTTCAGAAAGACACAGGTCTGCGGTCGCACACCATGATTGAGGGTCGGCTTCTTGCTTATCCGGGTCGAACTTAGGCAACGTCACTCGATTCTTGGGTCGCGGCGCGTTCATTGCTTGTATAAGTGATCGCATTTGATCGTCCTATATTTTGAGCATCTTTCGCCATTGTGAAGTTTCGGGAGCCTCATCACGTATTTTCATTTGCTTGATCAGAACCCACGTCTGATGTCGTATTGAGTGCGTCAGTAACACCATCGACTGACATAATGCGGGCGTACAATAGGGTGATTGAGCAAAGTGAAACAATAAATGCACACTAATCACTTTTATTGCCTTAATAATAAATTAACACGAATGTCTTGCACGAAACGAATAACAGTTCCTAGCGTGGAGATCCGCACTCGACGATGCGACGGTCAAAAGATCCGTCTGATATAGCGCGCGTCTCCATTAAGTAGGCTCTGTCGTAGCACGAAGTTAGCTGTTAGTTAGCAACAGTGCTGCCATATGTTGACTCACGTGTCACGTTTCGTAACCGTACTAATGACCGTCCCCGACATATAGGTATATGAGAATATCGTATAGATTTACTTGTAGCATGATCCATCACACCGTTGAGGTCAACTACGTTGTTTTCTCGTGCAATGGGAGAACATTCTGACATGATAACCACGAGATGTAATTTCAAAGTAAGGACCGACTCCTTAAATAAAATTAAAAACTGACTAATCTTTAAGTCTTCATCTTCTTATTCTTTTATAGAGTTAGAATAATATATCTTAGAACCAGAATAGGTACAAAATAAGGGCCTCTACCGATAATAGCACAGAGAGAAAGAGGCTCGAGCACCTCCAGACACTATAGAGCCTGCGCCGTCTTTGTTAGACTATGTACCTACGTATGTTTAATTAAATGTAAAGAACACTATTGACGACCACCATTATAATAAGTGGCATCAAAAGAGTTACTAGATTTCCCTAGGTCAAATCTGGCGACACTTCTCTGGTGAAAGCTTCTTTTTTTTTTCAAGAGAAGACACCTCTCGCACTTGGTATAAATTCTGTGTCGCGGGGAATATGACAAACATTCAAACAACGATGTCCGTTGTAAAAGAACACCTAGACTCGGCAAATCTATTTGAAGATCATACAAAGTTTTGTCCCGTGTGGGATTCGATCGCGGAACACTCGGCGCACTGGCAGCGGCGAGGCGACCACTTAAAATACTCTGCCATCCGTGCAGTCAAAACAATAACACTAATCATTCTTATTACATTTTGGTCACAATGCACGGCACAATGGTCTTTAGTAGAATAAATGCATGCATCATGTAACGAGATTTGTAATTCAAAATCCATTCAATAGTAAGCATGGTAGTTCATTCTGTTGTGGTATCTAGTTAGTTGTGATTGGTACAAGTTACCTACATGCACAGCTACAAACATATATTACAAAGTCAAACGGAAGTATGTAATTTTCATTAAAACATAAATACAATAATTATAATACAGCTAGCAACTAAGAGAATTTGTCTAAATGAAGAAGAGTGCACCAGAGAAGAATCTAGAATGCACAAAGTTATGAAGCGCTTATGAACGTGCCAAACACCTATTCTACCAATAGTCACATACAAGCCACAGTGTGCTGTGAGACTTTACACAGATTTACTTAATTTGTGTTAATTTTTAAAGCTAGAAGGTCATCTAGCGCTTATTTAAAATACAAAACGGTCACACGTGTCGTCACTGACATTCCGGATAGAAAGACGCCAGTCTTAATCGATCTGTGAAAAATCTAGAGATAATAGATGACTGTTTTTGCTGCATTTGACAGGCGTTTCAAGACTAATACAAGCGTGCGTTTGATCCAAAATAAGCAATTATTAATTTTATATTTCATTACAATCGCGAAGATTTATGCAATCTTACCACGTCATCTATATTTAGATTTAAATAAACTCATCTAAAGTAACAACTCATCTGAATAATAAGTTTTTAAGACGTACTGTTTTATCTATATGTTTTTAATTATTTACTGTTTTAGCCAGAATTCATTTAAACGTAACTTTTCCCGAAGACACTTTTAGGAAATGTAGCCATTTATGAGACCTTTCATACAATTTCAAATCTATTGCCCGGTAAGCGCACAGCACAAGATAATTTGTGCGATCTTATATCCGGTATAGGAACTTTCCCCTTCATCTTTGTGAAGAATTTGCCGTGCCCTAACTTATTTAGCCTGTAGGAAATAATCATCTGTTTAATCGACCCACTTTCTGAGTACTTATCGGCTATTCAACTTGTATTGATACAAATTGTATTTACAACGAACAATGGCAATTCGAAGACCACGCGCCACGTTTAATTACAAAAAGTTAGCCTTCGACGTCATCAAGGTTCTTAAATAAGTGGAATTATTGGAAAGAATTAATCTTAACCAAGTTGTTGTAAATTCTTACGGTTATAATATATTATTAAAGGTTTCATCATATTATTTACATTATACGTACCTAATATTTTTTGTATTTTTTAATTGCTATTAATAACTGGATAAATTATTGATTAATTCAGAGCTGAATATAACAATTATGAAGACAGTTATCTAAAATCTCAATGCAATAAGTACTAGTTTCTTAAATAATAAAATTGTTCAGTGTAATTAAATTTTGCGTACTTTAAGAGCAGTCTGTAACATAATGTACTTTTTAATGCTTTTACTCATAACTTGATTGCCTTGATTCTAAAGATCTATGCGGAGAATATAATACTAGGTACTTGATGTCTTTCCACAGAAGACCTATTTTCTTAGATTTTATGTAAGTTGGTAGACTGTGTCACTCGATCACTCAGTCAATTTCGTTTCGTTAAGCTAGTTAGTGCTCCGATGTTGCTTGAAAGCAGGATAAGCCAACAGATGCATAGGTACCTACATACCTACCTACTGAAAAATCGCGCTAAAGTGGGATCTAAATGAACTTATTTATTACAGTGTTTACTTATACAGTGTTTACTCTATCTCAGAAAAAGTTGAATGCATGATACGTACCGACTTTTAGAAGTCCGTGACTATATAAACCCGTTGCAATGTTTTAAGGAACAATTGGCAGAGTGAAGACTTTTATTGCCGAAAACCTATCTTTGAAAGTAGTCCGTTCACGGTTGCGAAATCCTATCAATCAGTTTTTTTTACCTACTGTAGCATTAACAATTAGGTACAATGAACTACCTACTTATTAATTCCATCTTAGCAAACAGGTAGGTATTTGACTTAATTTGTATGAGCTAATGTACAGTTTCTATCTTTAGTATGGAATACTACAGATAAATAGGTTAGTGAGAACCGCAGTTAGTTACGGCGGTAAGAAGCGTATGTTAATGCCATTTGTAATAAAATGTATCAATAGATAGGACAAATGACCAATGGCCATAGCCAATTATTTATTTCATTTTTGTCTACTTATTTCACTTTATTCATCAGGCATTAATGTTAAAAGTTTATTTATCAGCCAGTTTTATAGTCAGCACCATTCGTAATTATGTTAATTAGAAGCAGTACAAACCTACATTTACGGATTTGACTTAAACGATTCTTTTAGTGGTCACGATATCGATTATTGAAATTAAGAAACGTGTAGATATTTATCGGTGATCAAGTTGGAGGTAGGTACTCGACTAGAGAAGTACCTACTTTCAGTTGAATTGCTTGTGTTCCTGTCTTCGTCACGCCTATGGCTCATTGGAGACGCTGATGCGACAGCAGATTTTTGCCATTCGCACTGGCCGCCATGTGATTGTTTTATTGGAGCGTCCGCATCGCACGATTTAGGTATATCTGTAGTGTTGCATGGCCATAAACTACGATACGCGACAATAACCGCTTGCCATCAGGCAGGATGCATGCCACTAACGTTTGTCGTGTAGAAAAATCAAGCAGATTGAAGTTATAAATAAAACTGCTAAAATAACTCAGTAGTAGGTACCTATAGCTTATCGAAAACAAGCGTGGAGTCCAGTTAATGGTTGATGTCAGTATTGCAAAATTTGGAAATAGCCTCACAATTTTTTTATTGACATCTAAAAGTCTTTTTGCTACTTCTAGATAACATGTCCACATTAATTTATGTTAGTTATGTAGTCAAATATAAAAAGCAGTTTCAGACTGGCTACGATAGATAGGTATATCTAGGTACCTACTTAACAATTTTGGATGCAAGCTACACTAAGAAGATGTATGCCTACTCACAAAGTGAATCTTGGTAAATTGATAATACCAAAGTAGGTGGCCCTACTGAGAAATTATGTAGATATATTTTTTTAAATACAATCAAGATGATTATGTATATTAAAAATATTCGCATTACCTAATGTAATGTAGAGCGTTTTTTTCCAATGCTCTCTTTTTTTGCTACGGTTTAAAGACAATGTTTGTGTTGGACAAGACGTGTTAGAAGTAGATACCTACCATTTTCAAATAGGTAGGTATCTACTTCTAACACGTCTTGTCAGGTAAACAGTATAGGTATTGCAGTCGCTCAGAATAGTTCGTATTCTATACGGTATAAGTAGGTAGGTACCTACTTGAGCATTTCGCAGAAAATCGTGGTGTAAGTTTTCACAAGCCATGCTTTTATGATAAGTGACGATTGAGACACTTGAGCCTTAATTATACCGAAAAACGAAACAATTTCCATACGGCAAGTCTATATGCAGTCATTGTTAGACTGGAGGTTATAGTGCACTCGTTGAGTGAATCGCTGCGTGTATAAACAATGAGATCTTTACTCATCCGTATCGATATCGATAGTTAACGCCACAAATTTGGTTGCCACACGTACATATTTTTGCCGCGGCCTAAAATAGTTTTGGTAGTGTCGGCGACGGCCGCTATGCATGATGTAATGGCTGATCACTGGTATGTTGCGTGCGAGGTCCCATCGGCTGGTAATCGGCCATAGCCCATTGGTGTCCCCGCATAGAGCGGCGTGGCCTCGCATGCCAATTTGTGTGTAATACGATTTACGAATGGCGGGAGAAGAGTTACTGAGTGTAGACGAATTCGTCAGTTGTTTTCCCCACCGCTTTTTCCGCTGTGACGATGTCAGCCAGTGGCGGAGGAGCGCGGCGCACGCCGTCATTGGTTGGCGGAACAGCCAATGTGCGCGTCCTCCGCACCTCGGCCCTAGCCTCGAAAGGTACCGCAGCGACGCCCGGACGCTCCGGACAGTCCGTCCCGGGCCCTTGCGAAGAACCGTGTCGGTGATACATTTATTTGAGACTCGTTGTTTGACAACATTATTATGTGATTGTATTTACGCCGTTAGTGTTCAATTTGCGGATGACGCGACGTAACACGTAAAGCAAAGGTGAAGATTTCACGTGAGTATTTAGTCTCTAATTTAATTGTTGTTTCTGCTAGGCGACAAAAGATGGCGTTACGTGTCGCGTTGAACGACCGTGTCATTGAACTAGAGTATTGTGTTGGAGTATGTCAACCTTTATCAGAATACGTGCACTCTTGTTTATAAGTTTTCTCACATAAAGTGTGTGAATACGAGGAACTGCTCCGGCGTGGCTAACAGGCGTTAAGATGACCGTGGCGCGCGTCATGGAAGGAAAAATCTAACGGAATGTGTATCTATCATATTATGTTGTATGACAACGTCACTTGTAGCGCCCTATCTTGGTAGACCAGTAGGTATTATTACTTACCGAGTTTTTTAATATATTATTCATATTATTCATGATTCGTTTTGTAGCTATTAGGCTGTTTCTTTAACCTATTTATTTTACCAAATAGGTATTATCATTTCTTATCTCTATTGTAGAAACCAATAAAATTATTGTTCGATAAACTATGGCTGATATTTGCATACATAAGTACCTAGGTCTTAATAAGAAACAATAAAATGATGATAACAATCAGAACAAGATAAATATGTTAATTCCGATTTAAATATTCTATAGAGATTTATGAAGTAGATCTATACATACTGACTTATTTCAGACATAATGTGTAGCTAGGGCTACAAAGACAGTTTCGAATCAAGTAGCTATTCATATGAGGAAGGACATACATAATTACGAAACTTGAATAATAATTATATCTAGGTAGGTATTGTTAATGCGTAGAAAGAATACAAAAAAACGGACATACATATCTTATAGTCTAAACTCTAAATAAAATGTAAAATATGTATCCGTAGTTAAATTGTTACCTTATACAGATTGATCGATACCTGTTTATGATAAAGATTCTATGCAAGGATGTACCTACTAATGGAAATGCCGCCGTCGAAGCGTCTGCAGCAGTGTCAGAAAATAAATAATACTAGGGAGTTAGAAAGAGAGAAATAAATCATACATTAATGTATGTAAGTCAATTTGGTAAACACCTTTCTAATAAATTAGTTCATAGTAGACTTCTTAAGTTAAAGTACAATCTGCTTAAAATATGATTATGTATCTATTACTATTTATTAAGTTTGTATCGAATTACTAACTCAACAGTTATAATCTTATTCAATTATATTATTCTCACACCTAAGTTCGCCTCATACAATTTACCTGCTCATAAATCAAGTTACCCACTTTGCTCATCATCAAAATATCCACGTTAAAAGTAGGTATAAAGTACTTTTATATAGTTTAAAGTAACACATATGTTTTACATGCGTAGGAACATATCAAAACAAACTTTTTAAATACTTTTATCAAGATAAAAGTTAAGGTTGAAAAGCCATTACAAATTATGGGTTGGGGACATAGACATACCAAAGGGGACGCTATCCGGCGGAACGGAATTTCGTCCGCACCACGATATGGCAACTCATTCTAACTTAACACTTGTTTTACATTCATTGATGGTCATACACAATTCTAGTAAGACGGTAGTGGAACTAAACCAGTATTGTAAAACTTACGTATTGGCATAGTTGATGTGTTAGAGCGTAGGTATGTATGGTAAGAGATCTTGTTGCATTGAGCGGGCGACAAAACACGGGTTTCTATCAATGTATGACCGTCAGGCCGTCAGCCGGTTGGCGTTTGTAACCAATAAGTACTCATTGTTATAACTTATAACATGTACGACTGTACTCATTTTAGTTATACAAATAATCATTAGGTTATTTTACTATAATAATAAATCCTTCTCTTCGCTACCTCTTGTTTTTATATTCATCTGTAATCGTAAATCTACTAAATGGACGACTGTAAGTAACTTATGGAAGCACTAGCTTCTGCGCGCGGCTCCGCCTGCGAGGTTCCAATTTAATTTATTTATAAAAAGTTATTATTATATTTCTTTTCACAGGTTTTAAACTATCTCTGCACCAAATTTCATCCAAATCGGTTGAGTGGTGTAGGCGTGAAAAGCTAACAGACAGAAAGACATACATACAGTTTTACCTTAGAATTTATATTTTAAAATTCTTAACGACATGTCAAATTCAATCTCTTGTCAAGTGATTGTTAACTGTTCCAAATTCAGTCAATCAATCCCAACAGGCGACATGTGTTTGACTGTCTGTTAAATTAAATCAGGTGTTGAGCTGCCTTTTAAAACCGGTTGTAAGTTAGGGCAATAAAAAATTGCGTATTACCTTCCAGAGGTTTTAAACCATCTCTGTAACAAATTTCATCTAAATCGGTTGAGTGGTTCAGACGTAAAGAGGTAACATATGTAGGGAGAGAGTTACTTTTGAATTTATATTTAAATCAACGACATGTCAAATTCAATCTCTTGTCAAGTGATTTTTAGCTGTTCCAAATTCAGTTAATCAATCCCAACAGCTGACATGTGTTTAACCGTCTGTTAAATTAAATCAGGTGTTGAGCTGCCTTTTAAAACCGGTTGAAAGTGAGGGAAATGTTTCTTTAAACTGTAGGTACATATTCTGTACAATGTAGTAGGAGATTTCTAATAGACACGGATATAAATTTACCTACTAATATTATTTTATACTAGATTTTGCCTACGGCTTCGCTCGCGTAAAGGCAGGTTAGGTTAGACCAAATACAGTCGATTTTTTGCACTCCAAACAACGTGTGTGCTTAAATTATTTTTTATGTGCGTGGATGGTAATAAATTTCACGATGGTTGGTCGAGTAGTTAGGGCGCGAAAGCGTAACAAACAAACTCACATTCTCATTTATAATATTAGTTAGTATTAAGATATAACCTGGCTTTTTGTCCTTGATCCGTCTACGCCAATTGTAAGAAGTTTGTCCGCGACCCCGCATCGAAAGAAATTGAATAGAATTAGATGAAATTGCTTACATTTTACTACTAAACTGTGAAAACCGCATTAAAATGCATTGAGTGGTTCGTCCGTAATACCGGTACAAACATAGAGTCAGACAAAAATTCTAAGACTGTTTGTTTTGAATACAGACTCTTCTAAACAGTCAATAGCTAGTAGTATTTTGCCTGTGTGTAGCGTACATACACCCATGCCACTAATTTATAGTAGATTATGTATAGTCTGCTTTTTATTAGATAGGTACTTGTCTTATATTGACAACAAACATATTTATTATAACGTCATCCAGTTATTACTTGGGAATAAATTTGTCTTTATTAAATCACGATGTAAAAAAGGAGAAAGAAAATACATAAGAGCTGCTACCTCTAGCTATCAGTACGCTTTGTCTAAACTAAATAACACATGTAAGAAAAACGGATTACAGATGATATTTAGATAGATAAATATGGTAGGTGTAGGTTTCAAACTTAAATTAATATAGATACGCACCTACTTTACCTTGATCAGACATTTATCTTTGTCTTTTTGTTTTCTTAAAACTGATACATATGTACCAATCTCTTCTACACATACAGCATTGTGACTGGCATAACCAGAACAGCGTTACACGATACATTTGAGTTTCAAGCAAATTGGGTTTCGAATAATTTAGGTTGCAAACTATTAGAATTCTTGCTAAAGCTCCTAAGCTAAGCTAGAATGCTTGTATTAGGAGCGTCTTCAATATACACCGATAGCGTGGAATTCGAACTCAACGCTTCTAGATCGCAAATCCAAGTCTTATTCATCGCGCTACTACTGCTCAGGATATGTTATCTTTAAAGTAAATTGCAGCTACGCTTGTCACAAATTACCAGAGCCACCAAATTACCAAATTATCATTTTCATTCAGTGTAGGTACTGCATGCAGTTCACGCCCAACACTCGCTCCTGGCAACCACACACATAGCAATTTTGGTGTAATTTCACTTGAAATTACTCATTACAGTTACTGCTGTCGTCGCTTATTTTGTAGAACCAACTGCTAGTCGCAAACTGCTAACGCGATATGAAGCACGTAACGAACACGATACTTTGATTTTAGATGTCTTTTTGATAATATAGATATAATACTAGATTTTGGGAGCAAAAAACTTCGTTCGCGTAATTGTAGGTTAGGTTAGTAATAGAATTTTTCTGGATGAAAGGTACCCTGTGTTCTTTTCTGTTCCACTGACAATGAATGCGAAATTTCATGATGATCGGTCGAGTGGGCAAGGCGTAACAAAATTAAGACGTCAAAGCGTAACAAATGAATAAAGAAAGTCATATTCGCATTTATAGTATAAGTTCGGTTTAAGATTTGTCTAAATTTAAATAGTTTGTACTCTCAACTTTACTACTACTACTTTATCTATCCTCTATTTACCTACTCGTTGTATATTCAATGGCGACATTTTGTCAGCTGTGTGTGCTGTTAGGATATTTATCTAGAAGAAGTTTAATGCAAGAACTTATAGAAAGTAGATGTTGTGTCGTATGTAGAGCTGGGGAGGCAGACGATGCTCGCTAGAGCATAAGGAGCTAATAATGTATGCTCCAGCGGATAGTGCCAATTACCGTGTTGATACTGATATATACCTGGCAGGAAATCCGAAATACAGTTTTCGCGCCGGAATTTCCCTGTAAAAGTCGTGTGTAAGTTCACTGGACCGTTGAATAGCTAATATTGGGCTAACAAGCCGCCAGCGAAAGTTCGTACATATTGGATTTCAATCCAATTGGTATTACACGGGGATCAATTATCTTCTTTCGGATATCGGATTCAGATCTGTCCACTTTGGACGGCAACAGATATATCCCTATCACACACGGTATACGATGACTTGCTTATAAGAGAACATATAGAGTCGATGAGGAAATATGAACTGACGAATTACTCGCAACATTGTATTAGGTATGGATATAGAAATCAAAACATTTTTGCATTTATATGTGTATATGGACTATTGCCTAACCATTCTCACACTGAGAACAGGCCCGTCCACAGCAGTGACATAGTTTATATATAGGGTAAATATTATTATAGTAGGTCTATAATAATATCTACCCTATATATAAACTATGTCACTGCTGTGCACGGGCCTGTTCTCAGGGTATAAATATTTATATCTGTGTTTATGCAGATTAGCAACAGTAAAATTCAAAATTTAGATTATATTGCAGCACAATTACGTTTATCCGTTCCTATGGCCAAGCTACTATTGATACTATTTGTGTATCTCAACAAAGTGTTAAGAAAATAGTAATCAATCTGGTATTGCTAAGAAACGTCAAAATTTGGAATCAGTTCACGTTAATATACGTTTTTGCTGGTTTAGCATGTTCGGTCTAATATTTCAGAGATCAAACGAGATAGGAAATGAGCTGGCGTACACGGGATGTTATCCGTACCGTTTTATTTTTACATCGCTCGTGGTCTACAATCGGAGCAAATATCAAGCAAGTACAGTACAAAATATTTATTAAATTGATCAAATTATTCGTTTTTATTTGTACATGCATATAAGTGGATGCTGCTATATTAATATATCTACTGTAAAAGCTAACATGCAATATTCTTATTTTTATTGTTTGCTTAAATATGTGCATAGGTACCTGTAAGGATCTGCAACTACTACTCTGGTGACATAAGCTATATTATGAACTACCTTTTGCATGTGAGTTCGCTCTGAAACAGTACTTTTTACTGGATATAAGGTACCCTATTTCCTTATGCACCCCTGGGAACGTGCACGCGAAATTTCATGATGATCGGTCGTGTAATTAAGGCTAAGGTACTCCTAGTCGTAAGTCGTGAAAGCGTAACAAACAAATCCACATTCTCAATTATAATATTAGTTAAGATTTGGCGATCAAGATAGTATATGAGTTTCTTTCCAGTTGTTCTCATAGATTGTAGGCCCTTGTAACAACAGGTTATTTACAAAAGTAAATTCAATTATGTTAAGACTGCGCCGAGCGTAAGCCGCGGTTGGACTGAATGACAGAGCTCGATATTCAAAATCGGCGCGGCGCGCGGCCATTAGGTATAGTAAAATTGTATGGAGGATTTGAAGTGCTTTTTGATAAATATGTACCTTTTTTGTCAACCAATAACTTAAATATTTGGGATGGACAATTGTAATACAACTATTTATGTTGTTTAAGCTATAAAATAGGATAGATTTCTACTGTTATAATCTAAATATTACGAAACACGAGCTTACGTTTTTGCATATTTCGTGCAAATTTACGTAATTTTGTAGGCGAAAATATTAATTATCTTAAGTTTTTTACACGGAGTAATTGTAAACACATTCATTGTTATGGTAAATGTATATTATATACTTGTATTAAACAAAAAGTGTTGATTTTATCAACTTAACTGTGACCGCCTGTTTTGGTACATTTCGCTCGGCGCAATCTAAAGTAACTACGTGATGTTATTTAGAGTTAAGGTACTGATAGACTTGAGCATTCACTTGTAACAGAACATCGAACATTCGCTGTTTGTAGATTGTCGAACTGAACAACGATCAGAGCCAAGCATAGAGCCAAACATCGCTACGAATATTTTATCGATCATACTAGAGAACGCTCGAGCGCTCTAGTCAATGCTCGTCATAAAAATGTTCCTTACAAACAATGACAGAATAGCTTGCCTCAGCAAACAGCTCGAAGCAAATTTACTGTCCTTTCGCTACATTTCTCGCTAGAACGCTCGCTAAAACGCTACCGTTTATTTTTCTGTAATGTAACATTCGCTAGAATGCTCAAGTCTATCAGCGCGTTTAGGCTCGTTAATGTTGTGGCCAACTTGAAGTAACTGCCACAAATTGTGACACTCATCTGTCAAAAGCACTTACGCGAAGAAACAACAACGCCCTCAAGTATTTCAGAGTCATGTATCTACTTGACCTTTACCTACTCGAAGGGTCTCATGAATATCTCATTTATGAATACAAACAGTTTTGGCAGAATTGGAAACGAGACAATTAAGAGTGTATATAAGATGTAGCGAAATGTTAAAGTGCAACATTAACTATTTTACAATTATGCGGTACTGTATAGTTTTACATGATTTATATGATATGATTTATATGATTGTCTAGATAACGGTTAAAGATTTCGTGTTTTTCTGACTATCACAGATCTGTCAGAACAGTGATATGTCGCAATTGGACTAGATTCTACACCTAATTCAATGCCATTTAAAATACGACATTTTCACCCTTTACATACTTATGAAGATGACACCTAAACTACTTAAATATGAGTTGGATTCTTATGGGCTAGTTGGTTGGAGCTCAATAATTGAATACTGGTCGTATTTTTTTCACATTCATCTCTAATAACATTTACAACCCGAACATGTGTGCCTTGATTCTGGTTTTTGTCTTTATAAACACAGTTCTAAGCTAGTAATTATAATATATTAACTTATCTATATATTAATAAGTGAAGCAAAAACTTTGTACCCCTTTTTACGAAAATTGCGCGGACGGAGGCTTATGAAATTTGGCACAGTTAAAGTTTATATGGACAAGGAGGGGCGAAATCTAATATTTTTACAAAATATGCATTAGAAATACATTAAATTAATGAAAAACACTACACGCACACAACCATGAATTTGACACACGCAGTCGAATCGCGTTCGTAGTATTTCGACATTGTTTGTCTGATGTCGTACAATTCTTTGTAACTATGGTTACCTATACCTTATTTATATGTAATACAGAAAAATAGAAATCAAAGTAGCAAGCTTATGAATTTTGGTCGAATTTTGACCACTAGGCGACCGCTAGTATCTAATAACTATGCTATAAGTATGAGAAGGAGAGTATTTTGTCGCCATTGTAATATCAACAGACCTATTACTTTGCAGTTTATTTTTCTGCTTGTGTGCATTTATCAGCATCTTATACTTCTTTGTCGAAACCATACACAAAATCGATTAATATAAAATATAATTCTTTAGTCTTTAATATCATTTTTTTTGCAAATAATGTCAGAATTTGTTAGTTGCTGAGAACTTAAATTGTATCAGATTAAAAACATTAGTTAACCAAATTATCAACATATTGCTAGATTGTAATACCAAGATGCGGCAAGTACAATAATAAGTTGCGTATGTTTTTATATTATTTGGCAGCTAGCCGCGTATAAAAGTGGCCAGTAGAGTCCACCCGAAAATCACGGAGCTGACGAGCAAAGGGCTTAAGCGCCACACACAATGAAACGGAAAAAAAGTGTGTTGATGGGGGTGCGATCCAATCGATAATAGCTCCACAGATACAGTACAAGTAACTATGGGATACGACCACGAGATACGGCAGTCATCATTAATTTTGCCTCACATTCACAACTACATATATTTGCTTCGGCGAATGTGTCATTATCTTAATTATACCTATATATAATTCTTCGGCGAATGGGTTATGAGATTGAATCACACTACGGGAAATCAAAACATCAATCATTCAAAATACGCAAATACCATTAGACTAAAATAGCTTCAGTGTGATAGAGATGGGACTATGCGATACATCAACAATATAAACAGCAACTATGCCTACACGCTGTGCCTGAACCATATTGATTTTCTTGTGTCTGAGCTTCGCCGCTAATTTATTAACAGGCCAGCGCTCCTCATGGCATTTGCGAACCCCATAGATAGTGCATGGCATAGCTGCCTTACTAAATTAACTACCTACGAAGGTTCCTTTACCGTTATGATTTTTAATATAAGTGATTAGATATAAAGCATGTTTTCAAAGAAAATTAAACCTTACGTTCAACGCGATTTCTCATTTTAAATTAGATCTCAGAATGTATTCGTCTTTCTCTTCTTATAAGAATCTAATAGGCTATGTTATTATATCATTAATTGAATTCCTTGTAGTTGTGGAAGTAATATTTTTATAAGAAATGTAGCATTATTTTTGGTTAAACTGGACAACCTAGTAGGTTGTAGGCATATTTGTCAAGATATACACACATCAATATCTAGCTACGTACAAAATACATGCACAAATTACGGAAAAGATTCGGATAAACGAGGAAATAGCTTATTAAATTATTTTGGTTAGGTAATTATAGATATTATAAAAAATAATTTTTATTTAATATCAGGTAAATAGATTTATAACAAAAACAGAACTCTCAGGCATCTGAACTTGCCATTAAAGGAACATGTGACAAAGTTAAAAACCAGCAATTATTAAAGAAAAAAATCGAAATAATTAAAAATCAAATAAAACAGCAACTCATTATACGTAACTTGGCTATTACTTATATTAGCTATACCTAATAGTTCATTGTATTGACGTGTACGCTTTGTAAAATCTGGTTAGAATGTGGTACAAATGTACTTATTAGTACGCCGTATTTCGTAGTAGATACTTAATGTCAGCTCCAATAGGAATATTGATCAGATTTCTTCAAGTTCTTAGCGGTGTATTATTCAAGTCTTAAATTATGTAAGACAGTAAGCAAACAATTATCATTTTAATTGATTACTAGGTGCAGCTAAACAACTGATAGACAGCCAATTGTGGAGCTAGTTAAATAAGGCTTATTAGACCAGTAGGTACCTACACAAATATTAGCTCGAAACTGTGGTCTAGCGTTGTAGCTAGCTGGTCGGTTAATCTAATTGTGGTACTTAGTAAACAATATGCTGCTAATACGAGAGCAAGTTTTTACTAGACGCATAATAATTACTGTAATGTTTCAGATTTGATATGACGAGTTTGATAGGTAGTAAAGATAGATTGTTTGTCGCCTTGTTTTACTACATCTGTGTTATAACGAATAAAGGCTTTAATCAAATGTGGTTAGAGATTCATTATAATAATAATAATAATATTCTACCACATACACACAACACTATCTAGCCCAAATTAAGCAGAGCTTGTACTATGGATACTAGACAATGGATAAACATACATATATGTATACTTTTTTTTGTGAATACATACATATTATACATAGAAACACCCAGACCAAGACAAACATCCATGTTCATGCACACAAATGTTTGTCTTGTGCGGGAATCGAACCCGCGACCTCAGGCGTGGCAGTCGGTTACACTAACCACTACGCCATCGACAATATTCATAACGTATGATAGTTGCAAAATTGACTAGTTTGTAGAAATTTATTTAATAATTAAAGACCTACAATAAAGCAACCTCTTAATGAATATTTATATTTATATCTAAATAAAGTTTTTGTGAGGATGATGAGTTTAGAGCCGTTAGCTGTTTGTAGAGAATAATTTCGCTACTTCTGTCAAAGCAGAAGTGAAATGGGAATCCTCTGGCATGTCAGTCTAAATAATGATAATAACTAATGAAATCGATTATGAGTATGACACAGATTATGATCATATATTACTTGCGCAACCCCAGTAGAATAAAAGCGTAAGAAGAATATGCTAACTTTAGAGGAGGGCAAAAGTCTACTTTTAAGATCTTTTGTTTATTTTAGTGAATAATTAGAAGATTAAGTGTATTTTCATTGAATTTTAAGTACCTATTTATGAAGGTTTATAGAATTTTATGACTGCACAATATCAAACTCATAATGACGCGACAAATTAAATTTTTGATATAATGCCTTTATTTTTCTCAAATAACAACGGATCATCAAATCATTGAGGTTGTGTATCTAAACTTGCACTATTCGAAGCTGCAATAAAAAAGTCGTTATAATGACTGTACTTACGCCTTTATTGCAATGGGGTACCTTTTTTTTTTTTTTTTTTTTTTTTTTTTTTTTTTTTTTTACGTGGGGAAATGCGCCTGATGCATACCCTCTCGCCACAAGGGGAGGCGGGAGGGTTATGTCCGGCTCTCCCGTACTTCGGGCCTACGGACCAAAACCCCACGGTGTGCACGCTCGCTGCCTTGTATAGTGGATGGGCCGCTGGCAACAATTACTACCTCAGCGACCCATCCAGCAGTCTACAGCTCCTCGGCGACGCCCCGGCACTACATAGGGCGTCGGACCGACTCAATGGCTGGCGGACGGGAGATCCCCGTTCTCCCGCCCGCAGCCTTCATTATGGCGGCATAAGGCGCGCGTAAGCGCGCCTGCGCTGCCCGGTTCGCCGGCGACGGCTCGGATCCGCAAGGATACTTTCTTCACGGATCCGCTCCGCCGCCTCCTTCTGCGAGATGACGTCCTCGCAGAAGGACGCGACCGCTGCCCACTTCCTCTCGCTGTCGACCATGGCTTTGATCACAGCCGGCAGCGAGAGATCTTCACCCACTACCTCAATGAGTTCACGGCGCTGCACCGCCCAAGCAGGACATTGCTCGTGCGTGTGCTGCGCCGTGTCCTCCTCACAGTCGCAGTGGTGGCAGATGGGACTCGGTTCCCTCCTAGCGACCGTGTGCAGGTATTTGCCAAAGCAACCGTGCCCTGACAACACCTGCACTAGCCGGAAGGAAAGGGTCCCATGCTGCCGCCCTGCCCACCGCTCCAATACCGGCTGGAGGGCCCCAACGGTTCTGAAACCGGCCAGGGGCGCCTCCAGCCGCGCCTTCCACTTTAAAATCATGCCCTGGTGGGCTCGATTGCGCGCGCACTCAATAGCTGTCGGGAGGGGACGACAACCCGTCTCCTCCCGCACCGCCTCACTCACTGCAAACACTTCGGCGAGCACTTCAGCCTCCAAATCCCACGGGGGTGCTCCGGCCAACGCGCAAGCTGCGTCGGCCGACACCGTGCGGTATCCACGTATTACCCTGACCGCTATGACTCTCTGCGGTCTCCGCAAGAGAGTCCTGCACTGAGCGGTCAGGGAGTCCGCCCATACCGGTGCGCCGTAAAGCGCCATCGACCGGATAACCCCCGTGTAGAGTCGCCGGCAACCAGCACTGGGCCCGCCCAAATTTGGCAATAACCGCCCAAGGGCGGACGCAGTGCCGAGAAGCTTCGGAGCGAGCTGTCTGAAATGCTCGCCGAAGTGCCACCTTCCGTCCAGCACCAAGCCCAGATATTTCATGTGGGCCTGGACGGGAACGCGCGTCGAGCCCACCATTATCGAGGCGCCGCGGGGTGGACTGCGACGAGGCCCATGAAAGACCAGGGCCTCCGTCTTGTTAATAGCCACCCGTAAACCCAGCGCCTCGATACGCCCGACCACCTGGGAAACCCCCACGGTAGCCAAACGGGCCGCCTCCTCGAAGTTACCCCCACGGGCTGTGACGAGGGTATCGTCAGCGTAACTGATGACGCTCAGCCCGGGGGGTAGGACAGCACGTAGGACCCAGTCGTACCCCATGTCCCACAGGAGCGGACCAAGAACCGATCCCTGCGGGACACCGCACGACATGGGCCGCCGCCAAACCTCGCCTCGAACCTCGAGGAGGACACTCCTGCCTCTCAGATAGTCTGCCACCAGCCGCTCCAGGTACCCCGTGATATCGGAGCGCCCCCTGGACACAGCTGTATGGCAGACTATTAAACGCGTTGGCGATGTCTAAAGACACCGCCAACAGAACACCGCCGCCGGCGACCGCCTCCTCGGCCGCGGCCTTCAGGCGCATAATGGCCCCGACCGTCGAACGTCCTTCCCGGAATCCGAACTGAGCGTCCGACAGGTCGGGACCGACCGTGCTCAGGTGCCGGACGATGCGGGTGGCGAGAATTTTCTCAAACATCTTCCCCGCCTCGTCCAGCAGCACTATGGGCCTGTACGCCGCGGCCGACTCTGGAGGCCGTCCCGGCTTGGCCAGCAGTACCAACTTCCCCTCCTTCCAGCACTCAGGGAATCGTCCCGACACCAGGCTCGCGTCGAAAAGTTCCCTGAGGCGAACATCCAGGTGATCGAGGGCCAGCGCGAGAGCTCGCGCCGGCACACCGTCAGGTCCGGGGGCGGTCGTCTTGGAGCGGATCCGCAAGACAACCACCCCCATCTCCGCGTCTGTAACCGGGGGAGCACTGAGGTCCGCCTCCCGATGTCGGCCTCCCGATGGGGCCATTGTCGGAGGCACGTGCTCTGCCCGGTCAGGAAATAACTCCTCGACCACCTCGGAGAGGAAGTTGGGCTGGAGGGTCTCCGTAAGGGGGGGGCCCCGCGCACGGAGCTTGTTCAGCGCCGCGCGATATGGGCGCCCCCAGGGGTCATGGTCTAGACCCTCCAACATCTCACTTTTCGCCCGTTCCTTGGCGCGGCAGATGGCCGACTGCAGAGACACCTTCGCTTCGCCATATGCGTCATACAGTCGGCTCTCCTCTCGCTCATCGCGGTGGCGACGGCTTCGGCTGCGTGTGTACAACCTCCGGGCACGAATGCAGGCCGCACGGAGGTCCGCCAGCTCCTGGGACCACCAGTAGACCCCCGTTGGGGTCCAGTGTCGCACTCGGGGCATGGCCGCGTCGCAGACAGCTTGAATGCTGTCGCGAAAGCGTACAGCCCCGGCGTCTACCTCCCCAGACGGGGGTGCAGGAGACAGCCAAGCTTGAACTATGGCTGCCTCTTCCAGTAGGTCCCGGTTCAGCCTCTTCACAGCCCACCGCGGAAAGCGAGGTGTTCTGCCCGCCGACGGGCGCTGACCCCTGCTAGGGTCCCGGAGCAGGGAGACCTCCAGACGGATATACCGATGGTCCGAAAGGGTCTCTACCTCCTCCAGGACACGCCATCCCCTTACGCGTGCGGCGAGGGCCGGGGTAGTAAACGAAAGGTCCACTATCGACCCCCCCTGCCGTCGCACGCACGTGTTGACGGCGCCCCTGTTCAGCAAACAGAGGCCCGCCGCATCAGCCCACTCTTCGACCGCCCTTCCTCGGACATCCGTGCGGGGGGACCCCCACGCAGTAGACTTTGCGTTAAAGTCCCCCATCACAAGGATGCGGCTAGATGATATCCGCCGTATCGAGGCCTCCAAGTTGTTGAGAAAGGCCTCGAAGTCTGCCAGACTCCTGTTGGGGGAGAAGTACACACCAACGACTGTGACCTCTCCCCACGCGGCCGCAACGTATCCCGCTCCCCTCTCCTTAACTGAGAGGGAGGGTGAACGAGGCGCCGTGGAGCCGACGACTGCCACGGAGCTGTCCCGGTCACCTGCCCAATTGGGGCTGGGAGGAACGTAATATGGCTCCGCGGCTACGGCTACACCGATCGACCACTCCGCCATAGACTGCAGGAAAAGGTCCTGCGCTCGGGCGGAGTGGTTGAGATTCGCCTGGAGGAGGAGATAGTCACGGTCCTGGTCCATGACTAGGTCGACATCCCCTCCTCCACCGCTGAGGGCGGTTTTATTTCAGCAGGTAGGGCGGCAGCGGGGTCGATGGGCTACCCCCTTCTACGCGCTTTGTGGGCGGGGATTTGCACCCCCTGTCGCCACGAAAGTGGGCAGCTACTCGACCAGCTACCGCGCACGCCGGGCAGTGCGGGGTCGTCTTGCACGCTCCAGCGACGTGCCCAGGCTGGCCGCAGCGATAACAGGCGTCGCTGCGGTCCTCGGGGCTAGGGCACTTAATACGAGCGTGCCCAGCTCCCCCACACCTAAAACATCTCATGGGCCGAGGGGCCAGGATGTGGACCCTGGCCGAACTCCAGCCCACAAGCAGACGCCCGGCGTCAGCCAGCAGCTTGGCCGCGGCGACAGGGCATTGCGCCCACACAGCACCGACCCCTCCAGGGCCAGGACGGATGGTGCCAATCCGTATGGCATCCGCAGCACAACCAGTTCTGGCGCTAATGGCACCAGAGACGTCCTCCGCGGACACCGAATCATCGAGGCCGGTAATGCGCATCTCTGCACACTTTACCGGCCTCGTAATCTTCACCCCATCCGTCTCAGGAAACAGACTCCTGAGCTTAGTGGCAATGTTGTCTGCCGCTTTGCCTCCGTCAGCTCCGGGGAACTCCAGGATGCGGCCTCCTGTATGAGCTTGGCGGACCCTGGCTCCGAGGTGCGTAATGTCCTCGGAGTTCCGCCTCGCAGTGGAGAGCACGGCCTGATACGTCAGGCCGCGCTCAGCCGCCTCCGGTAGCACCGTGATAACCACGGCAGCTGACTTTGGCGCTCGGAGTCTGTTTCTCCTCCGCCTCTTTTTCTTGGCCCCACCTTGGTTTACGGGGCTTGCTGTTTTTGTGGCTGCCGTAGCAGCAGCCATAGCAGCAGCCGCAGCAGCAGCCGCAGCGGCCTTTTTGGCCTTCTTGCGGCGAGCCTTGCCCATATTCCCCACCATCTGCCAACCCTCACCCTGAGGGATGGAAGGCGCGGGGGTTGACGGCGTACGGGGCGCGGGCCTAGTGGGGCCTCGCTGCAAGCTCTGAGGCGGAGGAGCCCTAGGTACTGGAAGGGGCGGGAAGTCGTTGGCAAACTTCCTCCCGCCAGATTTCTTACTGCCTACTGGGGGCGTGGGACCAGACCTTAATGACGGCGCCGGCAATGACATTTTAGAGGCCGCAGCAGTAGCCGCAGGAGGCGCGGCTTGCAGCCGCGACCGATTGCTTGGCGACGGCAGCAGCCGGTCGCCGAGACCTTCTATGCGGGCGTCCACATATTTAAAGAAGGACGCCTGCATGTCCAGTTCTTTACCGGACGGCTGAGGCGCCCCCTTAGGTGCTTGCCCTCGGGTCTCGGCCCTGAACCGCACCATCTCCCGGCGCAGCTCCGCCACTTCCGCCTCCAGCCGCACGAATTTGTCGGCCAGATAATCGACCGACGCCTTCGTTGCGGCCGCCGCCTCCTTGAGGTGCTTTTGGAAGGTCCCTTTGAGGTTCCGAGACTTGGACGCCACCTTCGTCACAATCTCGGAACCGTCAAGGACCCTCTGCACCGCCTCCGCTACCGACTTCGGGGTGGGGCTGCTCCCCTGCGGACGTATTTTCCGCGCGAGCAGCGCCACCTCCTCCTCTGCGCACAGCTCTGCCGCCGCGCGTTTAGCTGTGGCCTCTTCGGCCGCCTTCGCATGGCTGAAAGGCCCCGGTGTGCCAGGCCGATCCCTGCCTCTTCGGGCTGAGCCAATCTTCGGAGTCGGCGCCGCGCTCGACTCCCCTTCGGAACCCGAGTGGGTCCGACGGGGGCGGCGCTTGCGCTTCCGCGCCAGAGTCGCCTTGTCCGGGACTAGCCCCAAGGCGACACTCATCGCGGAGTCAGTATCCGACTCCGCGGGGGTTTCGGTGCCTGAGATTTCGCGCGGCACGGCGCTGCGATGTGGGTTGCCCCCCCCAGAATACGAGGGGCAGACGGAGCCAGCAGACTCCGTGAGGGATTCTCCGGGCGCGGCGCACCCGGTACCCTCCTGGGGTAGTTTAAAACCTTGAGCCGACATCATTATTAAGTTTTTTTGTGGCCCTAATGGCTGGGTTCCCCCCAGTCATACAGCCCCTCGCCGGGCCGCTGAAAACTTGGGCTTTGGGTAATTTTTATAGAGGTTTTCTTCCTCGCAGCCCGAAGGCTCCCGGTCCTGTCAGTTCAGGATTACGGGTTGGGCCGGAAGGGGGTCCATACTGGAACGGTCCAACCGCCCCAAGACCGCCCACCTGGGCAGAAACCTGAGCTTCAAACCCTGGCCTAACGGCCACCACTAGTGATTTTTTAGAGAGGTTGTCTTCCTCTATGCCCCCGTGTTGGGCCGGATGGGGGTCCATGCTGGACCGATCCACCCGCCCCAAGACCGCCCGACTGGGCAGGACGCCTATGCTCCTAACCCCGGCCTGACGGCCCCCACTGGTAATTTTTTATAGAGGTTTTCTTCCTCTAACACCCCCATCTCATCCATGTGTCCTCTGCTAATCAGAGGAACACGTGGAGAGACCCCCAAACGCGGCCCTCGCGGGCCGATAACCCCGAGACAAACTGCCTCGGGTTCCCTACGCGCGTGCCAGAGTATTAGCCACGAGTAATAATGCCCCCGAAAGGACATTATTACCCGTGTTGCCCGGGGTGTACCGGCCCTACGACTGCCGTTCCAATCCACGAGAAATGTAGAAAGGACCAGCAGCCGTCGAGCGCACGGGGAGGTTCTCTGGCCACACACCCCTCAATGGGGTACCTACATTGTGTTATATTCCGAGATTTTCTAGTATTCGTAGTAATACGTACTTCAGGTTAACGGTTATCACGGTCAATTAAATCTTTTCCTGTAGACTTAGTAGGAGGGTGATAGTTTGTTAAGTACGTTTTGTCTTTTATTTAATGGCCCACACGCCCAGATTTCTTCGATTCCAGGTATTAGTCTTCCATGTTACTTACGTTACGAGAGAGATAAATTAGATACCTACGTAGATGTTAGGTAGTCTGCGGATAGGTATGTTAAAATATGTTTACTTTCATTCTCATTACTATACCTACTATGTTCTGCTGTTCTAATAAGTTATTCTTATAAGTACCTATCGTTGATCTTTTTGTGGAATATATATCTTAATTCACGGAGGCTTTATCAAGTAGGTAAAATTGTTTGCCTAGAATAATTCCTAAAACAAAAAGATAGAATTATAATATAACAACATGTAGAACGCACATCTGTCTGGAAATGATATTAATATTTCTCAGTCATTCTTTTAAAGACTGCACATACTCAATGGTTTCATTTCCATACCTTACATTAGTATATTTTGACATATTCTTGTTGTACATCTTAGTGATCCATGGTGGATTTGTTTCTCGCGAGGAACTTCTTTAAAAAATTCTGATTACCATCACTCGTAAACGGGATAAAAATATGCAGATTAGATACAATATACCTACAAATGATATCATATGTGGAACAAGTTAATTAATTAAAATAAATAAATAACAATACCACTAAAGTGATACAAAATACCCCCAATACAGCCTTACGTACAAAAATATAGCTAAACATTGCTTAGCTATCTTTTATCTAAGAAGCTCTCACACCTTTAATCAATGAATAACAATTTTAACGGTCTCTCAGGTAGATAGCTCGCAAAAACAAAAAACATAATTTTATTCTTGCTATATTTGACAGTCAGCATAGAGCATGACCAAACTAATTTAAATAATGAAATTGAAGTGATACGTCACCTTCTAATAATAAACCATTTGTATCTGTGGCGTGTCGTCTTTAACTTGTCTATAACCGATGGCGTTCTGAATTTTCTTTAGGTAATCAAAGAGTTTGATTATTGAAAGAGTATATTATCACTTCACTTAAATATCAGCTAACTATAAGAAAATAAATTTGTCATCTGGTATCATGATAGAAATGGCAATAAAAATGAAAATTAAACACTATTTGGAACAAACAAGTACCTACAGTGTATTTTAAATACACATAGGTAAGTACCTAATCATAACGAACTGCTGCATATTCTAATAAAATATAATAACAACAATACTATGTTTTCTTAAAAAGTGCATTTATTAACAACAATAAACTAATTACCAACCAGTGTTCTTCAGTTTCTGATTGTTTTTGTTCGATAATATTTTGCAATGTTTTTGCTACAGGTACCCATGAGATGTGAGTTTTAATATTATAATGTAGTTAACATTGAATCATTGTACCTAATTATTTGCAGCTTTACAAATCACGTATGGATATTCATGATGGAAGTACCAACCTATTAGCAAATCACTACTTAAAATTTTAATCACATATTTTATTTTATGATATGATATCTGATAAGTACGAAATTCTGCATCGCAAAAATCGTAAAGCGGATTCCACCACACTTTATAGAACTTCTTTCGTCTTCCCTAAGCTGCAAGATTATTTGATATTATTGAAAAAATCACGCAGTACGAAGTAAACCGCGCTGAACTTTATTTTCCTTGAAAAAGTTTTAATATAGGTACGATAGGTCTAACGTATATTAAAACCTATTTCATTTTTAGAAATTAATATTTTCATAAACGATTGACGTTAATGTCAAATCTGTCCCAGCTGATCGGAATATCTGTCAAATATTAGCCTATGTTTAATCCTTACTTCCTTACTATAATATTATAAATTCAAAAGTAACTCTATATGTATGTCTGTTACCTCTTCACGGCTAAACCGCTCAACCGATTTGGATGAAATTTGGTGCAGAGATAGTATAAAACGATATGAAGACATAATAATAGGTATCACACGGGTACCACACCAGTAATTAATACTTATTTTTATAAATAATAAACGCCTCTCCAATTTCAAAGTACAAAGGCGATTTCGTTACTTGATAGTTGATACTTGCTTTATCATTCACCGATCAGAGTAACTTATTTTTGTTGGTTATACATATGAACGTGAATTACCATTCAATTTTGTTGGAGTAGTAGTCGAATTTTAATCTTGCAACTACCTATGCGCTTGATCTAGGTACGGATAAGTAGTTGTTTCATGTTTGGGTTTTCTTTATGTGTACATATATTTGTAAAAGTCCTTGGAATAGGTATGGTAGTCGCTTACTATTAAGCTAGCCGTTCAGAATTAGTACCTTCCTTACAGATATAAAATCTAGGGTGTAGTTCATGAGTTATTACGAAGATGTTCAGTCATCTTTATGAGCGAAGCTGGCATTCATAAGACATGAGTTGGTTAACATATACCTTAGTCCCTATTTTATACTGTTAAATAGAAACTGTATCCGATCAATCATCGCAGTAACGGCAAATGCATATTCAAGATAGTCGAAACATTAAATAAACATAAAAAGAAAAATATGATCGAAGTGTAACTAATCTAAGTGCCTGTAAGAATGGGCTGAGAACAAAGTTCAGACAACGGCCGCAGCCGGTTTTTAAACCGCCTTCAAGTCATAAAACAGCTTTTGAGGTCAAAGACCAAAATGATGATTAGATAAGAAACATTTCATGGCTAAACTTTTATCGAAGTTAACATGCTGTTAATCGGCAAGTTGGTGACCATTTAGGTTTGAATTTAACATTTAGGAATTATGTATTTATACCTACTTGTAAGTTACGTTGTAAAGTTACGGGTGACCTAATAATGCTAACTGTCATCGTGTTACGTTATTTTTAATTAACTAGCTGTTTATAATGACGAAGTCACGGGAACTTTGGCAATATAAAATTAATAAGTATATTAATCAAAAACAAAATTAACTCCTAGAAGTATTTTAGAATTAGTTTAGCTGTGGAAACGATACAGACAATTATTAGAGTAAGTAACAAAATACAAATCGAAGTACACATTATGACGTACTTATACGATAACACAAGTTAAATATTTAATAATTATATAATATTGCATTCTGCTGCATAAAGGCGACAAGAGCCCAAAGCCAGATCTTGTACATTGTTCTTGCATGCGCCAGAACGAGACTCTAATTTACAGAATGTACCTATAGCTTTGTCTCACTCGCACAAACAATAACAATGCTCAGTAAGACACGGTTGTAAGGCTTCCAAATAAAACAATCGTCATTTTATCTGCTTAAATGAATATATAATGATACTATAGAATAAGACTGCTTAGGCATTCTGAACTAATATTATTATTATTAGGTATATTATTATTATAACATTATAACAACTATTAAAAGTGTAGAAAGTAATAAATCTGACCGGTTATAATAAAAGATCCTGTTTATCTTCGCAAGTGCAGCTTTCTCATAAGATATACCTACCTAAGTATAATCTAAGAATGCCATATTTAAGCACAATAGCACCGACCTAAATTCTTTGTCATAAAATAAGTAGCCAAACAATACTGGTTGCGTTAGTACAGTCATAATACCTCAATGACTGCTTGTTACTTGTTACGAGTCTTTTACTGAGTGTTAGGTATCTGGCGAATCAGGACATTAACACGTTCCCTGTCCCAAACAAAAAAGTAAAATTGAGCCGCAAGTCCAATAGCTTTTTTACAAAATACTGTTTTTATGTTGTCAGAAGAAAACAGAACTAAATAAAAAATTATAAAAAATAAATCGGAAGTAGGTATTATTACCCTGAAACACATATGGCTCAGGAGCGTAGAGAGACATTTTTATTCCTGCACGTTCATGAACCATATGTGGTTCAAGGAAGTTTTAATTTTTTACGAGTTTTTATCAAGATTTATTGATTGTTTACAATTTATTTATACAATTTATGTATCGTTTACAATGTTTACAAACGTACAATAATGATATTACCATAGATATTACATATCTACAAACGTCAGTGACAAATATTTTTTCACTGTAATCAGTGACATCAAAAAATCTTTTGACAGTTGCTGTCTAATCAGTGCCGTCGTTGTTTTGAATTTATTTATGTGTGTTTTTTCGTTGAAAATGCCCCGAAAACTTACTACTGAGGAATTGCGACATATACTGGAAGAAAGTGACTTCGAATTGAGCAATAGCGACACGGATTCGGGCGGCAAAAATAGCGATGTACAAGACGAGCCGGATTATGACGATTCGGATGGTGGTATGCAGGAACCAATTATTTTTGCTGATGATGAGGTAGATGATCCTGACTTTGATCCAGGTGAGATTTCCCATTCAAATATTGATACGGAGGCGTTTTATGGTGACAACGGTAGAGACTCACCTGAAGGTTCGCCGGATACCGTTACAAATCTGCCCCAACCGGGAACGAGCAGAATATTGCAGCCAAACAGAGCCAGAAGGTGGGCAGCTAGTGAGGTAATGCGCCTTTCTCCGCAGGAAATAAATAAAATTGATGAAGAAAATGGTTGGAAGCAGGAAATACTATCATATTCACGTTATCCTTATAATGCAAGCCCAACTCTTCATATCCAAGGAGAACAATCTGTTGTATCGATTTATCGACAAATATTGACCGATGAGATCTTAGATCTTATGGTCTCTCAAACAAATTTATATGCAATGCAAATGAAACAAAACGCTAATATGCCAATGCATAGCCGCATGAATCGGTGGACAAACGTTACACAGGTAGAAATGTTGAAGTTTATCGGCTTGTACATGTTGATGGGTATTGTGAAATTTCCCACATTGGAATCGCATTGGAAACTAGACGCGATTTACTACCATCCAATATTTCACAATGTAAATATGTCGTATAATCGCTTTTCATCTATATTGCGGTGTTGGCACTTTGTCGACAATGAAGCTCCCAGAGATTCGCAGGAACGTCTATACAAAATAAAGCCACTATTGGACCTTGTCATCAACAACTGGAAGAGTTTACATACACCTGGTGAATGTGTTGTCATTGACGAATCAATGATGCCGTTTAGAGGAAGGATATCTTTTCGTCAATACAACCCATCAAAAGCTCACAAATATGGCTTGAAAATTTATAAGCTGTGCACAGAAGAAGGATTTGTCTGGAACTATGTCATTTACATAGGGCGCGATCCCGAAATTGCTGATCTTGATAAGCCGGGTAGTGTCGTAGTTCAGTTATGCGATGGTCTTTTAGACGCTGGACGAGTTATTGTGTGTGACAACTTCTACAACAGTGTAGGACTAGCAAAATATTTACTGCAGCGGAAGACAGACTTATGCGGCACTCTGCGAGTAAATAGGGTTGACCTTCCATGGGCAATTAAAATAAAAAAAATGGGCCCCAAAAAAGGTGAATTAGTTGCTCGTCAGAAAGACAATGTAACAGTGATGAAATGGAGAGACAAACGTGACGTCGCAATGATATCTACATGCCACGACGCTAGCATGCAAATGTCTTCTGGGTACCGCCCAATGTCGAAGCCGAAAGCAGTGCTCTTCTACAATGACAGAAAGAAGGGGATAGATCTATCAGACCAGCTTTCAAGCTATTACGACCCCAAAAGAAAATCTCTAGCCTGGTATAAGAAGATTGCTCTGGATGTTTTGATTTGTGCGTCGGTTACAAACGCCACGCTATTGTATCATAAACTACACCCAACTGCAAACAGAAAATCTCGCAAAACCATATTACAAGCGCAGCAAGAAATTATCAGGGAGTTCTTGCAATTGGACAGTTCATCACATACGAGTGCCAATACACTGACTAATAGTCCAAGACCGTCTACTAGTTCGATCATAAGTCAACATTTTCTCTCAAAAATTCAGCGAAAAGAGGATAATAAAATTATCCGAAAACGATGTAATGGATGCTACGACAACTTGCGAAAAGATGGTGCAAGCTGGGAAATTGCTGCTAAACAAGTAAAACGAGTAGATACCGAGTGTTTGGAATGCAAAAAGACCTTTTGTTTGCCATGTTTCAAAAGCAAACATAATTAGGAACAGTTTTGAAATAATTGTGATTTGATAAATAATAAAAAATATTTTTCGGTACGTTTTGGCGTTTTTCTTTACCATATGATCGATTTGGCACGTCCCATGCAAATTAAGTACAGTACCAGCGCGTCCCGTGGAAATATTCGCTATTGAATTTGTATATGTTCCCTGACACACATATGGCTCAGGAACTTATTAGTGCTTTCTAAGCGCAAGTTTCCTGAGCCATATGTGGTTCAGTGGACTGGGAACGTGTTAATTTACACGTACCGTTAACCTGAATTACCTAAATTTTAGTCTATAGAGAGAACTTTCAAATCTAAAGATAATGCAAGGTTTGACTTCTTTTATAAATACTCTTAGGACTTAGGTACATCCTGAAATTGCGTATAAATAGTAAGTAGTATCGTAGTACTTAACTACATATTCAGTGCTTGTCATATCTGCCAAATCATGATACGATTATGTAAATTTTGACATAGGCAGCACAATATCTAAGTCTGTAGCTCTAAAGCTCTACCTAGTCTTAAGCTAGCACCTAATAGTAATACTAATCTAGTACCAAGTAGGTACCTATGTATAATCAGTAGTAACGGTACCCTAGCTTACACAACTTAATACGTATTGAAATAGACCTTGGCTTCAATTGACAAAAAGTAGGAGGAAACAGAAATAGTAGCGTAGGGCAACTATAATATCAAACCTCTATAAAGCTTCATTGACAAATAAATTCGGTTTTCCCGCCAAAAATATCAAAATATCGCTCGACTGGAGCGGTTAGCGTAACGTTGCCGTTCTGTGCTACACACTACTGCAATCGAATATGAACTTTGTATCGACCACATTAGGGTTATATTAGCTAGGGATAAATATATTTTAATTTGTCTACTGAGAACATAGAGTGAGCGCTACTAAACTGTGCGTTTATGTCAAATTATAGTATTTTAGTCTATTATAGAAGTTCTAGGTGAAAATATGTTATCGGTAAGTGTAATTTGAGGCTGATCGTACATAGCTACAATCGCGAGAGCGGAATTCGCACGCCGGCGCAGATCAGCTACTGATGTGATATGACCGATGGTATCGATGCCTACATTAACACAAACAATATGAAGACATAATAAACTTTCTACAACCGACTAGCGTTAAAAGAAAGTATCATAAATATCTTTCGATGAATCCCTGATAATAAATGGTCCATACCGAAACCATCATTGCATTTTTAGTCAGGACGAAAAACATATTGCTTTGTGGTAAAATAATTAAGACGACCATAAACTATAATAATATAGTTTTCTCCTTATAATCTGTAATAATACATAGATTAATTAAGCTGGAGTCTAGTTGTAAACAAGTGTAGTTTGCTAACGATCTGTTATGCCCGTTCCTATCTATGCCGAACGCTTACCAGACTCGACTTTCGCCATACTCAGCACTTTTGGGCCATAGCAACCATATTTCCATACCTAGAAAACTACTCAAGGAACCTGCCAGCCCCAGTCTCTGTCCGATTTTCGAGCTGTTTACTTGTTTATTATTTTCTATTTCTTTAATTAATTTAATTCTATTTTCAAGGACAAAAATATATTTTTTTGTAGACCTAAATTCGGTCAGGGCGCATAATAAGTATTTGGTGGCAGCGGTAAAGGGATTAGTAAAAGTCCCTCGCAAACGACTCCCTTCCGTGTTAAAATTAAAGTTCTATTACGAAAAATTACCAAAATCGTGCTTGGCCATGTGAAGTGAAAACTAAATGTAAGCAAGAAAAGTGGTCTAATATAAATATAACAATTATATCGCTCGTGTGAAGTTATCAGCAGTGCTATAAACCCTGTGGTTCACCTCTGTGCTAAATCCAACAGCCGAAAATAAATATTAAGTACTTACCAACCTCTCTGAATAAATAAGCGAAAATAGTAAGAAGACGCAAAAACCTGTAAGGAGAAGATCTTGAGTACTTACCCTTGTATCCAGTTCACGAAACGTAATCACAATCACTAAAATCCTTTCATGGTCACCGTAGCCCGAGGACAGCTTTGCTTACCTGTCGCCGTAGGTTCTGTAACCGTCGTGCGTGAGTCTCTGCTACAATAGCTGAAAGGACCTGTGACCCGAAATTATTTAATAATGTTTCTGCCCATCCTGTGAGTTATTTTATTTCTATATTTTTGGACTGTGTTAGGCCGTGATTGAAAAATCTTTAGTTTTCATTGTGTTTCAAGCCTAAAACACATATGATTTACGATAAAAAATAAGTTTAACACAAGCCAAAGTTGTTTATATTGCAATTTTTTGTGAATTCTTGTGTAGGTACATTTCATCGTCTTATCATCCTAATAACGATTATTAATTTCTATTCCATATTAAAACCTTTGTTATAAACTTACAAGTTACCGTGAGCAGTGTTATCGCTCGTCGCCCACGTATTAGGTGGCCGACCTTTGGAGAATAAATAATGGTGTAGTACAGTGCACAGTTTAAGCTCATCTTACAACGCAAGTTATAACCTTGGCCTTATCATGGCCATCTAATAACCGAAAATGGATTGAAACCGAACCCTGAAAAAGTCAAGGCTTTTCCCAACACTAACTCATCTCCTAAAAAAGGATACCTCTTTCTTGTGGGAGAACCAAAAGCAGCTATTTTTTAAAATACAAACTCAACTCTGCTCCTGTGCTTATGTACCCGAATTTCACTTCACCTTTAATTTTAACATACGATGCTTCTAATCATGCAATTGGTGCCGTTCTGAGTCAAGGTTCGATTGGCAAAGATAGGCCAATAGCCTTTTCCTCTCGCACCCGTAACAAAAGTAGAAAGATCTCCTGGCTATAATTTTTGGATGCAAAACCTTCTGTCTGTATCTCTATGAGCGAAAATTTCAAATTATCATCGATCACAGGCCCTAAAAATGGCTCTTCAACCACAAAGATCCCGGTAGCAAGTTGCAGAGATGGCGGCTAAAATTAGAGGAGTTCGATTATATAATCGCCAACCAGAAAGGTAAACTCAATGCAGCAGCTGGCGCATTATCTCGCTATCCTGTTAACCGTATTAACGAAGAAATCCTCAACCTCGTCAGTCCATTTAATGACAACCTTGACTTCAAACTTACCTAATTTAACACAAAATCCTTTAACTGTGTCCCAAACTGCTCCGGATCCTAGCTCCATCCCAAGTGGATATCCTGAAATCAATGCCAATCCTGAAATACATGCTAAACATGCTAATCCTGAAACAGATGACAATCATAACTTACCTCCAACATCTCACAGGGACCCTCCGCTGTCTCCTACATCCTAAAATCATTCCAAATTCTCAAATTCCTACCAATGATCCTCTAGAAATTCTTAACATCAACGACGATAATTATTTCCAATTCCTAAGAGCAATGAACAGTAAAAATTTTGAGTCAAATGCCAAAATCTTAGAATCTAATTCTAGTGTACTTATCTACTAAAGTACTTGTTATCCCCACATCTATTGACCTTGATGAAAGTAACCTACCTACACGAAGAAGATATTTTAAATGATTTAACAAACAGAGAGGAAATTCTCAATAAGGAAAGAGTATTGTATTAATTTCTAAAACTTGAATACAAAAATAAAGACGTGTATCTACACCTTACTAAAGTTAATTTTTTTGATAATGTTACTTACGAAGACCTATACACTAGTCTGGAGAATCTACGTAATGAACTAATTATAAATTCACCAACTAATAAGCATTACAGATTTCAAGAGTTCTTTTTGAATCTCATTCACACACCAAACTATACAATATCATATTATACTTATTCCATAATGTAGATATATTCGTAATCGTTTATTGTAACGCTATTATCTTTCCATCCTTAAGTGATATAAAAAAGATTCTAAAAGATAATCATGACATACTCGTTGCAAGTTATTTAGAAACAATCAGAATGCTAAAAAGAATTCAGGAAATATATCATTAGAAAAGCAAGGAACGATGTAAAACATTATGCGTTATAAATTTCAATTACGATCTTTTTAAACAAACCTCGCCTTTCTAAAAATTAAGCAGTTGTGGTCTAGTCCATATCACCCTCAGGTGCAAGACGCTCTTGAGTAAAGTCACTCGACTCTAAAGGAGTATCTCAAGTCGTTCGTGAGCGACGATTAGGACGATTGGCATCATTATGTCTATTATTATACATTTTAACCTATAATACTACAGTTCATTGCACTACTAATTATACGCTTTACGAACTAATCTTTGGTCGAAAACCCTTTATTCCAGATTCTGTCTATGATTCTTCATCTGGTCCTACTTAACCCGAATTTTTGAAAATGTTTATTCACCGATTTAAACATACACGGCAAAAAGCAATCGAAAACATCAATAACTCTTAGCAGAAATCAAAGAAATAGTACGATATTCAAATGAGACCTAAACGATATTAAATTGGTGATCTTGTATACTTTCGTAATTACCTGAGACTTAGAAAAGCGTTATCACCATAATGGAAAGAGCCTTATAAGGTAATTAAAGTTCACGTCAATAATACAGTAACATTGCTTATTAATACGCGCCATGTCATACACCATTATGATCAAATAAAATTAGTAACACGTCGTGCGGCGTAATCGGTAACATTAGGTATTATCATATTTAACATTTTTCAGGACTACTCTACTATTCCTTCCGGTGTCACTAGTAGGTAGTGACTCACTACATTCAATAGCTTGTTCAACAAATGGATAAAAGCTCTAGGATATATTTTAATTCTACAAGTACTATGAAAAGATGCAAATCCTATGCAGCAGAATGCTCGGAAAGACATAGGGTCACTCCCCAAAAATAACACTATGGCTATATAACGGCGTAATTAGACCAACAATAACATACAGTGCTATCGTATGGTGGACCAGGACTGACCTCAATACCGTCATCAGAGAATGGCATGCTCAGCAATAACAAGGTGTATGAGAACAACACCGACAGCCGCCCTCGAAGTCATCCTAGGGCCCTCTTAGACCTTAACATACAACAAGAAGCGACTATAGCCGGAATACGGCTGAAACACCAGGGCCTGTGGAGAACCACTAGGAGTCCACCTGCATCGATCATAGAGCGAACTACAGCTTACGAACCACTGCTTGCCGCCCCGTGTGACAAGATCCCAAAACAATATCTATTTAAAAAACTACCATATATAACTTTATGAGGAACAGAGAAATCAATCGGGAATCAACGAGGTCCGAGTCTACACTAATGGCTCAAAAACCATACAGGGAACGGGCGCTGGAGTTCACTCCCTGAATCTCAATATAAACATATCTATGACACTAGGCTCACATAGGTCTATCTTCCAATGCGAATGTGTGGCCATCACGGAAATCGCCACCGCGATCGACAGGAGACGGATTGAAGGCTACACGATACGAATCCTCTCCGACAGCACAGCAATACTTAGAGCCCTAGAGAGCAATAGCTGCAACTCCAGGCTCGTTTACGAATGCCACCCTGCTCTTGAAAGAATTTCGATGAAAGACATTGTGATTTTACAATGGATAAAGGGGCACAGTGAATCACAGTAAATTATTTTTTTGATTTCTCTGTAATCTGCTAACAGTAATACTATGCATCCTGACTATCTGGCTTAGATATAAATAATATAATCTTACTTTTAAGAATATCTGACGTAGTCCCTTACTACAGTAGTAATAAGATAATATTTGTTGTAAGAATACCTCTAGTTTACCAGTCTGATTTTGATCTTAATCAAGTAATACCAATATCTGTACAACATGATACCAATTCGCCTAATTCTTATGCAATGATTGTACCGACAACCAATTTTATTGCTCTCATTAAAGAAAAGTTGGCTCATTGTTCTCTTAAAGGCACAACACGTTGTAAATCTTTATTGTAAATCTTTAGATAAAATTGTGATATGTGACATCTCTAATATATTATCAGTTAGTTCTGAACCTATATGTGAAATAGAATTATAATAACTAAATTTGTAAAAGACTTGGCGTCTCAATGTGAAACTAAATTTGTTTATTGTAATGTTAACATTTGGCAAAGTCTTGGCTCTAATTTTTGTACAATCTCAAATGACGAAATTGTCTGTTCAATGTTTGTCTAATATGACTGAAATAACTATAAGGTACAGGTTTGTTAAACCTTAAACCACAAAATATTGCATTCTGCAAAAATATTACACTATTATCTATGTCAGAATTAACATATAATATAAGAAGTAATTAAATTAATTTAGATTTTAACCTAATACAAGATAAGTGTTGTACATTAAGTACATTTAGTGAACTGAAAGTTAATGTTTTAATGTCCACAATTACAAACATCGATTTACAAGGCTTAACACGTTCAGTGCGGAACGAGGTCTAATACGCCTCGTATGTGTGTCTTCCTTGCGGTGCGGCTAATAAAAACATATCAAGTCTTCTCTGCCTGTCGGAGACCGTAACTTCAATTTGATTTAGTTTAGGAAAGAGATGAATATATACTAATCAAAACAAAATAAGGGCCGGGCCACCAGTAGACGTAGACCAAAAATTACTTAGTAATATAGAAAAAGTAAAAACTTTCACGGATATTTTTGTTTCCCATCACAACAATCTATGTAAAACTGCCCTTATTAAGTGCGGTAAGAGGTCTATAAGACCACTCATTTTCTTTTTCCTACAGATTATAAATAACCAGCTCTCTGATGTACGCTTTAAGATTCAGGTTAATCGATTCATAATTGATAATAGTGTACCAAAAACTACAATATGTATTTTTTTAATTAAGCTGTGATAATGCTTTTAATTTCTTAAACGTTACGGATTCTAATAAACTGATTAGCGCCATGATGATAGTTTTCAAACGAGGTCTTAACGCTCCGTACCGAATGAACCGGAATGGAAAGAATACAAAAATGAGTGCCGCTGTCAACGTGTTAAGACATCTCAAAAGCCTTACCGATGGTACGGATAAAACCCTTGATGATTTAAGTAATAATTTTGCAACTAATGTAATATCTCACACTAGTTTATCTCTTTCAACGATTATATTAATTCTAGTAATTTCATTATTTGCATTTCAACATCGCAAACTAGTTTGGAAAAAATGTAATAAACTTGATATAAATCCAGTAGAACCTGACAAGTATAGTATAGTAATAGAAGTACAAACTACTTGTCCTAGAATAAGAGTTATCTAAGTTCTTCAATATAGTAGCTCGGCTAGATTATTATTATGTTAAGCTTTGCTTTACTGACAATTATTTACCTATCCTGACATCTCTCTATTTTTAAGTAAACTTACCTGTAATGGTAAGTTTGCTCTTGGGCGGGGAGGTGTTATGTCCAGTCCTCTCTATGCCTAACGCTTAACAGACTCGACTTTCGCCTTACTCAGCACTTTTCGGCCATAGCAACTATATTCCCATACCTAGGAACCACCCAAGGAACCTGCCAGCCCCAGTCTCTGTCCGATATCCGAGCTGTTCACTTGTTAATTATTTTCTATTTCTTTAATTAATATAATTATATTTTCAAGGGAATACAATTTTTTTTAAACCTATTTTCTGTTATGGCTCGTAATAGATCGCACTAAAATATACGTGCTCACAATCCCCCAGCAAGATATATGAAATAAAAATGAAATTAGCACTTTCTGTTATCTCTGTTGTTGACAAATTGCATGTATTCTATTTACTCTGTGCTCACTGTAAGAAGTGACATTTGCTTGCAATTAAATGCTTGCTACCGATAGATGGCGCAAGAAGCGAGAGTCTTTGGAGTTTAGACTTAACAACATTAATATGTACGATCCTGAATCCTGACTAGAATGCGGCTCCCGCTGAAATTTCTAATATCGGTAAACTACACGATGATCCTTACTGATACTAATTAATTACTAAGATTGGTTTGGTATTCATCTCAGAACAGAGATATTTGTCTATGTTGTGGTATTCATAACTATAAGGCTAATTAACTCTAATTATATATAAATACTAGCTGACCAACGCAACTTCGTCTGTTTCAAATAAGAGAATTTGCCCCGTTATTGCAATATTTTTCATTAATGCTCTTCTCCTATTGGTCATAGCGTGATTTTAAATAGCCTATAGCCTTCCTCGATAAATGGGCTATCCAACACTGAAACAATTTTTCAATTCGGATCAGTAGTTCCTGAGATTAGCGCGTTCAAGCAAACAAACCAACAAACTCTTCAGCTTTATAATATTAGTATAGATTATTTCAAATTATTTCAAACTAGATTTGCCCGCGACTTCTCGTAAATGTATGTTCGGTTAGATTAGTTTAGTTAGTAACAGTACTTTTTCTGGTACAAGGTACCCTATGTCCTATTCTGTTCCCTTAAAAATGTGTATGCAAAATTGCATGATGGTTAGCCGAGCAGCTAAGGCATCAAAGCGTAACAAACAAACAAGCTCACATTCCCATTTATTATATTAGTCAGGATATACCTAGTCATTTTAATTTCTTGTTAAAGTTGGGCATTATATCTAGCTACCTCAGACCACGCTGACTTGATTGAGTACATCTTACTTCATAAATCGTCTTTATCCTCTGTTTTAATTTACATATGTCATGTTCTTTTTTCTTCTCGTAAGAAAGAGTCATATATTGAAGCACCCATTTATACTATATCAAAAGAGAAGAATCAAGTCGTTATAGCAATAATAATTTATAGATTTATAGTTTATTCATTATTCAGTGCGCGTGGTTTTAATACATCTACAGAAACTTAGTTGGTTAGAAAATTATCTATTGCTGATCTGCCGCTTACTATATATATAGTAAATATCTATGAAACACCATCTTGTTTGTCTTTATTAATATAATAATACATAGATCAGAATTACTAAATTTACACGATAAACACTGCTTTTACAGAATTCGTTGTAAGATAAGATTGTATTATTTTGTGTAATTTTACACGATTGTTAAGTTGAAATCATAATATCTCATGTATGAGAGGTCCACCATCTTAGCTAACCGTAACCATAGCTGCTGAAAAGCAACCGAAGCGTCCATCCAGAAAAGTATAAAAAACAGGTCAATATTTGCAAAAATAGTTAATAGTCTATTAAAATAAACCACGATAAAAGAGTAGTTTAAATCAAGATTTAATTATTAATTTATACACAGTTATTTTACTAGGTAAGTATTTATAAGAAATTGTGATTAACACTAAAGGAAAAAATATCGATTTTGGTAAAATCTAAAAGGCAATCATTAAATGTTTTCCAGACAGATATAAAAACCTTGCTGAATTTGGAAATATACACTGTATTATTGCACTGTCATCAGTAGGTAGGTAGTGCAGCTCATAGATAAGACACTGGTGCAGCCAATAAGGATCAATCTATTTAAGGTAACGTCAAAGAAAAGTGTCAGATTTGAATTGTTAACGATGTTTAGCCACAGAAATGTGGATAACAGCTATTATTATCAAAATGGGTGCCTAAATAAATGTTAGCCTTCTTTTAAACTTTGTTTAGAGTAGGTAATAGGTACGCATTGACTAACCAGTCTCAATATGTTAATTATTGGGTAATATTTAAATTAGGAACGTCAATTACTTACCTCCAAATGATAATCTCATAAGCATACGGGTATGGGATTATTTTTTGTAGGTACTTACATAGCAGTACATTACTATGTGTATTTGTTAAACATTCCAATAACATTATATAAAAAACAATTCCAACATTATATTAAATCTAACCAAATCTAATTTGTACCAATCTAATGAATGCCATGTAGGTACCTACTTATTGTAAAACGTGAAATATAATGTCGAAATAATGTGTGTGTGAAATATAATATAATGTCAATTTGAAGATACAAAATTAATGCTCAATATTTGCATAATAGAATAATGAAACTGCGCTAGATTTCTAGTTTATTTCGTACTATTCATAAAAAGAAATATATTTTCGGCTCTCCTAAGTAAAACTTTTTTTCGGTAGTGTCAGTTTTTGTTTTAACGTTCAATACCTAAAAACTTCTATACCCGTTAAGTCATTACAAAATTCACAAACCACAAATTCTCCTACTTACCTACGCAGATATTAGCAAAATTATTCTTACCTACCTAAATTCACCTTCTAGCCGCTGTACTTTACTTACACGCAAACAAATATTAAATTATCTTTTCTCAGGATATTTGGAGAAAACTGTTATTGACCATCCAAGAATCCTAATAATAGGCCCTTTTAACAGTTGTAGTCTCGTCCTAGTGTCGCTCGTAACTATTAGATATTATCGAAACGCCATCATGCGATGTTGCCACACTTATCACCCCAAACATGTGACGCGACGTTGCCAAATCGCACCCAAAATATTTCATGAGTAGCTAGATTTGGGATTTGGTCCCCTTTTTGTACCTGCTAGCTCCGTGGAACTATTGTTAGAGTTTTATGGTACAGGCTAGAAGCATTTTTGTATAGCGGTGAGATAAAGCACTGAAATCTGGTAAATTAATTTAGATAAATCTTGTATTAGATTGAAGTTAAGTACCTAACCTATGTACGAAATTTTATTGCTTATTTTGTGAGTGATAAATCAATCAAACGTAATTTTAAGGTAACACGTTACCCGAATAAATAAGATCCTTCTAACAAACGTACAGTTTATATCAAATATAAATAAGTAACTTTTCAAATCTATTTACAGGATTTATAGTTCCTTTATCCCTACAAACGCTTAGATATGTGAGAATTCGTACATATTGTATTCGCGATCTCTTTATTAAACGAAAATGGCCAAATATCTCATTACGGTTGAAATTAATGAATTAAACTAACATTCAAAAACTTTAATAAACTTCAAGATATGTGTACATTTGTGGCACAGCCGCATTTTCACTTATTTAAGCCGCATTCCAGCTTACGTTCAAACTGAGACAGCCCGTCTAAGAATTTACCCAACTCAGCCCTACAGCAAATAGTGATCAAGCAAGCTTGCAAGGTGAAAATTGCTTCAATTCATTCAGAACATGACATTTTTGATTTTTGCACGTTACAAATTATTCGTTAAGTTCGAAAATTCCACATATGTTCCATCGAAATATAGTCACTTAAGACGAGAGTAATGTAGTATTTGGAATATCACATAAGTATGTGATCGCTTTTAAGTTGCCCTGCATTAGTAGTCATTCCTAAGTGTTATAAATATGATAGGCTAAAAATAAATACCTAATTACATTTGTATCAGATTTTTGATCGATTAGTGGAAAATAAGATTGTGGGAGCGCTAGTGATGTTCGAATACAGCAGTGCAATACTATGTTTATTATTATTATTATAGATTGGTAGCACAATTATAGGGCCTGTTCTAAAATGAAAGATGGGTGCTAAGTAAATTTCGACATATTTTTCTATTGCTAGCGAATTCAGCAGATGATTTGTTACCGGCCTATCTCTATCTTTCCTATTCGTTTCAATATTACGGTAAGCATAACGGCCGTTGCTCATTCCCTTATTGATATACCTATAGATACTTTACAATAGATTTGATCATGGACATCGAAAACCTGTTGCCCAGGCGTTTTGATTTTGATTTCGTTCTTCAATAACAGTATAGGTGGAAATTAAACTACTTTAGGTATATGGATCGCATTATATTTTTTTAAATAAACAACGCTTTGTAGTCCATATAAAGTAGTTAAATATCAATGTATAACACTTTGAGGACATAATTATAGGTTTACAATTATATTCGCGTGAACGTCAGACAATCTTAACAGCACAGGTATTGACAATAGGAATACAACTAGCGTAAAAGAGAGCTATCATTCGAATAAATTTGGCGCGCTTAAAATAAAATGATGATTGGTATCAGTTTAAAGTGATTAACCAATCAATCTTTAAACTGTCATCAATTGTCGAAATTAATATACCTAACCTAACTAGGTTAGGTATATTAATCTTGACAATGTATGAAGAACAACTTCAATTCTAGTGTAACTTAGTGCGGCGAAAAAGTACCTACTACCAAAAGCATTTTGGTCTATTAATTGTACTTAATCAGATTGAAGTAGATGTCGCTATTTTTAGGCAGATTTGTAGTATCTAAGTCAATTTGTAAATAAAGTAAACAAATATAAAAGTCTACCACACTACAGCAAATATTCTCTCTCTCTCTAGATCTGATATAATATATAGTTACATAAATATATCTACAGCATTTTGGTCGTGCAGATTACACAGTCCAACTTTATTATTTTTATAGACACGTTTGTCATATTGTTTTGAAGTGTGGAAAGCTTGGCGAAAATCATTTAATTGCTCACTGAATAATCTGATAAAAGTATTTCTTTTTTCAGTACAAAAAGGTACTGTCGTGGATTTTTGATAAATGGAATGAAATCATAGATGGAGAATGAGTGAGTTAGCATACGGTATAAAGTGATTTTTTGAACAGCGTACCCATTAAAGTCGAATTGTAGTATCTTTTGGTTGCTTTTGAATATTTATTGCTTTTTACGTGGGATAACTTTATTAGACCTAGATAGATCTTTGTTTGGCACTAGGAATAATACCTGCATTGCGGGGACGTAACAAACATTCAACAACGGACATAAATAACATCTAGTCTTTAACAGTGAGTGTTTTTAGTGACGTCACTAGTATGTGAGATAAATTGTTGTTAACATTATTTATTATACCTATCACTAGATTTGGCTTGCACTTTTATGTAAATTTTGTATTTTGTAAAATAAAGTACTGTTCCTACTTTTTTCTAGATGGAAGGCGCTCTATGTCCTTTACTGTAATCCCTGACAATTTAGTTAGCAGGCGTGAAAGCGTAACAAACAAACCTTCATTCGCAATTATAATATTAATTAGGATGTATAAAATTTACCAAAATTTCGTGATACTCAGTCTTTGAAATGTGTAGAGGCTTTACATGAGTCGTTGCACATTCTTGTAAAAAGGACCTGTGGCAGCAAGCAGCATAAGATGCTCATTATAAATAATTGTTATTAACTTCAACCGTGTGAATTAGTAGCAGGTGGCAAAGGAGCGTTCCTTTTGACCTAACGTTCTAAGACCTAATAATAAGTAGGTACCAATTTAGTTTTGGTTGCTGGCGATCAATATTTGAATCATTTTGTGTTACATTATGGAAAATAATTGAATCCCTGGTATTATTAAAATTGTAAAGAAGCTAATGTACGAAGTAACATAACTAATCTTTTTCATAAACAATGGAGATAGCCTATGCATAAAAATATATAATCCGTAATTATTTTTGGGAATTAGGGTCAACCTGTATTGATCATGGTTTATATTGACGATACAGTAGAGAAAGAGCTTTTTTTAGCTATAAGCAGCATAGCTATTGATTTTTTAGAGTTCGAAGAAACTCTTATACAACAGCTTTGTCCGTCTGTCTGTCTGTTAGGTATACAACTTTTAACTCAAGAACCGTAAGAGCTAAAGACTCGCGGTCAGCGCCATTCGACTCAGCATAGTCGATATACCCCCGAAATGACTATGACCTTTGACCTCTAACCTCAAGGTCACGTGGTATCACGTGACCTTTGCATATAACTTGAACCATATTTTCGAACTCTAAGATTTACGGCAATTCATTGCGGTTTCTCACTTGTATGTTGTTGTTATAATATTTTAATTACTATTTTCAGAGTATTCCGCTTTTGGCACCAATTTTTTCGGCACCTAAGCTACTCCACTTTCAGCACCAATAGGTATTTTTATTTGGTGCCGAATATGGAATAAAAAAATTTATTAAATTTTATTCCTCATTCAGCACCTACGCTACGGTGCGGTAGTGTTTAGTGATGATATTTATAACAAACTTATCGATAAAACTTGCAATTGTTTTTATAATAATCAGTCTGTTTATATCTAATATTTAATGATATACTGATTGACAGTTATTACTACTAATCAAATTAGCTCTCCTCTCCTATTTTATTATCGATGCATCTATCTCTGCAAAACAATTAACAAAAAGTAATTCACACCCTATATTCATATTATATAATAATAACTCTTTTTAGTAAATTATCCATGCGATTGATTTCTAATATTACCTGTCTATAAATAATTTAAACTTATCTGATAATCTCGTACTAGGCCCCATGTAGCCGTACGTTCTAGACGCTGATAGTCATTAATATCTTTATTTAAAGTCTTAAATTCAAAACATGATTATTAATCTATATACATGTAAATATAAGCAATAAAAATAGAAGTTAAGGAAGCAGAACACTGTACCTAGTGAACATAAATTATTTATAAAATATGTGTATTTTTTTAAATATTATTTAATAAATACATATTAGGTATGTGATATGTTAAAATTGAAATAATAAAAGTATAGATGATTTTTATCGACAAGTTTTATTTAAGAAGACTGTGCAAAAGTAGATACATCTCATCACTGATGAATATCGTAGGTGCTGAATGAGGAATAAAATTTAATATATTTTTCTTCCACATTCGGCACCAAGAAAAAATACCTATTAGTGCTGAAAGTGGAATAGCTTAGGTGCCGACACCATAGGTGCCGAAAAAATTGGTGCCGAAAGCGGAATACTCCCTATTTTCTGATGAAATGAATACTACTAAAGGTACCATACCTATATTTATTATATAGATATAGGTATGGTACCTTTTAAATTAGCCTTAATAAAGGGTTTGTAGTAGGCTTACCATAGAGAAGTCTATATAATACGAATCTTCCAAAATATCATTACTCCTTTGTTCAGATACACAATGTAAGGTTTGGGGATAATCCAAACATAAGTTCATGTATTTAGTGGTATGAATAGCATGAACGAAAATTCCCGTTACATCACTTTTTCTTTTCACGGTAAGCCTACAAATCCGTATAACTATTCGTTTAAGGTACATCAAGCTATTTATGGACGCTGTGATTTTTACTTTTAGGGTTAAGTGGTTTATACACAAAAATTGTAATGATTTCAAGAACCATCTAGTCCCTGATATTTATATCATTACGGTTTTCTTGATAGGTAAGGAATGATTTTATCTTTATGAACAAAACACAACTACTTAGGTCCATACGCAACGATATAATATGCAACTTTACGAAGTGTGCACAAGTTAAAATAACTATTGTTACGTGCTGGGCTCGACGGATAAGAATATAAAACAATATTACCGACTAAACACGTTTTATTCTAGCACACAATTTACTTTAATACACTACAGACACTATACTACACTTTTCCACTGTAACTGCTTCGAACTCCGTAGTATTTTCGCTTCCGTTCGCTTCGATGAACACTTGACCGCTTACGATTGTAAACTGACTCGGCGGTGCGCGTGCGCTCTATTTATACGTGGGTAAAGCGCTTCTGGAGTTTTCCAGAAAACGTCACACACGGCACGCAACAGCGCGATGATTCGAGAATGTGCCAGCACTCTCCACTCGACTCGTACCGACAAACACGTAGTTCCGTAAGATGTCAATAGATGGTGCTGTAAAAAATTATTAGAAAGGACTGCCGGCCGTGCCGTCAGATGGCACTAGCCGTAACACTATCATTAATAAACAACCGTACAAATAGCTTATTTCTTATCAAGTGACATCTATAACAACGCAAATTTTGGTATAAGTTTGATTTTAATGTATGTACTAGATCTTTGAACCAATCGACCCTTCCAGGATAAAATAATGTGAAAGTCTTTTTGGCGAAAATTTGTTATTGATACACATATATATTGATATAACCCTAATATTCCGTTTTCAAGCTGCTTCGAACTGTGTATTTAAAATGATGATATTCGCAAAAATATGTAAATGGATTTACTACCTAGAAAATACCGCAACATAAAACTTATAATAATGATGTAAATAACACTAATTCGCCACAAATGCTGTAAAAGATATAATTTCATAATTATAGAACACTTGCTTCTGCGCGCCTTCACCCGCGTGATACCTACATCAATAAAAGTAGACTGTGTCCTTTCCCAGGTTTTAAACTACCTCTGTATCAAATTTCATCCAAATCGGTTGAGTGGTTTAGTCGTGAATAGGTAACAGACAGACAAAGTTACTTTCGAATTTATAACATTAGCAAGGATAGTGAGGATAAAGAACTAAAAAATCTATTTTCACCACAATACACTAAAATAAAGAGAAACGTGAAACTATGATTTTATTTTTGGTTCTTCTGGAAAGTAGTATGCTACTTTCATCCTTGAAGGGTCGAAATATTGCTTATTTGTCTGTCTGCAGATACTAATAAGTATCTACTTCACAAATCTCATATCGGCTGTTTGAAAACTCGAACTGTTAGCAAACGTTTCATATAAAATACGTAAACTGAATGAATGAAGAATACTTACACCCTACGTAAACTTCCATTGGACTGTGAAATATTCTAATGAAGTAGCCTGTTAAAAGGTTCGAGTTAGTTAAGCGAGATTGCCTGAACTTGTAGAGCTATATACGTCTATGAGGGAAGAGGCAAATACAATTATTATTAGTGCGCCGGCCGGTATTGATAATAACATCATGGAAGTGCCCCGGGCAGGTAAAGTGGACGCGTAATTAAAGCGGTATGGAAGACGTGAACGGCACTTCATAAAATATTGAGCTTTCTTTATTTTAAGAGTTTAAAATATATATGAAATATGATGTGTTTAAGAATATGCTCAGCTTTCGAATGCAACTTGGTTTAAGTGATGATCATCTCGCACCAGCCTAAAAGTTTATCAACTGTGTGGTTGTTCGATTGTCACAACGGACAATGATTTGTTTGATTTGTTTATTGTAAGTAGTTATGAGCTCCCCTGTGACGTAAAGCTTAAGTTTCAGTAGACGTAGCATTTCTGAAATCTAAATTATGCTTTAAAAATATACCTAGAGCTTAACGCTACATACCGAAAGAGCTGCTTTATAAAATAAATATACTTAAATGAAAAAACCTAAACGGATGATTTTATTGCATGATCTGTACAAAATTTATAATTTTAAGACAAGATTATTTTTGTTATTAAAGATAAAATGTATGTAAATATAATTTTTAAACGATATGGTAAGGTAAATAATTTTATTTTTGAATTAATATTTATAATTTTATAGTCACTAATCGATTTGCACAAAAATGCGGGTTAAATAAATATAAATTTATTTTATTAATATAATAACCGTTAAAACAAGTAGCCAGGTGTCAATCTTAATACACAATCCAGATATGGCATAGACTAGGTAATTGTTTTTTTTTTGTAGTACGCAACGTTATGTTGATTGAAACAACTCTCCACCAAACATGGCGCATGTTTGGTGGTAGAGTTGTTTTAATCATTGATAGATTTATTAATCATAATGGTTTATTGACAAAATAAATCTATAGGTATATATGAAAATCAATGCCACTTTTCGTTGTAATTAAACTCCTCCTAAACGGCTGGACGGATTTGAATGATTTTTTTTGTGTGTTCAAGTGGATTCGAGGGTGGTTTAGACGTGGTTTTTTTTTTTTTTTCTCCTGTACAGGACAACGTCTGTCGGGACAGCTAGTTATTTATATTATATTCATGCTTAGTGAAATGCCAATACCAATACTTTATTATTAGGAGTGTGGTACTTTGCCCGGCAAACGACAATAATAATATGGTCGTCCGTCGTCGTTTGTCTATTACGTGAAGTCTAAAACTATAGTTGACGAATTGAAGCAAGGATACCTAGTACAAATTCGCTTCAACAGTTTATCCGTTAAAAATAATAAACAAAACCAGCTACTTTCATATTCTAAAGTATAAATATATTTTATTTAATCAAAATGATTTAATAGGGATCTTGAGTATTGTTTTATAAAATAAATTGACCCTTGTTCATAATAACCCGCCGCACTACAGCTACTTAATTCGGACGCTTCATGTATAAAAATCTGAAAATTTACACCCATATAATATGATGACTCTTGGGTGAGTCCTACATGTGTAAACCGTGCGTAACATGACGACCTTCAATCTCCAAACTAACGATTCGATTGATTATCAATTTCAGGCGTTTATTACTTAATTGATGATTTAGACTTGGCAATAAAATGTCTTTTCTTTGAAATGTCTCAATTGGTAATCTCAATATAATATACCTATATAAAGTTTTATATCTGCATCATTGTGAAGATTGGATAAGGTTTGTCTTAATTTTAAATATTCATGTTATAATTTACAAGGAACAATGTCCTGTAAACATTACCTAAAAGGCGCCACAGATACAGCCCACAGAATATTAATCTGCAATTATTTCTATGGCTAAATAAATCCTTATCTTCTTCTTCTTCTTCTTTCGGATACCTATATGTAATTTTTTATACAATTTAATCATAATTTGACATGCCAACATGTTTGTGAGAGTGATTCGATTTACCGGCAAACTTAAGAAAGTGCAGCGCAGGTTTGATAATAGTATAATGTGCCTAGTAATCAGCAAAAACCTCGCTCCCAATTATGTCGGTTTTTAAAACAGCTGGCGAAAGGTAGCTTTTACACATTTATATCTACGTCTTCGATGAAATACAGGAGTGAATCAATTTACTATTTTGTTATAAAATAAGCCTATACATTAAAATATGTAAGATATTTGTCTTTAAAGTGGGACCGATGTCGGCAATGCAATGGTTGGAAATCAAAAGATAGCTGCGTCTTTCCTCAGAATACAAACGAGGTATACCCTTATCAAGTTTCATTAAAAACAGTTTACTGATGTAGCCACCGCACGTAGGTATGTAGCACAAGCGCGACACCACAAGACCATGACTGACTTACAGAAACAACATTTTGCCGTGAAAGTGTCAAGACACAGTTGTCTTCGCGTTTATAATATTACCAACTCTGGTTATGTACAAATGTTTGCGAATAGCTTCAGCCTCAGAACAATAATCACATTGTAATCTTATTTGGTTCTATTGAAATAACACATAATTGCTATTAAGTAATAATACACAACAAGTAACGTTAAGCAATATTCTGAAGCATGTAATGATTCGTCTCCTTTGTTCAAAGAAATTATTCTTTCTATTGGTTTTGTTGTTAGGGAGTAGGCACCAGAACTTCTCGGAAAATACAAGCATCGTGTTCTCAAACATTTGTCGGTTGCTTATTATGCGCAGTTTAGAACATTCGTTTTTGTTTCTACGAATTCTGTTACGGTCGTTTTGGACATGTATCCCAAGTCCGAATGTTATCGGACAAACTTCCGTTCCTTGGTTAATTATAGGTACATGCTTACTAGTTTAACTTTCTATTAAAGCCTTGAATATCTACTGCCAATGGCCTTAAATATAATGCTCACTTTCGGTCTGCGTAGGTGTAAAAGAGATGCAACAACTAAATGTCATTTGCTATTGTCAGCGGAAAACAATATTTAAGTGGCTATATGTATAGATTACATAAAATAAATCAATTTAATATGCAATATAATGTTTGTATAAATGATGGGTTATAGGTATAATTACTAGCTGACCCGGGAAACGTTCTGCCTTATTAATTATTTTTAGTGAATATTTTGTCAGCGGCATGAAATTTACTTACTTTACGACCTACCTACCAAATATACCTACATAAAAATTTCATAAAAATTGGTCGAGCCGTTTCGAAGGAGTGCGACCACAAACACCGTGACACTAGATTTTTATGTATGTATAGAAGTTGACCATATTTTATTAGAACTTGCTAGTAAAAGGCCAGTGTAAACTAATACATAAAACACAAAAGTGTAATTTTTCTTGGAAAACCACGATCCAGTCTAGTAATCATCCTTATTGTTGTCGCATCTTCTCTCTCTATCTTTAAAAACAACTTTCACACTAGAAATAATTCTTGTATCGCGATCTTTACAAACAGTTATAAAACGGACATAAAGAACCACAAAGTACTTGGAACACGAATTTATGAAACACACAAATACTTGTGCGGTGTGGGATTCGAAAATCCACAAATCTTCGCGCAGTTGTAGTGGCGAAGCGACCAGACCACTTAAACTTCTACTCCATCCGAGCAATAAAATTAAGCAACCAAAATGTTTTTTTAGATTTTAATGATGATGTATGTTTTAGATTTTAATAATAATAATATCAGCCATGTTTATAGACTGTCCCACTACTGGGCACTGATCTCTTCACAGTATATGACAGGTCAGGCCATAGTACACGATGCTTGCACAATGTGGGTTAGCAGACTTTTCATATCTTTGAGAACCATAATTAGAACTCTTTAACATGTCCTTAAGAAGTCTTTAAGACTCCTTTTCCTAAGACTGCGCCGAGCGAAATGTGCCAAAACAGGCGGTCACAGCAAAGATGATAAAATCAACACTTTTTGTTTAAAAGAAATATAAAATATACATTTACCATAACAATGAATGTGTTTACAATTACTCAGTGTAAAAAACTTAAAATAATTAATATTTTCGCCTACAAAATTACGCAAATTTGCACGAAAAATGCAAAATCGTAAGCCCGTGTTACGTGATTTTAGATTACTTATAACAGTAGAAATCTATCCTATTTTACAGTTTAAACGAAACATAAATATGACGGGGGAGGAGGGACCTCAATGTCATCAGTAGGGTCCATACTTCTTAATCTTCAAAGCTGCGGGCGTTTGTGGGTGATGTTGGAGCAACGAAACACAGTAGCCAGTTCAACACGATTATATTTCCCAATTAATTATTTAGTTGGTAGGTACAGATAACAACGGTTATAGCTAGGAACGCGCGACAGTTTCAATACTCGACCGCACAGGCCGGCTGCTGCTCGAGAAGTGACAAGCGCACCGCTCCGCCGGTGAGTCATTGACTCCGTCGAGCGCCGGTAGATGGCGCTGGCGTTCCAACGATGACTCGATTGCGACACGGCCATCCTACTTGCACACGTCCCAGTGTGATGGTTAATCTGCAACAAAGCATCCACGAGAATACCTTGTTTCACTCGGTCATTCCTGACCACACTCTACTTTCTAGGGTCAAACTACAAAGACATCAAAACTCTTAAACTGATTTTTTTTTTTTTTTTTTAATTTTAATCAAAATTAAATCAAACCTTACATTACTCACAAAACTTATAGGGGTATACAAAAATCACTATTCTAACACAAGTACACAGACAGAGCCACGCATCAGAGTCGTTCGGACCAAATTGCAAAATTGCTCAGTTCAACTGTACACAGTTTTCACAAAACTCAAACTCTATAAACTCTCGCATAAACTCTACAAACACTCGAGTAAGACATCTAGAGCCCCGGCTATCCAGCCGACTAGCAACCGCATTGCTCTCACACATCCAGCGCATGGATCAGATCCCTTTAAGATCACCCGTGTGTCACCCCCTGGTGACCACACGTATATGGTTTTTACAAACCCCGACCTCGACCAGAGCTAAACGCACACCGCGCTCCCACGGACTACTTGAGTTGCCTCAAGAGATACCGATTTCTACCGGGTTACGACTACGAAATAGCTACTGGCACGGTCGAACACAACTCACTATAGCACCTAGAGTCCCCTTACTCAAGTTTTAATCAGAAATCAAATTTGAACTTCATCGTTAACATCATCTACATCGATTTCGGCTGATACGTGACCTGCTGGCATTTTTCTTAATCTATCATGCGCATACTTGTAGGTACGATTTGAATTCAAAGCTTTTAATGTGTAACGATCGCCACTCAGTACCTCTACTACTTTAAATGGTCCTTTAAATTTTGGATCTAATTTAGTTTGATTACGCTCCTCGTTCTCTAACAACACAAAGTCACCGACCGAAAAATTTTTAATTTTCGCCTTTGTTTTATCAAAACGAGACTTATCATAAGCCGCACACTTCATGATATTCTTGGACGCACTTTCACGAATCTGGTCAATATCATTGACTTCGATCTCTACCTCACTACACATCATCGACAAAGGTCTCGCGACTTTACCTATTAAGAGCTCTAGAGGCGAAGCTTTTGTCACTCGATTCATCGTACAATTTATCGCTAACTGAACCTCGCCTATAGAATCTTGCCATGATTTGTTATCGCTAGTCTCTACTGCGGTTAGCATCGATTTTAAGACTGACATAACGCGTTCTACCTGCCCGTTAGCACGAGACGAACCTGTCGTTATGAGATGCAGATTGATATTCTTACTCGCACAAAAATCTCGAAACTCTTTACTCGCAAAACAACGGCCTTGATCAGCAATTATTCGGGTAGGTGCCCCAAAAATTAGAGTCAATATTTGTCGTGTGGAATAGAAGAACGTACTTTGTAAACGCGTCGATCAGAACGAAAACGTACTCTTTCTTATCGTTCTTTCCGCTAAGCTTACCCATCGCGTCTATATGTACCGTGTGCCACGGAGTCGTTACCTTAGGTATAGGATGCAATTCGGCTTGAATCTTACCGGAGTGAGATTTCGCAACTTTACAAGTAACGCAGTTATCTACAAACTTCCTAACGTATTGTGACATTCCCGGAAACCAGTAAAAGTCGAACAGCTTTTCAATTGTTTTCTCAGCTCCGAGGTGAACGATAGACTCATGAAAATTATTCACTACCGACCATCGGAGAGCGCGAGGTAAATAAGGCAAGCATTTCGACCGGCCGTTACGTTGGATCTTACGATAGAGAATACCCGATCTAAGTACGTAGGTACTAGCTACACTTTCATCTAAACTATCTTCCTCTATGTCGGTTATAATTTTAAAAATCTCTACATCGCGCTGCTGTTCTGCTTGAAGCCAGTTAGGAGTAAGCTCAGTAACGTCAATGCGTTTCAACTCTACACGTGACTTTACAGGAATTGGATCTTACCGTATGGGGTTTCGTGAAAAAGAAATCTACGTGCGACATACGTTTTCCCTCTTTGTACATGACGTCAAAGTCAAATGACTGTAGAAAAGCCCACCATCTATGCGCACGGGGAGTTAGTTCTTTCTTAGTTTGGGAGGATTTCAATGAAAACAAACTTCCTACCGTGAAGATATTGTCGGAAATGTTTGATAGAGTTCACAACTGCTAGAGTTTCCAACTCGTAAGAGTGGTATTTACTCTCTGCAGGGGATGTCCTCTTACTAAAGTAGGCTACCAATAGAAAGCTGAAGTAATAGGGCCTTACTAGTTCTGAAAGGCAAACGAAAACCACCTGGCACAGTATTTCTATTAAGTACGCGATAGTCCACGCTTATACCATCACCACTGTTGCGCTTATTGACTAATAAACTCGCAAAAGTCTAACAACTAAGACAAATACTTCTAGCTTGTAACAATTATTATTCGTTAACTTTAGTACGTACAACCTCCCTGTCATCTAAACTTATCGGTATGGACGACGTTGAACGATAACAGCTGGATTGATTAGCCGAATATTCACACGCATTTTTCGTTAACCATTTACAATGAAATTTAAATAGCTAAGCAAAAACAACATTAACTTTTGCATGTTGTCCTAGTAGAGGAAATCAACATTATGAAAACTTATTACTGAAGGTACTTCACAAATAGTAACCAAGTTATTGTAAATCCTTATTTTAAAATATCACGGCCTATTATAACCTCATACTTTATAGCATAGTCGGGTAGAATATGGAACAAAATTGCAAGATTATTCTCATTAAAATAACCTCAATCAGAGTAAGTCGGTACAACAAATAATGGATTTTTCTATACCTACCAGTTATTTGAACAGAATTATCATAACGAGTGAATTTAAATATGTCAGCTACAATTAATTAGTAATTACACAAGAGAACTTACGGCTCCGGAAACGAAATAAAATGAAAGCGACCCACCTGATTGTTGTAACTATCCGCACAGCAACCATCACGCAGCTGTCCACGCGGTGCTCGCTTGTTGAGCTATCAGGAGTTCAGATCCCAATTCTGATGTCGGGGGAGGAGGGACCTCAATGTCATCAGTAGGGTCCATACTTCTTAATCTTCAAAGCTGCGGGCGTTTGTGGGTGATGTTGGAGCAACGAAACACAGTAGCCAGTTCAACACGATTATATTTCCCAATTAATTATTTAGTTGGTAGGTACAGATAACAACGGTTATAGCTAGGAACGCGCGACAGTTTCAATACTCGACCGCACAGGCCGGCTGCTGCTCGAGAAGTGACAAGCGCACCGCTCCGCCGGTGAGTCATTGACTCCGTCGAGCGCCGGTAGATGGCGCTGGCGTTCCAACGATGACTCGATTGCGACAAATAGTTATATAACAATTTCTCTGTCCCAAATATTTAAGTTATTGGTTGACAATAAAGATACATATTTATAAAAAAAGCACTTCAAATCCTTCATACAATTTTACTATGGCGGCCGCGCGCCGATTTGATTATTGAGCTCTGTCATTCAGTCCAACCGCGTCTTACGCTCGGCGGCGGCGCAGTCTTAAGTTCTTGCTATGTTTGCCTCAGTTCTTAAAACAAGTAGGTAATAATTTAATAACTAATTTAATGAGTACATTATTTTGAAAAGTCAGAAGTGCGTGCTGTGAATCCTAACTCAAGACCTTTGCGTGGCAGTTCAACGGCCTTCCCAGCTATCGCTCTTCATCACCTGCCTTTACTATATATAAGACAATTCTATAAACAAATTTATGGCCTTGCTAGACAATTGATCTAATTCGACATAGCATATATATATATATATCGCTTAAAATGCTCCAGAAAAAGTATTTAAGACTTAAAAAGTGCTTCTTAACGAACATCCAAAGAGCATCGAAGGCAAATAGCATCAGGTATCAAAGTACGAAGATTACGCTGTGTTTCTCATAAAGCTCTGCTGTTAAGAGGGCGGAAGGACAATACCACCGTATTGTCCGGTTACGCTACCTGCGGTACTACATACCCCTAGGCGGATTATCACGGGTGGCGTCAGCTTGATAAATTATTCACTACAAGTTATTTGCTTGTTATCGCACTTGCTAATACTACGAGTTCGATGTTCTTGTTCTTCCAATGTCAATCATTAAGCATTTCTCTCATTGCAGCTTCCCATCATAAGTATAGATTTATTATAGAAAATCTTATTTTTATAAATCGTCACAGTCCACCCGACCTGGTGGGAGCATCCAACCATTGTGTTGAATATTATTCCTCGTTCCACCGCAGCGGCAATAGGTTTGCCCACTATTACTTAAACATAGCTCTCGAGAGTGGGTGGAATACAACTCTATCAAATATTTCAGTAAAAATGGCGCGCTGCTACAACTGAATGGATAGCGTAGTGCTAAGTGACCGCCTCGTTACTGTCGCCGCGTCGTGCGCCGTATATTGTGGATCGGTGGGACAAAAATTTGTGTAGTACACAAATAGTTGTTCCGAGTCTGGGTGTTCTTTGTATCTGTTGTTTGAATGTTTGTAAAGTCCCCCACGACACAGGCATTATTCCTAGTACGGGAGTTGTCTTATTTAAATAAAATAAAATAAAAATCTACAAGATAACATTCAGTTAACATTAAAGGATTGAACAGAACAGCAAGCGATTAAAACAACACGCCCGTTTCATGTGCACATAAACATAAATTATTTTGGAAGCTTAGTCGTAGGTAGGCTCGTAGTAGGTTTGCAAGAATACTTGAATCAATCACAATGTCGAAAATAATCGAATAAATTATTCTAGCCGCTTCTGAAGATTGTCAGAGCGTTTTAGCACACGTGACAAAGCTCTCGTTTGCAATATGCACTTACAACGATAGTACCTAACCCATAATAGTTAGTTGTTATAAATTTATAATTGGACTATTGTATGTGGTACTTATGAGCGTGACAAAATTTTATTAAAACGTAGAATGCAGATGCATAAAATTTTTGAAGTGAGAACTTCGTTCGCGTTGAGCTCTTTTTGGGTGAACAAAAATCATGGAACTCGCGTCATCGTCACCGAACGCTTTCCATGAGCTATATGTATACTTTGTATATAGATATGTGTACTTTTTGGCTGAACAAAAAGCGTGAAACTCGCGTCAACGTCACCGCACGCTAGTTACTTAGTTTTCACTTCTATCGGCAGTCCCCAAAGACTGCCCGGCATGTTTTTTTAAACGAAAATTGGCGGGATGTAAAATCAAAGGCATATTTATCATGTTATTGTCATATTAAGTAACATTATCCTTCAAAGATGTAGCCACTGTATCATAATATCCATTCGATTATCTATCAAATTGAACCAATGGTGGTATTTAGCTTTGATTTGGTGTTCAATTATAGTTCCAAGAACCCAAAACCAAACATTCCCTTTTTTATTAATTTTCATAGATTTTAAGCTAAAAACTAAATACATGTTGAAGTTAGTTTGTTTATTTGTTTGTTCGTTACGTTTGCACGCTTTACTTTAATTAATCGACTGATCATCATAAAATACCGCACGCATGTTGTCAGAGGCACAGAAATAAAAGAACACAGGATCCTGCATCCGGCAAAAGTACTGTTGTGGAGCGAAAACGCGGGCAAAAGTAAGCTATTTCATTAAACTTACAAGGAGTTTTCAACATTGTTATAGAAAATATCTAAAATGCACAATCTTGCTAAATTGCCTTAAATAATGAAAGTAAATTATTTTAATGAATAATACCGCAAGTTAATGGTCATAGTCGTGGTGGTAATTACATTCGTCTATTGGGAAATAAGCCTGGTATCTCGAGGAATTTGCAACTATTGTTTTTATAGATTGAAAGTATAAAGAACTGTTAAACAAACATTTAAGCTGCACAATAGTTTCTTTCAATTTAGAGTTAGTTGTGCATCATTACTATTTGTATTGATGAATTGGTCTCTATCGCAGTTACAAGCATATGTAAGGTCTTCAACGATGAATTTGTCGTTTATGGCCTACATCTAACGCCGTGGTTTCTGTGTAATATGTTTAGTAATTCAGTAACTTATTGAACTTACTAACCTATATATTTTGATGTTCCTAAGTGTTACTTTGTGACCTAAATGAATAAATGATTTTTGACATTGATTAATTTAAAATTTATTTGTATATCGCATAGTGTCTACCCATATTCGTTTAATTCACTATAATTACATAATGGTTCATGTTATTGTTAATTTAAAAGAAACTATATTAGCCCAAATAGAAGGAGCCTTTCAAAAAATATTGTTACGTGCTGGGTTCGACGGATAAGAATATAAAACAATATTACCGACTAAAACACGTTTTATTCTATCACACAATTAAATTTAAAACACAACAAACACTACACTACACTTTTCCACTGTAACTGCTTCAAACTTCGTAGTAGTTTCGCTTCCGTTCGCTTCGATGAACACTTGACCGCTTACGATTGTAAACTGACTCGGCGGTGCGCGTGCGCTCTATTTATACGCGGGTAAAGCGCTTCTGGAGTTTTCCAGAAAACGTCACACACGGCACGCAACAGCGCGATGGTTCGAGAATGTGCCAGCGCTTTCTCCACTGAACTCGTACCGACAAATACGTAGTTCCGTAAGATGCCAATAGATGGTGCTGTAATAAATTATTATTAGAAACCGCCGACTCTTCCCCACAGTGCCAACAGAGGGCATTAGCCGTAACACTGCCTCCCTCTTAGAGATGTTCGTCCCGAACATTGTTAGATCCGTAGTAGCGTGCCAATCGATCCACATGAACGATCTTTGGTGTACCTCGTGGTCCTTTCTGGATCCGGTAGGTGACGTCATTCATCTTAGTGACTATGCGATAGGGTCCATGCCATTTTGCCTGCAACTTAGGAGATTTTTCTTTGCTGCGTACCGGATTATGTAACCACACCAGCGATCCTTCCTCGAAGCCTTTATTGTTCGCCTTCCGATCGTAACGGGTCTTCATCCTCTCAGACATCTGCTGACCGGTCTGTCTGATGTGCTCGTATACATCATTCATTCTGATGCGCGTGGGTACCCATCACACGAAATGTCTCCTTAAATACTTCAGACTCGAAGTTCCGACCTTGGTCACTGTGGATCTCTAAGGGCACCCCGAAACGACAAAAGACTTCATGGACTAGCTTGTCGGCCACCGTAGATGCCTCTTGATTGGGTATTGCGAACACTTCCAGCCACTTTGTGAAGTAATCCATGACCACCAGGAAGTACTTGTTCTCACTTTGGCTTTCAGGAAACGGTCCGGCAACATCTAATCCTATACGTTCCTACGGGGCTCCAACATTGTACACCTTTAATGCACCCCTGCTGCGAGTGTGTGGTCCCTTCACGGCAGCACAACTCGTGCATTTGCGGCACCAGTCCTCAACGTCTTCTCGACGGTGGATCCAATAAAATCGTTCCCGGATCTTAATCAGAGTTCTCTTAACTCCCATGTGACCTCCCGAACTCCCATTATGATAAAGTTGTAAAACTTCCGGTACCTTAAGCTTTGGCACGATCATTTGCAGGTGACACTTGTCACCTCGAGGTACCTTCGAGTACCTTCGAGGTACCTTCCGGTATCTCGAGCATTCTCCCATTTACGGCACAGAACTCCACCCTGGATAACCAAGCTTTCCCACTGTGCCTAGTAACTCTTGGTCATAGAGCTTATTGCCGCAACTTCACACCAGTGAGGTCTCGAAGCACCTGTTTTCTTCCATTCGAGGATGGGTCTTATGTCTTTTTCTTCTTGTTGCGTTCTCTGGAGAGTTTCCTTCCAGTCTTCGCTAAGATCCGTCCTCAACATCTCACTAGTCCTTCCTGCTTGGCTTCTAAATCTCGCCTGGCGCAGTGCTTACACTGGTCGGGATACGGTCTACGCGACAGGACATCTGCATTACTATGTGACTTGCCACTGCGATGCTGTATTACGAAGTTCTGTAGTTGTTGTCCGACACGCACATCAGGTGTTCCTCTTACTGGTTTCTGCTACGTGGACTCCTTCGCTTCGGGCAGCTCAATCTGATGTGGCCTCTTCCGCCGCAGCTATAGCACCGGGGTGAAGCCGACACTTCCTTGATACGTTGAGCGCGATCGTCCCGTCGCACTACTTCCACCTCCAGAGCGTAGGCTAGGGCATCCTTCAGGTTTTTGAAGTGTCCGAGTTTCACTGCGGCTTTAACCTCCAGGTCTCGGATCCCGTCGGTGAAAGCTTGAACGAGATTTCCGTCGATGAGCGCAGGTGAGGACTGGTACGCCTTTCGCACAAGCTTCTCCATCTTCAGAGCCCACTGCTGTAAGGTTTTACCAACACGTTGCGATCGGTCTTTCAGCTGGGCGCGAAACACGTGTTCCAGGTGTGCGTCGCCATATCTCGCTTCCAATGCCTCCAACAGCTTCTCGTATGTGACGTCTTGACCAAGCGCCTCCAACTCAAGGCCTGGTCGCGAAGCCCCAAGGTGAGAGCAGTCAGAGCCTGTTCTTGCGTCCACCCGTTAGATTTCATGACGGTATCGAACTGGATCTTATAGGCTGACCATGACGATAAGCCGTCGAATGGTGGGACTTTAAAGCCTCGTGGTGAGGGCGCCACAACCGCAGATGTGACGATCCCATCTCCAGCCTTAAGCCCACGTATCGTTTTCTCCAACTCGGCAATGCGACTTTCGTGGCGTTGGACTTGCTCTTTCATCTCCTTCAACTCCTTGCCAACCGTTGCGCTGAGGTCTTTTAACATCATCAGCTGCTCCTCCTGGCGGCGCATACCCTCTTCCTTGTCGCGTTGCAGCTGTTCCTTAAGGCGGCGTGCCTGCTCCTCCTGGCGGCGCATATCCTCTTCCTTGTCGCGTTGCAGCTGCTCCTCAAGGCGGCGTGCCTGCTCCTCCTGGCGGTGCATACCCTCCTCCTTATCGCGTTGCAGCTGTTCCTCGAGGCGGCGTGCGTGCTCCTCCTGGTGGCGTGCCTGCTCGTGCATGAACGCCATTAAGGTCGCGGGGTCGGGGTTTACCGGCGAGTGTGCTGCACTAGATGGTTCCGCTGCAGCCGCGGAGTCACGTGGTCCACCTGACGTCGGCGAGAGGGCGTCTCCAAAGCGCCTCTGGTCCACATCTTGCTGGCGCTGGTTCCTGGTACGCACTCCTTCCACTTCCTCCTTCGGTAGTACTGGCATATTCTTATCTCACTTCTGACACCAATTTGTTAGCGCGATGGTTCGAGAATGTGCCAGCGCTTTCTCCATTGAACTCGTACCGACAAATACGTAGTTCCGTAAGATGCCAATAGATGGTGCTGTAATAAATTATTATCAGAAACCGCCGACTCTTCCCCACAGTGCCGACAGAGGGCATTAGCCGTAACAATATCTATTGATAAAGTTGTTAATATGATAACCACAACGCTACCGATTTCATTTCTACAAAGCGGCAATTTCATTGTTAACTCCTATTATTTTATTTAATATCCTTATTAAAAATAAATGAATCGGTCGTCAAATGTATGTAATTTCTATGGCGTTCGCGTATTAAAACCTTCAAGTGAAGTTATTGGTATCATTATCGGCGTACCTGTAGCAATGTTTTCCAAGTCAGCACAATTGCCAGCTCCTAAATAGTAAATGATTTGTACGATCTGTTTAATCTGTAACGTAATATGGCGTCATACCTTGTATTACCGAGTGTTAAACAGATATTTAATGTATCCAAGTTTCGCCAGCCATATTCATTTCTCACGTACCTAATAGGAGACAAGCGTGTTATCGAGTTCCGGCTAATGTACCAGATAGCGGGTCCTTAAGAATTAGCTTAAGCCTTAATACCTATTGCTTTTATGAATACAAAAGTGGAGAGACCCTTAAATAAGAATCTCTTTATTTCGAATTATCCTTAACGAAAAAACGATTAGATTTTAAATTACTTACTACTAAACTATTATTATTGAACTCATCACTTTAGATTGCTTACAAAAAAGCTAAGATAAGACCATGAACCGTTTAGACTTTACATAACAAACACCGGTTTCACGACGAAACTTTCAAAGTCGTCTGATAACCTCGGTCAATGTACTTTACATCATTTTATGGCGCTAAGTTTCGCGTTTACGCAACAGGGTGTTCCAGGGGAGAGGTAGGGCCTGAGGGAGGGGTGTTAACCGAGGGGTAGCAACCCTCGGATCGATTCAGTTGCGTCCCTACTGACTGCCCTGCTATAGGTACTATTGAGATGGGTACAAGATGATTTTGGACGCATACATAAATTCACTTCGCTAGTTGTGTTTCCATCGAATCATTGCAGAGATAAAGTATGTGAGCGTCATTTACAAAATTAACTCCGTATCTAAGGAAGTGGTAAATCACAAAAATAGCACCTTTACCAAATTTCACTAATCTAAAATATTAGGTAATTTAGATTTGAAATCTAATTTTATGGGTATTAAAGACTAAATTACAATATAGTCATAATAATAAAACAAATATACTAGAATATCCATCGCCTATGTGACCACGTGTAGGTCATGTTTAAAAGCAATATGATATTTACTCTGAAATACATATTCGAGGAAAAGCTGTCTTATTACGAGACGCGATAACTAAAACTTCTTAATTTATTATAATTTCTAAGGATATACCTAAATGAACTCTAATAAATAGTCCACGCGAACACTCAAAATTACCCAGTTTCACAGACATATATTACTCGTGAAAATTCCAGTTACCATTCCATTTAATTATTAATATAATATCATCTGAAACTTATAAGCTCACGAATTGTTTTTATTGAAACTGCCGAAGTCTCAGCAAATCTTCACTTTTTATTAAAGTTCAGTTGTTTACACTAAATAAATATAGTAATTGTTTGTTGAGCGCAATGTGTCAACTTTGTTTTAGTCAACTTTTACTCATTATTACTGCCTCCTTTATAATTATGCTTTGACGAAAACAGCTGTGTTGGGTTCAGTGGCCGCCGGGCGACACCCACGCGGCCGAGTGAGTGAAATAAACATACGGATAGGCCCAAGAAAGGACGAGACGGGCGAGGAATATTGGAGGAGTAAAGATGAAACAAAAAATGTTGCGTTCGGTGCGGAATAACAATAAGTAATGTGGTAACATTGAGGAGGAAGTCGTCTATGTGGTGCGTGATTCTACCGCGACTACTGCTACGCGCCATCACAGGAAGCGGCAAACTGTATTTGTTATTTTATTATAATATGTAACATCTCTTTGTATCGTAGATAATTGTACAGGAGTTGCCATGACAACTACTTATTATGATCACAAGATCAAAACAAGTCGTATTGTTTACCTAATTCAAATTAATGAAGGAGACTTACTGTTTGTAAATAAAATCCTCAATGTGAGATCGCCGTGAGGCTCTGAAAATGTAAATCTGTCTGGACAAATATTATGGCGCTAAAAGCTATTTAATAATGATTTCGATAAAATGTTTTGCACTTTGCCAGTTGCTGAAAAGCCGAGCAAATCGCTTAAGCAAACACACAAAAAAAATGAAAGAATGTAGACTGATTCCATTCTCTTGTTTATGCTTTGTACGAGTAAACGAAGAGTAAATTATAGACTCTCTAGAAGCATGAAACAGTGAAAATAGTAGGTAGGTAAGACAAATAGGTAAATACGCACCGTTCAGATTAACTCCTGTGTCACGTTTAGCTTAAAACTATTAGTTATGCCTTCGATTTCGTCACTGTACTAATTTACTTTTTACCAATCGTAATAAATGGCAATGTTATAAAAAGTGGATAAATACAGTTGTTGCTCATGTAAAGAGCTAAATTAGATGTACTAGGCGGAAAAACCTTTTAGATTATTCCGATGCCATACACTATCCCTTGCATTTTTTTAGCAAATTTTATTATCTTCCTACTCTAAGTTAAGATATTCTCTTACGGAATATCAGTCTACCTGTAGGCAGGCATGCCTGCAGACGTAGGTCATTAGCTATAATCATCATAATCATTAATATTAGCCTTGTTATGAAGTGTCTATTGCAAGTTAACATGTGTTACTATGTGTATTGTCAAAAGCTCTTTCCTACAGACCTTATTTAAAAAAAGAAGAGCAAATGTTTTTATGTACAGTAAAACATATCAAATATTTCCTCAAACTGCAAAACGTTAGCAGACGTAGCTCCTGAATCATTTAGATATGAAAGGTTCCTAGGCGCAATAGTACCTAAGTAGTTACCTTTATAACTAAATGATTCTGATGATAATGATCGATCTTATGAAATATCATAAAATCGATAATAATAAGAAAATCGATCAAACTTTAGCAATTAAGATTTTTCTGAATTTATTTAATGAAGCTTTGTAATTTTAATCTACTAGTTGGTGTTGAGACGAAATTATTTTCTATATTAAATAGTAATTTGTTACGAGATGATGGACAATATATTTGCTACATCGTCATCCTTAGAAGTTATTGTAACTGGGCAGGTACGATAGTGGTTTAAGGTTGACTAGTTCAAGTAGTCGACTAGTTGACTAATAACTATGGGAATAAGCATGCAGATTCAAATGTTCAAATGGGCTTAAAGATAATACTATAACGTGATTTACGGGCTGTACAGAATGCATCTTAGCTAGGTGTTTGCAGAAAATGAAATACTTGTAGGAGTGCCTAATACAGAGATATCGATATAACAACAACTGGAGTGAAAGCCTTGGCATAAGTCGATCATGTGCAAGTAGACACCCCCGCATTGTGGCTGACTAAAGATTGTTGTTATGCCTGCTAAACCATTTAATATGGAATGTCATATACAATTGTATCTAGTTTTAGGGCAATGAAATAAACCAATGGCCTTTAGATACAATAGTAAAATCTGATTGTAAAGATTGATTTCTTTCCAAAAACAAAGTAATATAGTAAAAGTTGCTAAAAGCAACTACTGCTTTTCTTTTGACTTAAGTGACGTCACACGTGGATACAACTTTATTGAATCCTTGAATGTACGTAGTACCTCTTCTCATATATTTAGTATTTTTATAAATTGTTCTACCAATTCGCTTAGTAAAGAGGCATCCGTGTCATATGGTGATAGTTTGTATAGTATTATTCTATAAGTATAAGCACAGCATCTTCCTGGTATTATAAAATATGTAGCTTAAAACAACATAGCTATTTAGTTTCGTCATCAAAGAGTAAGTGCAAAATTTTAGATGGAAATCAAGATTACTGACGTTCGTCGCATACTTAATACTTATTTGTATTAAGTCACCTGGTAATAATAATAATGTATATTATGACATAAATAATAAATAATTTATTTATTCATTAACTCTTAAAAAGGGAGCCCCATTCCTGATAATTCTAAAGTAATTGCTTAATCCATTAAAAATACCAGTCATTAAATGTGCCATTGACAGGATAAATTCTTTTACAAAAAGTTAATTAGGTACGTGTAAAATATGCTACAATGTTGTTCAGCTGCTAAGGATATGGAATTTGATCTTAATTTAAAGGATAAGTCTTGTCATGAGAGCAGAAATGTGGTCATGAGAGTTAGTTTCGAGAGACTTAGATTAGTGTAAAAGAATAGTAAATATAAGTGAAGTCAAACTGACAATCGTAAAGTCGTGGGACTTTAATCATAATATACTTCGATAAAACAATATAAATTGAACAACTTAGAATTATAGTAAGAGGAAAAGGACGCAGTGAAAGCCTTGTTTAAACTTAGGATTATGTTCAAACTATGGCAGCCAGTCTGGGAAGTACCTGCAATGTTCAAGAGTCGCAGCCTTGCGTTAATTAGGGCTTGAAGTCAGCCGTGGAGAGTCTTATTATATCTTTCTCTTTAGGTACTAGAAGACAAAATTCAATTAAATTGTTTGTATCATGCGCTAGATTGCATGTTCTCTACCTCACTTGGACTGAGTCCCGTTTGAGTGCAAAATTAACTAATTAGTACCGCAATACATATGAAGACTTAATATAATATTAAAATGTTTGACATTGGTGTCTTTCTAAGTTCAGCGTCTGTACGTCCAGATTTCTAAAGTTTCTATTCTTTAGCAATTTATTCTATACGTGGGTCATCCTCAAAAGTCTGAGACTAAATTCGTACAGATATATAGGCCATGTGTAACATTAGAGAAGACGTATAAGACGTGGAGTTTAAGGCTTCAGTGGAAACAAGCTTACTTGGCACTGTGTCTTGGTCTCTTCTTCACTATCCTAATTGTTAAACAGCCAGGATCCAAGGTATTTGCATTTATTCATCTGTTCAAGTTATGGTCCGCCGCAAATATGCTTTATTGGGTATTGGGATTGTTAAAAATGTCTGTACATTTTGTTATTTTGCTTTGCCCCACTCTCATTAACACGATTGACCTTGTAGCTCAGTTTCTCAAGTTATTAATAAGGCACTCATTCACCTTAACCCTACAAATCAGCTCTTCCAGAGCTTCCATCATGATTGCTATCGAGTAAAGGAATGAATACAGTCGGCGATAAGATCATTCAATTTGTCAGGATAGTTCTCTGTCGGTTTTTCAACGACAGATCAAAGGTGTCGGTGGACGTTATGGCCATTACGTCCACACTTTTGCTTAGTGTTAAGTGTGCAGCGAGCGCCCAAAGTAGATGCAAGCGTGTTTTGTATTCGTGTGTATTGTTTCTTTTGAAATCCAATTTCATGCGTATTTGAAGTCTGCTGGTTTGTAAATAACACATTAGCCCAAATTGACACAAATGAAACGACATTCCAACGTGTGGACCTGTAACAAATTTCTGATGTCCAGTACCTTCGCCAATACAATGGCTGTTATGTAAGTGTTGGCCAACGTGAAGAGCTTGTTTTATATGAATGTCGTTTTTGACCAATCTTTGAGTAGTGCATGTAACCAATTATCTTGATCTCAGTCAAACGCTCTCTTATAATCTATAAAACAAAAAGTCAATATGATACATATTTCTTCATTTTTGCACTTGAAAAGTGCCTCTGGTGCTTGCTTCGGTTCGTAATCCAAACTGACTATGTATTGTTTATCGCACATTATACCTATATGCTTGTGAATTATAGAAAAGAAATTCGTAGCAATCGACTTAAAAGGCTGATAGCTCAGCACTCTTCAAATTTTCTAGCTTTTCTCTTTTTGGGCGGTGAGTTGGCTAATATTGATGGCTGTGGCCAGTGCTAAAAGCGTTGAATAAGTTCACTAGTATTACAAAAAATCTTCTGAAATACTTAATAAATATGGAACAATTTCAGCACTATCAATAGTTAGTTAAACATAATTACACTTTTCTCGATTATCCTCCATATTTAATTTGTCTGTCGTTTTTCGTTTAGTCAACCTCTGCCAAAGTCCTGCAATGAGTAACTCTCGTCCACTTTGCCAGATATTTTTGTCTTCAGGAACCGTACTGCCAACTCAGCCCAGGCGTCTTATGGATTATTTCTTTTCTTTCAAGTTACGAACGCTAAAGCTGCTTTGGTGTAGTTTCTCTGTATGCCATCTGATTGTGTTGCAGTTGTTGATAATTTATTTTGTTTGATTAGATTGAGAGGCATCTTCGTGTCGGGCGTACCACATCTGTGGCGTCGCGCACTTTCCTCGAGCAACGATGGTTCGAAAGACCGACTACCGTCGGGTGACCCAACTTCGATTAAGGTAACTAAACTTAATACGATTGTATTTGTCATTAATTAAATAATATATGTTTCCTTACCCGAATCTTTTAAGAGTTTTCAATGCACTCTTTTCATCCAGTTAATTTAGTTATCATATTTTAGCTTTTTCTAGTATAGTGAAGTTGATATTCCTATAATGGTTTAAACCTGCAATATTTTTTTTACGTGAGCGTGTTCAATGTGCTTTGCAGCTGACAGCGTCTAAAACTTTACAGCAACCTTTTTTATGTCGTCTCATTACCTATATAGAAACTATCTTAAAACCTGTGTTTTCTGCATAGTATCTACTAAATAGATAATTATTATATCCATTAAAGGATCTTAGGTACTGGTATTGGTTCTAAGTCGAATAGGTATTATGCAGATAATTGTTTACGTGAGCCTTAATATTTTGTGCGCCAGTCATTGGCAAAACATAGAGATCCATATTATACTACAAGCATTTTGCTGTGTCTATGTTTTACAAAATAAATGATGATTATAACTAAGACGGCGCCATTGCTTTCTTAGTGTATTGTTCACTGTTTAATTTTCTGTCTATCTTGACTGTTTGATGTTTTTATCTATTTTATATATTATTACTTTTCGTTCACTTAGGCGTCTGCAGCTGGGACACGCTCATTCGCGTAGTGCTCAGTGTGTGTAATTAGTAATTACTAAGAAACTTCAACCGCTCATTACTTATAGTAACTCATTCAGCTCCATCAGTCGCTACTAAGACATCCTTCGTCTTTTTATCTAGTTGTCTACCAGCTTAACGGACGTTTAGCGAGTGGATTGAGCAATACCGTAAGTTTATGATACTATTAGTACAGTATAATTGATTTATCGAGCACAAAAGTGAAAAATTAAGTTTTGCGTCTACAAATAGCGATTGATATTGATACCTAGTTGAAAAGATACTGAATGAACTGAAGATAACAAGATACTAAGTAAATATTGACTGAAGAAATGATTCAGCAAATCATACTTAGTAACTTGGAAAATTTATACAAATGATTAGTAGTTGATTTTTACCGAAAATATAGACAACATCTTCTACTTATATTATATCAGGAAATTAATAGGGTATCTATTTAGGTAATTAATTTTAATCAGTATTCAGGTACTAAAATAGGAATACAACGACAATTATTCAATATGTTACTCATTCTATCAATCATACTTTTTTATATTTAATGCCAGTCTAGCTGGCAGGCAGGTCTGGTAGTCTGCACAAACACTAAGTACCTGACCAGTACCCTTACCACCATTTCTTAAAGAGTTGCCATTACATGCGTGCGGACGAGACTAAGCTAGCTATACACTCAGTAACGCGCTATCTCGATCTCGCTCATTCGATAACAATGCTTTAAGACATAGTGGTAAGGCCCTCAGGGGCTAATTCTCACGGTCTAATAGACCTATGTCGAAATAACATGGCGAATGTTGTTTGAAATCATTTTATCTTAAAGAAACCGCTAACAGACCTCGATAGCGTAGTGGTTAGTGTAACCGACTGCCACGCCTGAGGTCGCGGGTTCGATTCCCGCACAAGTCAAACATTTGTGTGCATGAACATAGATGTTTGTCTTTTTCTGGGTGGTTCTATATATAATATGTATGTATTTAAAAAAAAAAGGATATATGTTTGTTTATCCATTGTCTAGTACCCATAGTACAAGCTCTGCTTAGTTTGGGTTAGATGGTGTTGTGTGTATGTGACAGAATATTATTATTACATAGGCTTATTAAACAAAAATGTATACATCGTGAGAACTAGTCCCCAGGTGGGTGTGCAGGTAGAAACATCCTTACTGAACTAAACCCTGTCTTCTCGCTTTGGTGTGTCTGGCAGGTCATAGCGGCATCAACACTGGCATCTGGCGCTCTCCGACTGATCTTTGTCCATTGTGCTGACAGCGCACAATTCCTTCTTGCAGTGTCCACAAGGCACGAATGATGCCTCTGATGGTAGCGTCCGAAGGCTATGTACGCTCATAATGAGTGAAACCATACCCTTCCTTGTCTCAGTAGGTAAAACATATCTTCTGATTTATAAGTCAGACTGATTAAATATTATTTTATAATGCGGTGTAATGCTCGTCTAATAATAAATGCAATTAGACAATAATGTGCTAATGTCTGAAATCATTGTAATGACGCGATCAATTCCCATTGTATATGTATGTGGTATTGACGTAGGTCGGGTGGCTTTGGGTTTTTGTGCTATCTTTATGTCCCCAATTCCTAGGTGCTTGTCCATTTTTAATAAAGGTACCTACTGCAGTAGAGTTTATAGTTTGATAGAAGTAAGTAGATATGCTTGGGTGCGATATCAATGCACTGTTGCAGCGATAAAGTCCTGTATCCAATTACCTACCTACCTTTTTAGCAAAGTATTATTGCATTTCTGTTAGGACATGTAATAGAATCTCCCTAAAAACATAGCTAACTTAATGTGGATTTTGCACCTCTACATGTCTCTTCGGGAATAAAAAGCTGTGCGACTAAGTATTAATTTAGATATAATAATATCAACCGTGTACTAAAGTGTCCCATTGTATCACACTGCTAATGTACCATTGAATAATTTAATTTAATTATCATGTCTTGCCCTTTGTTATGATTAAATCAAGATATTGAATAGCTTTCAAGCAGGTATAGGTTTCGTCTCATTCGCCATATTGATTACCAGACGACGCGCGACGCTTTAGTAGGAAGGAATATTGTGCGATTGTGGCTTATGGTAGTTCGTAATTATATAAAGCACACCTGGCAAAAGATAAAGCAATCAACATCAAACGTGAATAACCCAAACGGTTTATATACCAACTTTTAAATATTTACAACGGCTTCGCATCAGCAGTCTCCGTCGAACAACACAGACGTCTTTCAAAAGTAGATATAAAACTTTTACTTACTAAGGCTTGACTTCTACGGCTGATTCATTTAAGGCGAAAGTAATTCTACAATAAAATATCGCGTTACACAAGTATTCTTATACCTATCACAAGCACTCTCACAATGCTTGTTGTACATAAAACTTCGTCTAGTAAATTCACTTTTGTAAAGAGAAAAACGAATATAAACTACGTTTAACCTTGGATTGCGAGTTTGAGCGTGTTACGAGCTTTTTTCATATGCCAATGAGATTTTACACAGAACTTCGACGTGCAACTCGTAGTGGCAATCCAACGAGCCATGAATGTAGAGAAGTTCACGACTTTTTATTCGCAACTTATATTAAAGTTCGACACGACGACACGATGTTTGTGACGGATGTTGCCAAGTATTTGCAAAACCCTTTAATTATCTATAATATGTATCGCTCGGTATAAAAGTTTTTATGTGCTGTGTAATACCCAACGACATAAATACTCGTAGGTTAAATATAAATTTTAAAGCATTACTCGTGGTTTAAATTCACTTAATATGAGCAAAGTTTTGTATCGCTATAGCACATATGCGTAGTTTTATAAAATAGTGAAATATATATTTGTTAATTAATGTTTCAAAGTAAACCGCGAATTTGTAAAAACCATTTGTATAGTAGATACCTTCGTTTTATAATAATAATAATAATAAAGCCCTCTGGGACAGTCGTTATCATATCATGAGACTAACGCAATATCGGAGGGCACAGTACAGCTTAGCTTAGCTTTTAAACTATCACCTTCGCCTTGTGATATAAATAAAAAATGTATCACCAGGTTAAATAAAAGCGCACAAACTGCAGGGCAGCTTGTGGCGAGCTGAATGTGAGTGGCGACACTGCGGTCCTGAATGCCTCAGAGAGTCGGTTAGGACCTCGTCCCCGGCTTGCCATTAGCCTAGCCAACCAGTGGCTAGGGTGGAACTTCAAGAGCGCCCATAGGACTCTTAACTCTGGCTAGCCTTGGTCGGCCGGTCAGAGGGAGGCCGCTAGAGCTATATGCTTGGGGGTGGAAGTGTCGCTGCTGTAGGTGTTCCATCCCACCTTTAATTAAAACTCTCGAAGGGCCTCTTCACGTTGGACTCATGTCTCCGTGTAAGCCTCCCAAAGGGCCAGGTATTTTCTAATATAATATGTTAGAAAGTACCTGTGATAAGAGAAACATAATAATAATAATTTATTTATATCAGTAAACTGGTTCTATAGACAGCATATAATAATTCATCAATATATCCATTATTACATTATCTTATCAAGTTACCACAATTATCACACTTAAAAATCATAACATAAATATTAAAATATAACATTACATTAAATATATAGTCAATAATATTATTTCATTCACTAAATTAAATTAAAATAGATAAATAGGCTAGAATTAATTATTTAATTAGTTAAAATAATACATTTCATATAAATTTAATCACAATAAGTAAAAAGACATGTCATAAAATCAGGTGAAATAAAAAATAAATAATATCATAAATAAATAAATTTCATTACATTGTCACAGTTAGAAATAATAAATTATGCAATAATAATAAAAATAATAGATAAGCCTTTTTTTTTCTTGTGGGAATGCATTATTCCATTCCCCTCCGCGGTGGCGGGCTCACCCAACTAGCACAGACGTCCAATGGTGGCTGATAGGACATTCATACTTTCCACCCACCACCCGCAGGATACTGTTACGGCTGCCGCACACTCTATTCATAAGAGACGCTACTTTTCTGCGCATAATGGCATAGAAGTCATTAGTCCGCGCCTCAGCTAACATGCTATACGCGCTGCAGCGCCACGGCAACTTCATAATATATAATAATGCGATGAATAGAAACCTAGATGCATTTTATACGTAGTTCTAGGATCCACCGATTGAGTTGTTTGAACGCTAACGTACTAAACGAAACCTTTAAAATAAGATGCTACAAATTTTCAATCATACAAACTGTTTTACAACTAATTCAACACCCATGCATGCATCTCCCCAGATGGCAATCACTTGCAACCCAACAGAGTACTTACTTGTTTGTGAATTGCAGATACTTTTAAAAAGGAGTTACTGTGCTGTTAGCACTAAGGACAAAGACTAATGGTCCCCAATTGCCAGCAGAGTCTGGCTAAGGAGTCGGCAAATTTTACTCTTCACAGGAACATAACACATAGTAGTTTAGCTACATTCGTCTGTAGAGTCTCCACCCTACAGACAAATGAAACCAACGTGGCACGTGAGTATCACGATAAACAACTAATTCCCTGGCATTCACGTGGTGGTGATATTGGCCCATATACCCTTTTCTTTTTACGTGTGGAAATGCTCCTGATGCATACCCCCTTCACCACAAGGATGAGCGTGAGGGTTATGTCGGGCTCTCCCAAGAGTTCGGGCTTACCAACTAAAACCACTACCTTGTGCCAAATCGCTGCTTTATATGGTGGGTGGGATTCTGCAACTGAAACTACATCAGGGATCCACATAGCTGATCCATATACCCCTGAACTATACCTTAAAAAAATAAACAATGTTTTACTGTACAGCAGGATTCACTTCAACCACTCTACCAAAACCTGGTTGGAAAGTATCTCCATATTTCCCTACCAGATTGAGAAATATCTTTATTCTTCCCAACCCGCCAGTTTAAAATGAAATGAAAGTTCAAGTTTAACTGAATTCTGCTATAACGTAACACACTTTTTATTTTGTTTTGCACTGTACTTTTGGCGACATTGTTAGGTATATACCTTTAAATTTTGTAGATAAAGTTCACAACTTTATGGACCAATGTCAAAACCACGTGAATGTCAGGGACTTAGTTGTTTACCCCGATGGTCACGTGGCCATTCAATTTTCATGGATGACTAACCTTTCTACTGGTTCTTATAAGTGGTAGAATTGTACAAGCAGACACTGACGTTATGCTTTTTACTTATTCTTTTACTAAACTTTGCCCGCGGCTTCTCTTCCGTAATAGGTTAGGTTAAATTAATAACAGCAATTTTCTGGACGAAAGGTATGACCTTTTCTGTTCCTCTAACAATGTGTACCTATGCGAAATTGCATGATGGTCGGTCGAGTAGCAAAGGCGTGCCGGCGTAACAAACAAACTTACAGTGGCATTACGACTCTTACGAATGATAGTCGCATAATAAGTGTCGTATGATAAAACAGAAATAAAAGAATAGAATAGCGTCGAACATACTTTTATTAGTATCCCTTTACTGTAGACACAAACGATTCTAAGGCCGCTAATTTGGAACGGCGGCGCGTGCAGCGTAGCGTTCCAGCGTGCATTGTCGCGTGCAGCGTCGCATTCAACGTGCACGGAACTAGTTTTCGTTAAAGCGTGCGTGTGAGTGGGGCGTCCAAGTGTGTTGACCAATCGGAGGTGAGATATCATCACGTCAAAGGAACGAAACACGAGTATTGTTGTTGTTTGTGCGCTGGTGAAATCGAGCAACTTTTTTTGATGATGATGATGACTTTCAATGCCGTTTAATTCAAAGCACATTGTAGACATTATCGTATAATCAATAAAATCTGATTCAGATTGTCGTAATGTTTCATATAATGTAGCAAACTCACCTAAGGAATCTCTTTGTTCTATTGTTTTCCTTTAATATTTCTTTCACTAAATAAATCAAATCTGAAAAATGAGAGTTCTTCTAAAGATACGTCAATGTCTTCCCTTTCCATATTTTATTTATTAACACATCACTTCTTTTCCTGGCAAATCTTTACACACTGAACAAAGTATCACTCGTACACGCTCGTTAAAACGCTGCGACACTGATCACGCCGGTTAACTACACGCTGAAAACGCTGCTACGAATAAGTACACCATGAGAGAAGTCCATACGTTTAGTAGTCGAGCGTGCACGCTCAAAACAATGCCCCGCTGCAGGGTCTCAAAAGAATAAATTGAGGGATACTGACAGAAGATAGTTATAGTGACAAGAATGTAATAATACCTATGGTTTAGGTTTGTGGAAAGAATGGAGATTTTGAGTATAAATGGATCCTATACTTTAAGATAAGATAATATTTTCAATAGCCAAATTTTTGTTTGATTTTTTTTGCTTTGTTCGTAAATCTTTAATTATCTTTCATATGTGTATGGGGCAGTCATAATAGGAGATACTTTGCAATATATCGGGATATCCTAAACCGGGAGAGCGTGCATGAAAATGGTAAAGGGAGTGAATGAGCCCAAAGTAAATTTTCCAGGATCGCAGCAAGAGGTATTCTCTCATTTCTGTCTACTCCTTTTGGAAACAGGCATGAGTCTGTGTGTCAAACAGGCAAAGACGCATTGTGCCAGCAAATATATTTAAAATAATTAGGCGACATTTATGAATATGCTATGAATATGCTGTTATATACTTATGAATATGCTTATGAATATGCTGTTGCAACGTTTTAGATTCCATTTACGCAGGCAAAGGCAGCAACAACAAAAATATTCTTAAAGAGAACCATTTACTTTTTACCACCTTCGTGACTTTTGAGGTAATGCCAATTAAGTAACAACGACTTATAAACTTCTACGTTACACCTCACGCGGTATAACTTTTATTCTATAATGTTAATACAATCCACGTTACAAGAACAGCAAAGCCTTAATTAGTCTGTACCCAAAACAACCTGGCATTAAAGTATCATTTAAAGAAGTAATGACGTAATAATATCGTTTCATTATTTGCCAGTTTTTGTTAACGGCATGAGAGTCAGCTGATTCCATACACTTGTTCTTTGTCCCGCGTCATAATAACACCGGTTAACTAACTTCGTGAACCGGTTTTAGTGCTCCAAAGCTATAAGATAAAAATGATTCAGGAGAACGGTGAGCCGACAAAAAAGGAAGCTGCTTCGGTCTGTTGTACTATATAATTACCTTAGTTAACATTTCGATCCATTTCGACATTTGCATCTTGTAAGAACTTGATGAAGTTAAGTAGTATTTTTTTAAAGTTTGTAAGTTTTATTGCGTACGTAGTAGGTAGATATTGGTTTCTTTCCCTTGCTTTTGTTGTTGAGTTATAAGCCAATGTAACCGACAATTAAATGTGATTCTCGAAACATTGTTTTATAATTACAAACTTATTTAACGTTAATGGAATAACACAATATGCTTCATTACAACTACCTGATTCTTACGTCAGTTATTGTAGGTACTTATGAATATTATTAACATAACTACCGAACATTTTTTTAAATACCAATGGCTATTAACTCACAGGATGGCTTAGTAGTCGTTTCGCACGAATTTGTACGCACAATTTGTGCGAAAAGTCACTTCGCACACATTGTCGTTTCGCACACATGTAATATATTTTCGTGAATTTCGTCTGAAAACGCAGATGTCCATTCGCATGTTTTCTTTTTTATGCTAATAAAAGTAGAAGCATTGTACATTCGCGCACGAAGGTGATAGTTTTAAATAAAACAAGGTATACCAATATATAAAATTCAATAATTTTGTAAAAACAACATTCTTACAAAACAGTGCAAAAATACATATACATATTACTTATATAAAACTGAGCTTTTATTGAGAGAACATAAAGGGTGTCCCAGAAGTCGACGTCAAGCCGGAACGGGGTGTTAGACAAAGTCATAGTAGTTATCAGAAAAAAATAAGAAAAATCTATCTCATGTATTTTCAAAATTATAGGCATTTGAAAAAAACAAGAAAATCAACACCCTGTTATGGTCTTTTAATGCTAGTTGCTACAAATCTGCATTTATTTTAATTTTACTTTTATTATGTAATCCATAATGATGCTTCCGTAAATTGTTTCCTAAAAATTAGAGCCAACTGCTCCAGTTTGGTAGAAAATGTCAAGTATTGCCCAACTAAGTATTCAAAATCAATACTTTGCCCAATTTAAACAGGCTGTACTGGAAAAAAAAATTACTACGCTAGTTTGGCAAGTAGCTTTAAAAGTTGGCGCGTTTCATAAGGATTCCAAAATGGTATGACACTTGCTAGACAATTGGCCATTTAGACTTAGACAATTTTTTTGTAGAGAACCCTAGTTTCCAGTTTAATTTTATTAAGTACATTAAAATTACTCATACCTTTGCTCAAGACCGTTACTTCAAGATTCTAGTTAGAGTGAGATGGAAAAGTTTAAGCAAGACAGAAACCGTATTTCCAGGTAGTCCAAGGGTCCTACGACCCTTAGTTTACCTGGAAAAACCAATGACTTATTACTTTTTTGCTAATTTAAGGTTTGTTTTTCTAGAGACGTTTTAAATGAAACATTTTGTTTGATTCTAAAATTTATTACATTTACTACAACAAATATTCAAACTGCCTTCCTTCAGCCGCAACACAAGCTCGACATCTTCTTATAAAAGATCGCGTTATCAGACGGGTGAACCTTCCGTTATTTACAAATTCAACTGCATGTGTTATTCTTTGTAATAGTTACGTTTTCGATTGGCTTAGACTAAATATTTTCTTTCACCGCGCCCCAGTAAAAAAAAAACAGTGGATTTAAATCAGGTGAACGGGCTAGCCACGAGATAGTACCAGACCGCCCTATCCATCTGCCTGGATATTCCTCATTGAGGTATTCTCAAACTGAGCGGGTATAGTGCGCCGGGCAGCTATCTTGCTGGAACCACATGTCTGTAAGTGCTTAGTGGCACGTCTTCCAACAAATTTGGTAAATGATTTTGTAAAAATTTCACCAGTCAAGATTTCTGGTAGCTCGAAAGGGCCAATGATTCGTCCATTTAAAATTCCGGTCCACATGTTTATTTTGAAACGATACTGTGATCTGTCTTGTCTTTTCAAACGTCGGTTTTCTACACGCCACTCGTGTAGCAGATCACAAAATTTTTTCGAAGTATAGCGGATCTGCCCGGTGTTTTTGTATCATTGTTTGACAAAACGCAACTCTTGGACGATAATCTCGGTCCAGAAGAGTCTGTACTCGCTGCACGTGATACGGGTGAAACGCGTTTCCTTACAAGACTCGGTGGGTTGTACTTTTGGACACTCCTGTGCTTGCTTCGATTGCACGTACTGAAGTACTCTGGTCTTCCTCGACTGCTTGTAATACGACATCCTCGTAAGGGAAGGAAATTCTTCCTTCACCGTGTGGTTGGTTCGGGAATCGGCACTCGGAGAGTAGTCACTACATTTGTAAAAACTCGATGATCTGGATGACGAGCAGCATTTGGATACCTCTCACGATAAAGTCTAGCTGCAGCGCTAGCATTGCATCTGCATTCTCCATAAATTAGGTGCATGTTAGCGTATTTCTGTGTGTTGTACAGAGACATGGTGGCACTACACACACACACACACACACGATCAACAATAGTCCAGGAGAAAGCCAAGGTCGTCAAAACTAAACAGTCCAAATCCAAATCACAAGCAATCAAGTCCAATAAACAAAGCAAAAGTGTGTACGAAATCAACAACAACGAATACGGAAAGATGCGCAGTAAACGAAGGAGCGTAACGTACTGACTGATGACTGACCTGTATTGTGTGCCTCAATGAAGATGGACAATAGCAGCTATTGTCTCACTCGCACTAGTCAAATTGCGTATCCATCCATCTCACGCGTTAGTAAAACGCGTCACTTGCTTGCTTTGCTCACATTTCGGAAATGAATATCTTCGTCTCTTTTAGTCATTCATTCTAACACATTAGTAAATATGGCGTTACTATCCGTCTCTCTCACACTGCGTAAAATGACTCTCTCCGTCTCACCCGAACTGAAATCTTGAAGTAACAGCTTTGAAGAAAACCTTGGGTACACTAGAATGATTTTAATTTACGATAAAAAACAATATTAAAAAAAGGTTTCCTTACAAAAAAAAAATTATAGTCTAAATAGCCAATTGTCAAGCAAGTGTCATACCATTTTGGAATCTTTATGAAACGCGCCAACTTTTAAAGTTACTTGCCAAACTAGCGTAGTACGTATTTTTTCAGTGCAGCCGGTTTAAATTGGGCGAAGTATTAATTTTGAATACTTAGTTGGGCAATACGTGGAATTTTTTTCTAAGCTGAAGCAGTTGGCTTTAATTTTTAGGCAACAATTTACGGAAGCATCAACAAGGATTACAAAAATAAAAATAAAATTAAAAATAAATGCAGATTTGTGGTAACGAGAGTTAATAGACCATCACAGGGTGTTGATTTTCTTGTTTTTTTTTTGGAATAATTTTGAAAATACATGGGATAGATTTTTTATATTTTTCTGATAACCACTATGACTTTATCTATTACCCAGTTCTGGCTTGACGTCGACTTCTGGGACAGCCTGTATAAATATTACTTATATGCTACATGCACTACTTGAAAGTAGTGTGTGCACGATTGTATTTTGATATATTTCTTATTAAAAATACAAAACGTGCAAAAGACACCTGCGTTTTTAGACGGGAACTATTCGCACGAAAATAACTATATACCTACCATGTGTGCGAAACGACAACAAAAATAATATTATTTAATAAAGTGTCTTTTCGCACGATGTGTGCGATCAAATTCGTGCGAAACGACTACCAAGCCCACAGGATAGAAGATTGTTGTAGTAGAAGAGTGTAGTTGTAGGTAGCTATTTCATATAAACAAATGATAAATTCATTAAAACTAATTTAAATTCTGGGTACAGCACGGTAATCAAGGGGTACCTATTGTCTCTCTACTCACAAAGTTGTACGAGAAAGAACTCGCTCTCCCCTTTTAATTTTTTTGTTCGTTGGATGTAGGGTTGCAGGCTCACAACAAAAAAAGCTTATTTAGATTTTAGAATGTTGGTAATATTAATGGTAAGGGCTGCCAGCAACAATAACAGAGACAGCGTTATACTTATTCTAAAAAGCGTCGACTGTAGACTAGGTATAGAGACAATAGAGCGCTTTCTAACACCGTGCCATTGCTTATTAACCTGGCTACCATATTTTATTAAAATTAATCTATAATAAGTATATGTATTATATTTAATTATAATTGTACTTTTTTGAAATGTTGCCATTTATTTTTGCCACTTTATCATTTAATTGTGTCGGTATTTTTCAGTTTTAGTAGATACCTAGGTACTATATGTTCAATTAATTATATTAACAAATTTGGTACTATAATACTACATACAAAAAAATAAAGTCCATGTTAGCTAAACCAAATTATTAGGTATCTCAAAGTTGAATAAAATGTTCTCAAGGTGAAGTAGAAAAGAGGCGATTCACACAATAAAATTATGCAGGCAGAATGCCGTGTAAACTTACTGAGGAGTTTTCCGGTTATCACGCTGAAGCGCACTATAAGAACCAGTCATAAGTCATAACTCATAAGTCATAAGCATAGTTAAGACACTATATACTGAGGTCATAAATGTCATAACCAGTGATCGGAGTAGGTAGATTGATTTTTGGTACTTGTATCATAAATGCACACAGAAAGAATAACATGGATAAGCCATTTTCCCGGAAAGTAATTCCGGTATTTCCGGATTCAATTAAATATTGTTAATGTTGGTAGTGATATTATTCCTACTCAATTCAAAATTTAAAGGAAGGTATCAAAACTAAATTAATTCATTATTTATCTGTTGAATAATAAAAACAATCGAATTCCGATCGAAGCTTTAATTTTTATTTTTAGCCTTTTATGGCTAGAACTTTTATAGATAGACATAAATTGTTGCACTTAAATTTAAATATTTTCATAGGGGTCATGGTAATTTGCATTAAGGGTAGAATAAATGACGGGGCCCCATAGAGGGCCAATGCCTGCTGGGGTCGTGAGACTGTTCTAAGGATGCACCACGACTCTGAAACGTAAAGGGCATACGAAGGAACAGGTTGATTTTAGTCAGATTTTAGGACCAAAAAAAAGGGGTTGAATAAAGAAAAAAGATAAAAATCAAGATTGTTTATTGTTAAATATGTACATTTTACATTTATTCACATTTTTAATCTTCATCGATTACAATGTCAGCATCCTGGTAATCCTGATCTTTACAATTAAAATATATAACTATGAGTTTCTCTATATTTTCTATTTTCAACCTATTTCTTTTAACATCTAAAGTCCATTTATAAATGGAAAAGACCGTTCTACATCTGACGATGTCAAAGGAGCAAATTTTAAAAAAGGTATTAAATTATGTGCTTCATTTTTTTCAATGGCCTCACTATATTCTCTAAGTGTGTCTAAATCTGGGTTTCGTTCCATAACACGTTCTATTTTATTTTTTATATTTTCTGAATTGCACTGATTTATAGCATCTCTGACGTTGTCAAATGCTAAAAGTGAATCTGTCAACGATAAATTATGCTTTTGCAATTCTTTTAAAGACAAATGAATTATAAAATAATTGTCTTTAATGTAATTTAAATCTTCTTTTAAATTTTCTTTTTCTATAATATTTTTTGCCTCTCGAATAGATACCGCATCAGAGCTGCTTAAACAAGATAATATTTCTTTTATTTTTTCAAAGTTTTGAGCGTAATAAAATGCTGCCTCTAACCAAGTGCCCCATCTTGTAACAACTGGTTGGGGAGGTAGCGGCAAATCTGGATATTTTTCTTTTAAAATTTTGACTCTACTTGGGGCTTTCAAAAATACCTTTTTAACATTTGCTATTAAAATGTTAACATCGTGATATTCTAACCTAATTTGCTCAGATACGCGATGAAGAGAGTGCGCCAAACATGTTACGTGCTTCATTTCAGGTAAGTATTGTTTTAAATTTCGTCCTGCAGACAGCATATATGCAACGCTATCAGTGCAGAGGACAAGAATGTTACCTACCTTCGATTCAAAAGAATCTTCCCAAAAGTTTTCCAAACATTCTAACACAAATTGCGTGATTGTTTGTCCATTAACTACAGTTAGCATTTTACATGCTACCAAATAAGGTCTAGTCAAATTGCTAGGATGTAATGGTTTTATTAAAAAATGGACTATATAGCGACCTAAAAAGTCTGTCGTTTCATCTAATGATATCCATAGTTTCTCATTTTTATAATTTTGCCGAATCGAATTGATTTTATTCTTAAAAAACTTGTCCAAGTAAACTTTCCGTAACTGTGATTCATCTGGCAGAGTACGATTAGTACACGTACAACAACAGGTACTACACATATATCTTTTAAAGAAATCTTGAAAAGTAGTATTTTTCATCTGAGACCACGGAATATTGCACAAAATGAGAAATTTTATAAGATCGAAATAAAATTCCTCTTCGGGCCGCTTAAACTTTCCCTGGTGTACTGCTCCTTCGATATGTCTTTTAACGTTTCCTTTATTTATGGTTTTCAAATGGCTTTCACATTTTGAACAGTATATTGTACCACTAGCGTGATCGTAAAGTAGTTCGGGATGACCGGATATCCATTTTTCTACAGTTTCAGCCTTGACGTTTGCCATATCTGAACTTTGTTTTAGAGATGGAACCTCGTATATATCACCTAAAACAAAGACATGAAAAAATTACATTTTATTTAGTTTATTTAGCTTACTCCGTTTGTTTTATTTTTCGTGGATCAAATTTAGTCATTGAAATTTCACCCTCTTCCTGTCAATCCAAAATGGCTGCCGCTACAAGATGGCGGACAATTTTTTTTTTTTTACAATTCCATCAATATATATATATATCAAATGAAAGGGCTTGTTACGTAGAATATTTTGTAGAGAAGTAGATAAGGCCTATAGTAATTTATTTTACCAATACATTGCAAGAGGACACAGGGCATTCAAATTATATACGGATTCCAGTAAAATGTCGGTTAATAGTGGAGTTAGCTGAATTGCGACTACATTACTAGAATATCATAATTTTGTTTCGCACTAAGCTCACTGGTTCATACTCTATTAAAGATTTAACAATATTAAGACTCATGGTATGTTCAGCAGGTTAAGCGAACAAACACAATACTAAAAATATTCTTATAGTACATCCAAACATGCTTTATACTCCTTGTAACTAGTAAAATATTACTTACCAAAGCTTGGTTTAAATATGTAGATCCAATTCAATAGTGAAAAATCTGAGTCCGTATATTCGAGCCAAATCGTGGTTTAGAGCAGATTCCAGAAGTCAGTATGTACACAAGCCAGGGTCAAGTAACGTTTTCACAACACAGTAACAAACAAAGATGCGCACTCTACGAACCGAAGTAAACGAGTGAGCTACCTGGCATGTCGTCGGCGGGCGTACGCATTGTTCTGATAACCGGTTATTGTACCACCCATGATCCTTTGTTCTGATTGGTCGTTGGGTTTTGTCAAATCGTGACTGTGTGCCGTTAAAAAAAATATGAAGAATAATAAAGAATAATATTGCTCATTTTATTACAACTCCTACCTTTTTTTGAGGATGGCAAATCATCAAATGACTCCTTCCACTCTGGCAGAATAAAATTCCTACATAAGTTCCGGTTTTTTTTTAATAATCCACCAATTCCGGAGGAATGTCCATATTAATATATACGTTTCGGATCAATGACCCCATTTCAATCTACCTACTCCGATCACTGGTCATAACTCATAAAATATAACACATTTCTTTGCAGTCACGTGACAATGTGAAGGTATTTTAAATTCTAGATGAATATAATTAAAAACGATGAACACAGATTTATATTTAGCGTAGGTAACATTTGCGTTTTGCGGAATGACTTTTTAAGCTTCAATTGCGTGCTGCGCTTTTTTCGTTGCAGGTAGGTGATTTCATACGTGATTTAAATCAGTGTCCTAGTGATATTGTAATCAGATTATGGATTAGGAAGTTTATAATCAACAAGATCTTGCTAAACTCAAGGTCTATGGCCACAAGGAATGAATTTAGCAAATTAATACCGTCCCTGTCGATTACAAATTATCACCCAGAAAGTAATAGGTAAGTAACATTTCCAAATCAGAACACCAAGCGTCCTTATATTTGCTGTTATTTTAGCCTCAGGCATCATCGGTCTAAACGTCTTTGCCAGCGAGTGAAACTAGTAAATTTTGACCGCTTTACCTACATCGATCTTATGAAATATTCCACCTAATAAATAGATCTAGCTAGAGGGGATATTCCATGCCATCCCAGGAGACCAGACTCGATTCTCTATGATATGAAAAATTTATAAATAGTCACATTTATACCAATGCCTAGCCAGTTGTAGACGGATATAGATAGGTACCTTCAAAACTAATAGGTATCTCTCGAAGTTTGTCATGAAGAATTAAAATAATCACGTTTTACTTAACTTCGTATCTCTCTATTTCAATTTAATATAACAATAGATACATATGTTTGTATTGACTCTACCTTTTGATACATTTTTGTTAGGTATCCATTACCTTAATGGTTCACCATAACTAATATGTTTTAAAGAGATTGACACAAAATCAGTTTGGAGTAGGTATCAATTTAGGAATTGAATAACAATTTTCTTGATTTGTAATAGGTGTGACTGCTACTTGGTTTTCCTAATAACTATACAAGTAAGTACGTTAATTCCTAATATCTATTACAAATGGCAGATTTGGTTAAGTATAAGATGTTTTAAATATTTTATGTTTTAATAAATAACCAAAGGTAGGTTATTGAAGGTAGTATACCTAATATAGGTATAACACTAAGGGCAACTATTGTGTCACTGAATCTGGAATACATCTATGTAGGTAGGTAGGTACCTACCGAGATGTTGCTGAGAGCCCATAGTGACTAACCTATGTTTCGTGAAACTGTATATGATTGATAAGTTTATTTTCTTAAATACGTAACTTGCCTACCATAATAACACAGGTAACTGAACAATTCATTACATACATACTTTATTAATTTAGCAACGATCCATCTATTGACATAAATAAATAATTATTAAGATATTTTATAATATTTGAGGACATGTTTCAACTGCGTAGTTCTGTTTCACACACAACTAAAGGAATGATAGCGAATGCATATCGAAAATATTTTCTAACTCTATGAGCGTATGTCATCTATCTATTTTTTGTAAATTGATTACAACGTTATTAAGGGAATTATAGGTAGTACTACCTTTCTTTGAAATGTTGTTGAGGTAGTATAGGTACCTACATATTGTGCCCATATTGGCGAAAATATTACAATTTCGTCGCAAATCTCACAGGCCCATAATAGCCAAGTAAATAGACAATATGTCATTTATGTGTCAAACAGTCAAAAATAAATTACAAGGGTTCCATTATATATAACTATATGGTTACGTTGCCCCAAAGAAGAAATGGTCCTTGAACAGTTAAATAGCACATAATAGGCACGGCATACTTATTCACGTAGATAGGTATGTATAGGAAATGTAGAGGGTCTCGGGTTCGAACCCACGTCGCGCACCTCTGACTTTCGTAAGTTATATGACTTTTCGAAATTATGTGCGTATTGATTGACAATTATCGCCTGCTCCGTGCCTCGGAGAGCACGTTAAGCCGTCGGTCCCGACTGCCATTAACATCTATGGCAGTCGTTATTGGGGAAGTCGACACAAAAGATTCCACCGGGTCGAAGTGTCGCCGGTCTGTACTGACTGGCCCCCACACAAGATAAGATAAGATGTATAGGAAAATTCAAAAATTTATGTTGATTGCAATAATCTGCTGCTAGATCTGATAAGCTTTTTAATTTGCTATGCACCTACCTACCTACCTAATTGGACAAATACCAACTAGGTATCTACCTAACTAGAAAGTAGATACTAATAAAATTAGGTACACTAGAATCCATACAGTATAATTAGCTATAGGTACCTACATGCGTACTTAAAAATGGCTTTACAATTATTTGATATGGCAAAATTGAAAGAGGGTCGTGTAAATCATAGAGAACTCGGATGACGCCGCCCGGCTCCGCAAACGAGAATGAAGCCAACAGATTGGGGTCTGTAAATTAGAAGAATTATGGCACTTATTGTCATTGAAATAAGGTTTATTTCTCCATTAGTATTACGCGAGGTAAAATAATTTAGTATGGCTACCGGAGAACCATCAATATCCATTGAGCATTCGTGAACACTATGAAAGCTTAGAAAATTTCGTATGTTATCGATAGTTAGTGAAGTATCTAATTATAATAACCTAAGTAGGTAGGTACCTACTTACTAACATTATTTGCTATAGACAGATACCTAGGTATAATTTGTTTTTTAACACGCTTTTACTACCTAGCTTCACTTGTATGTCTGTTTGTTTGTTATTTTGTTTGTAACCGACTATTTTGGACTTGATTTAGACCCACTTCAAACGGTCAGATTTCATTTAAAAGTTGTAGACTCATCGAGGACCGATGACAATACAATAATTTGATAAGATTACCTACCTCATTATCCTGTTTAGGATCGTCAGGATTAATGATTTTCTCACAGATTCTTTGCGTGAGAGCGAGAGAGATAGAGAAAGAGTGTGATCTGTAGGTAGTTAGCTTATCTAAAAAATAGAAAATAAATAATAGACTAAAACTAAAAAAAAAAAGATTTATTTATAAAACCAAACTAAAAACTAAAAAGTATTTTTTTAATAATTCATAATAAAAATAGAGTGATTAATCCACACGCTTTTCTAGAAAAGCGTGGGGTGCTTTCTAATATATTTTGATAGGTAGCGGCATTAAAAATATATATTATATCTTTATTTTCGTTTTTTAAATCAAGCGTTTTTTTAACTAAGTATTATTTATTTACTAAGTAAGCACATTAAGGATATTAGATAGGTACCTACATTTCAAACTAAGTATAATAACAAATAGAGATTTTGTACTGGAATAAACTTTAATATTTAGCATTGTTTTAATAGTCATGTGTATTTATATTAACTAGAGGTCGCCTAGTGGTCAAAATTCGACCATAATTGATTTAAATTTTAAGTTTGATCGTTATTAAGGTTTTATTGTCTACTTATAACTTTACACATTTCGCGAAGGCTATACGGTCTACCTGCAGGTTAATCTACTTACCTATATTTTTCAAACAAATTATTATTTACTTAACTATAGTCGTTGACGATATTCCGAAGCTTGCTTCTTTGTTTTCTTTTTCTTTATTAGGTACCTACATCTAAATAAAGGCCATATTTAATTACAAAGAATTGTACGACGTCAGACGAACAATGCCGAAATACTACGAATGCGAATCGATTGCGTGTGTCAAATGCGTGGTTGTGTGCGTGTAGTGTTTTCCCAATAATTTAAAGTACCTATTTCTAAAGCATATTTTATAAAAATATTAAGATTCGCCCCTCCTTCTCCATATAAACTTTAACTAAGTATGCCAAATTTTATATTCCTCAAACTTTTTGCTTCATGTATTAATATATAGATGACGTTAAGTTTCATTTAATTAATGAATACTATACATAGGTAGTCAATTATTTATTAAATCGTCTCGTTCAAAATTTAAAATACGTGGTAATGGCGAAACATGCATCAACTACTTTTACGTTTATCTCATAGATGTCGCTGCTACAGTTAGTTTGCATAATCGTGGCAGCAGATGGCGCTTAAAACAAAATTATTTGAAATAAATATTATATGGAGGACCGGTAAAAGTGTTACTTGAATGCTTACGAAAAATATAAAATTATCACAAGTCAACTTACTGTAAGTTTAGTATGAACTTGCATGCGATTTAAGAGTAATCAGTAATCATCACTTAGGACTTTTGTGTCGAATATATTATTTAGGTAGTTATCATACAATTGTGTATTTACCGACGTCTACGTTGTTAATTTGTATTTTGGAGATAGATCCGCGACCAAGACTTCTTGATGCATCAGTAGATACTAAGATACAGCTTCTACCTACGTAGAATGACAGGTTACCTATCTATTTATCTAACAAATATAAAATAACCAATCGCAGATAGGTTGGAAATATTTTGCAACATTAGTTTAATTTGTTATATTGAATCTACTAGGTACTAGGTAGGTATGTACTTAGGTTTTAAACCAATATCTAGGTAGGTATACTTACAAACGATGAGTAGCTACCTACCAATTAGAGCTTGATATGAACAATACAACAATGTACCTACCTATTTTGTACACAGCTAGCCCAAATCAATCGTGTCCGATGGCTGGTGAAGCCGTGAAGCCCTAGAGGCATCGATGCCTAGAGGTTGTAAACTGAAGCCATACTACCTACCTATAATATATCTATCTACTGGCCTGGAAATTGGCGTACTAAGCTTTCCTCTATCAAGTATACCTACAATTGGTCCTGGTTCGATGTTGTTTTACTATAGATTATGTTTTTAACAAAAACTTTAATATATCATCTTAAAGTCGGAGCTATATAACTTTGTTATTAAGTCTTTATAGTAAAAGTACGTATTTATATCATGTAAACTTAACGATTGAAAGGAACAGGTAACTTTACAACTTCGTAATTAACAATGTAGAACAAAACTTAATTATTCCCACTTACACTAACTAAAAAATATTGTGAAAGTACAAAAAGGTCCGGTGCTATGACGGGTTTGTAGGTATTTTGCTTGCTCTATCTCTACCATAGTTTCTCGTGAGACAGAGATAGAGCGAGTGGCAATATTAATAATCGCACAAACGCTAATTTTGTCCCTCGCGCCCTTTCGAGCCGTTCTTGGCAACCGGTTTTGTTTGTGGAACGGCCGTAAAACGAGACGACCAATGAGGAGTCACGATTCGCAGCGGGCTTACTATTGGTGACGGATGATAGAGAGCGTTGCAGTGCGGGGCCGCTCGGGCGAGAGAGGGTTGGGGCGCGGTGTAGTGCGGGGCATGGGTGCGGCGCGCCGGTAGCGCGCGCACATTACACAGTCGCAGACGTCGCAGTCGTGTTTCGCCATTCGAAAAGAAGGTTATTGTTACAATGACACGGGCACCGGACTGTCGATAAAGTGTGTTTGTATGTCGTTTTCGTCGATAATAAGTGTTGTGTTTACTTTCACCCGTGCGAATGTCTCAATCCTCACCTTTTCGTTTGTTTTTTCTTTTAATCATTGCCGCATGGGACGGCGCTTACGTTTCAGTTAACCTTTTATTTTGAAACGATGGAACGTTGTTCTTATGGTTTTTACACCAAAAGGTATTTTATGTTATTTATTTAATTTATGATTGCGATCTGGTGTGGGTGAGTGCGTCGTGTGTGGCTATAGATGGTGAGCAGTTTCCTATTCACTGGTCACCGCAGCTAATCAAGGAATGGAGTCATAAATTGAGCCAATATTAGCGAATAAAGTTGAGTCCGGCTCGTTACGCGCACATTACTTGTGAAGGAGAAAGGGTGCCGCTTCTAAATCTATTGTCAACTTAAGTTAACAGTATAGTGTTTATAATATAGGTACATAACATTTGTGACACATAACGTACCTACCTGTCTCCAGAGTTTAGTGTGAATATAATGTAGGAATGGTTATTATTATTGAAACGCTTCGGGAAAAAGGCAAAAGCCGACATTGTGAGGCCCTCGCACTCGAGGGTCGATAGCCGAGGGGAGGGAGGGCGCCGTCTGTCTGCGCACATGCAGAACCGGTTCGCGCTCCAACTCCCCTAGTGGGCTTTTATGAGCTCTTTCTTTATCATGCCACACGCGTTCGCATAACGCTCTCTCGCTCGCACGTTTATATTATTTTTTGCTTCCCCTTGTGAAATAATTCCAGACGGACCGTTTTTATTTAGGTGTCTGTCCCTAAATAGGTGTATAGCTTTATAGCTCTAGCACTGATGGTAAGTACAACGAAAGAAACACGTGGCATGGCACTGTTGTCAATAATAACAAATTTTATTTAATAGTGCATTTTGTTATGTAGGTATGGGTTACTTAATAGACTTGTTAAACATTACTGTTATTATGACTAATATCATACATTGAAATCTTTGAACTGCTTTCATCAATTTGGGCTAATTAGGGACCTAAGTGAGTTGCAATTTGTTTACTGGTCTTGATTTATGCCTAAGGTTATGCTTCCCAGAAGAGCTTATATGGGACAAACAAGTTTAGCAACTTATGAAACCTTCCTTTTTTATGTATATGATTTAATTGAAAGATAATTGCGGATGCTTCGGTGGATCACTGGCCACATATTATATTTATCTAGGGTTTTATGCAAATAACATAGTTTAGAACTTTTGCATTATTAATATTTAGGCGGGTATATTTGAATCAGAATTGGCATCGGTATTTATATCAATAAACATTAACAAAATCTTCATGTATGTTACTTCTATTAGTGTACCTATAGTCAACCATTTTCAAATTTCATGGTTATCTAAGCTGTTAGATAGGCGAATCATTTTTTATATTTTCTCACGACTTACGTATTCTATGATTATAATTAATCGATTACGTGAAGTCAATTAAACGCAGCTGGCGAAATAAAAGTTCATGGAATCAGTACCTAACTAGCAGCTGGTATTAAGGAGACTCGTCAGCTACAAACTTGCACGGATAAACTTGCCGAGAGCTGGGTGATTTTATGCGACTGTTATGCCATTCGACATAATTGGCTTGAAATCCATTCGGTTTTAGTAGCCATCGAGTCAATAATTACTTGAATGTAATATGTTACATGTAGCAAGAAAAGCGCGCCTATCGCAAAATATCTATGGATCAGGAACAATTTAGGTAATTAATACATTTGTAATTATTTATAATAGATTGTCTAATTCTCGATTTCTGGTAAGTTAAGTCCGTAATGCTTAAAAATCGTGTAAGTCCTCATTCAATTTCAGATGTTTCATCAAATTAATTGACACTTGAATTGCCTTTCCACACTGAATAACCTAATAATTTTCAATAAAGGAAGCCAAATGCCGTTCGGTATTAATGTTTCTTAATTACGTGGTTCGCATTAAGCACCATATCTTCGGTTCAACTGAACGGAAATAAATGACACGTGGTTTAGATTTTAAGTTGAACTTCAAGCTAAGTGCAAACCAGAATCATAAACTATTCTTTACGTCGTTGCAAGCAGACATTCTTACAGACAAATTGAAGTATGAAACATAACGTTTCAGTTTCGAATCTTATAAATAGTAGAGCCCAGAAGTATAAACAAGTGATTGTAAAACTTTATACTCCAGCAATTAACAATATATAGATAATTGCACCAGGCCTATGATATCGCTGAAGCGTTAGCTATCACACCCACATTGCACCAGTTCTGTTTAGGGTACACTAAATATAGGGCGAGTTTATTGCACAATTTTATGACTGCAACTGCTCAATTATGACACTTGCAGAGGGGCACTCGTGACTGAAAGTGTAAAATAGTTTCTTTTACCATTAATAAATAGCCTTGTCTGACCTGCAAACAGATAAAAAAATAACCTGCGTCAGTAAAAAGAAATTATTCTTGAAGCCCATTTAAAGGAATATACATGCATCAATGTATATCTACTACTTTGGATCTGACATTTAATATTAGGTATTATAAAACAGTAAAGAAGCTGTGTTTATACATCAAAGATATTTTAATGAACTAATTCAGATCAATTAATTAAGGGTTTCTGGATGTTTCGGCATCCTAAACTACATTGTTATTGTGGTGTTTGTTTGTTCGAGTTTCATGCAATAACTACTAAACATATTTTGATATGTTGGTGTTCAACTTAAAATCTGAACCACTTATCATTTTATGCCGTTAAATGAATCCGAAGTTATGATGCATGCAGTGTAATCGGCGTAAAATGATTTTGCCAGTAAACTGTAGATCACACGGATAAAACTATATATATATAAGTAAGTTTAATAACAAGATACATTTAGCTAGGTCAGTAAAAGTATACAGTGTGTAGAGTAAAGGTAGGTCCATATTTGTAACCCGTAAAGTATTAGCACATGAAGATCAGCAATACGCATATTATCGTAAACCAAAAAAAAATGTAGGCTGGTATGCTTTATATTTGACGTAATATCCACAATTCATAATATCTTTTATTATGTTTGCATGTCAATAATGTAGGTATTTTTCAATATGATATTGCCGGGCTAAATCAGACATGACACTAGCACCCTCTAGAGTAATTACAGTTAATTTCAATCAACCCATCCGTCTGATGGGAAATTTACTGTATTGATTATAAACGCTATTTTCAGTCCCTATGGACTATGATAAGAATATGAGGTAATGCTTATGTTCAAAATTATTAATAGCACGAATGATTAGTTTGATCCAAATTTAGGCATAATAAAAGAAGCATTGTGTCTAGGTTGCAGGATTTGAAAGTCAATATAGTCGTTAAAAGTTACATCTATAAAGATTTTAGTTTTTACAGGAAACAAATAACCAATATATTTATCGGTTACGTCTAAATATCACCACACCTTATATCATATTACCAAGAAGCAGTTCTTTCTCCTGACGCGCTCATTACGCTCATATTTGAACAATTACCGAATATAACGTCTATGTACGTAGATGCAATCTAAGGCTTTCATAAATTTTATCGTTATCGCCGTAGTTTAGCCATGAGGCCCAAATTGACTTTAAATATTATTATATTATTATTATATTATTATATTTAAGGTTCGTGTCCATGGTCGCAGACGCGTAAGTTATAATATGTAAAATTCACATATTATCTTCACCAACGAGCAATCAATTTAGTACTACAAAAAATTACTACATACTAAAGCACATGTTCAACTAAGAAGCGATTTCTTTTCTGAGATATGGAGGTTAAACTTGGATAGGTACTATCAGTTCAGAAAGAGTATGCAAAACTAAAGATAGGCTATTCTTTATGAGATCTATACCAAGTGTGCTTAGCAGAGTACACTTTTATAAACAAGGCTGATATTGAAACAAATAGACAAGCGCAATGAACAATTGGATTTGGAATTGACACCTGATTGGCTATGGTAACCTACTAGGTACTCGATCAGAGCCGTACAGGAACTCTGCCTAAAACGGATGTCTCATCCAATCTGAAGCAGCCCTGAAGGGCAATTTTACAGTAGATTGCAGCCAAATTGCCCTTAGTTAAATGCTTGCATAGAACAGATTCACCAGGAAAATGCTATGTGGAATTTAAGGTTTAATGTTGTTAATATTTATAATAAGATAAATACGAAGGCAAAATATCATCTCTTAATTATTGTAGTCAGCCACGGCCTTGCTGATTTAAAGCAATGGCTAATGGTAATAATAATGGCTTTGAATGGCTGCTGTGTACAAGTTTGACTACAAAAACAACAGCATTTTAGTTATGTGGCTTCCAGCTCCATGCTTCCTTCTGCCTCGGATAATTGGAGTAGTTGCCTACTATGAAGTTCTAGAAAAGTGAACCAAATGGATTCTTGTGTAGAAATTGCACTCTTTGACCAGTCGAAATCTAGAAAAGCTCGATTTATTGCGATAGTGTTAGTTTCTTGGAACGACAAAGCTTTTTTTAAAGAGGCAAGAAAAGAAAATAATTGTTTTTATTTTAGTCTTGTATGTATGATGGCCAATATATATAGATACTATTATCTCTGGCAAGTGGTACCTACCCTCTGCTGACCACAAGATTCTTCCAAAATATATAATTGAAACCGATCCTTGATAGTCCTCTTACAATTGCTACATGCCACTATACGCATATAGTCGCTTTACCTAACTGTCGGGTGTTCTATAACATATTTGCTAAACTGGAGTCTTCACCGAAGATCTCATATACTCAAACGTCTGTTCATTGACTTTTACTATCAAAATAATGGCTACATATTAATTACTATTGAATACAACGCTTAACTCAATTCGGTAGTATAATGCCAATCTATAGTCAGTGTAATCTAATTAGGTTTGCTTAGCGATATAAATTTACCTGAGGTACTGGGTAAAACCCTACTTCTATTACCGGAATAGTCGTGACGTCAGGTTTCATTTATTTATGTTTCTATGTAAAGGGAGAATTTATGCTAATTACAAATATCTTGGTGTTTACTATTATGTCATAAATTCATAATAGTCTTTTGCTTTTGTAATGTAATTAATCTAATATATGCATTATGTAGAGAATAACAAGTGTCGGCATAATGTAGAAGCGTAGGCTTACTCAAAGAAAAATGACTAAGTAGAATATACATACTTAATCGAATACATCTTATATTTACAAACGAAATCCCATTAATAACACATTTACCGCATCTTCTTAGAAAACGTCCTTATTACACAAGTATTTCGCGCCGCCGCCTCACTGGGGTAGGGCTAAACGGGATGACCCCTGTCGATCATGTAAATATGTAACCATAATCTATATTATTTATATAGGTATTTGATATTATAGAGGACTAGATTTTGCCCGCGTAGCCCTCTAAACGTAGATTAGGTTAGCTTAGTAACAGAACTTTTTCTGGATAAAAGGAACCCTATGCCCTTTTCAGCTCCCCTGACAACATGTATGCGAAATTTCATAATGATCGGTCGAGTATTTAAGGCGTGAAAACGTAACAAACTGAGAAACATAATATTAGTAAGAATTTCGACCAGAATTTATATTTCGAAACCCAGGGCTGATTTTAGCGTTCTAGTGTGATGTGAATTCGTATTTTAACTCCAGCCAAGTGCGAGGGCGAGTTAAAAAGGGTTTAAAAAAATAGCCACTTACAATGAATATGAATTCTAACAAAAGAATTAAATTTATTATTAAATTACGAATGTAAACGCCATACCTGCCTGCTATAAATAATAAAAGGAACATCTCAAAGCCGGTTGGTCTAGGTCCTTGTAACTTTAATTTACAATTTGTGAGTCGTTTAGTACAAAATATGATTCCCTAACAAATTAATTATAATCATTTTTAATACATTTTATATAGATTATATATCAGTTCTTTTGTTGTTGTTCATATTTTTCTTAGGGCCGATTTTTAAATAGTCAGATAACTTTCATCTTAGAATTAGATATAGGTGTGGTGGTTTGACATATTTTCTATACAAAAACTATCAAAACGTCAAACATATTCCTTAGATAAAAATTATGTGACCGTTGAAAATCGGCCCTTTAGCAATAAAACTGCGCATAACCGCTCGAATTGTTTAAAAGTTAGCGCTCCTATGGCCTCGTTAAGATGTTTTAACCTATCCAGACTGTGCAACAATACATTCCATTAAATAACGCATGTATTTTTCTATAATGCTCTACTTTAAGTGGCTGCGAATCAGTCGGAAGTCTTCATTGTACCATAAATATCGATGATACCTACGGACTCGGGACTTCGTTCAGTTGAATTGAGCCTTTTATGGCCATTGAGCCCTTGAGGATGATAATTGATAAGTCATAAAGTATAGAGCCAGAAATGCGTATTTTGTCTCCAGATTTTAAAATATATTGCTGAAATTAAATATTCTTCATACAGTCAGCAGATTGCACGAGGCCCTATCAGATGTGACATTAAACTTATTGACCGTTTTGTACCTTAGCTAGAAGAAGACATTATAGAACAGGCACAGGCAGCAACATAAATCAATAAACACTTGCAAAATTTCGATTACCACTATCTTCCAAAATTATAACAAATGTAAGTTTTCATAGCAGTAATAGTTAAAAGATAACTGATATCCTAATCACAGTTCAAAAATACAGAATGCATTGTTAAGATATTATATTTAATATTCGTTTACTAATTTGTTAAACGTTCAACTACTCATGTTGCTGACTGTACAAAGAAATACTTTAAATATTGTACTTAAAAATCTACCAAACGGGAAATCAGATCGTAAAAATATTAAAGGTACGTCGATACGAAAAAGCAGTCTATATTAAGTTACCTACATTGAAACGAAATTAAATTCATGTTAGGGTCGAATTGAAGAGCGCGCTGCAGAGTGCAGTACATTTACCATGAGCATAGACTACAATTGTAATAAATGCTATATTAAAGATCCATGAGTTTCATAGCTCTTAACTCATATCGATACTATAAATCGTTGCTTTGGCATGTCTACATTTGTTCTCTATAAGCGCCTCTACCGGAAACGACAATGAACTAATCAAAATGTATGGCAAGTGACGAATACCTACACGACGACAATCAAACGTGTTGAGGTTAGCCGAGCGATATGAAAACTCATGGTTGATAATATTTTTAATCAAATTAGCCGTAAATATTGGGTAGGTATATTTATTTACCCCTTGCAAAGACGAAAAACGAGAATCGTTAGTTAACAATAGAATAAAGATATATCAAATTACTCACAATAAACTACAATGTTTACATAGTAATGGTTGGCAAAATCACGTCTCCTGTGCTGATGGTATATTTGGTATAGGTAGGTACACATAGACAGTTGTCACATTGAGAGTAGCGCGCGAGAATAAAAAAAGAAGACATGATTCGTCTATAGGTACATTACATTAATTTAGGCAGATTAGAATCATAGTGACAATTTTAATTTCGATTCTTATTGGTCTACCTCAATTATAAAGACGTAAACGACAATAAGTAGATAAGATATATCTAATAATACACGATTGATGCCATCAGAACATATTTATCAGAAAATCTAGACATGACTACTGTTGACGTCATCTAAATTAAGTTAAATACCTGTAACGGCTTATTCCCGCCCGCTCCACTATTTTGTTCCCAAGCGCTCCAAGACTAAAATAAAACATTATTATTATTTTGTAAAATCGTTCCCAAGAGCTCCAAAACCTTATGCAAATTTATTTCTTTAAAATCTCTGATCTCCATACATTTATACCCAAAAGCTCCAAATTATATTACAATATTAAATAAAGGCCTACTTACACACTAGTGTTCCTGACATACAGCTTCAAAACAAACTATATGATTAGCAGAATTAAAACATGTACAATAATAAATAATAATAAAATAATAATTAATAATAATAATAGTGGCTGTATAGAGGAAACATATATAAAGAAACAGAAGGATTTATGGTCGCAATCCAATACCAAATCATAAAAACAAAGAACTATCAAAAATATATAATAAAAGACCCTACAGTAGTATCAGACAGGTGCAGGTTATGTAACACAAATCAAGAAACAATAGACCATTTATTACATTACAGGAGGATGCCCCCTTTTAGCGAACAAACAATATACAGAAAGACACAATAATGTTGCAAAACAAATTCATTCACTGTTATCTATAAAATATAAACTAGAAGAAAAAACAGAACCAAATTATAAATATAAACCAAAAAACGTACTAAACAACGAATACGCTAAACTTTACTGGGATCGAGACATTATAACAGACAAAACAACTACAAATAATAGACCAGACATCACCCTTACACTCAAACAAGAAACAATCACATACCTAATAGATATATCAATACCAAACTCTGAAAATATTAGAAAAAATACACAGAGAAAATTTAAAAATATATACCATTAGCAGACGAAATAAGACAAATGTGGCATCAGCATACAGTTAAAATTATTCCAATTATAATTTCATCTACAGGACTCATTCCAAAGTCACTACATACATAACTAAAAGAATTAGGCTGACATAAAAATTCATATATAAAACTACAGAAATCCGTTATCATCGATACTTGCTCTATAGTCCGGCGATTTCTAACATCCACTACTCAGACACCTTTTTTTTTTTTTTTCTTTTTTTTTTTTACGTGGGGAATGCTATGACGCATATCCCTCCGCGGGGGCGGGCGGAGGGATTATGTCGGACTCGCCGGGGTAAAGAAAGATGTTGAGAATATAATGTACCTCCCGGGATACCGACTAAACCTACCACGGTGTTCCTCGACACAACCACTATCGACGGGGCCGCGCGAATCGCTTTCGCATGCGGTCGCGACCCCGCCAAGGTTACGGCCCGCCGTATGAAACGGCAGGCCACTACACGAAAGACCTACCCAAAATAGGCACTACGTCATATAAAACCCTACTGTCTCCCCTAGAGGGGAGACGGACTCGACACAGAGGCGCGCGTGGGAACACGCACGCCGCCTCTCGGACCTGGTGCTGAACGGATGGCGGGCAGGCCCACAAAGCCCGCCACCCCCAGGTCAAAACTACTCAGACACCTACAATAATACTCAATGAACCGACCCACTTGGCATAAGCCCGTGACAGGTTTACACCCACCAGGATCAAAGCTGAGAATTGAAATATTTTATAACCCATAATAATAATAATTGTAATAATATAATATTAGCTCTTTATTAGTTAGCGTTGAACATGGTTTTATATAGAAAGTAGTAAATAATGAGATTTTGTTTTCTTTTATATATAATAAACATTAATTGCTTAAAATTACGTAGGTAACAATTTTAAAGTGAAATTGGTAAATTCCTTACATAATTGTAACTATACTTACTTACTATAATGAAACTTTTTGTAATAACATGGTACACATAAAAATATAATATACTTTCAAATAAGAAAAAATACTGTTGTAGTTATATTATTTAAATTCAAACAGTGTAAAATCTTAAGTAAAATGTAAATAATAATTTATGTTATTCCAATGTTACTATAAATATAACCTATTATTATATAAAGTAACGTTTGGGATTGTTTTGCCTACGTTACTTTGAAATCTTTGAAGCTCGTGGTAACGATTTTTGTATTAAAGTATTGACTATTTTCTTGGAGTTGCTGGGAATAAAATCTCAAAGTACCTAGAGAAAGTTTTGGAGCAGTAGATAATGAAATTGGAAAATGTGGCTTTATTTATTATTTTAATATAAAAATCCTTGGAGCTCCTGGTAATGAATGTATGGGAGAATGAAATTTAGAGAACAATATATTTGGAGCGCACAGGAATAAGCCGCTCTAACTAGCTCCTATTCAGAGCCGTAATATGGGTTGCGAGTTTGGAGATGATTGAAGATCGTCTAGCTTGCACCGTATTTTATGTGAATTTCGGTATGACAACAAATTCTATATTCTGCAAATAAATCGATTGACAAATTGCGTAGTATTTATTAATATAATAGATAGGGATTAAATATAATGACCATCAATATATAATATTTTACAGCATAACTAGCACCTATAGGTACGCCTCAAATTACTGCATTCCGTCTCGGAAGAGTTAGGTTATGTTAGGTTCCTTTTTAAACCCACCCAAAAATACCTCGTACGTCGACTTAGTTTGATCTCTTTAAATATATTTTGCTGTGCAATTAGTATTTTTGCTAAGCATATTTTGCTGTGCAATTAGTATTTTTTTGCTGTGCAGTTAAATACTACCCTAATAGATATACTGATCGTTGCACAAGCTTTTTTGTAATTCGGCTACAATCTCGGTAGGCTACAAGCATATGTGTCTCTCGTGATAACAACCACAAAATCCCTACATTTGGATGCTATGAAGTATCATAACTAACATTTGGCTATTGAAAGTGCCCTATCCATTTTTGGGGTGGCTCATAACTCAATTAGAAAGCTGCACAGCTGGCGCGCGGCGGCTGATTAGACGGCCTGTGTCTAAGTTCTCAGACTAAGAGTACCTACTTACATCTAGCCGGGTAATCTACTACATTGTCAGACGCCGAGTAGAGGCTATTTAGCTATTACTATGCTCTCACAATATCGGTTGCCAACTACCTACTTAGTACTTACTATTGCTGATATCGCCAGCCAATAATTGGTTGGGCAGCCTTGCTATGGAGTAAGCATGGAAATATTAAGTACCATGTGTTAACACGTATAGAAGTTTTGACTATCTAAATGACTAACTTGATTCACGAATAGACATAATAATTCATTAAAGTTGGGTAATCATACTACGTTTATTAGCTAAAATTCAACATTTGTTAGTGTTTTATCCAACTTTACCTTATTATTAATATTATCAAGAAAATGAAATAAGTACCTACCTACATACTTAGCTATTATAAGGAAGAGGTCTACACAAGAAACTAAATACACTTATTTAAGAGTGTAGATACTGCGTAGGTATAGGTAACTATATAGATATAGCATTATTTTATTAATAAATTGATAGGGTACCTAAATATCGAGTATACGCATATGCAACACTTTTTATGGACATTAATAATCATATCCTCCTACGTAATACATAACTAATGCTAGCTAAATATCGCCAATACGTAATAATATGTGTTTTTCATAACAGTCTCGACAGTTAATATTAACGGAGACTAGTCGTCTGCGTAGTACAGTGCCAAACGCGTGCTCAAAACACAAGTGCATGGATCTTTTCTCTCCGGCCAAAGAGAAATTAGGCGCAGTTGGAACACCACCACGTGCTTTGCAAAGCTCGGTGTTGAAACCTCGCCATCTTTCTTACTACGAGCTACTAGCTTATTAGTTACTGAGAAATCAAAACAAAATCAACGCTAACAGAAAACGGGCGTTATTGTAGGCTCTACCTGTTATTCATATAGCCATATACCACTAAGTCAACGAGGTCACAGGCGCTTATTTAAGATTTGAACGATCTGTTGAATCTGTCTAACAAACCTAACTGAAGGTAAGCGGTTACCGTAGAATATGATCACTTTCAAGACTAGGGTGATCACTCACGCGTAGCCAGTTCAAAGAAAAGATAAATATCAATAGACCATTCACATCTGCCGTAAATACCTACATGTAACTGCTTTGCTGATGTATAATGCTATGTATGTAATAACTAGTTTCTGCCTTTGGCTGGATCCTACGGGAACGTCTAAGTAGCGCGATAATAAGTATTATTTGTGTTTGTAAAGCGTTTAAGCACATACCTCAGCTGTCACATTGTTAATATTAGCAGGATATGCAGCATAAACCAATTAGGGGCTCGATCCTAAAAAAGATTATTTATTCACTTAGTATTTGTAGGTAATTATATAAATCCTATAATAAAATTGAATATGACATCTTAAGTCCCACTATCCTAAATAATTTGCCCTCCATAACTTATATGTTAAAACAATCGTATCGACTAAAATTTGGCACAGGTGCCAAATTTAATGTTAACGATGTAGATATATGTATATAAAAATTAGGCATGTTATTCAGTTAAGTATGATACATCAGCGACAGTTCATGTAGCATGGGTGCACAGTAAGCTGAAAGTATTTTATTACCGGTATAAATAGTAATCAGCTCGTTTTCCCCTGCCTAACTAAACTCTACAATACCAGAGTAAGTCTGAAGACTTTCCTTTCTGATATGCCATTTCTATTATCCGCTTCAGTGTTAAATCGTGCCATTATGCAATATAACTATATAGTGCGAACTATTTTATGTCGACATAATAACAATACCTAATAAATTAAATCAATCATCATGAGAACAAGGGTTGAAAATATCGATCTATCTTTTAATTTGTAAAAAAAGGTTTTATTGTCGTTGAATAACATTGTTTACTGTTTGTTATCCATTTAATTTAAAGCATAATATATAAAAATACAAAATATGAGTAGTAAAATTGTTACCTGCTGAGTTGCATTATAAATATTAAATTATTAGACATCGTTCGCTATTAGTGGGTTTACAAACCAACAGTAGAAACGTTTAGTTAATGCCTTATAAAGAAACCTAATCCTTACCATTAAAAGCCTAATCTTAGGACACTTAGCATTTTTTAAATTGACTTTTGACAGTTATGACACTTATGACGTTAAGTCCGAGCCGAATTTCTGGAGATTACGAATAGTTGAATATGTGTTTGTAAATACCTATTCAAATATTAACTAAGTAGTGAGAGTGTAAATTAATCATCAATACCTATCTATGTTATTTAATTACTGTAACAAATAAAGTTGTGTCATATAATTGTGTAGCGAGAGAAATCCTATCGCAATCGCCAGTAGTTAATAAAATATTGAATCCATCTTTATATAATAATGTATTATAATAAGTAATAAAGTTTATTTAATTTTAGCACCAATCATCATGCTGTTCAAATAACCTTTTGTATATAATCTTCGTACTGACAAGTTTAGACGTTTATTTTGTAGCATACCTACTACATTAACTTATTGATAACTACCTATGTGAGGATTCACCAGACATATAATATAGTTAATGTATTTATAATTAATTGAATTTCGTTATTATGTATAGCTATACTAGTTTAATACTAATATGCATATTATCACATTTTATATACCTAATAAATAATAGTTAATATAAAATAAAATTCACAAGTTTGTAGTTGTGAAATTATTTTATATTACTATTTAATTGTTTTGATTGTGTGGAATTTAATGCAAATCAATTTGGTTTGGTTATTGTGTTCTACTAACAAAAATAAATGTAGCTTATTGTTATCATGATGAATTTGTGATGTATAAATTCATTTTTATTTGTTTGCAGGTCTGAAATCCTAGACAATATACAGAAGAAGAAAGAGCAGGAGAAGGAGCCGCAGAGTTCTAACTTCCAACATCAGCACGTGAAACCTGTTGACAAGTCCCACCACTCATCAGATGTGCCAAATGCCAATGTTCCTGTAACACAGCATGTCCCAGCTCAACAGTTGCTCTCTCCCTCACATGGCCTGGGACAATCTGTGCAAGCTAAAGAGGATCCAAAAGAAAAAGCTATAAAGGTTGCTAACTCAACTACTATAACTCTCATTGAAAATGGTAATATACATGGGGAGAAAGATAAAGACAATACTTATCATAAAAATTACTTTACTTTAGAACCTAAAAATGAGAAAAAGGATGATTGCAATAAAAATAGTATTACTATAACTAAAACTGTTCCAAAACAGTCACCCAGCAGCAGTCAGGGCGAGAAGAGCAAGAATCAGGTAAAACCAGCGAAGAGACCTCTGCAGTACTTAGAAACACTTGCAGAGAAGGCAGGCATCACTTTTGAGGATAAATACGAGGCTGCAAATACTCTGTTAGCTTTGGACAAACAAAATACAACTAGGCGATTGCCAGACTTGAAACAACCCAAATCTGAGCCAGACAACCATAGTCAGCAAGAAGAGTATAGATACAGAAACCAAAAGGAAGAAGATGATAAGCTACAGGTAATAATTAATTTGTATCCTCATGCTCATGCTCCTGCTAGTAAAGTGCTCTTTGATGCAGGTCGCTCTGGTCACCTTGCCATTGTCACTGCACCAAGTGTTGTGGGTTTGATCCCCACAGGAGATAAAAATTGTGTGATGCCTGGATTGTTGTTTTGAGTCTGGGTGTTCTTTGTGTCCTTTGCAATACAGTGATTATTATGAGTGCAAAGGATGTCTTTAGGAAAATACTTTATAATTATTTTAATTATGCCAAGTTAGTTGTTTTCAACATACAGTTTCAACAACACAATGCAACAAAAATCCTTTCAAATATCACAATGATCACCCATAATACCAAAAATGCGAAACTAATTCTGTCTTTGGCATAATTATGTTTAAATACCTGAACCACTGAATTGGTTATGTTATAATTTGGTAAGGAAATAGTTTGAAAATTATTGTCCTGATATAAAAGGATTTTAAAGAATTGTCAATTATGTTATGGGTAAGATTTAGTATGAAGTATCTGTATTCGAATCTTATTTTAATCGAAATAGCAGATTCATTTAGACTTTTTATATAGATTACTAGCTTTTCCTCGCGGCTTAAGCTAAGTAGGTTAGGTTGTGTTGACAGTCACCTAGAGTAATTTTGCTAAAATTTTGCGTATTTGCATTTTTGCTTGCCATTGATATTTTTGTAACAAGAACTGCCAACATTTTGTTACTTTGGAAGTAAAAAATAGCTATCAAACTTTTCGTAATAATAATATGAATAAACGCTAATGCCTCAATAAGCGTAATTACCCCGGTTGGTCTTACATACATTATAACAACTTTAGTTATGTGCCGTGTTATAAGCAATATATGTATAAGATGAGTGCCATTGCGTCGCTCCCCGCAAGAGCGCGAAGGACTACAGAGTCCCGCGCTTAATGATGGCGACTCACCGTTCGGTTGCACACGCATACTTGGTTTGCAAAGTACGACGCCCTTGCGAGTTGCGTTTGATTATGATTAAATATCAAATTATGGTTAGTGTCGTCATATCTTTAATTTGTTTAAAACCCTGTAAGTTGGCAAATCTCTGTGTAATAACATACCCCCAGCCTGTTACGCGTCCCAACGCGTTAGCGCATGATTATGGCGCGTGCTGCTCCCCTACCTACGTGAATAGGTGTTGACATTGTGTGGTAGGTACTGTGCGTGTATTGTATACAAACTAAGACGCTATAGTCATTAGTCAACTTTAACCCATTGAGTCGTAACGGCACACACACCGGTGGTCAAACACAATATATTTTAACTACGTCTCGTATTCTGACACTTGACAAATTAATAACGCGCTCTCGGTACATAAGTGTAAGATTCGCCTTAATTGACTGAAACTATTTAACTACAATATTATAATTGTTTTGTTACTGAGAACAGGTGACAAATATACTAGTTTTATATAACGGTGTTAATATATTATCTTCAATTAGACCGCAATGACCATGATCAGTTCATTTTTAATGTCTCATATCTGTAAAATTATCGCTTATTGCATCTGCTTACTTAGTGCAAGTTATATGCGACTAGTGCCGTCGTTAGTATATTTTATTGACCAATCTATATTTTATTAAAACCATCCTAATTAAAATAGATTCTCCTTACCAAATCACCTATTGATTCAGTGGTAAAATCTTAATAAACAGCCAGAGTTGCATTCGCATTTATAATAACAGTAGTAACCATTCTATACCTAAAGAAATACAAAATGTCATAATTTCTCTGTCCTAGATTCAACAGCAGATAATTCAGCAGCAGCAACAGCAGCAGTTGCAACAGCTGCAACAGCAGCAACTGCAGCAACAGCTGCAGCAGCAGCAGGCGATCCAGCAGGCGCTGCAGCGGCAGAACCAGCAAGTTATCCAGCAGCATATTAAGAATCAACAGGATCAGCAGGAGCTGGTGAGTCATTTACTCTGTGACGTCACAACTGTCGCTCATTCTCTAGGATAGAATATGAAGGGTACAGGGAAAGAAAGATCATTGTCCATTTTTGCCAATTATGAGTTAACAATGCCATCTAGTACAAAATTCATTAAGCTGTTTAGTTAAGAAACCAAATACAGTAAAAAGAAATCATTGTACACATGCGAATCAAATGTCAGTATGGTTGTATTTAAAAAGATCATTGTCTATGGACTATGACCCTTTTATCGCGTTTTTTTAACAGCTGTGAAAGTGTGAACATCAAGTCAATGAATTTGTGTTGTGTGTGTGCATTTGCCTTAAGTTTTAAACATACGCACATAATCTGCAAATGAATAACAGTAAGTTATTTGTATAATAAAAAATAAGAGCTAAATAAATAATTCAATTAACTTATATAAAAAATATGAATGCATAAAAATGTAAAAAGGATCACAGTCCAGTGACTTTGATCTTTCTATCCAGTAAACCTTAGTTTGGAAAATAGATTTTTTAAATAAGTCTAATGTAACTTTAATAAAAAAGTTCAAGTTGATATAATTTTGTAACACATATAATGTAGTATTAAAATATACTTCATAATGTTTTGAAATAAATACTTTGAGAAAGTTGACAAATTAACACAAACCTCAAGTGACAATGATCTTTCTTTCCCTGTACCCTTCATATGTTCTTTGTATACCTACATATTATGTATGATACCTTGATGATACCTTGGGGCCTATGTCCAGCAGTGGAGGTTTTTCAGCTTTCGGATGATATGTGTGATAGATCAATATATATTTTAGCGAGATTTGAAGAATCCTAAAACCATCTCACTATTCTAATGTGCACATTTCGTATCCCTCTATACTATACGGTCTTTTTGTGTGATTCCAGTGATCCATTACATAATTTGTAGTTTCTAAACACGACGCTCACGCCAGCTCTAAAGAATCAGACAAATATTAAAATATGATGCAATGACAACTTTCATCAGATGATCTTGTAATGCACATTAATATTCGAATGTATCGAAAACACTACACGTAAATACTTGCGCAGTGCCCTAGGCTATGCAAAGCAGATAGTGCGTTATGCATATCTATCTATATTAAAATGATATCAGCCCTGTATTAAGGGGACACCGCGAAAATTTTCGTTTAGAATAGCTCCGCCCATTACATCCGCGCGTCTTACGCGCCCCGCAAACGACACGCATCGCTCGATGTGTAAAATTTGAAATTTGCGCTAAATGTCGGGGTCAACGTGCGGTCAACAGAAACGAACAAGAAAGATACAGATTGGGACTTACTTTTTTAAAATTTAAATTTAGAATAATTTGGTGTGTATAATTTGGTGTTCGGTGTAATTTGGTGTAAATATTATTTGTAATAAATACTTAAGAGTTTAATAAAGTTTTATGAAATAACTCTTTTTTTAAGGATTTTTAGATTAAATTATATTTCATATATTTTTAATTAACTTCAAATAAAGAGGATATCAATTCGACACTATGTATGTAGCGTGTGCGTGGAGAAACATACGACTACGAAATTTTGAAATCCTTTATAGAATAACATAATAGGTATGTGAATCTTGCCCACATAAAATAGGTAAGATTCACATATTATGTTTTCATTCAACATTTCGTAGTCGCATATCTCCAAAATTACTGACTAGATTTTTCCTTTCCTTTTTCCTTTTTTTACAAACTTTTAAGTCTTTTCGCTATATCTGAACAAAAAGGTATTAGAAGAGAAATAATGAAGATGTGTAATTAATATTTTCATACATATTTATTAAAACTTAAATATACGAGGGTGAATCAAAAAGTTCTTAGAATCTCTATAAATACAAGAAAACATAAACAAAATTAATATATTATAAATAATTATATTATAACCCAGTATAGCGAACATATAGCGGAAGGCACGACCAAAAGTAAAATCCTGGCTTCTTTTAGTGCCTTGATTCACATTTTCTTTATTTTTGATATTTGTTACATATTTGTTCCCGAATTGGTTGGTTTCGAGTGTAGCGCGGGTCTACCAATTCTGGTAGCAAACAGACAAAATAAAAGGAAATTAATTTTGGCTCCATTTTTTCTCTCCAAAATTGGTCGTCTTTTTCAAGTGTTTCCACCTTAATCGTATTATCCCCATACCATACTGCCAATAAGCATTTTGATATTTTGCAAATATGTATCTGTCCTTGAACTTGCATATACCAATCTGAATTTTTATTCACCACGATCTCACCACTTCTTTTATTTAAGCGCCAGAATAGCATTTTGCCTTGACAATGCCGATCTTGTAGGGAATTATGGGACATTTTATTTCTACCAGGGTGTTATTTTCTATAATACCATCTGGCGTTGCTCCTAAAAATGGATGAGTTTTGTCTATGTATAGACCACACGGGTCTATCGTCACTTTTAATAATTGTGAAAGTTGTTCCAGCGCTACTATTTCGTGTGTTCGGCCATGGTTTATTGACGACACGTGTCCAATGTTTGGTCTGTATAACATATTTTTTACAGTACTAACGCAACTATTTGTTCTTCTCCTTTTTACAATTCTTCCAAAATTAGAGGCCGTTAAAAGACTCCTGCGTAACTCCATCCATTCTCCGCTCTCACTCTGCAGTATCGTGCATTTATTTATAGTATTTGAAGTCGTTCGGCATCGGTTTTCACTAAATTGTTCAAAAACGTTGTATTGCAGCTTTCGTACGTTTCTGCGTCCATATCTGGAGTTTCAACATTTTCGCCGTAGTTAAAACAATTTTTTTCGGTAACAAGGCACGGTTTTTACGTCTTTTAATTGTGCTATGGTATATCCTTCTTTGATAAATTTTTCTTCATATGCCTTAAGCCTTTTTGAAGGAGATTTTTTATACATATTTTTTGAAATCGCTGTGTGAATTTTACTGGTTTTGAATGAAATAACAGCTCCTGCACAACGTGCTTGATAGGAACGTTTTAAGGAGTAATTTTTTCTTTTGCCGCCCACAAATTTCGCAATTACTCCATTGAAACGCTCAACTACGTTACTGTCAACGTTTTCTATGAGGCTTCTGGCGTGTGAAGCGACATTGGTGGTGAGAAATCTTATTTTGTTAAATATGTAACTGTTGAAAAATCCTGCGCATTCCTGGGAGACGTTTTCTCTTAAGCATATATTTTTGTTGCACTCGTCATGTTTATCAAACGCATGATTTATAGACTGATTAATGTCCGCGTGTAACCGTTTTACACTATATAGTTGTCTGTCTGTATCTAGTTCACTGTGGTATTTTATAGCATCGGTAATGTATTTCCTTGCATCCAGTATTTTTTCAGTTGTAATTTTTTTCCTGTCCTTTAAATTGCATTTAGTCGCTTTTTGTTTGTTGCATTTTATTGCAGAAATTTCTTAAAATGTGATATAGCAATTGATTTTCTCTACTGTTGTCTCAACATAAGATCGATATTCAAAAATTTTGGCGTAAGTGCTACTGTCCCCGTCTGCTATAAATCGTGCGTATATTATTTTATGCATTTGAATCGATTGTTTAAAACCCTCTGCTAATATGGCAGATTCCATTGCGGTAGAAGTACCACAGTAATTTTTAAAACATTCGTGTGGTTTAGGCGTTATGTTTTGCTTCTCTGATCTGGCACAAATGCAACAATATTTGTTTTTAACACTCATAAATAAAACTTGGCCAAAACGTCTTCCTATTATGGCAGCAGCCCCAGAGAGTGCAGCATAATTCGTTTTGTATGAGCGCTTTGACCAACAACCATCGGCAATGACGTCAATTAATGCAATGCTGTCTTTATTAACTTTGCCTTCCTTTATAGCAGCCTCTTTCCCTACCACCTGCCATTTTCATTTCGTCCCAAGTTTTTGTCTCCCAGGCCTGACATATTCAAACACCGTAAGTATATTCCGATATAGATGGTAAATCTAAAGAAGCCGTTATTTGTCCCAATCGTGCATTGCCACTGCTTGCAGCTATTGTACCTTCAATCAGTTTGATATTTAAGTCTTCAGGCGTGTTTTTATAGTAAACTGTGTTTTGCACAAGGAGCATGCATATAAGAACTTTGAAACCAAGTCATGTTTTGTTTCGGAAACTAGCTCCGTGGTGTTAAATGAACATTGGAATAGTTTTTAATTCATGGCTAGATATTCGCATAAGTTCTTTGGTAAAATATTTTAAATCCACTATTCTGTGATTACCATCTTTTATATTCTCAATCTGTAACAATAAAAGCTACTTATCATATTAATAAGCCTCACATGAAAGTAAACAACAGTTTGATTGAGCAGACACATACTTCTTCTCCTTGTGAAGTTACTTCATATGGAAAAGCCCTTAGTTCGTTGACAGAATGCTTTGTTTCTTTTTTATCCTTATGTTGACTGTTCACATCTTCGGTAAATTTTCTTTTTTGTGTATTTCTGAAACCAAATATAAATAATCCGAGTAACCATATATTTTCTACCAAAATAATAACCAAAATAACGAAATATATAGACCACCCATATGCAACTTACTTATTTGAAACAACATTTAATTTTTTATGTAGCTGTTCATTAACGTCCCTACTATGTGAAACTTTTTCAGATTCAGATATTTCTTCATGTCCCTGTGGTCGGCTACTATTATTTGTATTATACCAGGATTCTAATACCAAATGATTCCTGCAATAACGTCACGTTAAAATATACACACATTTCATTAGGTAGGAACTAATCCAATATTATATCGATATAAAAATCACTTACTTTTCCTTGATACTCGTTGCTGGAACAGCATCTAAGTCATATATTGTTTCTACTGGAGGAATCTGTTAATTTCGTAAATTTCAAACTAAGAATATTACAGCGTACAACGTCTCCATAGTTTAGCTGTTCTGATAGGGCTTATGTTTACATCTACACTTATTATAAAGAGGACAAATTTGATTATATGTTTATAATGGACAAACTCCAAACTACTGAACCGATTTTTAAAATTCTTTCACCAATATAAAGCTATATTATCAGCGAGTAACATAGGCTATATTTTATTTTTTTTAAAGTAGAGGTCCTTACGGAAATTGCAATAATGTGAACCAATACCTCAAAAATTTTGCTAAAAATATTATTATTTGGCATACGGTGCGAAAACTATTGACGGTACAGGAATATAATGTTTTACTTATTTAAAGAACTTACTTGGTGCAATGCTATGACGCATATCCCTCCGCGGGGGCGGGCGGAGGGATTATGTCGGACTCGCCGGGGTAAAAGAAAGATGGAATAATAGTAAAGTACCTCCCGGAATACCGACTAAACCTACCACGGTGTTCCTCGACAAAACCAATATCGACGGGGCTGCGCGAATCGCTTTCGCATGCGGTCGCGACCCCGCCGAGGTTTCGGCCCGCCGTATGAAACGGCAGGCCCCTACGCAATAAGACCTATCCAAGATAGGCACTACTCGAAATAAAAGCCCTACTGTCTCCCCCTAAAGGGGGAGACGGACACGACACAGAGGCACGCGTGGGAACACGCACGCCGCCTCTCGGACCTGGTGCTGAATGGATGGCGGGCAGGCCCACAAAGCCCGCCACCCCCAGGTCAGACCTCAGGGTGGCTGGAGGTCATCGCGCGCCCTCCGGCGCCCGGCTCTGCGGTTGGGGAGAGGGTTCAAACGCTCCCTCACCCGCTCCGCCGCCTCCTTGATGAAAATTACTTCCTCGCAGAAGGAGGCGACGGCGTTCCACGACCTCTCACTCCGGACCATAGACTGAACTACGGCCGGGAGCGAGAGGGCAACCTATCCGACTGCCGCGATCACCTCACGGCGCTGCGATGCCCAGGCGGGGCAAACCGCCAAAGTGTGCAGCGCCGTATCCTCTACAACGTCACGGCAGTCGCCGCAGTGGTGACAACCGGGCGTCTCTTGCCGGCGTATACGACACAGGAACCGGCCAAAACAACCGTGGCCAGTCAGTACATGTGTCAGTTGGAAGGTGAGGGCGCCATGCCGCCTCTCCAGCCACTCCTCAAAAACGAGACTTACCGCCACGATCGTGGCGTGCCCGTTATTTAAAGTACTTATCATTACCAACAAAAAAGTCCGCGGACCATATGTCTAACTATTAAAGTTTCATCACTATGAGTACTTTTTATATTTGAAAAGTTAATAAAAATACGGGTGAAATGAAAGCAAATTCTTTGTACCTTAGTATTAATCCTTATCCGAATATCTAACCTTGTATTCAAGGCTGCTTCAGTAGCTGCATATTACTTTTTAAATTATTTGAATCGGTTGTTCCATACAAGAGATATCAGGATATTATCAAAACTGAACACAAGGGAAAATGTGGTCTAGTGCTCGAGCGCCCGCCGCGCCGCCTGCGACTCTAAAGTAAACGGTTCCAGACCATTTCAGTTCAACATCAGTTCGGTAGCAGACAATTTTGTTACAGAAAGACCTACCTACCTACCGGGTAGCCAAACAACTACAAAAACATACCTAACGTTGTACCTAACATCAGACTCGCCGAGATGCTTGCTGCTCGATTCCCAGATCCGGGTAAAAGTATTATTTAGATTTTCATAGTACCTAACCCGGGCTTGCAAATAAAATAACTACCTATATAAAATGCAATGATGTAATATTGACGAAAGCGGTTATAAAACTAATTATAATTCTCTGTTACCCATGAGCATAGAGACTAAAATGGCTTATAAACAAACGCTTGAATTATCAAAAGGGTCAACTAGGTAGCTGAATTATGCTGAACCTTACCTAGGTTTGGTTATTGTAAATAATATAACTACAAAAATACGTTACGATACAATGTTACTAAAATAAATTGAAATTAAACACTTTATACGGATTTTATCGCGTTGTTTATTTTACTTTAAACAAAAGTAAAATAAACAACGCGATAAAATCCGTATAAAGTGTTTAATTTCAATGTATAACATTCGCGTAAACATAAGACAATATTACTAAAATAAATATTATAATAAATAAGTAGGACAGGTACAATGATTTTATTTACCTTGCCTTGTTCGACTCCGCCATTTTTGTGACACTATTTTTAAATTGCTGTTTTCTTTTCATTTTAGATACATTTTTTTAGTGTTTCCCATTATTACAAAGAAATTACAAATATTTTCAAACCTAACCTAATCCTATATTATAACTATTTATACCTACGATTATAAAGTACACGATAGAAATTTGGTACGATCGGTGAGTCGACATGCATACGTCCAGCGTCGAAGCGGGCGACTCGACGCCCGTACTCATTGTTTTAAACTCTCTCACTCATGGTCATAAGGTCTAAAATTGCGGCGCGCCCGCAATTTATTTATTTATTATAGTTAATTAAAACGACAGTACACCAATTACATTAATTAACATAGAGACAATAAAAATCATATTACAAACATAAAACATAAAAAGAAAGAAATACAATAAAAGACTATAATAATTACAACAAAAACAGAAACATAACATAAAAATTAATATGGAATTGTTGATTCCCTCTCATACCTCTTCTCGCAGAAAATTAAGCACTCTCGCATAAGCTTCTTCCATTCATCCGCAAACACATCACATTTAGGGCAGGCAGTCATGAGGGCGTTAAGCACCTCCAGGGAACGGCACACTGGCGACTGAGCTCTAGCGGCATCTCGGTTTGGCGAATAATTTGGGCCGGCAGCCGAGAGCGCTTAGAAATTGTTAAAATCTTGAAATATTATTAAAAAATTATTGGTTTTAGTTATGGAAATAATGAGCTAGCAAATTACTAATATTGATGTTACGAATATATTTGAGTAATTCCTAAACATAATAATAGTGTAATTTCCTTGTAATTTCAAAAATAGTAATTTTTCAGAGGTGTTTTCGAAAATAATTATGATCCAGCCAAAATTACAATATCGTGTTTTTGAGCTAGGAAATACTTAAACTGTCCCACTGCTGGGCACGGGCCTCTTCTCACTGTGAGAAGGGTTAGGCCATAATCCACCACGCTGGCCTAGTTCAGGTTGGCAGACTTCACATATCTTCGAGAATATTATGGGGAACTCTCAGACATGCAGGTTTCTTCACAATGTTTTACTTTATCGTTAAAGCAAGCGATAATTAACTATTTAATACGCATAACTTCGAAAAGTCAGAGTTGTGTGACTTAGGTTCGAACTCGAGACCTCTGCTTGGCAGTTCAACGGTTTCCCACTAAGCTATCGCTGTCTTATCGCTATCTATATTATGCACTACTAAAAATGGTATCTTGTGTTAAGCTTTATTGCTTTTTTTTGTAGCTGCAGAAGCAGTTCCAGCAACAGCAGCAGCAGCAACAACAACAGCAGCAGCAGCAGAAATCTGAGCTTTTACAAGTCACTCAGCAACCAGAATCGCAGCAGCAGAAGTTTTTACAGGTATGTGGTTTAATACTAGCTGACAAGAACTGTCTGTAGTAATATTACTTTATTGTATTTTCGACATCAGTCAAGAATAGGTAGGGCTGCCATCTTTATTTTGTACGAATAGAGTACATTTACTATCTGAGGTAAAATCTTCATTTTTTTACCTCTCAGATAGTAAATTTGTATATATAAATTTATTTCAGATCTTGTACTTTTACAAGATCTGAAATAAAGTATTATCCTTTAACCTGCTTTTTTGTTACCATATTTTTGTTGATGCTAGTAAAATCTAACAAATTTTTAGTATCAAGGAACGTATTAACCAGGTCTTTAAAATATATGTCTATATTAAGATAGATAAACAATTGCTTTATTCAATTCATGGAATCTATAGTGTTGCTTTAAGTACACAATGGAATAAAACATGTAAAAGTTGACATAGGTAAACGTACTTGTACATGAAAATACTTTATGTATTTACAACTACGTTTACTCAAAATAATGTACAATACTTTATTATAAAGTACGGTTGGCGACCCTAGTCAAGAACTTACGAATATCATACATTCTGATTGTCTCCGGTCATCATTTTACGCTTATGTTTATAGTTTAATGTAAGCTCGTCATAAGTTGAGGTTAGGTTTATCTAAGAACCTTGCCAGTAGCAACATGAGCTATGAGCCTAGTGGACGGCAATATCCTTGTCTCTTATGTAGGACTTTAAACATAACTTGCTAAATGTGGATGTTATTCAGCCCTGCCAATCCCTTTCACAAGTATATACGACACCGACACTTCAAAATCGCCCGCAAAATTCAACCAAATGGCTAATAAAGCAATTATTTTAATGATGTAGTTTTAAATCCTTTAAAAACGCCAAACACAAAGCCACGACAAGTGATTAAATATTTTTATTTTTTTAATGACAACTTCCGCGCATAATTACCGTTTCGCGAGGGTCTTTACAAACATTCAAAAAACGGACACAAAGAACATCCAGACTCGGAACAATCATTCGTGGATCACACAAATTATTGTCCCGTGTAGAGATCGAACCCACAACCACATTCAACACTATATACAAACAGAACCATGATATAACAAAAAAAACCACGTGTGATCCAAATGACATACAGAATATGATTGAAGACCATTGCCACTAAATGAACATTGCCCTCTGACATTGTGATGCAGTAGAGTTTGATTGGCAATGCATGACGTTATACCATTTTACAACGAAATTATCGTACACTGTCACAGCTGTTATGAAGAAATCATTCTATTCATACATTCTCCTTTGTGCTTCACCTTTGTGTCAATCTGTTTCTGTAAATTACGTGTTTAAAAAGGCATCATGCACGACGTCTTGTGCCATTCTAAATGTAATTAAAAAGTAACACTTGGCTTCTAACTATGACAGGTTAAAGCACAGAAGAGATTGTAAACTGCAGTGCTGCTGTGAGTGATATTACGTGAGTCATGCAGGCCGACCTAGACAATACAAGTAATAAAATAATATACTACAAAACCCTACGCGGAGATATATGTATAGGCGAGGGTTTATGTATTGGTACTGTTATTGGAACTATTTATTAAAGAAATAAATAGTAAATTTTGATGATAAATGCAATTCGAATTAATCTGCCAAGTCTTGGAATGACAGACATAATAAAAACCTATTGTGTCTGGCCGCCGGTGTGCCGACTATAGGATAATAAAATGAATCCTATATATATCACAAAAATTAGTTCTGTAACTACACAGCTATTTAGCCACACATAAATCTATATAGCAGATGTTCTTTCACGCTAACAGCCATCCTGAACATACAATTAATTCTTTAACACCAGGCATAACTAACAAATAATGTGTATGTAAGTACATAGCGTAAAACCAATACATTGCTGAATCAGATCTCAATCTCACAAATTTGATTGACAATCAAATGGTATCGCAATTTGATTGTCAATCAACCCTTCTATTGCTAGGCTATTGTGCCAGCTTTAACAATAAAGCATATTTTGTGTATACAGCAGTTCAACGTACCTGGCTTCGGTGAGATCAACTTGAGTTTCTTGGCGTCACCGCAGGGCAACGTCAACTTGCTTTTCGACAAGAACCAAAAGACCGGCATGAGTGGAGAGATCAAGTCACAAGTAAGTTTAGATTCTAAGTGCTGTCTTAAATATTTTTTATCCTCTTTGAAAATCATTTAATTGTTAAAGCTATTTAAAGAGGACAAATAACAATATAGGTATATTGATATATGTACTATTAACGATGTGATCTGCCTGAACCTACTAATTGGCATAGTCTTAGTACAGGACTAAATCCAAAAAAGAGATTTCAAAATTTTTGTCTTTCTGTCTGGCTCTTCACTCCGGCATCATGTCGTAGTGAACGAATTTTGATGCGGTGTCAGTTGACAGTCTGGTGTCTTAAAGTTCGCTGAAGCTTATAAAATCTAAACCAGATATACGTCGCCTAACGTAAATGATATCGCGGGCAACAATTCGTAGTCCACGCGAGCAATAGCTAGTCACCAAATAAACCCAGACCGTAGGATACGTAATTGCATATTATCAAAGAAGAATCCATTAAAAACTTTTACATAGATAGCACCTTTTGCAATAAATCAATAAAGTGCAATTTAAGGCAGCAAGACGCGCATAACAAAGACACTTGACAGCAGTTCTCACGCGCAGCCTAATATGTTCCTTAATACAAATTACGAGAGCTTGTTTTACTGTGAAAGACTTATCTTTACCCACGACATAAGCTAAGGTTGTGATCTATTATTGTTAATTTTAGCCGAATGTGTTACGCGTGAAGGAAGTTTCTAAGTATTCTATTTTGTAATTAACTGTTTAATGAGGTATTATTCTTAACCGAGATAAATAAAAAGGTGATTTTTAATTCGAGCGCTTTGTTTTATGTTTATTATTGTTTCTCATATTATATATTATATCAGGACAGCTGTATGCAAGTATTGCACTTGGATAAATAAAAGGACTAGGTAGAGACGCGTGAGAAAGAATAAGTTTTGTAATAAACGACTTTGATTGCGCGGATATCGTAATGCTACTTCGTTGATTGTTGTGGGTTTGATCCCCGTACTGGGTAAAAAAAATGTGCGTATCACAAATCCTTTTCTTTTTTGTCTAATGTTGTAATATTTGTTAACACGTTATCAGTCGTACAAGCGTTCCGAAACACGCCATTATTAGATCCTTGGCCTCAAGTCCACAAAGAAAACACTAACTAATTTGTCAAGTCCGTGGTCCGAGGGCCCGTAGAACATAGGGCTCGTATGCCTCATAGGGTACACGAATTCGGTGGAACCGCTTCCTGTGTACCACATATGGTACATCGGACTGTTTAGGATAGTAAAATATAGTTCGGAAAACGTCCTTAGGAAACAAATTGTCGTATATACCTAGTTGTTCATATAGCTAGTTTGAATTACCCAGTGGTAGGGTGAAAATATTGGGGTAAGGTTTAGCCTTACTGATAGTGCCATCGGGCACCTCTAGGCTCTGTGGCAGTCCGTGCCAGTAAGGAATAGTCAAAGCAATCCAACTCGGTGTCATACGACGATTCTCTCTCTCTCCTAGCTTAATTCCCACATGGTGGTGCGGTCAGCTTGTCTGATTTTCTGCCTCCACTTCGCTCTAACTTCGACCTCGTCTTCAGTCACTGGGCACTCACTCATATCTTTTTGCACAACATCTTTCCATCTTGTCTTGGGTCTTTGGATCTTCGACCTGTGAGTGATAGATGTGCTAAATTACTGACATAGGCGTGTCGTTTTTACGTGTCGATACTATCGCAGTCTACTCTTCTGCATCTTATCAGCGATGTTGTGCACACCCAGGCTTCCTCTACGGATCTTAATCCGCAATGAGTACGTAACAATAATATATAAGGATAAGTCCCCCCTGGTAAAAATTATATTGCCGCGACAACCCAGGAATAGCTGTTATTAATTGTTGCATAACGTTGCGCCTTTGGTTGTTTGCCTTTCACTTAGGACAATGGATAATTAATCAACAAAAAGCCGCTGTGTATTAACAAAAACACACAATATATGTACTGCGATACTTGACGCGTTCGACAAGATGTAATGTTTCTATATAATTGTGTTGTAAGGTGTGCTAGCCTGTGCAATTATAATTTCACTATTACCGTAAGGTGTCCTGTCCTAGATTGTACAATTAAAATTTTACTAGGTAGTTGTATTTTAATTACCTAGACTCTTTTCAATCGTCTCTATTTGATTACAAGCCAATTTATTTATATAACCTAATATAACTTTAAAATGCGTCCAATATAATTGCAATTAAACTAAAATATAGGATCTGGCCAATTCGTTTTTATAGGAACCAGCTTTGTAGCTAAACATATTGTACTAGCTTTGACCAGCGACTTCATTGGAGAACAGTTTGGGTGACAGACAATTTGATAAGTATCTTGTATCCTTTTCTGTATCACTGACGTGTATGCGAAATGATGATGATGATCGTAATGATCAGTCGAGTAGTTAAGTGTAAGCGTAACAAACATTAAAACTCTCATTCAAAATTAAAATATTAGTTTGAATCTACCTTTTACTAGTGTTCAACCAGTGGTCGATATTCGACCATCATTATTGATAGTATAATTTAAGGAAAATAAATATAATTAAAAAAAGAAAATACTGCTAATATTTTAAGTGATAATATTATAGTCGCAATATATACTAAACAGAAAAAGTCGAATGACAAACAGCGGAAAAATATATTTAACTGTTTTGTCTTTGCCTATTTATAGATTTAATTGTGGTACACTACACCACAGGTTTGTAACATCTAGCTTTCGAATATTCATTTTTGTTCAGTTTGTAACACCTACATATTTGTTAATATTGTTCTACATGACTGTAATGTATCCTTTTATTACCTTACCTACCCTTGTCAATTATTGAATGAACCTAAAACCGCCTAGGTATTAGACTTTATGTCTTAATGTAGAATATATTTTGTACTTCGTAAAATGATGTATTAATTCTCCGTCGCAACTCACGGTGGACTTTAAGTAATTGTACACGTAAACCGGCTAGACGGACAGAATTAAGTCTTTCGGTGCGTTTCACAGGCTTCTTCGTGGTATTTTATTACATTGCGAACTTTATGAATAAGAAGCGGTCTAAACGCACATTCGCGGACGGTAACTTTTCCATAAAGTTTTAATTACTTACCCAAATGTAATACTACTAGCGTATACCTTTTAAACCAGCATTTTATTTAATATTGACTTTAAAAGACTTTTTGCAATTATTTTAAATTTTACGAATCTAGGCAATTTGTTTCTACATTCGTATGTTGTTATAGTAATATTTAGTTATCCTTACTTATATAATATTACCTCTTCAAGGCTAAACCACTCAACCGATTTAGATAAAATTTGGTACAGATATAGTTTAAAACCTGGGGATGAACATAGGCTACTTTTTATTGATGTCGTTACTACGCGGGCGGAGCTGCGTGCAAAAGATAGTAGTAGTACTTATATAGTTATTTTATAATGTAACTACTTGTTTATAATTCATAACTATTCATAAGTTAACTTAGGATTTACGTTATTTATGCGTTGGGCCATTTATACCTGCTTCTCCACTGTCTATGAACTAAACGTGTTCATTACTTACACTGCGTTACACATTGCAGTGCGCAAGTAACAAAACTGTTTTAAAAAACAGGTTACCTCTTTCTGATTATATTTATCAATGTTTAATTATGTAACCGCCATAGCAGTATTGCCGTATTTGGTAATACTGCAATGCTAAACAAACGACTACTTTCATGCAATTTTAGGCGAGTAAATGATTAGCTGCCTGTTAAAGTGAAAGCTATTTTTGGTAAATTTATTTCCACACTACATCTTGCCCGCAGCGTTGCTCGCGTAAATTAGGTTCGGTTAGGTTAGTAACAGTGCTTTTTGCCGGGTGAAAGAATCTTATGTCCTATTCTGTACCTCTGATTACGTCTAAGCGAAATTTTATGACGATCAGTCGATTAAACGTGAAAGTGTCTATTGATACTACCTGGATTACCATCTAGCAAAGGTTACATTGACGTGAGGATTACCCCCTAGAATGAGCATTGTCTTCGTTAATTTTAAGTCCAGGTTAATGAAGATTATTAAAACGCTTAAATATTGGTTCTTTTTACGACTCGGTTACAAAACAACGACGATTCTCTACTATTTATAAACAATGTTGGAATTATAGCTATAAAAACTATTAGAAGAAATTCTCTAATTAATTAATAGTGGAAATTCATCAAAATCCGTTGCATAATTTAGAAGAACTGAACGGATACACAAACAAACATGCGAATAGATAGCGAGTTTGTTAACAAAAAAGAGATTGTTAGGGATAGTTAGTAATATCTATGTATAATCTACTGATTAATGCATAATACAGACTCGATAATTCATTCGTTTTATTTTTGTAATAATAATATTCTTTTCTATTATATTCTGTCAGTAAACTTTGTCCAACATTTCATCGTAATTCGACGATCGGAATGGTATACAACGTATAAATTACAAACAAACAGACTAAGAAATATAGTTTTATCTTTTGGTTAATTTAAAAAGGAAAAGCGCTTTTTAGACTCAACTAAGCAAAAAGCACCGCCATGCCATATAGCCTGGACTGCAAGCGATCAGGGTGGCAAACAAAAAATTTAGTTAGTTATAATTGCAACAAAACGATAATGCACTCTAACATAACCGTTAAACAACTTAAGGTTAACAGCTAACGTAAAAAGTGGTGTAAAGTCACGCGAGCAGCCATTATCCAACGTTAAAAAGGTTACTAAGGGCACTTTTTGTCTAAAACTAACGTTTTTTAACAGAAGTTTCCAGTTCGCTATCCCCTTTACAATGTACAACATAATACCTAGTACCCGAAGTAGTATGCGGAGCCTTGCATTCTAAGTATGCGCTTATATTTCCTACTTGTTTACTGCTAACACTGTTTTCTCTTACATATTTGTATTTTAAACATGATTACTTACCTATACCTATATACCTTCTGTTCTACCAATATAAATTACTGCTTAAAAATAAATGCGCATATGGGCAAGCATCCTTGTATTAAAACTTGAGTCGTAGAAATAATTCGAATTGTAGACGTACTTGTAAATGTAGGCCAAAACAACATGCTTTAAAATTTAAAACATATTTTTGTGTATTTCGTAAACGCAGTTTAATCAACCTGCATGTAGGGCATGGACAAAGGAATTTTAATCTTGAATGAATAAATAATTAAAACTGAAATCAACATAAACTAGAACGTTTGCAATAAAAATATACTCGTTGCATAGGGATTACATGATAATTTAACTTGTATTTATTGCACTTAGGTATCGTCCTTAAGAATTGCCCGACCGTGTAGTGTGATTTATACGGATGATTATCTAGAGCCATCTATAAAAGTACCCATCTAAGTGTTATCCATTTTATGCTATATTGGTATGAAAACAATAACAGTAATATGGTAAGCTAATATCTGCTTGCACCTTTGCTCGTGTGATTTTCATCGGAATGCATACAGAGATAAAATGCCTAGGGTATGTGTGAAACCAGAAAACGGATGACACGTGATGCAACAAAAATGTGATGTAATAGACAACTAAAGCTCTAAACATTTCCACAAACTTTACATTTATAATATAAATTAGAAATAGTAAATAAAACGATTCCAAGTAGGTATAGAGCTCAAATTAGCAGCATATGAGTGGTGAGGTCGACAATGCCTGTAGCTCCTGGGATTGCCTATTATTTATTGTCGGTTCTTGTTGCTGTTATAATAATAATTTATTAGTAACCAGAAAAATGGAGACCTTTTTAAGAACATAACTCACTTTCAATACTCTGAAGAAAACCTTCAAAGGAAATAGCCTGACGTGTAGATACATTTCAAGCATTCATTTTTAAGCGTTTGTCAACTTATTTTACGCAATAATCACGAAATACTTCCTTATCTTAAGTGAATAAATTTTCAACGTAACACTAACAAGAGTTTTATACAACAACGCAGTGAAACACACACATATGATAAATGCATTTATGTATGTTATACTAGTATCATAAAAACTAACCAGTGCCGTAAACAATTAATGTTACTTAATTCAGTGCACTTTACGTTAAATGAAGCACTAATACGGAGGGGAGGAAAAATGGAGAGGCTGTCGAGTAGCGCGGCAGGCACCACTACCGCGGAACAATTATACGTCGACTAAATTGTTAGCTCTTTACACAAGTGACGTTATGCTTAATCGTGCTCGCTTACCGTGAATCCCTCGACTTATCCTTATCCTAGGAACATAGCTCAACCGGTATCATATTTTTTTAGAAGTTGCTGTTTTGCGAGCTGTTGTCCGCGGCTTCCCTCGCGTAAAAGTACGTTAGGTTATGTTATGTTAGTAACAGTACCTACTTTTTTTCAATAAGGTATATTATATGTGACTCGGTGAAAATATAGCTTTCTAAAGATGAAATATTTTTTTAAATGTCTTCTTTTTTGCTTATCGATGGCAAACACTTTTAAATTATATATTTGCCGCCCAGAAAGCAGCTACGCTAGCTGCGTTCAGATCAGACAGCCATCAGATCCTCCTGCATGCAAGTTGTCGGGCATGCAGGGCACGATGTGAGGTGGGACATCGTTTGTCTTGCATCGCACGCGCAAGTCAGATCGGTACCGTCTGAGAGTTCCACCTAAACATAATTTTTCCGCACCGACCGACCCGAGTAAGGAGTCTATTTAGTTGAATGTTTTATGTTAAATCCTTACAAACAAACAAAAATTCAAATCTTCCTCTTTGTAATAAAAGTATAGATTTACAGAATTGCATCAAAACAAGAGTTAGGTTCGAAACCATAACGTTCTAATGTAGCCATAAATATTGTTACAATTAAAAAAGATGCAATATTACATTTGAATTTGGAATCTGTCATTTTTATATGAATATTCATTGTGTTTTCTCGTTTTCGCGCCAATCTATGATAAACATTTTTGTGATATAAAGTGGGGTGATAAAAACAACCAAATTACTAGATAGCATTACGCAAAGTAGGTATGGAGCCAAAGGCAATTTTTGGAACTCTCCATCCGCTTGGTATTAGTCGGAAAAGATAGTTACATAATAAAATAGGTTTTTCCTTGTACTAATATTTATGGCACGACCAGGTACATATAAAAAGTGAAAGGTGGTTATTGGTACATTGTATCCGACTCGGTAAGATGAGACTTTTTTATTACAAAAATCTCTTGTTAAATTCTATTTACCGTTCAATCCAGCAAGAGCTTTCTAGTGGTGTATGTTTGTTTATTAAGCTGTTTATTTATATTCTTCTAACAGATAGTAGACAACCAATCGCAAGTGCTTCAGCAACAGATGAGCATGGCTCAGCACGAGCCCACACAGCAGCATCACCAGACTGTCACCGTAGTTTCCTCTATGCCCAGCAGCATGGCGACGCATCAGGTACGTACCACTAATTAAAAACATGTAAATATTGGATGATAATTTTGTTCCTTCGTTTTTCTACAAAATGATAATCAGTGATGATTTCTTATAGATATGTAAAATAAATCTATTTATTTTATTTATATTATTAATCGAAGTTTTGGTTGGTTATCTCAAATATCTCGAATTAAAGTATGATTAACACCAAATGGCGCGCGTTCGTATGCACCGAGTTACCTACATTTTACAAAGTGCCAGAGGAAATTAAAACGATCGAACGAAAGTTGATACAGAAGCTACAAAACCACGTTTTTATATAAAACTTATTATTTGTAGTATTGCCACTTTTGAGTGAAAATGCTCACCGTTCCCTTTTAATTATTACACAATGACTGAGCAAATTTTCTCGTGGAACTACCGCATAATTGCAGGTAACCCAGTGTAAGAGGAGTAACACTGTTACTACATTTCCTCCAAAAATGTGAGCTTGGGAGTCTCATAAACACATCTATCATTTAATTCGTCTTATCCTCTTTAATCCGTTTCCATAGGGTCGGTACTTAACGAGTGGTATCGCTATCATAGCGCTTAATCCTAGCTAAACACCCGCTTAATATCAGACGTACCTACAGTAAGGTCGATTGCCGCGTTCTTTGTTTTAAGAAGAAACATCTTGGTTGACAATCGGCTACGTGCGTAATTCGCGGAACGCTGTCAACCGAGCGGTGAACGTACGCTTGAGTGCCGCCGCTGGCTCGACCCGACATCAAGAAAACAATAAAAGGGGATATGCAACAAACCCATACAACTTCGGCTAAGCATAGACAAAAATAAAACAATGTTTTACGAAGAAATATTAGTATTCTATCGCCTTGTATAATTTTTATCACACCATCTAGTTGGGTATCAGATATATAAAGCATCCAAAATGAATATAATTGCTACGGCGATACATATGCACAAAGCACTTTTTCTTTTAAAATTATACTTGTTTATTATAATAATTATACTTGTTACTGTCTAAAAACCTTAAATAAGTTTATATAGCTGGTTTACAGAGCTCATCAGGGTAAAACTAGTTACTTTCTTAACTCAGGAAGCAATGGTCGATCTAAAAAACCAGCAACCATCAAATACCTATAGTTACTATTAATTTAATGTTATAGCTTCAATTCTTAAAGTCAAGTAAGTCCAAAAAATAAAAGCCAATGTAAATAAAGACATTACCTTGATTATGACTAAAAATAATTATTATCGTGGTGCTTTGCAGGAGGTGCTACATTATTTTGAAACCTTGCCCATCTTAAATACCATATTATGGATATTAATGTGCGCAGCAGCCTATTGTCCTTCTACGTACTATTTATATATTTATTTTTTTAGGACCATCAGTGGTTATTACAAGAATGCATTCACAATAATAAAAAAAAGCAATGAATTCCTACTCACTTGCATAACCTTTTAAGGTAGCCACTGCATGCACAAATAAGTGAGCAATATAAATATTAGTGTTTAGTATTTATGATTTATGAACATGATAGTAAAAAGGCAGGTCGCTAACTTTAAAAGATTATATAGACGAACAAATCGTACAGTGAAAAGTAACAAAATACTTAATGGTAATACTAATGCAGAAAGATCATAGTAATAATAAGTATTTAGAATTTAAAAGACAGGTGAAATTCTCAATGTTTCCTAGTCCACATAACAATAAAATAGGTAGCCAATAAATATGTCTAAATGAATAATGGTAGAATATGAATCATTAACAATATATAAATTCTAACAAATAATAGATAACAGAAACGAAAAAAAATATACAAATTAAGTCAAAAGTACATAACAATTAAGTCACAATTAATAACAAAAAGAATAAAATCAGAACAAAGAAATAAATTAAATTAAATTAAAAATTGATTAAGATATTCGTAAATGGATTATTAGATTGCATTAGACTAAACATATTAGCCGACTCTACTACTACTACTACTACGCTGTATAATATCAATTTTAGCGCTGGAGAGCATTTAAAATGTATAAAATTGTATTTTCCGGCTTACATGCTTGGATAGTACTTTGCCTCTTAAAAGCCAGACATTTCTATTTGATAACTCTCTCATAACATTGTCACATCATGAATGATAAAGTGTTGCCATTACCACACACAGAATTGTTCAAACTATTGATTTGTAGAATAAATCAAAACATTATTAATTGATACTATTATATCCATCTTTAATCTACATATTACTTGTGTTAGTAAAAACTTGATTTAATAAAAATAATAATGACATTTATAAAAAAATTATTTCATTTTTATAAAAAGAAACCTTTTATTCAACACTGGCAATGCCGTACCTAGCCACAATGGTTTTTGAATCGATAAAGTGTTTAAAAAAATTACAATGTTGTTGTAGCTACGTTTGGTTAACCCATGGGGTGCCTGGTGGGTCTCACAGTTCCGCTGCTTCAAGGAATCAACAATCACACATTTAAATTCTTCATCAATCGCACGGTGCTTCTGAGTAGCTTCGCGTTATGGATTATCGGCCATTTTGCGGCTCTCACACAGTCCGACACGCTGATTTGCGACGCCAGATTTGTGGGTGACCGACGGAACCGGCATCGAAATATTTCAAATCACTATGAGTTTAAGACAATTCGTGTTCATCGTAAATTGGATGAGATTCGATAGCTCAGATACTCGTGAAGACAGAGCAGCAGTTGATAAGGTGACACTTGTAAAAAGTAGTTTTTTAGAAGCAGCGATAGATCAGTGGGGAGACCAATAGACTGCAATGCAGAGGGGTCTCGGGTTCGAATCCACGTCGCCTCCGTTCGAATCCTCTGACTTTCGGAAGTTGTACGACTTTTCGAAATTATGTGCGTATTGATTGACAATTATCGTCTGCTTCGTGCCTCGGAGAGCACGTTAAGCCGTCGGTCCCGGCTGCCATGAACAACTATGGCAGTCGTTATTGGGAAGTCAGTGCCCTATAATATCCTGACACTGGTCTAGCCTTAGAGTATCTTTAGCCTTCGTGTTGCGGAGTGTTGCGTTGTGGCAGCCGCTCCGTGTAAAACTGATATCCAGTCAAATCCGGTTAGACTAGAAAATCCGACCCAAGTGACTTGAGAATAATAAAGGCTAGGGAGAAGACAAAGAGTTTTTCAGAAACTGCCATGATATCAACTCTTACATATTTAAACATTAAGTGTTGATTTTTGTTACGTAACGTTAGAGGATTTTTAATTATTTAATAAAAGTATATTATCTACTTATATTTTGCTTTTTCTTATTTTATCTCTTAAAATAGTTATATAACATAAATAAAACTTATTATTTGATATTTAGACGCAATAAATAACATAAAAATGACACTTTGTTTCCGAGTCCTAGAAATCCACCAGGCACGCCGTGTAACTTTTACTTACCAGGTACCCCAAGGTAGGTAAGAAAACGAGGGCGATAAATAAAAATTATTATGAGACATTATTACAATAAATTATATTTTTGTCCATTAGGACCGTAATTTGCAAACCTCCTTTACTGATTATGACATGACGCTACAGCGTGGGTGTCTCTCAAAAGACCTGGAAGCACGCCAGCGAATAGGCCTGCTATCCTACGCATAAGCATGTAAGGACGAACTCGCACAGTCGATGGATACATGCTCCGACGCGCGCTGTTTGGTGTGATCGGTACCTACTTAGGTATTGCTGTACACATGTTCGGATCAACAAAAGTGCGACAAAAGACTTCATAGATGGTGGAGATGATAACAATATTAAGTTAATATATCTGGCTATGGCTGCTAGAATTGGTTAATTTGTCACGTGTGTAAGACAGCTACAGATTCGGATACTTGCGTGGCGTCATGTACGAAGGGCCTTATATCTTGAGGATACTAGTTCGTTACCGCGTTGGATTTAGACTAAATTTGAATATAAAACTTCAACTTGAAACATACCCCCGCCAGTCCACATGGAGCTAGGTCAAAAAATAAACCAAATATATTCAGCATTACACTCATTTAAATAGTCTGACCAAACCCATTCGCTCAGTATTCGCACACGGCGGTCCATACCTACAGCTTAAACAATGAGCTTTTTAAAAATCAGATATGTGTTCACTAAAAAGGGAAATGTGTTTGTTCTTAAAACTTACAGAACTAAGGAAGGAGAAGAGGAGGTTAGGGTGTGTCTATATATGATAATGAATATGCAGTTTATTTTATGTGTGATTTTTATCGATAGTTGTTTTTGCTGCGTATTGGTTTATGAGATGAGACAAGAAGCTTCAAATTATCGACATAGAGGATAATATTGTATTTGCTCTCTTTACTTCACAGTAACAGTAGAGATCCTGTGTACATACATATATACAGTATTATTGTACTTTAAATTTGCGAGGGAACAAGGCATACTACTATACAATGTTTTCTCGCAAATAAAAGTCTATGAGAGTACAAGAACGACTTTTATACGATGTTCCTATTTCTCTTGAAAATAAAATCTAGTAACACGGCTTCTGAAGTACCTACCTCTAGATATACTAATAGTATGTTATTAATGCAGGTTCAGCAGCAGCAGGCAGGTGGCGGTATCCAACAGCAAGCAGGCGCTGGCATTTCTACCATGCCTCCGTTGCAGAGCTTACCGCCCAACACGCAGAATCCACACCAGATCAGGTAAGTATTTCATAATATATCAAAGTATTTACCATGTATAGGTATGCAGATTTAATATAATATGATTATTTACTAAGTAAAAGGATAAAATATACCGAAAGGTGGCTAGTGGAAGACCATTAGACTTATATGCAGAGGTCTCCAATTCGATCCCAAAGCGCGCTTCTCTTACTGTAGTTTCACTTATTGTAGTTATGGCTATTAAATAGTTCGTGATCGCTCCCTTCAATGGTGAAGGATAATATCGTGAAGAAACCTGCATGTCTGAGAGTTCTCCAAAATGTTCTCGAAATAGGTATATTATGTGAAGTCTGTCAACCCGGACCGGGCCAGCGAGGTGGTCTATGGGCTTAATCTTTTTACACATTAATAGGACCCAACAGTGGAACGGTTTAATATAGGGCTGCAATTATTGTAAAAGGATAAAATTTCAATCCAAAAGAATAAGCAAGTTGGGCAGCAGAACGAATCGTTTACGAAGGCGATTTTTATATCTAAAATACATATAGCAATATGTAACATAGAAAATATTATTTAAGGTAATTTATGTTTCAAAATCGTTGCTACATTGAAAACATTCAGCAATCGACTCGCTGAATGTGTTTCTGTGTACAGTGATGCGCATACTCTCATTTAAAGACGTTATAAACACGTCATAATCGTATACAAAACATTGTTCGAATTGGAACGATAGGAACTTTCCTTTCCTAGTAGATCCTGTATTTTCTCTGAGTGCGACTCACAAGATACCTTCAATGACGTTTTGAACGCGTAGATATCATATTATTATACAAAAACAAGTGTGCTCAAATTGGAACAGCTTCGATAGGAATTTTCCTACCCTGGGAGTTATATATATATTTTCTGTGGCGAAGTACAAGATACTACTGTAAATTTAAAGAAACCAATTAGCATCAGGCCATTAGCTTGCTTGTAATCTAAAATCTATATATCTGTAATATATATATATATATATATATATATATATATATATATATATATATATATATATATATATATATATATATATATATATATATATATATATATTTAAAAGGTAATGTAACGGATAGTGTCTACTGACACAAAATCTAAAACCGAATAATGAATATTTATATTTGTTTTACGGAAAATTGTAAGTTATAAAAAACTCTTAAAGACGATCGGCGCATGTTTATAATGATTGTCGAAGAGTGCGTAACGTAAAGAGAAAATGCCGCTCTTTTTTATAACTTGGGGTCGTAAATGATTGTTATTGCATGCGTGAGAACGAGACAACGTTATATATTTCGCATCTCACTCTGCTATGATGGTGGCTAGCGTTTGAGGAAGAAATATTTATATTTAATTTCAACATAAATGAAAGGAATAATAAAGCGATATATTTATTTTATTTTCCTCCTCATGGTTGTCTGCATTAGTAATTTTACCGCATATTTACTTACTGTACCTACATGACATGTTTACGCAAGGATAGCAACTGAGTTATGTACTCTGTTCCAAGTATCTATAGAACATGTTTATCTTATAACATTAGTCTAGCTAAGTACATGATGGGGTATTTAAAAGATGTATATAATAACAGAAATATTTAATTACATAGGTAGGTTTTTGAATATACTTTTATATTTGTAAATAGAAATGTATTTACTAACTCAACATTTTTGTAATATTCAACAGCATTGTAATAACAATTTGATGTTTGATATTGTAGCGCGGAATGGGGCCACAGCCGCGTACAAGTGATACAGCAACCGTTGCAGAACAGCACATATCTACAACAGTTGTACAACGCGCAGGGCCCACTGCTGATGCCTGGCAACATCGCGTTACACCCCGGCATCAACTCGCAGCAGATACAGGTATACTATAATATATTTAGAGCATTGCTATCTAAACAACCTATGACGGCTTTAGATTAAAATATCAATGTTTAGGTAATCCTTACTAACCCGACGACAAGTATAAAATTAAGGAACATTTTATTTTCTTTTAGTTATGACTACTTTGTTAAGGCAAAAATGTCTGTTTGCTATTTAAATGGATAGCTTACTACATATTCTATATCCGATCATGTACGCGATTTTATCTCTTAAAGAAATAACTAACAAAAAGCTAAAGTATAAAAAAGAGACCCTAAATCAAAATAAGTTCTGTAAGTTTATTATGAATGCCTTGCAACCAGAGATGCGCCGGAGTCGTGTGTGATACATACATAGCTTAGTTCAAATATTTGGCGGGATCGCTATTGCATGGGAAAATGATTCCCGCAGCTGCCGACTGGTATCATACACCGTGATATGTTTAGTCGGTGGTGGAAAAGGCAATGTATAACAAATAACTATCTAGTAACGAATCTGCACGTCAAGCCCCAGTTAACCTACTACTAGCCTACTGTTAAGCGCCGGCCCCGTCGGCAAGCAATTAGGTACGGGGTGCCAACATGGCATGCACCGCCACGTTGACATCCGTCACATCGCACGTCAATTTGTGTTCAAGTGAACTTATCGTATACGCCTCAAGGACCTGTTAATGTGATGTTCCATACGTTATTATTTTACAATTAAGCGTTCATAATTTCATATCTATTACTCGATGTACCGCGGCTTCGCTCGCGTAAATGTAGGTTAGATTGTACTTTTTCCTGGATGAAAGTACTCTATGTTCTTTTCTGTACCTGGCAACGTGTATGCGAAATTTCATGATGATCGGTCGACTAGTTAAGGCGTGAAAGCGTAACTAACAAACATACTCACATTCGCATTTATAATATATGTTAGGTAGCATACATTTTATTAGAAAACTGGGAACTGACAGAAGGGATGTATTTTTTGCTCTGTGAACTCGAATAAAAAGTTATTTTCGAGAATTAAAATTGATTATACGCAGTGGCGTGCACAGGATTCTAAGACAGGGTAGGCAGAAAATTTTAAAAGGTCACTTACCAAAAATTTTGGTTTAGTTTCGTCGTCGTATCGAATAAATTATGATGTTTGTGATTTATCACCTCAAATATACATAAATTGACTGAATTTATGAACATATCAATTTGCGGATATTCGAAGTGGCCTTTCGGCGCATTTGTCTGATGTTCTGTATTTGCAAAATAAAAAATATTTAACAAAAAAAGTCGGTCGTATGTTGTGCGTATACGGAACTATAAAGATTATATTTTATTTTTATATTTATAATATAAATCTACACGTCTATCTTTCAGTAAGAATTTTTGCAATACGGAATCGTAAAAGTTAGGAACGCGTTTTATTGTAGTAAGAAGGTTTTTTCTATTGACATCATGGAAAGATCTGTAAGTCGTTCCTGGCCTTGTGTATTCCTTAAATAAGTATGTATACGTTTTAAGGACGACAAGCACCTTTCGGTTGAAGCACTGCTCGCGGGAACCGTAACAATTAATTTTGCCAAACGCAGTACTTCGGGAAAGACTGTATTTAAGTTATTTTCGTAAAAATGTTCTATAATTTTATAAATACTAAGGCTTTTGAATTCGGCGGTTGTGTAAACACATTTGAGCTTATTGATAAGGCGGCTAAGTTAAAGTTGAATGATTTATAAATCTACGAATTGCGTTACTAATTACCGGTGGGCTAAAATTATATTTTTCGTTATACTGTTAAATGCTAATGTTAAATAAAATTTTTCATGTTATTTAAAGTGCTAATTCTTATAACATGTTAAATAGTTAAACGTATACGTAATACGTTGCTTTAATTGTTGAGTTAAATAAATGTGTTATATACATTTTAACTTTTAGTCATGTTAGCATATTAGCTTGTGACATACATGATTTTAAAATTTTGATTGTTAACGTGTTTCTTTTTCGTGATTTTGTTGAAGTGTTTATATAAATTTAACATGCGACATAATCAGTTAGATCAATGAAATTTCTTTCATACTGTTACAGACTTAGGACTCTAAATTTATTTATTTATTTACACTTAAGTCCTAGGTATTTAAAGTTTATTTCAACACACTATTTTCACTTATTCCTATACTACTACTTATATACACCGTTACAAACTAAAAAGTATTTAGCCTACTTATATTATATACACTTAAAAAAGAAACAAGCTTAATTCACTTAAAAAGAAAACGGTTGTGGGTCGATTAAAACAATAACATAACCTCTTTATTCACCAACACGGCGCCGGCGCCAGAGCCGTGAAAAAAATAAAAAATAGTTTTAACAAGTAAAATTTTGTCTTCATAAAATTAACATTTCCAGGTAAGTCTGTTCCCAAATAAAAATGAACCTTATAATTTACGAACTAGATGTTAAATAAGATCGATATTACTAAAGTTTGCTAAATTAAATGTTAATTCGTAATCGTTCAAATAAAAATGGAATTAGTTTCTCAAAAGTAAGATAGATGGCATTGACGTAAATATCGTATGGTGATTGTATAGTAATGAAGGCACTGACGTAAAAAAAAATACTACATGTTAAAAATAACATTTCGGTGTCATTTATTTTAACAATGCTAATGATAATTTTATTTTAACATGTTTATTTATTTGTATAACTTTTAACACCCATCTCTATTACTAATTCAACCGGAAAATTGACATTATAATTATTGAAATTTTCGCACGATAGTAATTCAAAATACTTTAATTTTTTTTAGGTTTTTATAACGGTCGCGACATTCGTTATATATATTGTCTACAATTTCAATGAAAACCGCTTGAAATCAATTTTACTTTTTACGCGTTCAAAAATGATTTCAAACTTAGACCTGAATGTATCCAAAAACAATTCAAATTCTTTAATTATCACTGAAAGAGAGTTTTAAAAACGCGTCACTTTTTATTTCCTGTATACACACACCATCTGAACAACTTTCACAGTGAAGAATTTCCATTTTTCACTCTATAAAAACGTTAAAATGTTAAATAACCTACGACAAACAAATATTAACAATGGCGACTACTTAGAACTCACATAAAAATCACAAATCGGTTGCATTCGTCGTACTTCGGCAATTCTCGTGAACTTTCGTCATGTACTGAACTGTACTGAACACGTCATATACCTAATAAAGACATTGTCTTTTTTTGCGTTTGTGTGCGTAAGTTTTAACATTGTGTGACAAATATTTATACGAACGCACATAGATATTTTTGTGTCCGTCTCGATGCATACATGCAAAGAATTATGCAATATTAGTTCATGTTTATTCCGTCGAATTAGGCGCATTGCAGTCAGCGCTAGTGCAGCCGGTACGCGATAGTTGGCGCTGATATTATGATATAGGTTTTGAGAAATTTTGTGTATGGAAATTAAATATTCGTCGATAAATATAAATATTGGACTTCAAAATAAAATATAATAAATAATATAATAAATATCTATCTGAGTTAGAGAGGAGTAGAAGGAGTTAGAGCGGGAGAGAGAGCGTTTAAACCCTCTCCCCAACCGCAGAGCCGGGCGCCGGAGGGCGCGCGATGACCTCCAGCCACCCTGAGGTTTGACCTGGGGGTGGCGGGCTTTGTGGGCCTGCCCGCCATCCGTTCAGCACCAGGTCCGAGAGGCGGCGTGCGTGTTCCCACGCGCGCCTCTGTGTCGAGTCCGTCTCGTCCCTCTAGGGGGGAGACAGTAGGGAATTTTTGAGGGAGCCTGCCGTTTCATACGGCGGGCAGAAACCTCGGCGGGGTCGCAACCGCATGCGAAAGCGATTCGCGCGGCCCCGCCGATAGTTGTTTTGTCGAGGAACACCGTGGTAGGTTTAGTCGGTATTCCGGGAGGTACATTATTTCTTTTCCATCTTTCTTTTACCCCGGCGAGTCCGACATAATCCCTCCGCCCGCCCCCGCGGAGGGATATGCGTCATTGCAATCCCCCACGAAAAAAAAAAAAAAAAAAAAAAGGCAGTGTCTTTTTGTCTTTATGAACCGCACGCCACTGATTATACGTTATATGACTTAACTAGACCGAAGCGCGGGTGCGTGACCCCGATATCAAGGAAATGTCGCTACTACGTAGTTTTTTTTATACTAAAGGGGAAGGATTCAACGATGTGACGGTTTTCTTACTCGCTGAAGCGAGTAATGCGAGTTAAGGTTGCAAGTTAGAGACTCGACCGCTCCCCTATGTCGCTTAGCTTTAGTGGAAATAGACACATCGCTTTGTAGCTTAGCCTTGCCCTTGCACTTCCCCCGTATACCACCCTTATCTCAATAATCGTTCCTCAAGCGTCGATTGCTTGCAGATTCGCTCGCATAAATGTAGATTAGGTTAGGATCGTAACAATTTTTTTGCTGGATGAAAGGCACCCTATGTCCTTTTCTGTTGCCCTGACAACATGTATGCGAAATTTCATGACGATCGGTCGAGTTGTTAAGGCGTGAAAGCGTATCAAACAAACTCACATTCGCATTATAATATTAGTTAGGATTTACGCTCACTTACATACACCATTTTATTTTACATTTTATAATGGCTACCCTCAGGTGATTGCTGCCGGCAAACCGTTCCAGGGTAACCAGTTAGCTCCGCATATGCTGACCACTCAAGCCAAGCAAGTGCTACAGGGACAAGCTGGTAAGAATCATATCCAGTTGTGCAATTATTCAGAATTACACTAAAGGACGTCGATAGGGTGACGTCGGCGCAGCGTTTTTAAATTGTAATCCCAGATAGTAGTACATTCTTATGCTATTTATTACGATTGGTCAAAATTAGTCTGTCGGTTTCTAAGAAGTTTCAGTGCCTTAAATATGCAATGTGAAGATATTAAATCATGCGATGTAGGGGCAGAGATACACTGCAAACTATTTGTACACTAAATTCTGTAAAATCGAAGAACCATATACATTACAATATAAACAATAATATAAAATGCGTCTACATGGATTCTATTAACCGAAAACAGTATGCACAATTGAAATAATACTGCTTCTTTCTTACAAATTAAAATCGCTTTGCCGCACTAACGTTTCGCTCAATAGCCTTCATGACAAATCAGAAAAATATTCTATATTGGAGTATTAAACAAAATATATGATTTACATTGATCATTGCTGGGCATGGGCTTTCAATATAATAAGGGTAAGGACATAGTCCATCCCGCTGACCCAGTTTGGATTTGCAAACTTTACATATCTTCGAGAACATTACAGAATACTCAGACATGCAGGTTTCTTCACGATGTTTACCTTCACTGTTAAAGCGAGCTATAATTAACTATTTAATACGCACCATAACTTCGAAAAACCAGAAGTGCGTGCCTTTGGATCAACTCGAAGACCTCACCGCTCAATCATCAAAATATAAAATGATTGTGAACCACATTGTTTTATGAAAGTATTATACACTTATTAACATAATTTATAATAATATGGTGCATACTTACTCGGCAATGAAATGCCTAGAATGAACCATAGATAATGTAGATATAAGTATCGACAAAATGAGTGACAGTAAATATAGTAATCGATTTAATCTTGTCATCGAACCTGACTCCTTTTCGACTCAGCATCGGATTCTATAATTAAAATATAAGTGCATCTTTAGCAAACAATAGATACATTACCAAGTACGCCAACTATATAACATGAACTTGGCTACGGCTATCAAGCGTCTAAAATGCCGTTACAATACCGTTCACAAATAATTTTATTAAACAACATCAGTTTCAATCTAAATTCGAGTCAAGTTACTAAATAAATTATATTATATAATAGGTAGGTATTACTAAAATATATTACAATAAATAAAATATAGTTTTATTTCACTTGTATATAATTCATATTATTCTTAGTATTCAATTTAAGTAATATTGAAAAACTTAAACAAGCATATAGCAAATGGAAGCCATATTTATTGCGTAAACGTAGTGTTGTTAGCTGCCTAGTCGTCCCTGTATTTCACATATCACGTCCATAGGCTGGCGAATTATTTCTATATTCGATGATACGACATCGATCAGCTTACAATCGAATAAAATAAATATTTCAAAAATATAATTTTGTTATATAAATCTGGTAAAGAACAAAGCAATGCAGTGACGTAGAAAACGCGTCTTTTTTATGTAAGTAAGATTATGTGCATTTGTATACAATAGTATATCCAGCTGACCGTTTTTAACAGGCTACCCAAAAGCATTTAGAGTCATGATCGATACCTATTATTTTACCCGACTCATGGCGTGCTGAGTCGAACTGAGAGTCAACTATATTATTTTCCATTTACTACAGTACACCTGTCTTCTGCTATACGCTTTACATATCCTCTTTAATATATAAGCTGTTTATGTAATATAATGATCATATATATTTATCTGAATACTCTTATATTTTGGGCTAATTTTATTAAATACACATCTTTTATAATAATAAATCACTGCTAAACACTAACCAGTAAAACATTGCATCACAGCTGCCACGCTCGCCGCAGGGCCACACGATTTATTAATTAATAGAAATAAAAATGGGCTGAGTGCTTGCGCAACAGTGCGTTAATATTTTGTAGTCCTTCCATACAAATATGTTAAGATTTCTGCCGGTCACCAACCAGTTACCATCATCGCAAAACTATGAATCGCCCTAAAAAGTAAACATTAAATTTACATCATGAGGGCTTTTATAGCAAGATTGCAGTATACTTACTATATTTGATTCTCATTATACAATTTATCATTAGCCATTAAATACATATTATATAATTAAATAAAAAAGGTTATATAAATATTATTATTGATTAGTGACTTTATGGAATCTGTTTTTAATGTCTATGTAAGAATTAAGAAACTAAATAATAGTAATTATTTTCAACCATTTCATTTCTATATCTAACAATAATAAATAAAACCTCACAGTAAGCGTATAAATTAACTTAAACCTTACACTACTACAACTTATAACTTTACTAGACTACAAGAAAACAAGCGGTCACAGAAGCGCTTAGCCAGTTTTTATTTCAGTATAATGGCGGCCTTCAATTTCTTTAATTCACACCGTGAATCAGTGCCCAAAATGTTCAGTACTTACTGTTAAAACGCAGTACCTTTTGTTCACATTATGTTACGTATCAGCACGTTAATAATAAATTATCAATTACAAGTAAAATAATAACATCGTAGGCAGTACGAGAGTACCGCTACAAGAACTTCAACACTATTTAGTTTTTCAGTAAATTTTGCAGGTCTCACTACATATCAGGAACAAGGTTTAAAAAATTTCAAAATGTTTATTATGATTATGAGTCTCGTGATTGAACATGTGGATGTATATTTATTTAACGAGGGAGTTTCTTTTCCAATTCATTTATTTTTAATTTGCAATATTTCTGCAAATTATGTTGAGCTTTTTTGAATTTTCTAAATTTCTAGACGTTTTTTACGCTCATCGCAGGCGTAGGCTTTTTAATTGTTCACATTGTAAATGCAGCTTTTTATTGGCTTCCCACGCATTTTATAATGAGTCATGTGTCGTTACGCGTTTACTTTATACCCACATATGTCTTGGTATATACGAGAATGAAAGCGCGTAACGATTTATGATGGTTTTCTTATTATATTTTCTCGCAGACTTTGCATAAGAAAGAAGCACACTATTTTACACTATAAAGCATCGTTCTCATGTAAAGCGTCTCCTGTCTTATAATATTGATACAATATTCACTAAGTATTATACATCGTTCGGCAGCTCCGTTTTCGGGGTACACGACGATCCCTGCGATCCCTACTACTCAGAACCAGACGTTCGTGTTCAGTCCGTTGGGAGTGATCAACTCGCAGCCTAGCATACTGCCCGCGCACTCACAGCCTACTGTGTCGGGGATTGGACAGCAACAGAAACAGAATGATTTGCATAAGGTAAATTCAACATCTCATAATTACAAAAGATACTTTTTGAAAGAACACATAATAAGAGATATCTAAGCATTTCAATATAAAGAAGTATTTAGTCTTATATATTTATAATCTTGTTTTCTTTTTTGTGGTACCTACCAGCTTACTTTTCATTAGGGTTATCGTTTTTGTTCAAATTATCATAATTGTTCTAAAGTTTCCATTTATAACAATATAATTATTAAGATATGATCAATGATATTTTGCTACATTTTTATTTATTTCAGTGTGGTGGTAAAGTGACTGGCGGTAAGGTCGGCAGCACTAGTGCGGGCGGCGCACAGAACGTGCAGGCGCAATGCGTGCAAGTGACGCAGCCAGTACTCGGAGCACAGCAGCCCACTCAAGCGCAGATCATCAGTCCTCTGCAGGTAAACAACCCTCGCTACATCTCGCAAACTAAAACACATCAGCGTGGATTCTTATTTAACATATTAATTTGAACTTAACCAACTAGTTATTAACAATATATGCCATATTTAATTTTGGAATCCATACTGCTGTGTTTACATTCAATTTATTAATGTGTTAACTGCGAATATTTTTATATTTAATGCACAGCGAACTTTCATGCAATATGATTATTATTTACGTGAAATATCTGTTTAAAATTTTTGTTTTACCTGGTCTAGGATTTGAAACTGGTTAGGGTATATACAAATCAAATTACTGCAAATGCGAATGTTGACATAAGATACTATCGTGATCTACTTTTTATAATATTGATGTGCTAAATAAGCATATGGCTTAGGTACTGGACCAATTAATGCTTAGATCACCAGGATCGTAACTTGTCAACCCAACACAGAGAAGAACCCTCTCCTACTATTAATACACTCATTAAACTGAATACTTAGGCTACAATCCCTGTAGATACTTCCATAGTCAAGCTGCTCAGTTTGAGTGAAATCCCTTTGCTATTTTCTTCTTCTTCACAAAAAGTAATAAACCAAGTTGTAGACGTACAATTTGGTTTTTACTTTTTGTTAATATCAATAACTTTTTTCAGCTTTTTCGTCAAAATGCTTCGTCGTATTTGATAACTAAACACTAATGACCAAGTAACGTTACTTTCTGTGTTCTGTATAAAAACTATATCCGTCTGAAATTATATGTCAGTTGCAGACACTAGTGATGCTCATAATTATATACGAATACGTATATGCACAACGCGATACTTTGTACTATCAAGGACGTGCATAGAAAGCGCACGTTTTTATCTATAGTTTAGTCGATACATTCGAATGAAGTTCGAACGCAAAAATCTCTAACAGAGGCATCTTTAACAAGAACTGTAAATTATCCAAAATACTTTTGAGTCTATAATTACATATGAATAATATAATAGTAAAAGTCTTTATTTGCCAAGAGTGTAGGTAATTCAATAAGATGTTACTAACGTATAAATGTTTAGTCTTCTTAAAATATCTGTATAAAATACCGTGCAATAAAACGTTTGATGTGTAACGTCAAACGTTTTATTGCCACTTATAAGCGCTTTATATCATTATTTCAAAAATATATTTTACAGAATTTATTGTTCGCCAATTTTTCAAAATCCATCTAGCAATGTAGGTCTAAGCGATCGAAATACATTTGTTTGCAATGAAATATATTGACCGTTAGGCTAAATGCTGATGGTCACGTATTTTTATAATTGTTTTCATCCTAAATATGGCATCAAAAATTAGAACAAGAAAACGTATAATTTTAATTACTATGTTCAATACATAGTAATTAAAATTCTTTACGTCTTCAATAATGTATTCTCCGTATCGTAATCGTTTAAATAAATCAATTATAAATCTGAGCATAATTGTATTGATTTCACACGAGTTTATCTATAAGCTGTTTTCAATCTTCTTTGCATATTAAATCATCCAGTCGCTATTGTAGGTGACCTCATGCATGTGGTACATCTAAGGCAAGTAAACAATTTGACACGGAACATAACATACTACAATTTTGGGTAATACAATCTATAAGATACGTGTGAATGAAAATCTTTTTAAATACCAAATGTAAATTACTAGATAGCATCCGTGGCTCCAGAGGTTTTAAAATGTTACCTATAGAAGCCACGAATATTTCAGAATAAAATATAGCCGATTTAATCTCCGGCCCAAGCCCTATTATTGTGCAAAAATCCTATAAACTTTATTCCCTTTTCTACGTTAAAACAGGACGAACGTAGAAATATTAGTTAGGATAATTCGGTTGTAATGTATTGTGTAAACTTTTGAGTGAAAAGAACAATCGATCCTCTTTCTTTATTTATCATAGTAGATTTGCACGCGGCTTGGCTCGCGTAAAAGTAGGTTAGGCTAAGGGTTAAAGTACTTTAAAAAAATATATAACCTATGTTATTCGGTGATAATATAGCTTTTTAATGACAAAAGATTTTTGCAAATCGGTTTGGTAGTTTTAATTTTTACAAACAAACAAAATATCAAATCTTTCCTCTTTATAATATCAGTAAAGATAATTAATACTATTAATTCTCCAGTCATGTGAATAATAGTCTGAAGTTAAATGTTAGTGAACACATAATATATGACATGCTTCATACAGTTTCGTTTAAAACACATTTGATTGATCTGTGGAAATATCGTACACATAACTACAATATTAACAATTTCACAATTTATTTGTATCTGATCCTGGATCTGTGCGTGTTTGTGTGAGCAAACAACAGCTTATTTAGCTGGTTTAGCTTATTATTATTTTATTTATATATTGAATAAATCCGTCGTCCTCAGACTGGAGGTCAAACAATGCAGTTTGCTCCGTGGCAGATCTCGGGCGCCTTGCCACAAGTATGGGCGGGAGGGCTCCAAGCCGGGGCCTTGCCCGCTGGCGGTCTTCTCGCGCCGAACCCAATCTTCATCAGGGGCACCCAACCAGATGCGCCTCCTTCAATGTTTATCCAGCATTCACCACAGAATAACGTGCAGCACAACAGTTAGTATTGTCTTATATATAACACCTATTAGAAATAATGTTATTATTGTGTTAATTAAGCGTGCGTGGGCTCAAGCGAATAGCGGCTGTGTTATATAAAATGCAAACTGTTTATGACTGCTGTTTGTATTGATACTGCCGTATTTATTGGTTTATTTTATTTTTGATGCTGGCGGTCATAGCTTTGTATTGTAAATAGGAAGCTAACACACAGTTGGTCTATTTCAGATGTCAGTGTGTCATGCGCCACGACCACAACTACCAAGCCGCGCGCGTCTTCGGATGGCATGACGAAGACCCCACGGCCTCTGTCGAACATACTGCCCTCCAGTGGGATAAGACCCGGACCGGCCTCTTCGGTGTCCACCCAGACTAATGCTAATCAGGCTCAGAATCAGGTTAATATAGAAGGAACCCTTACTAATTTATTTTTATAGTAGCTGTATTAGATTGCGAGCTTGTTCGACGTCTCGACAAATGTTAACATTCCAGAAAATGTACTGTAATCCAATATTTACAAATGTGCACACAATGTTTAGATATCTAATTATGAAAATTAAATTCGTATGAAATTGAATTATTGTAATAGGATACCTAAAGATATAATGTTATCTACTTACCTATACCTATGGTATTTAATGAGTCGATTATGCTAGATATATGTAAACTCAGTTTTATTGTTATTACACAGTCGAAGCAACGCGGCAAGCAAGGCGTGCGATCGCCAGCCCCGACCTCCAAGCAGGATGCCGCGAACCAAACAAATAAGATGCAGCATCAAATCCAACAGTCTAAGCAACAGTATGTATAGTATTTACATTTAAACTGCAATTCCTCCTTGGACCCGTGGCGCAAGTTTACATTCGATCGTGATGTCTTAGTTTCATTGCTTGGGTCGGGTCTAAGGATTATTGAATTTATCTTTACACGTCCATATTACATTAAGCCTAAAAGATAATCGATAAAATGTGCGTGTCCAAGACCTCTGTTTACCCCTCTGCAGTTATACAGCCTATGTACTTCATCGTATAATAATATGCAAGCGACTCAATCCACCAAGTCATATATGCTACACTATGTACTTAAGAAATATACTAATATATACAATCAAATGACCCGTTGGCGTTATGGAGGATGTATACAACTTGTTAGAGGAATGTGTCAGAACTAGGGCTGTGAGACAAAAGCTAATCAATATATTTCACATAAACTTATCTTACTTTAATGTGGGTACTTTTCAAAGTATATTGTCCAAACCATTGACAAAGAAGCAATTTTACATTTTAGAATGTTAAAATAAGATTAAAATAAGTCCCTATAATTATGTTTAGGTTATGATAGGGCTGACATAGTCTTATTTGCGACTGAAAGCTCCTAAATAAATAAAGAACAAACAAAAAATAAGTCTGACCCTTTCGGCAGCAGTCGAGTTACCAATTATTATTAGTATACCATTTATATTAGTATACCAATTATACATATGTAAGTATGACTTTCCATTGTTAAAGACGAGCCTAGATATCATGCTCCGTCTCACGAGGGACTCATCATCACCATCCTCCCAGCCGAAAGACGTCCAATGCTGGACATAGGCGTCTCCTTGCCTTCTAGGGGACTTTACATACACACAATTACCGCTACGCCGTCCGTGCAATGTATACAATTTAATTATTTATTACAGATTGCTGGTGATGAATCCTTCGGGCCAAATGACTCAGATCACGAGCGTAGACAAGCAACCGATCACTAAGAACATTCAGCAGCAAGCCATGCTTCAACAACAGGCCATGCAGGTTTCTATTGTAATGACACTTACGCTACTGGCTATTATAGGAACGTTCACCAATCAATTCATTCTATATAATATGGCCTATATTTCTGGACAATGAAGAAGACTGCCGTCCACTAACTAAAGGAACAATAAGTGATATAGAACAAATATGGCCTAACGTCATTTAGTTAGCAGACAGCAGAAGTAATAAAATACTTAATATTGAAAATAAGTGTTAACAAGAGGTGAGAGCTTGCATGAAACGAATGAAGACCTTTCGTTGACTACTTGTAGAAATGAATACAAGGGTAGTTAAGAAGTAGTTCTTAATAACCGTATTATAAACATACATGTATAAAAGTTCACTAGTTTATTTATTTTGTTCTTAAGTTCGTAGTTAGCGTTGTATGGATGTTATCTTGGTTGTAATGAACCTGGTTAACCATAAATTGTTTTGGGCAGCAACAACAGCAGCAGCAACAGCAGCAGCAACAACAACAGCAACAGCAACAGCAACAGCAGCAGCAACAGCAACAACAACAACAACAACAACAATTACTGCAACAACAGCAGACGCAGCAACAATTGGTGCAGCACTATCAGCAACAAGGTTAGTATACCTACACTGCGGTCATAGGGAAAAGATGTATAAGCAAAAAATTTCATTTTTATGAATTTTCTTGGAGGTTCGTCTTTTTTTGCTGATTCCAAAAAGGTCGTAAATTAAATATTAAATTCGAAAAAAGAAATTTGATTCGTTTTTTACCCTTATGACAGCAGTACACCCATCCAGAGATTTTTGTTTGTCTTTTAAAAAGACATCTGCACTATTCTACAAACATTCAAACAAAGAACAACTATTTGTAGATCATGCATATTTTTGTCTAATGTGGGTTTGATGTTACAACACCCGACAAGGCGGCAAGGGCGAGGTGACCACTTAAATCACTAAGCCATCCGTGCGGTCATGTCGGTATTTTATAAATGTCTGCATAGACGCCGTGATTTATCAAGATTACTTATAATAAGCAATGTATGAGTTATATTCCTTCAATTTACAATCTCACTAGTATTATTATAAACTAACGGTTCTAACAAAGTTCCGATAGCAGATAAATAAAATCATGTTTTTTGTTCAGCTGGGCTGTCTTTGGGCATGCAGCAGGGCACACTGCCCGTTGGCTCTGTTGCTCAAACGCTTCCAATGGCCGGAATGCCGCAAACAATATCTATGGTGCAGCAGATTCACAACGTAAGTATCCAATATACGAACATAATATAGAATTATTTAATTATGTTTTGAAATATCTGTAAAATGGCCAATATAAATAATATTGTACTGTTGCTTGTAGCTGACTGGTATGGGTCAACCCGGCACGTTGGTGAGTCAGCTAAATACGAGCCAGGCTGCACAGAATGCGTCGCTTGCGCAGACCGTACTGCAACAACAGCCACAGGTTCGATTTTAAATTTTCGTGTAAACTTTTAACCGACCCGCAAGATGTTGTTTTGCCCGAACGTGGATGAAACCCGATTTAACCTACTGAGTCCAATTGTTAATCTAAACCATCCAGGAACCCGTTCAAACACACAAAAAATTTCATTGATATTCATCCAGTAGCTTTGGAGGACTTCAGAAAACATGCACACATACCGAAGAATTATATAAATATAAAGGTATATGTATTTTTAAAACTAAACCCAATACCCTTTAACGGATTACGCCCATTAAGAATTGTGAATCATGATTTAGAGAACAACATTCCACCGTCTTTAACCTATTGAGTCGCAAGGGCATACCGCCGGCTAAGCACAATAGGTTTTTAATTATGTCTGATTTTCTAAGACTTGACAGGATTATTACTTTTACATTTATTCGTAACTGAGTTGTGACATTTATATTTTATCCCTCAGACGCTTGTGGGCGGTGGCCTCGTCCAGACTTCTGTGGCCATGCAACAAGCTTTAGGACATACTGCGCCTCTGCAAACGGTACGGGAATTGCATTATTTATAAAGCGGTGTCATCACGACTCGAGGACCTTTCATTTAATAATAATTACTTTATTATCATATTGGCTTTGTTCCTATTTCGAAACACATAGATAATTATGGACATATTGACTATAGAAGCTATCATCTATTGATCGTCCATTTTATGTTATTTACCAGTACATAAATATCGTGTTATATACAAAATTTAGACATTTCGGTAAAGTTAAATATAATATTTCCATAACAACAATAATATAATTGGACCATGTTGTGCAGAAATGATCCAATCCACAAAAACATAAATAAAGGTTATGCTGGTTTGAAACATAATTTTATTTTTCTTGTGACTGTTATCCTACTATATCATGTTATGCATATAGTTTTATAAAGAATTGAATATAGATTTTTGAATTACTTGACGTTTATTCGAAAGACTTTCATACTTATATATAAATTAAATAAGAACCCCTGGATCATTTCTGTACAACACGGTCCAATTATTAGTATGTCAGAGTAGGAAAAGCTGTTAGTTGCATAGGCTATTTAGTAACATTGAAAACTTTTAATATACATCATTATTAGTATATTAGGGCAGGCAAAGCTGTCAGTTGCGTAGTTTACTTAGTAACGTTGAAATTTACCTCAGTCGTTTTTACACCGTTAGTTTATAAGGGCGTTAAGACATGCGTGCTTGAATGATATGAAATGAAGTTTGTGTGAAATACGTGTGTGAGTTTGCTACACAACATATTATAATTATACACCGAGCATGTAAGGACTTCGCGCACTAGTCATTGCTTGAGTAAAGACTTCACCAATATTTATGACTTACAATGGTTATAAACCCTTAAGTTGACAAAAGTAGCTAGTGAGCCCTAAATAATTCTAGAATATGCTTTGCCATTTACTATAAGAGAGATAACTAATTAATATAACCAAGAAATGCATGCGTTCTATAGGCTCTAGGGATTTGTGTATTTTGTCCATATTAATCGAAGATTAACCGACATTTTATTACTATTTATATATTAATACTATAAGGGTAATATCAATTAATTAAATTTACTTATAAACTAATATTACCAGGCATAATATAAAAAAAAATATGTTAAGAGTAATATAACATTTTTGGTACAGTTTTGTTGGGTAGGAATAATTAATACGAACAATTTCAGCCATTGCTCTATAAACTTTTCTAACGTCAAGGGTAACGGTTATGTATATATTATTCAGTTATATTTAGATGGAAATAAATATTTAACAGTGTGGAGGGATTAAACAGGATTTAAAAAACATTTAAGTAAATACCTACGTGATAAGTATACGTTATAAGAAGCGCGTACACGTGCACATTATGAAACTCTTGCGTACATGTTTGCGTAAACTCAAAATATATGTATTTTTTTTTACACAATATGGCTTTTACGGTCTTGGTTAGTGTTTAAGTATTAACCCTGTGGATTGCAAGATCCCAGTTTGAGTGTTACTAACCCGTCGGCAGCCGGGGCTCACGCTCGAAGGCGCGTCGCTGCTGTCTTCGCCCCTCGTGCAAGTCTCGCCGGCCATATTGCACCATGAGGTAGTCTACTAACCTCATAGATTCAAACTTATATTACATGTATAAAACATAAAAACATTATCACCTCCATGTTATCGTACCGCTGGTTTAGTTTTTTGTAGGAAAGATACTTGCTTGACACATTTTTATTTATAATATAATTTATTATATTTATTTGTTCATAATATTTATCTCATGACATTTGAAGGTGATAAACGTTTTTAAATAATAGGAGCATGTTTTAATCGTTATATGTTGATTGTGGTTAGAAATGAAGTCATATTTATAGAAGAGTGGGGATAGAGACTAATGCCTGTCAGAGCCTTGTTATCTACGGTCAGTTAATTTTTGATACATATCCTATGAAAAGTAATATATTCTCATACTGAAGAGGCCCGTCGTATAGCCGTGGGCAGTGTAATACAGAGCTAATATTTTTATATTTATATATGTAATCATTTTTGTATTCCAGTTTCTAAAATAGTAATGATAAAACAATAATGTTGTTGTAATAGATTATTATAATAAACCTTCTAAATTACCGGACTCATATCTGACCACAGTCCTCTTAATTTCAATAAAAAATTTCTTGTTATTTTTTCTAGTATACAATTATATGTATGTTTACTTACAAATGATGCGTTTGTTGCATTATAACCACACATGTGAGAGTCCGTGCATGACTTAGTTATTTGAATGAATATACAAGATATGTGTTTGTTCTGACGCCACTTTAATATATGATATGTCAGTAATAAACATTTGACAGTATCATCGCATGTATGTATGAATATTGAACTTGTGTGGAATGATTTGTGTTTGTGTATGTACTTTAACCGCTTTTAAATGTATCTAATTTTCTGTGCCTCTTTTTTTAATAATGTTTAGATTCTCTAGGTTTATAGATTGTCTAGGTTTATAGATTGTCTCGGTTTATAGATTCTCTTGGTTAATAGATTCTCTTGTTTTTGTGCCCGTTAATATGCATGACGTGTTAAAGGTTAGCTCTATGTAACCATAGTCGAGGATGTTTAAAGTATTTCAACTCTACGTATGATATTGTTTTAATGTTAATTGTATCAAATAGACTATAACGAACATGTTTAAGGGGCTGTCCCACCACCTCCAAATGCTATACATTTATCTTTAAGATTAAAGTCTTGCCATCTCTCTTCTTTAACCTGACAAGAGTACACACAGCATGTATTTATCATTTGGATAACTTTTTCTTAATAATGGTGAAACTGGCCGTAATTGTCCTCAATATTATTACCTTGCTTTACAATTTCATTTGGCTAAAATTATGATTCTGCAATATATATTTTATATTTTGAGGCGTTAACAGACGAGTGGCATCTGACTGTCAGCAGTCGATATTGGTTGCTGACACTTCAATGGTAGTCGTAGTCACAGGAAAGCCTCGCTGGGTATAAGAGGCTAATATTGATGTATCGGATACAGGTATCGGCTGGCAGCTTAGGCTCTCCGCAGCTGACTCTTCAGGCGCAGGGAACGGTGGGTCTGATCGCCGCGCCGGTGCAAGGTTCCGTGCTGCCGCTGCAGACACCCACCACTATTGTAGCTCACGTCAAAACTGAGGAGGACAAGGCACAGCTAGCGGCGGTATGTCAATCTTGTATTGTTGTGTAAACTAAATAGCGAACGTCAAGTCCGAAGTAATAACATTCTAGAACTTTCGATAATATCCTAACATTCTACAACTTACTGAAGGTTCTAATTTACAGTACAATACAAAACTAAATTTTTTTAAATATGCTTTATATTTTAAAAAGTAAATAAATATATTATTACTTACACTCTACGGTTTGAAGCGGTAAATGTGAAGTAAAGGTAGACCTTCATATCTAGATAAATACGATCCTATTAAACAAATATGTAAACACAAATGTGTATAAAACTAGACACTCTTTAAATAATATGTGCGCCATTTTTAATTAAGTTAATTTTAATATATTTCACATATAAAAGTTACTTACATATAAAAAGAATATATCGTAAACAGTAGTATTTCGTAGTTCCTTTGAACCTAGAACTTTAAATGTTTGTTTGTGTGCAGGCGTCGGTGCTGCAACAGATCGCTAACCAGCAGCTGTCACAGGCAGCGGAGTCCACGGACACTTCGAGCTCGACGTCCTGTAGCGTCACCACCACCACTACTGCTGACACTGCTGTTTCAACCAGCACTTCTACAGTCGGTTAGTAACTTCACCCTCTTATCTTGTCCTGACCTGGAATGCCATAGAAAACCTATTGCGACTGGCCGCCGGTGAGCGATTCAATAAGTTAATTGCCTAAACTGTGTCTCATATATCAAAAACTGCATATATCAGTCATTTAGCGTCAACATTACCACTACTGCTGACGCTACTGTTTCAACCAGCGCTTCTACAGTCGGTTAGTAATTTTACTCTTTGATATTAACCTGTCAATTCTGCCATACATAATTGAAAACCTATTGTCTTGCGACCTGCTATATCAATAGGTTAATTATTAAAACTGTGCTATGAAAAATCTACGTATCTGTCATTAGGTCACTAGGCCGCAGCATTACCTAGAGCCTATACAAATTTCCGTTAGCTGAAATGTTATGTCACAAGCAATATAAATACTTTCTTATCCTAGGGTCAATCCAACCATTAGAGAGTTCTACAAAACCGAGCCCGTCGAAATCATCAGAGTCGGCCGCTGAGCCAACACCGACGTCCACCGCTAGCAGCGGCACTAGCACCGCGCCGGTGCCTAGTAGCGCTCAGCAGACCACACCGTTGGCACCCCAGGTATACACATTTTATATAGCATTCAACTGATATAAGCGGCAACGTGGTAGACCAAAGTGTCGATGGCGGGACGAATTGAATAGCTACAGAAGATACTGATGCAAACTAGCGTATAACAGGGATATGTGGAAAAGCGAGAAGGAGGCCTTCGCCCTGCATTGCAACAATACAGGCTGAAATAAATAAACTGATACATACTGCTACCGACATAGTGCGGCAACTAAGCACCGACGAAGAAATTCAGCCTACATCCAATATAATATGGCTGGCGCTATATACAATAAGCGTTTCAAATGCTGTTTGCCGTACAATGCTGAATCTCACAAGTGACATTTACGCAGCGAATATATATAAATATACAAGTGCCCGACATCAACAGTCGGCCCAGCAGGCCCGCTCATCCAGCCTGGTCGAAGGATCCTCCCTTTATGTTGGAGTGAAAGCACACCACGTACCTCCACAAGCTTGGAGAATAGGTAAGCTAAAGTGACAATGGGCTGGCAATATCTCTCGAAGGACCGATGGCCGTTAGAGCAAACAGGTCATGGAATGGTGACCGTGACTTGGTAAGGTATAAGGTACGACGCTCATCGCCAGGTGTATGACCTTAAGAAGGTAGCTGGGTTACACTGGATGCGGAAGACCGGATGTTGTGACGTAAGATGGGAGAGGCCTATCTACAGCAGTGGACTTCAACGTACTGATTGATAATGATGATGATCATTTTAACGTACACAATAACTACCTTCATTCAAAATTCTAAGGTATTTTATAACATTTGACAAGATTTCGAAAGGTCTCCTAGCTAGCTTTTTACACCAAGTCTCTGTGAACCTGCCTATAAGTAAACATAAATATTATCCTTAGGTGGTAACAACGGTAGCTTCGTCCACATCGTCATCGTCTACCATGACAGCCGCTATCACCGCGCCGGTATCCTCAGGCGGTACTTCGTCGATGTTCAAGAGTTCGCAGTGCACACCCAGACATATTAGTCAGCCGGCTACTCACGGTATGTGACGTTGTCACTCCTCGTAGATAGAATAGTTGTAGATTACAAATACGACAAACAGGTCGCCATCTTGTCTCGCAATGAGAACATATCTAAAATTAAAATAAATAGGCAATAGACAAATAAGAGATACTTTTGGAGGAGCCGTTTTGAAAGTCTTGGGTTATATTATCTGTCCTATTTGCGACAATAGAAATACAAATTTGTTTAAACCGTAACTCTCCACCTAATACGGTTCATAAGATACAACCTGCTGCAAGACTAACGGACGGACAGTGAAGGTCGAGTAATAGGCTCCTATTGCCTCCCGGATACGGAATCCTAAGATCGAAAATAAGACTTACCTATTTTATATGTAGACTTGCAGTGCATCTACTGGCAATTTCATTTCTATTTTACATATGTTCATAATGTCTGTTAGGATGGCGATCGGCTTATCGTAGCTAAGATTAACACATCTTTGTAGGTATAGGGCTCATTGAACAACATAAAAGTGGCGTGTAGTTACACGTATCGCGTCTTAAAAGCAGCCAGAACCTTCACCAAAAAATCATATGTTCATACAAGACTTGCCACATAGATTTGAGTAGCTATTATGCTCAGCTGTAAGAACGCCTACCCATATTAAATAGTTATCTTTTCGTTTAAAAGCAGTAGCATCAATGAATAATATACTACTAAGTTTGTAAATAAAAGTGCCACTAAAATAAGAATTTAAGTTATTTTTTACTTCTATTCACAATTATGTTGCTGAGCAAAATCAAGAGTGATAAAATGCATATTTAAATCATTTATTTTAAAGCACCGTAATGATTGTATTATCATCTATTTTGCATTATATTAAACTAGAGAGTTATTGCAATAATGTTTCGTAAAGTTACATTTTTGTTTTCATTTTGCAACATATTATTTGCATAAGTTATACAAATATTTATTCAGTATGTAGATGAACTGGCAATGGGGAGATTAAACAAGGGCTGACGCTGTTATAATCAATAAATCTACAATCTCAACAGTCCCAATGACCTTGCTTCCCACATAGTTCGCATGTGTCATGTGTAGTACTTCTGCATTTTTATTCTAATTTTTGCAAGCTACAGAGAGGCGCAAGCGAAGCGGAAAACGAGGTTTGGATCTTTATAGTAGTCGGCCCTTATTCGCTATTATATTAACGTATTATACAACATTACTTTTATATACCATTTATCGGAATAACGTTTAGCGATGAGCGATTAGTATAATATAAATATAATCGAATTATTCTCGATTCTTCGGTTTATTCGAATAATTTTCGTCAATTAATTCGAACGTAAACCAAATGTTTAGAATATGAATTTTATTATATCGGCACGTGATTATGAATACTATTGATCTTATTCGCGCATCGCTACTGTAGTTTGTACAAAATCAGTAAATGAAAAGAAAAAGAAAAGTTTCGAAATATAAGCAAATTTTATTAGCTTCATTAGGCACCCCAGGACCAGCTTTTCCCTCTGGACGGCATTCAACGGAGAGCGACTCGAATTGTCGACTGCCAGGATGTTTCATATCGGCTAGACCCCTTGGCGCTGTGTAGAGATGTAGCCTCGCTATGCATCTTCTATCGCTTTTATTATGTGGAGTGCTCCGAGGAATTGTTCGGAATGTTCCCTGCCGCCTCGCCTCGCCATCGTCCTACGCGACAGACTTTTCATTCCCATCATTTAGATGGTTGGCAGTCCACAACTGTGGGTTTCTGCAGGAATTTTCTGCCTCGCACAACAAAACTGTGGAATGAGCTGCCGCCTGCGGTATATCCGGACCAATACGGCCCTCAACACTTCAAGAAAAAGCGTACTCCTTTTAAAAAGGCCGGTAACGCACTTGTTTCGCCTCTGGTGTTGCGGGTGTTCATGGGTGGCGGTAATCGCTTACCATTAGGCGACCCGCATGCCAGTATGCCTCCGAAACCATAAAAAAAAGAATTCTTAATCTTAAATATCTTGCTTTTAACATACTTTAAGTATACTAAATTGATCATTACGTATAATTGTACATACCCCACTGTAGTACCTATACATTATTACTGATTTTGAAGAAACTTTCGAGGACCTAAATTATGTTGTATATATATTTTTTTAGTTGATACTAATCAAAATATTTTATGACAATATAATGAAAATCTTTGTATTTCTGTATTTGGTATATGAAGTTTCTCATAGATACGATTCAATTTGATTTGTAATGTTAATATTACAAAATCATACTCGCTTTATACCATTTTATCAAAATTTTCTGTAGTTTGGCGCGTTTTTATACCGAGTTCATAGTGAACAAGGGCCCATGTTTGCTTGTTGTGTATGTATTCGTTTAACTTAAAAAGTCGAGCAGCAATAATCCTTTGTTGTTATTACAGATAAAGGTTTGCCGAAAGCTATGGTCAAGCCTAATATTTTGACCCACGTCATTGAAGGATACGTAATACAGGAGGCTGGTGAACCGTTTGCTGTAAGTTATTGATATTATTGCTATGACGTCATCAGGTCTAACACGGGCTTATATGACAACATATTTTTAAATGTCAAGTTTTATAAAGTGGTTCGCCGCCGTTGTACAAAAAGATATGTAATTCGTCTTGATGTCTAATGGCGGCGTACCTTACCTATTGCTCTGGCTTGTCAAATTAGCCCATGCTGGGTCTGCATAGGGTACAATTGGAGGTCGTGCCAACCCCCAATTCTACTTTAATTGGAAGTTAAGCGTTTGCTTAATAGACGTGGTGTGCGTGGGCAGGCGCGGTGGCGATCGCTTGTAAGACTAGTATTACATTGCAAGTTAACTCTGAGTCTACGGTCGCAATTAACAATTGTAGACGACAAGTGACCGCCACCACGCCCGCACCGTCACCGCGTCTGTTACGATCACCAGTATATCTCGGTCGAATATAAGAAATGCTATTCCCAGGTGAATCGACCGGTTAGAGAATGGGGCACCGACAAGGAACAGGATAAGGAGAACAAGCTGCCATCCACTGATGAGCCACCCCGTGAGTATTATATCACATTCTTTATACCGCTGCCGTAGTTATCACTAGATATTAAGATAATTATTCTAGTATTATCTTCTTCGTTTATACACCACAGGTCACATATTTAGAGTAGTTTTCTAAGTATTGAGATTCTTTTTGTGATTGATAGTAAGTAGTAGATGATAGAATACACAGCATACACGACCAAACCCTTACATTGTAGCAAAATATAAACCAGACTGAAAACCCTTCTGAAATCTTTATAGCTTATGATCGTTAATACCTACTTCCAAAAACTTTGGACTTCAAAGCTTAGTAGGTAATCGTATAGCTAGTTCCAATTAATCTTAACTCTTGATACAGGCAAGAAGCAGCATCTGGATACAGGATCCAGCCACTCCCGCATCAGCTCGAGTAACGAGAATGAGACTCAAAGCAGTGCCAAGGCAGAAGCTACGGCGAGTGCAGATACTGCTAACACTGCCGAACCAGCCGCTAAGATACCCAATGCTAACAAGTGGAGTGTAAGTAATAGCATATATCTCGTGCAGATTAAACATTTACCTTGATTATAGGTACTTTCGATATTATAGTTGACTGCTCGGATGACGTAGTTGTTTGTGACGTAATACCGATGCCACTGCGCCGAATGTCGTGGTCCGATCTCCACATGGGGCAAAAAATTGTGTGATTGTTATTCTGCACCTGAGTGTTCACTGTGATGTTTGTGGTCTCTCTGTGACACAGGACATACATAAAATTTATTACAACTTCGTTGACGAGAATATTTGAAGCCGATACCGGAATACAACGAACATCCTGATTCGGAACTATTTGTGGGTCACACAATTTTTTGTCTCGTGATCGAGCTTACAACACTCGTGGCGGCAATACGGACCACTTCAACCACAACGCCTCTTCTTCTTCGTGTCAATGTTTCTTCTTGTGTAAACTTTATATTATTTGCATAATATTCGGCCATCATAATTACTTTAGGATGGCCGCACAATATGATATGGCCGCGATATTGTGCAAGCTCGGGCAAGAACCACAATGCTATTCACGGAGCAAGCTTTTTACATCTTGTTAAGGATATCTTATAAAATATATTATGGTAACACACAATATTTCACAATTGTAGGTGTCGGAGGTATGCGACTTCATCCGCAACATCCCTGGTTGTGCCGGCTACGCAGACGAGTTCCTCATGCAAGAGGTAGATGGCGAAGCCCTACTGCTCATTCGCCCTGAACATCTCGTGATGGCACTGAGCATGAAGCTGGGCCCAGCTCTCAAGATCGTCGCCTGCATAGACTCACTTCGACCCGAGAGCGAGCAGACATCTCATGATCACGATTAAGATGTGTACTAATCCTGTCAACTTAATTAGGTACGTACTGTATTATAATATAACTAGCGGTCGCCTAGTGGTCAAAATTCGACCAAAATTCGTAAGTTTGCTACTTTGATTTCTGTTTTTCTCTATGACATGTAAATAAGGTATAGGTAACCATAGTTACAAAGAATTGTACGACGTCAGACGAACAATGTCGAAATACTACAAACGCGATTCAACTGCGTGTGTCAATTGTATGGCTGTGTGCATGTAGTGTTTTTTCATTAATTTAATGTATTACTAGTGCATATTTTATAAAAATATTAGGATACGCATCTCCTTCTCCATATAAACTTTAACTGTGTCAAATTTCATATTCGTCCGTCCGCGCAATTTTCGTAAAAAGGGGTACAAAGTTTTTGCTTCACGTATTAATATATAGATATTCTATCACATACACACAACATCATCTAGCCCAAACTAAGCAGAGCTTGTACTATAAGTACTAGACAATTCCTTAACACTTGGTTATTATAGCATGCGACTTTAGAAGTTATGATACGTGCACATGGTTGCTACACATTTGAGTTCGTAATCTAGATCTGTATTAACAAACAGAAAAAAATGACTCTTTGTTTGTAATGAATATACTCTAAAACTACTGAATCTATTTTGATACATTTTTCGCCATTAGATGGATATTTTATGCTGACGTAACACAGTCGTTTATCGTTAACAATTATAAACGTAGTTGAAACATCACTAGATAACTAGTGGGATAATTAAAATTTTCATTAATAAAATGTATCCAATGATAGGTCTATGTAATTATGTAATGTTAGCATATTTGTTTAATTCATTAATATCAATACATGTAAAAATATTATGTATTGTCTTTTTGGGGTAAACATTAGAGGGTGATTGTCTTTGTGTAGCTACATTAATATTAACAGAAAAATCTAATAATAGATTAGATCTAGAAATCAAATCAAGGCTTTTAAGATCAGAGGAAAGCTTATGGGTAAATATCATTATGTATCTAAATTATAAGCAGCTAGTGTCAATAATGTCGTAATTATATCGTTAGAATTGATAACAAATATTGATGAATTGTAAAATTCATATTGATTTCCTTTGAAAATATACAAGTTTATACATTTTTATTATGTTTGTTTCAGGTATACATCCTTTGGTGTTGTACGGGCACGATACTAAGCAGTGTTCATTGAGCAGTAGAGAATATAAGAATAACGAATTACACTTCGCATATTCGAAATATTGTTCATATAAATATATTTTGTTCATATCCTAGGTTCAATTTAGCATTAATTGTTAATATTTTAAGGAGAGACCGCGTTATAAATCACATTTTTCATTGCGTTGATTTCTTTCGTCACTACACACCCCTCTAACATTTCTAGTATTATTTTGATTTCATTGATGATTTTATTAACAACTATATTAAAAGGAATTAAGGATTATTTAAAAGGAACTACTGCCTCGCTGGCGTTCACTTCGTGAAGCAGATTGGTGATGTCATTATTAAGAGGTAATAAAACAGAATAAAGTTTTTTAATATTTCAAGATCATTCTTTATAATATCGACGTTCATTAATAAATTCATACGTAGCACCTTTGCCAACATTTACAAAACGTTCTGATTAATATTTCTAATCATTTAGCTTTTAGTATGTAAAAATTTGTTGGGTGGATATATTTTACTATTTTTAATCTTCGGTTGCGTACGATTATTTTTATCCTGTCACGCACAGCCGATCCACAAATTCAGTGCAAAATATCACGTTTACCTTTTGCTGCGTGGGCAAAGGACAGATCGACAAACATTTATACATTCATAATATAAAATTATTAAGGTAAAGGATATGTATGTGACCACCTCTTAAAACGACTTCACCTGCCTGTTATACTCAACAATTAAAACGTTAGCTAGAACGTGACATCTCTTTATAAGTTGCCTCTCTTTATCTATCTCCGGATAAATGCACAGTTACATTATGGTCGGTGTAATGTAACCGTGCACTAGGATAAATGTCGAAAGTTCCGCCTACTTAGCGTTAAGTCATTATACTTATTTAACCACGTACTTATAATAACTCTCAACTCTCTGTCGTTTTATTATCGCTTTTAGCGTTATTATTACTTTCAAGGCACTTAGATTTATTTCGTTAGATGGTGCGGTACACATTCACCTCTTTACAAAATATACATGCTGTACAATCCAACCGATTTGTAATCTATACCAATGGCGATTTGACTTAAACGCCATTTTCACTATATCATATTATGTAGGTACATTTTAAACTAAATGCAACAATGATTTCTATTATATAATTATATTAATCGCCCTATTAGAAAATGGCGCATCAGTCGTTTGACGAACGTATATGCTATGACACACATAATCAAATTAATCTAATTAGTTGTGTTCGTCGTCAATTTTCGTATGATGTATACTAAAATGCCTATGAATAATATTTTTTGATGTCAATCTGAATGTCAAACTTGATTCATTTGTGGTGAATGTTGTATTAACGTTGTTGTTGGACATGTTAAAGCTAAGACTCCTACATATAGATTCGATTACATCATAGCTTGACTATAGGCCGGATAAGTTGCAGAGTGTTAAACGTCTTATTTAAAGTACCTACATATTACTATAGGTTAAGAACGAGAGTACTCTATGCAGAATTTAGAAAAGTGAAAGCGTAGCGAGCTTCTAACCGAGTATTTAACTCGTGTCCACATTTGGGATTGAGTCACTTTAGTTAGTAACATGGTATAATGTCAGTAGTCCGATACATCGGCGATGACGTGTTAGATAATCGACGCCATCAACAATATGATAAGATTAACCATACAAGCATTAACCTCAATTTGGCTAAGTCTTATGTGTAACACATACATATAATATGGTATCTTTAGTTACTACACGTTTTAGTCGCGTAATTAAATGTTCGTCTTAGTGTAACATGCACACCGTTTATAAAGTTAGCCTAGCTATTATATTCTAGTATAATAACCGTTAATTATAAGTGAATGTATGTATCTCAGTAAACAATCATAATTATTTTAACAAGAATATCTATTAGCAATTTATTTAATATTATTTGTACAAAATGGCAGAGAATTTTCAATAGTTTGAGATCAATCTGAATGCTTGTAGCGTTTAATTATTTAAGTTATGCTTAACCGTCTGATTTACCCGAAGTAAATAATCTGTTACATTTGTGGTGCTAATTAGTTATAATTTTGTGGCGTTTCTAATTCTCGTTTTGTTATTTCTGAGAATCATGCCTTTTCGTACGTTCGAAAACTGATTCTAACATTTATCTGCTACTATTTTTCTTGAAACTTAATTGAATAAATAGTAGACAGTCATGAAGATATGAAATTATAATTATATTAATTATTTTGAAAACGTAACGTTGAAGTAATTAACAATATATGAGAAATATTTTCCGTGATTTGCCAGGCTAAGCAACAGAATAAAAAGCTACTTTCAGTTTTAACCAGATAGTCTTATATTCGCTTAATTCTACGTAATAATTATTATAAAAACAATTAACAAATTTTAAGAAATGGTAGATGCTTTTTTGATCGTTCAATAAAAGACTGCTTTTATTACATCCCTAAAAATGTATCAATGACCTTTTAAATGATAGATGATTAGAAATTAGTTATCATTTGAAATAAGAATAGTAGTCTGCTTCTATTCTTATTTCAAATAATTTATAGCATTGTTTGATAGCTTTTTTCTTAGAATGTTGTCTTCCAAGATAACGCCATTTCTATTATTATTATTTACTTGCATTATAATTTCACTCCAGTTTTATAATGTAAGCGGCACGAACCGATTTTATATATGCGTACGAATCGAGCATGAGAAGTTTTCGTTGCCAATTACGAACGTATGTGTACATATTTAGATTATTATTAATAATTAGCCTCTTTTAATATCTGTGTAATATAAATGTCTACTAGTTTAAAAATGATTAGGTGTTTATACTTTTTTAATTATTAATTGTTTACTTATTATACACGTCATTGGTGTAAATATTATAATAATGTTAATTCACGTAATGTATAATAGGTAGAGAGCGCTCAGGAGCGCACTGTATATATTATTCAATTTGTTATGTATGACAGTTAGGCACTTACCAAAATACGGTCAGTAATATATCATTCTAAGGGTCGGGTGATTTTAAACTTTGATTAAGTAATTAGATATTCGCCTCAGATAATTTTACCGCAAATTTTATTTTCTTAAGTTTCATATTTTGCGGCGTGGTGTCTGATCTCGCCCTTCACTAGGCAACGTTAGTCGACAACGGGACAACTGGACTTACCATACTACTCGTTTGATCAGCTATAAACAGACCTAAAATACTACTCGTTTGATCAGCTATAAACAGAGCTAAAATACAGTTTTATAAAGCTTTGTATTAAATCTTTTAAGTATGTAGGGTATAAAAACGTTTTTTTAAATTGAAAGCAAAGATCGTTGTCGGCACCTCAATCCTTCTGTGACTATATTTTCGGCTAACGTAGATATGTTATAACATTAGCTCCGTGCAGTATATGGATGTGTTGATGTACTGTCGATGTTAGCCTCAGTGTGGTAAATATCTGTACAGGTTGGTTCTTTACACAACATCACTGTCTCTTTAGTAATGTATCGTATGATCGTCTTATTCATAAAATATATGTGTAAATGTTCTTTGTGTTGTTTTAGAAACGCATTCTCCTACACAGCCCTCTATTATATTTATCCACAATTTGAACGTTGTTGCAGGACTTCAAAGTGTTCAATACATTGTAATCGCCAATTCCTCTTTGATAACAATATTACCTAACGGATATTTTCAAACAAATGTCTCTCCAAAAATACCATTGACCTTTTTGGGTTGCTTGATGGTGATATAGCTTTCGTTTTACAAAATGCGATCATTAAAGAAAATCTGAATTAAATAGTGAATGGCTTTTTCACATTTACATTCATCGGTTGTAATTGAGGGTTGGTGGGACAATAAAATTGTGGATCATAAATAAGCACTTTGCTTATTCATCGACTATAGGTGTAGGTAGGTATACTACATATTAGGTGTTCTTTTATGAATAAGACCGTTAGTAATATATATTTGGACATTGAAAATACGACGGCTTGAGCACTGCCATGATATAAACTGTAAACATTGTGAACTCATAGTCTCTACCTACGGGCGACGCGTTGGACCTACTATTTCTATTAATAATGTAATAATGTCCATGATTAAATAATAGTATTGGTGGCCTCGATGGCGTAGTGGTTAGTGTAACCGACTGCCACACCTGAGGTCGCGGGTTCGATTCCCGCACAAGTCAAACATTTTTGTGCATGAACATGGATGTTTATCTTGGTCTGGGTGTTTCTATGTATAATATGTATGTATTTACAAAAAAACAGTATATATGTAAGTTTATCCATTGTCTAGTACCCATAGTACAGGCTCTGCTTAGTTTGGGCTAGATGGTGTATTTTGTATGTGATAGAATATTATTATTATTGGTACGTATTATTGATGTGACTACATGATTGTACAATATAAGTAAGTAATTATAAAACTTTTCTATGTCCAACACACTGCTCAAATCGGTACAGAAGCTGATTTCTTGATTTAAGGAAAATAAAGCAATTGAGACTGATATCATATGTATTTTATTTATTCCATCCTTACATTACATAGGTATATACAAATTGATAAAAATTTAACAAGTGGGTATGATGGCAACTCACATGTTTGGGTCCAAACCAATTACGCTAGATTTATTTCATACAAATCATACAAAATGTAGCTCACAGCAGCGGAGCACAGACCGAAACGATCGTGTTGCTTACTTTTACAATAAACAGATGATCAATAATGATACAAGTTGGTCTTGCTGATATTTGAGCACCGCTTTACACGACTTTTCCTTTATTAAGCCTCATGCTGCTATAATGTGGTTTTCATATCAACCTAACTTTGATCCCAAAGTCACATGGATCTAAATTCAGCAAAAGTGTTACACCAGCGATATCGTTACATTGGTGTGTTATTATCGTGAATATACCTTAAATGCGTTTACTCGCGATTGTCATGCAAAAACACGAAATACAAAATAATTGTGCCGTACATTATAATAAGGTCAACTCTTAAGACGTTAGAGTATACATAAACATGTAGTGCACATAATAATTATAGCTTGAGCAGCTTGGTACATCAAACGAAAGTTATTTTCTCTTCGTATTGCTACTACAAAAACAGATTTTGAACATAAGCGTCCTATATGTTACATAAGTATACTCTAAGGTTTATAATTATCAAGAATACATTTAAAATTTCGTTTTTATAATATAATTTACCATTATTACATTTAAAAATACGTTTTCGCTTCGATAAGTTACTCGACTCGTGGTCGTTCCAAATATGAACGTAACGCGACGCGTTTCGTGACGCGAACGGATGCGTTGTGCGTGGTCACGGTGCTCAGTCTCGTAGGCTCGGCTCTAAACTTATTTACTCTAAGCCAGCCATCTTTAGATCGCTTTTGTACGAAATTAATACAAGTAGTTACACACTGGTTTCGTTTATATGGGTATACACGCGGCTCTGTCGCAACGTACACCGAGCACTAGTACCCGTAGCTTCCGACTTCCAGGAACGTCGACATCTCCTGCCAAATGTCTACTCAAGGTGCTGTCGATATTATTTGGACGCTGTTCATACTGCGTGACTCCGAAGAAGATTTCTAAGCATAATCATCTTGTAAATGCCCACCTACGCAAAGGGGTATTTATCTAGTTAGGTACTTAAAGTCCACCTACCCGTGATTAAAATATGTAAGCAACTGTGATTGTCCATAAGCATGTTATGGTTAATTTAGTTGAGCGCAGCTAATATAATTCGTTGGGCTATCCTCAGTAGAAACTTCATTTACAACATCAAATTAGGAAACGTAACTAACTAGGATGGACAATTATAACAACGTAAGTACCTACTTAACTACAATAATATACAACTTTAACTAGCAAATATAGGTAGTCTCTTATCACGATTATATTACATTTACATTTTAACAACTTTATTACTACATTGCCGGGTATGCTAATTAAAATATAAGAAGTTCACGAAAATAGATTCCAATTTGTTTAAAATATCAAATTAAGTAGGTAATCCACAAGGCCATAGCAGACGATGACATGTGCTAATTAGCTACAGAAGTAGTAAGTAATGGACGTATTTTCTGTAAGAATAGCACATTTTCTCTTTACCTACAGTTAGATGTCATTTTTAATATATTATTATATTAATGTATATCTACTGATAAACCTTAGAAAACATTTTCTGCCACTAATTTTTAATAATTGAAGATACTTGTATGATTTCATCATTAATAATGTATTATAGTAAACTTATGAAGTAAAGACGATGGAGGACGTCCCAGCTGCCAACGTATAGATACTACGTACGGAGGTACTTCATAAATTCGAGTTGCACTTGGTAGCGGTCAGTCTTTCTGTGAAGACCGTGTCCTACAGATGTGAGAAGGATCTCCAGTTACGATTCAAAAATTCTGTAACATATATTAGAAAAACAAGCAGTACATAAATTTGCAAGATATTTGTGATAATAATAATAAATGTTCTTAACATTTATTATTACACAAGGTAATTCTTAGATAGGTAGGTATGTATACTCCTTGCAAATAATTTGTTCCAATTGTTTTGTTCCTTTGCAGTTGCCTACCTACATATTACATTATGCTAATGTTCAACACCTGACAACAATGATTAAGAATAATCTGTCGATCAGGTTCTGAGAGTATGTTAATTTTTAACAAAGTGGAAGTGTTGTTCAAATCAAAGATTAGGATAATCTTGTTTTGCCTCACTAAGAAATTGTGTGAAGTAATAATAATAATAATAATATTTTATTTAACCGAATTTCTTCACAAACATTTTTACAATGATAATTTCATAATTTTTAAAAGAACATGACATGTATCTTGTGTCGTTGACACCTGTACTAAAGCGAGCATTGTATCTCAGGTGCCAGCGTCTTCCATGGATTTTAGATCACTTTAGTTTTACAGTGATAGAATCTTGATATAACAATTTAAAGTGAAAATATTTTACAGAAAGATTTTACCAATAATAAATTAATAATGTACCTACTAATTTAGATAAATTAATACATTTTGATTTGATTAACATAATCATTTCGTCACAGATCAGATTATGTGTATTTATTTGTGAGTTTGTGTGTGTTTGTGTAATTTACGTTGTCAGCTATAAACTAGGCTTTAGAAGGTTTTCTGTTGCTTGATAATCTAAATTTAGCAACCAGCGTTGTAGAATAAATTTGATATTTTTTGTAGTCAGCGGATAAACGTATATAATATTGTTGACGCGGTTATATAGTCGCGAACTGAGGACAAAGAAATTTCCAGAAGCAAGTGCCGTTCTGTGAGGTATAATTTTACAAATTTGGTCTTTTCGTCTTTTTGGTATTGGCTTATATGTACGGTATTAGAGCATGTTTGCGCAGGATAGTTTGGCGCACAAAGAGTTGTCTCACAGTCAAAATGGAGCACGCTTGGTAGAATGCTGTCGTTGAATATCTGCGTGTTTTCCCTAAAAGAACTTACGGCACTTAGCACGGCTCTTTGTGCCCTGTCCACTTTTAGCATATGTAGAGAACATGCGCCTCCCCAGATAGGGATACAATAGATTAATATACATTCCACTAAGGCATAGTATAGGTACTAGTTTGAGAACTTCTGTGCTGGCCGACGGCTTGAGCTTTTTCATAATTTAAATTAGTTTCCTGGTGCGCGATGTGCGCAAGTGTGTGCCGTTAACACTAGTCGGTTTGGTGGCTGCATAGAAAAAGAGGGATAAAACGCTACATACATCGCTTTTGTGACGTTCAGTGTGAAAAGATTGGCAGCAAGCCATGACATAACAGCAGACATAACCTATTCAGCTAAATTAAAAGTAAGATCCCAATTTTGTGCATGAATAACCAATGCCGTGTCATGTGCGTAAGTAATGATTATGCAGTTTTGTAGAGATAATTGACACAAATCATTGATATATACCTAAAATATATACAAAAAGAGAGTCGGGTCCAAAACACTCCGCTGGGGCACTCCGTAAGTAATAGGCTGTTCCTTGCTAATATGCTTACCAATCTTCACACACTGAGTACGACCGCTAAGGTAACTTCGAAAGATATCGAGAACAGTGCCTATTATTCCTATACTCTCCTTCCTGCCTAGAAGAATGGCAACTGAAACAGTATCGAAGACGTCCAAAAATATAGCCAAATATTTATACTTTTTATCAATCAAGTTTATCACAGTATCGGACAGGTCCATTACAGCATCTTCCGTTGACTTTCCTTTAATAAAGCCATATTGATTGTGGTAAATAACATTGTATCTTTGGAGAAAGTTAATCATTTGTTTGTTTATAATTTTCTCGAAAACCTTCGACACCGCGGTCTATACCGATATTGGTCGGTAATATATTAATTTTTACCCACTCTTAAAAACAGTTGAATACACTTGGGAAAATACCTTTGGAAAGAGATAGGTTAAATATATATTTTAATGGGACAATTATGTATTGATGTGCTGACTTTAGCAAAGACGCAGATATACGAACCCAACCCACTGCGCAACCACTTTTTAAACTGCCGACTATCTCGTCTATTTCGTCTTCGGTAACACTAAGTGGAGACATTGAGTTACCCAAGCAGTTTTTCGTTGGTATCTTGGGTGGAAAGCAACTTATATTTTTTAGAGCATTTACTTGAATACGGGCAGCTAAAGACCTGCCCACATTAGCAAAATAGTAGTTAACTATATTAATGGATTGTTTCGGCTCTTTGTGCAAGTTTAAAAGTTCAGTCGAAAATGATTTGAGCAGGCCTGTACCTGAGATGGTTTTGATAGCTTCGCAAGTTGCCTTTGTGTTACCCTTGGCCTCCTTCAGAAGATTACTCTCATAATTTAGTTTAAGCTTTTTTAGTAAATTATTACAAAAGTTGCGATATCGTCTATAGATATGTTGTTTGTAAAATGGTGTTTTCAGAGGATTTTTTTGACTTCAAATGTAGTGTCTCTGTTTTTAATGCATTTTGGAAGACTAACCGTAATCCAGCGCTTAAGGGGATTTTTGCTATGTGTAAGTTTTATTTGTTGGGTGTGTGTTTTAACGATGTTTAAAAATGTTTTGTATAAAATATTTTATAGCTAATTATGCGTTTTGTATTAAATATAGGGAAGAAAAGTTGAAAGCTTTTAATGCTGAGATAATTGCTCTTAGATCTGTTCGTTGTGCGTATTGTTTATGTCTATTCCTTTTACTGATTGAATCCAAACTTAACAAGGTAGGAAGGTGATCCGTGATATGGGTATTAAAAACTAATACTGTAGCGCGCCTGTGAGTCTTCAGAATGACATGGTCTAAACAGGCATCGTTTCGGAAGGAGCTCATGTGATGAGCAAAAGTTAGTAAGGAGGAATATTTATATTCCTCCGTTTGAAAATCAAGGAGAACGGCAGCTAAGTTGATGTTTATATCGCCGATAATTGTAACAGTTTTATACGTGCGTAATGAACTTAAAGTATCGTTAAGACTTATTAAGAAACTATCTATATTACTTTGCGCTGGAGAGCGATATACATATAGCAATAATAGCCGTAACAACACATGTACACACTAAACAATTAGCATCAGTAATCTGCGGTTGATGAATTGAGTGCTTTAGATCGCTTCGAATGTAAATACACACGCCTTCATTTTGGTTTGAAAATGAAGATTGATAGCTAGTATAACCATTTAGAGTTGGTAACGTCATGGGCTTGCTTAAAACCAACACTCAGACAGCAGTACAATATCATGATGATGACACATGATGTATTCATAGAGTCTAGTAGGATAGACATTTCGTCAAAATGCAGGTTTACGCTACGTATATTCATGTGGAAAATATACTTTTGTTGATGTAGTTAAATAGTGTATTTTTGAAAGTGTTTCTTGATTGATTTTAATTGTGTTTTATGTGTGTATGCTGTCGGTATATTGTTACTAAAAGAGACGAAATGTAACAAAAAACATGCAACAAAATTCATATAAATATTGATATTTTCGTTGATAAAAAATATAAATTAATAGTCAAACAAACTGGTAAGCATTAAAATAAAGAAATACAAAATAAATAATAATAAACAAGGTGCATAGTCATGCTTATGGTTTTAACTTATTAAATTCAGCTTCCGACGATATGCGTAGGTAGGTATAGCAGGCATGCCTTCCTTTTTGCGCATGTATATTTTACCATTTGTAGTCCAACAGTATGCGTATTCATATGTTCTGGCGTGGTTTCGTGTAACGTAGAATAGACGTCTAAGCCTGTGTGTGAGATTTTCAGAAACTAATATAGGCTTTTGAGGACCACCAAGGTTTAGACTCGCCGTCGATAACGTAGCACCACTGTTTTGTTAGTTGAAGTCTTTATGAGATTTCAAGAATTTATCTTTTTTAATATTAATCTACGATAAGAGGTTTTTCTGGGGATGTGTTTGTCGTGGTGCGATATACCTACGTCTCGTATCTCTTGTTTTTCCACGGGGACGTTTATGATCTTACCAATATTTACCACTAGATCACAAAGATCTTCCTTAGTTTCATTCTTCTTACTTGGAATATTTCTACGTTCCACGCTAGATGATTTACTCTTCTTTTCTAGTACTTAATTCAATTTTATCCTCCAATTGGCGAATATGGGCATGATTTTCTTTCCGCTCCAAATGTTGAAACCTTTTTGTTAAATCATCATACATTTGTGAGAAGTAAGTTATATAAGTTATTATTTCATTCATTGTTTCCATTATTATGTTGTACTTTTTGTCTTGTTTTGGTTCGAATTGCCGAAGATTTAGACATGTTCTGCGATAGGTACCTACATATTACCGTCATCGGGTAAGTATAGCTCACATGTTTGTATCCGTGGTGCTTATCATTTACAGGACTTTATAAATATTCTATTGTAATATTTGTTCCCTACTCTAAAGGAAAAAAAGAAAAAACTTGTTGCGGATTCCATGGCTGGCAGTTTAAACTTCTTTGGTCACCATTGATGGTGACAATTTTCAGAGGATGATTGGTGAATTCCTCATATTATAATAATTATATTCTAACCTCATTGAATATATTATTAAGTATAATTGTTGTCATAATTTATATTATTAAGTATAATATTTTACTTTTTACCGCCAATGATAGGTACATAAAGACATGCAAGTAAATAAAGTAGGTAACTGCCTGATTGCAAGTGGAAAGCCAGTCTCTGCCCATCCACCCGTGCAACAAGTGTGTGTCTTTGGTCATATTATATTAAACAACTGATGAACTGACTTTATGTCAGTATGGCTTCTTAAATTAGTTCATTGTTTGTATTTAGTTATCATGCGATCAAACCTTACCTTCTAATATCTTTGCAGTATTGAAGTACCTATGTATTAAGCTTACTTTCAATTTGTATAGGTACTTTAACTTGTGATGTACGTTAATATAATAGTACGTTTAATTTTAATTTACAGCTATGTGTACCTATTTTTATTTTTACATTTTGTCGTGTCAATATATTACAGTTTACAATTTGTTAGGTAGGTACCTACCGTACCTACATATTAAGGTAAATTACCAATGAATACAATAATTGCATTCCAATTCAATTTTAATATATTGATATCACTTTAAAATTAGTACGTGTATTGCGTCTTTGAAAATGCAAAGTAGGTATTTCTTTGTTTTCAAGTGTATTCGAATATTCGAATGATATTGCACAATGTAGTAGGTAAGTGACATGTAGAATGTTACCAACCTTTGTTATGTTGTCTTGTTTTGTCCTTTGTGCGTGTATTCGTGATATAGGTATTAGTATGTAGTAGTGGTGTGTGCAGCCTCGACCTTTGATGTCTATCATTGTTGAGGCTTTTTGCCAGCGTCACATATCTTAGGCAGGAGCTGGTGTGACACTCCTTCATCAGATTTACTTCATCTGCTTGTCCTTCACGTAGAACTACCCCAGCTTTGCATACATTTGTGCTTTGCCAGGAGTCTTCAAATTTTATACTATATAACGATTATTTTATTTGCAAATATTCGCAATCTTATTAAATAAATATTTTCATTATCTTCTGATAATGAAAATATTTGTTTAATAGCTTCCAACAACCTATGCAATATAAAAGTTAGTATTCTGTCCTAGAAATACATATCCAGTAGGTATACTATGGCCTTAAGTACCAGTGCGAATATTTACGTTAAAATTCAACGTACATTTCGAAATATTTAGATTATACGTGAAGGTGTCTGCTAGAAGAGCTGTTAGAAAATGTAAATATAAGAAACGGCGATCGTGGTTTTAACGATTAACGTATGTTATCGAGAATAAGAATTATGAAATAAAATATCTAAATTAAATTAATCTTAAGACAAATTAAAAACAAATACCAGATGATGCAATTATTTGTTGTTGGCGACAGTGCTTGTCAGCATGCATTCATTAGCGTAAACAGGTAGAGCTGAGGTAGCCACGGGTGTGCCCTAGAATACCTAACACATTTTTTTATAGGTATATATAAAAATGTAATATTAAATGATTCCTATATAAAGTGCACTTCAACCAAACAAAATGATGAAATTACCAATTTTTGTTAATTTCCTCTCACTGGCTTATTCTAGGCAAACTCAGGCTACGCCAATGCGTACATTAGGTACTAGGCCTTAAAAAAGTTGACATCTTTACATAGCACACACAAAACATTCAATCTCACATTTAGGTTCATATTTTGCACCGAGATCGCAACTATCAGAAAACACACGATTAACAAAAATGGCTCAGTAGGTCACCACGACATGGACTATTCACAACTTGACAAAACCTTTGTGGCTGCTTCGGGCGTAATCATATTTTGGTAGTCTTAAAATAGGATGCATTGCAGTAGTAATATGAACCGGGTAGGTATTCGCTTAAAGATACAGTATGTATTGTATCCTATAATTTGCAAGTGAGGACGTTGGCGTCTGTTGCGTTAACGTACTTATGAATCGCGCCGGGTGGCGATTTTCAGTGAACACAAATGCACCTGCAGTGAGCAGTGTTTTCGTGGACGCCAATGTCGCTGAGTGTGTAGTGAATACGGACTTCCATATGAGCTTTAAACGAACAAATAACATGATTCACAACAATATATTTGCTCTTTGAAAATTCGCATGCTAAGATATTTTTGATCTTTATTAACATTCGGCCATATTGTGAACCTATGAATTATAATTTATAAATAAGATATAACTACTTTAAACAGAAATAACTTGTCGTATTGTTTACATAAGCTCGCTATGGAGCACTGCGACTTCAAAGGCTCTTGGCTACATACAGTGTCAGTGGATGAATCGTAGGTATTCACTATTTGGTTGATTTGATATCAGACACATGGCGTGCTACATCTCTAAGCGAATACCTGGGTATAAACGGTGGCGTTCACGCGTAGATAGGCAAAAACGTATCGGCGACGGGCTCGTCGTATCGATACTGGCTGTATGTGTCATGTTCCATCACATCACTCCCGCGTCGGGTCGGTATCTGATTCGCTGTCACTGCCAGTTTATTCAGAGGCCGCCTTAGTTTCGAGCCCTCTATAATTTTCTGAAAATAATATGAGCTGTTCGTTCTTGGGCTAAATTGTTGCAATCCAAGATATTAATGGATAAAATTATAATCTTTAAACGCGCATACAGTTTATACTTAAGTAAAACCTTATAGCATAAATACGTGTACATCTTCATAGACGTATGCACTACACTTCCCCGTGAGTAAATCTCACTATTTCTACTATCCATTCTGCTGCATTGTATTTTCAGCAAGCATTGTATCTTCTAAGCATTTTATGCGGATAATCAATCAATATTACATGCGGTTCAAGTTTATACAAATCTCATTTGAATTAAGTACCCGTTTCTTATATATGTTAAAAATGCATTGTAGGCAGTAAGCGTCGTAACGGAGTTATGCTTTCGGTGTACATTACCCTGTTCCCTTCAGTATAGTCGATGGGATTGCTAGCGGGCAACGGCCTAATCATCATTTTAGTTTTGCTCAATGGTGTGTTGGGGCCCTTGAATGATATCCAGTAGATGGATTGTCCTCTGTTTTCTTCTTCGCCTTGTGTATACTTGCCGTTCAAATTACTGAAATAATAAATTAAAATACACTTGTTAAACTACGTCCGCATCTTACATATATCCATATTGAGAAAATAATTAAATACCTTTTGTCACACTCCTTGTACCACCATGCACCACCGTGTTCAGTGGCGCAAGCACCGTCTTTCCACTCGTCATTGTCTACATCAAACGATGAGAACTTCTGACCCGCATGATATGCCAATGAGTCTCCTGTTATTGAAAACGTACGTAATTATTCGGATTATGCTTTTCAAATCGGACAAAAGTAGTAGACAAGTTTATAAAATAAAATACCAGCGCATTTTTAATACGCGTTATATAATCGCACCTGCTGTTCCATAGAATGTTCCTAGCGTGCTAATCCTATAGCCTTCATGCTCGGATCCAATGGTAAAGACAGAGTATCCAGCATACGCATCTTGTCCATTTAGAGACTCCATTTCTATCCTTAGTTCATACAGTTTCTGATTGGTCAAAAAATTGAGTTTTTCCAGACCGAGCCAAAATTCTCCGGCTAGGTTACCGAAACCATACTCGTAGTCGTGCCAGCCTTTGTAGAAATCTTGCGAACCATCGAAACGGTTTTGAAACACCTAGTTAAGTAGACCAAATTAGATTTAGTTTTCAAGAAGGTAAATATTAAGTTATAACATCTTTAACCATGTTATAAATACGAAAGTAAATCTGTCGATTTTGATGTAATTTAGTATGGAGATAGCTTGACACCTCACTAGTAGCACTGATTGCCCAGCTAGCAGTTAGCAATTTTGGCTAATTTATATATTGATCAATTTAGATCAGCAATTAGAATCTATACAAAAGTAATGATTCTATTGTCGTTGCTGCTACACTTTTACTTTCTTTATGTCATCGACATTGAAAACATTCCTGGCGTCGATCCATCTAGCCTTAAATTATAGAAATGAAAGTATTCGTTTATTGCTTACCGTCCATCCACCACCGGCGGTGGTGAGATCACAGAGCACATAGAAGGGATCCATGTCGTCAGGCCTGATCTTGTATATGCCTGATACGTTGAATCCTTGCATCTGAATTTCGTGGCAGTCTGATGGATAACGTTCCGATCGGTCTACTCTGCCTGACCTGTTCACAAACATATTTTAGAATTCTGCCACATGGCTAAATAGAAAATAGCCTTAATTTTAAGAATATATTATCTGTAAAATGTATCGTCTAAATATTTTGGACCAAACTTTGGTTTGGTCCAAAATATTTGGACGATGTGTGTGAAAGTGATGTGTGTGCGTTTATGCAATAATAATGCTTTAGGTTTTGACCTAAAGCATTATTATTGCATACACGAGAACGAAACAAGGCTATATTATCTCTAACATGGTGTCTTAATCTAGTACTTGCAATAAGAATGCAATGGTGGTAAGGACCCTGCTAAGCAAATAGCGCGAACAGATAACTTCGGCAACCACATATTGTAGCGACATGATATATTTTTTGACTTTATCAGTCGCAATGTGCGATGTCTGAAACTGTTCCAAATAAGGAAATGTTTCCACTCTACAATAGATCACATCCTAATAACCTGCCGGTATGTTATGACCTCAAGTTCAGTAGTCGTTGCAATGTTAGTAGTAAAATCGATCTTTGCATCTCTTACTAGCGCCTCGGTTATTACCATTATACTACTTTTTCAATAATTGTCAATACAGAAGTGAAGCAAGGCTATGCTACTAATTGAGGCTAGCTGCCTTCAGCGGAATGTGACCTACATAGGGGGCCAGTCAACATAGATGCGGCCTAGTTCTATTATAGTCACACATTGATCGATCCATCGCCTTGGTATCGTTCTGCAGTATTATGAATAATTAATTACAAATCAATAAATGAGCATCAAGTTTACTTTTGTATACCGGAATGCACTATGTCGTAGCAATAATATAATAATATGTTCCATATTTTTTATTGACACACTGCACAGATCACAAAATCTAAATATTTTACGATCACCAGGGCTGTAATATACACTTATAACCTAGAATTGCCGGATTATATGTTTTCCGAAATGTAAGTGTGTTATATGAAAACAGCGCATACCCTTTTTTAGCAATAATATACACTGTTAGCGAAATATTTCTTAAGCAGAAAGTTATCTTGGTTGTAATCTATTTACTTGCAATACATATATGTAACTCGTATTTGCAGTCCCGGTTTTTTCGAGCTATCAGTACGACACTGTCCTTAATGCAATTGCAATATTGGTGTCCTTCCTTTTTTCTCCCTGCTGTTCAGTACTGGCACATGAAACCTCTACGTGATAGTCCAACACCATCACCCTAGTTTCTCACTGCAGTATAATATCAGCGCTGTAAACTGCAGGGCACAGGACGCTACTCTGTTTTAAGAAATTAAGGCTATAGTCGTTCACGCCCGGTTCGGTTCGGGTTGGTAGACATCACACATCTTTAAGAATATTATGAACTGTCATTCTCTTTCATGCAGGCTTCTAACGATGTTTTTCTTTGCCGTTTAAGCGAACGAGACTTTACTATTTATTTAGCACATTACTTCAAAAAGTCAGAAGCGCTTGCCTTGATCTTACTGATGGCAATATCCTGTGTTATTTGGTTTTACCCAAATATTTCCGGTCCTGTATGAGTTAGTTTGCCTTTCCATTCTGTATATTTCAGTCTTTAAGCAGATATATGCACCGAATTATAGGTGGAGCAGTCGTATTACTTGCTTTTTTACGATAGGTTACGTATTCTTCGTGTTCCACTACTTTGCGTCTGCAACGGCTATGAATGAAACACAACGATTGCTAAGAGTAGCGGTTACAACTTAGCAGGAGGGTAACCGCTTGCTCGTATGGCATAAAAAGATATTTAAAATGACCATGCAACTAATTTTTAAACTACCGAAAATGTAATTTTTGTAGGATTTCACATAAGCAATCATCATCCTCATTTTTAGTGACGGCATCAGCCTTTGACTCTATCACTAGTTCTGTCTCCTTCGTGTTCTTTTGAATATTTGTCAATGCAAGGCTGCCACTAATTGAGGCTATATGATGTATGATGCCTTCATGAAAAATTGTCCTCCAACGGAGGCCAGTTATTGTAAATGCACCATTAGGCTGTCAAATACACTACTCACGTCGATCGATGCATGGCCTTGGTGTCGCCCTCATTCATTGTTAGAAATAATGCATAGCAAATGAATAAAAATGGCATTATATATACCCTTGTGCAGTTTAAGACACAACATTAATGGGTTAGATAATACTTATCACGGAATTCCACATTATATTACATTGTTGTGTTTTATGTTCACAAATGTTTTACAATTTGTGATGTCTTTAGGATAGCCCACACAAAAGCGCATGCTGCCGTCCTTCTTCTTCACCAAAACCACTGGTGAACACCATGGACTGGACGAAGGCTCAATCACACCTTCCTTTACCATACCCTCGATCAACTTCACGTTCTCGTGCCACTGCACACGTCTTGGTCGCTGGCGGATCGGTACGTCATTGCCTGTGTTTATTTTGTGTTGAACTAGGGCGGTCTTGCCTCCCGCCGGAGGAGGGGGCGCAGGAGACGCGCTTATGTCGCTCTCCTGCCCCCCACCTAAGGGTTCTGGGTGGCAAGGCCTCAGGGGACCCTGCCACCCGTGAGTAAGAACCCACAGAGGGCGCGCGCGGTGTTCCCGCGCGCCTTCTAACGTCGAAAGGGGAGAGCAGTGAATTGCTCTCCCCCGGGGACGAGAGGAGGTCGGGTCCGATTGACCCGGCCGGCACCCACACGGGGGGGCCTGCTATGGATGAATCTTTTTAGACTCCCAACTGGCCCCCCCCATTGGGTGGGAGAGGGAACACCCCAGGTTTTTTTAGTGGGTATCCCAGCACTAGGCTGGTGAGTCCCACACGCCCCGCCGGTGCCGTCCCCTAGCCGGCGGGTAGTGCATCAAGCATTTTTTCCTGGGTATCAAAAAAAAAAGAAAAAATAAAGGGCGGTCTTGCCTCGACCGGGACACGGCGCAGCACACGCTGGAGGAGTGTCTGGCGTGGGCTGAGGAGCGCTGTGCCCTGGTCGCCGTGATTGGCCCCGACCTCTCGTTGCCGACCGTCGTATCCATGATGGTCGGTGACGACAGGTGCTGGGGTGCAATGAGGTCTTTCAGCAAGGCTGTCATCTCGCAGAAGGAGGCGGCGGAGCGGGGGCGTGAGGAAGATCCTTACGCCCCGGACATCCGCCGCCGGAGGAGGGGGCGCCGGAGACGCGCTTATGTCGCTCTCCTGCCCCCACCTAAGGGTTCTGGGTGGCAAGGCCTCAGGGGACCCTGCCACCCGTGAGTAAGAACCCATAGAGGGCGCGCGCGGTGTTCCCGCGCGCCTTCTAATGTCGAAAGGGGAGAGCAGTGAAATGCTCTCCCCCGGGGACGAGAGGAGGTCGGGTCCAATTGACCCGGCCGGCACCCACACGGGGGGGCCTGCTATGGATGAATCTTTTCAGACTCCCAACTGCCCCCCCCCCCATTGGGTGAGAGAGGGAACACCCCAGGTTTTTTTAGTGGGTATACCAGCACTCGGCTGGTGAGCCCCACACGCCCCGCCGGTGCCGTCCCCTAGCCGGCGGGTAGTGCATCAAGCATTTTTTCCTGGGTAACAAAATAAAAAAACAAAAAAAAATAGGGCGGTCTTGCCTATGTCAGCATCACTTGTCGAGACGATGTCGGCAAACCGGTTTAAAATCGTCTCAGCCTTGTTCTTTTCTTCTCTCGACAAGTTATTCCATTTTCCAATATACATTAAAAAATGACCTACTTTTATGCGGTAGTCTACTTAGTTTAAAGTCCCTTTTCTCCATTTTTATTTGCGCTACATTCTTTTATACAGCTTATTTAGTGCTTTTTGTGCCTCATCTGTCACAAACGGAAAGCACTAATCACTAAATGTTTAATTCTAATACAGTTAAAGTGACAGTTCACTTTCATGTTAGAATTTATCTCATTGGGAATAAGAGCTCGTGCATTTTTTAAATGGCCATGCTAATTTTACTTTTCGCTAGCAAATCAATAACTACTGGTTCAATATGTTTTTTAAATCATTGGCATCGACTGCGATGCCACCACGCCATGATGCCACAAGTAGCATCCTTGGTACTGACCAAGGGTGCTATTTGTTGTGGCTATATGCTGAAGCATTCACCAGAAAGTTACCTACACCACAACACCGCCCAGTTATTGTAAGCTTGTTGCAGCCTGATTTTGGTAAAAACACTTCACACACTGATCGATGCACCACCACCTTGGTGCTGTCCTCGTTTATTGTTTTGAATTATATTACTTACGAATCAATAAATGAGTAGCTTAGTTACAAAATCTTCTAAAATAACTTTCAACAAAAAAGGATAAACTAAAAAATAAAAATTTGTCATAATATAAATGGACTCTTTTAGCGGTGTTTGTAACAAACTGCTACTTATGTGAGCTGATTTAATAGAATTTTTGTAGGTTTTGTTGAAAACTACCAGTGCAATGAGATAGAAGCAACTAAGGAGCTTCATATTCAATCGGAACATTATTTTTGTTCTGATATCGTTTTGGCGGGTTTTGAAACTACTCCACAAATAATAATAATAATTTATTGTCTCAAAAAGGGCACAAACAATTTATATATTTCCTAGACCCCACACTAGGATACCCTGTGTCGTGGCATTTAGTCTCTTTTAATCCGTAGCAAAATAAGAAAATAAGTTAGAAAAAATATGGTATAAAAATTTTAAAATATTTAAATATTTGCATTTCAACATAGTGCGTGTGTATGCGTGCGAGTGTGGCGTGACGCACACGGCGTCTGTGTACAAGTTTACTTTAAGTGGACCTTCAACGCTTATTACTAAACGATTTTTAATATATCTTCCGTGCTATCATAATCTAGTTGAAGTAGTAGTTGCAACAATATTTAGACAAGTGGGCTATATCATGTTTCAGATTAAATTTTCTATATATGAAGGATCCCATAAAATTGTTTGATCTCATAGCAATTGATTTGTTACATTTTATTAAATCCCATCTTAGTCTCCTACCAGAGCGACTATAAAAAGCGGTGTTCAAGGCAGATTTATGAAAGCGTAAAGTTATAGATAAAATATACAACTGATGGACCCTAAGCAATCTTAGCTCGGAATATAGCAAATTTGTGGAATATCTGTATGATCGGCCATGATTTTAAGAGCGCACGTTGTGTTTTTTCAATTTTTATATTATTACTTTTGCCTACTGCATCCCATACAGTTATGCAATAATTTAAATACAATTGGCAGAGGGAAAAGTATACCATTTCTAAGGTCTTTTCGTTAGCAATTTTACTTAAGTACTTAAAGTCTCGCATAAGCTTTCGTTTCCTACCTTTGAGGACATTAAGATGTATGGTCCACGTTAGGTATTCAAATGAATACCTAGATTTTTTTTTATATCATTTTTTGGCAAACGGGCAGACGGATCGCCTGATGGTAAGCGATTACCGCCACCCATGAACACCCGCAACCCTAAAGGAGTTACAATTGCGTTGCCAGCCCTTTAAAAAGGAATGAAGGAGGGAAAGGACAAAGGAAAGGATAGGAAAGGATCGGGGTAACTGGGCCTCCGGCTCTCTCACTCACCGATACGAAACGCAACAGTACGGGTACCGTTACTTCACGCCGGTATTCTCTGAGAGGGTAGTACTACCCCGGTCGATGCGGCCCATTCATGCTGAAACCAGCGAGGATCTACTACTTACAATACATTATACTAGATATTTGATTGTGTCAATTTGGTCTATTAAAGGACAGTTACATTTATTGGTTGTCGAGCAAGAGTGTAGTCTCTGGGTCATTGTGCATCTAGGAGCAGAGCGTCTGGACACGTACAAGTTAATTGCTTTTGTTTTGTTTAGGGTCAGTAAATTCATCTGGAGCCAGTGAGCAATTGTTTGCAAACCCTCTTCCACCGTAGCCTGTATTTAATTACAGGTTTTGCCAAAAAAGACAATTGCAGTGTCTGATGAAGTACGTTACTATTTTTGCTTGAAACAAGACCAGGGCACACAAGCCATTTATATAATTAACAAATAGCGTCGGGCCGAGGACGCTTCCCTGTGGGATGCTGAAATTAACGGTTGTGAGTTCACTGCAATAGTATCCCATGATAACATTTTGTCTTCTGTCAGACAGATATGAGGAAAACCAAGCTAATGCATCACCACGGATGCCCAAGAGCCCCATTATTCTGATAAGTATTTTCCGAGACACAGTATCAAAGCCTGGGCTAGGTCCAGGGAGATACCAGTACATGCCATACCTTGATCTAGTTTGTGCTACTATATTTATTATTGCATCCTCCGCGGACCTGCCAGTGCGGAAACCAAACTGACTATCAGATTGAAGGTTGTTCTTTTCTAAATATGCCAGTAATCTCTTATTAACAACCCTCTCAAAAACTTTGGAGAGTGTTGTCAACAAAGAGATTGGGCGATAATTAGATGGGGCTGTTGGGTCACCACTTTTGTATTTAGGGCAAACGTTTGCATTCTTAAAGTAGGCAAGGACAGTCCCAGTTGCTAAACTCAAGTTGCACAGAAAAATAATGGGTTTTACCAAAACATGGGCACAGATTTTAAGTAACTTGTTACTTATATTATCATAGCCAGAACTAGAGGCTGGTTTAAGGTTAGTGATTAATTTGTATATTTCATTTACATCTGTGGGGACTAGAAAGAAAGAGTTTGGATCTTTGCTAACGGTGGAATATCTCCCAGCATCATTAGCGAGCTCACTTTCGGTAAGATTTAGTTGCGACATCGTATAAGAAGCAAATTTTCTCTAATGTTTGTAAAATAATAATTAACTTTGTTTAAACTCATGATGTTAGTGTTTGTATTTATAAGTTCAGAAACATCATTTGTATTAACTTCTGTGTAGTTTAAAACTTAAGAATATCATTTGTTTAAATATTTAAACAATATTAGGTAATCTACACATTAGAAAATAGCTTACACTTCAATTTGCAACTATGTCTGGTAACATGTGACCACCGTTTCTTCAGAAGGTGACTTGGTATTTTGCACAAACTGCTGTTTGAATTGGTTGGTACCACCACACCATTATTTTATATTTCAGTTACAAAATATATATCTAATCCGACTGTATGGCAGAATAGCCATTTCTTCTGCCTTTACCTTAGATTAGGCTAAATCCTTATGTCAATAAGTTATTTTGTAATTTGTACCTTTGTGTACTTTAACGTAGTAACAATACTTAATATAGTATATCGCATTATATGTATTACAACTCCGTGCAATCTGTCACATGGCTAATGCCTCACTGTAGTCCTGCATTTAACAATATAATAATAATAATAAAGTTTATTAATAATAATACATCATTACAAAGTTTAAACAGTTACAATAAATGAACAATGACAAATTGTAAAGCCAGTTTCTAAACGTAATGGTATCTACTTATAACAAACTAATAGGTTGCCGAAGCATAGGTATGATGTATATATAATGTGTGTGTATATGTGTGTGTGTGTGTGTGTGTGTGTGTGTGTGTGTGTGTGTGTGTGTGTGTGTGTGTGTGTGTGTGTTAAATTACTCAGGAAATTAAATAATTAAATGGAATTATGTATGTAATATCTGTATATTCAGCGATATATAGCGGTATAGCAACAGTAATAGAAAATAAGGTATACATGTCAATTAAGCAACAATATCCGATCTAGTACAAGTTTTATCCTATCTAGTTTAAGGGAGAGCAGTGATTGCCGCAATCTTGACCATCCTTTTATCCTCTATGGTGTCAATGCTGCCCTTTTTTAAATAGCTTTTGGTGGCAAAAGCTAGAGTACTACTGATCTCGAAAAGTTTGATACTGGTTCCGACTGAATAGCATTACAGCAGTTCTTTTGGACTGTAGGTAGTTGCTTAGCTCTGCTGAGATAGCATTGCTTGTGAAACGCCTCGAGATGGAACAAATTTATTTCTGAGTGTGGCGGTCGCTATTTGTTATCAGATACCACTAGCTCGTCTGCCACAAAAGGTAATAAATAGATTTGTAATACTCTAATAATTGTAACTTTCTTGTCAGGATTCTTGCCATAGACCATGTTCTCAAAGAAATAATATTTATGTTTTACATCCACTCTGCAGGCAATCGCAAGCTAAGCAACTTCTGTTTGGTTTTCTGATCACTTCAAGAAATCGCTGCGTAGTCAGCAGTTGACGAAGACGTGTTAGTTTACTGTTTTTATTTTTTGTAACGTTCTAAAATAATTTGCAACACAGGACCAAGGAGACTAATCGTGGCAAGATGCTGAAGCCTTTACCAGAAAGTGACTTCCACACTATTTTAGCCCAGTTATTGCAAATGCGACCTAGTACACACTCTGATCGATGTATCATCGCCTTGGTGTCGTCCTCGTTTATCACTTTGAATAATGTATTAGTTATTACTTTATTATAGCAGCAAAAATTAATTTCACATTATATTACAACTCTGATCGACCTGTTCACAAAACTTAATAGGTACTTTTAATAGTCTGTCACATGCCTAACGGCCGGGCCCAATAACATGTCTATTTTCTTTCAGAAAGATTACTCTCGTTCTAGTAATAAGGCCTGTGTCTCGGGAGATAACAATAGAGACAAATAGCACTCATCTTCATTAACATTGTAGTTTTAAATTTAACAATATTAGGTTATCTACATGGGCCTTACTCTTTAAATTAATTGCAAGCTAAATTCAATACGTTCACAAAGTTATATCTACAGTCACGTCATTTTACTACTCTTGATAACTATATTGTTAACATCGGATTAAAATAGGATTCACCCACGAATTCTCCATTTTACGTAAAGTTAGTTACATTACAATTAACTAATAATATGACTTTAAAATGAATTATCCTTTAAATAGCAAAACTTATAAATAAAGAAGATACTAATATTTCATTAATTAATTGTACTGTTTATAAAAAGTATCGCCAATTGGACGTGAGGAAACGATTAAAATCATAAAATTGGGCTTGACATTGGCTGTATGCGGTAGTATCGTTGCCTAAACTATTAAAAACAGACGTCATAATGTTAGTTTACTCCAAGTTCAAAAATCAAGTGTTCGTAAATGGCTGTAGTTGTGATTTTGAAGTACAAATGTGTTAAAAACGTTCACTTAGATTGTACTTAAGCGCGTAATCGTCTTTCCATTAAATAAAATTTTGTTATTGTAGGTAATAACTAAAAGTTAATCAGCATCAAAGTTTAGCAATTGGTAAGTAAATAAATGTACGAGTATCATCATACTTATTATAATATTTTACTTTAGTAATAGTGTACGTATTTTGATCTGCTAATGTAAAGAATAATTGTGTTCTTGATCTGTATTTTATAAACAATTAAAGTATAACAGTTTGAGTAACAAAGACAAAATGTTCGCGTAACTATACCTAGCTAGTTACCTACGCGAACATTTTGTCGTTAAAGATTTGTTAGATAAAGGTTTTAAAAACATATAAATATATTTTTGAAACCCTTTTTTAACAAATTTTTGCTCCCTCTTAATAAGTAATACTAATTGACTGTATAACACATGTTGGGTTTCAATTAAATTTTATGCGTATTTCGTAAATCATTTTCGTAAATCATCTTTTTTTTTGTTGTAAATACATAGGTACATATATTATACATAGAAACACCCAGACCAAGACAAACATCCATGTTCATGCACAAAAATGTTTGACTTGTGCGGGAATCGAACCCGCGACAGGTGTGGCAGTCGGTTACACTAACCACTACGCCATCGAGGCTTCCTAGTAAGAGATTTGAGTCTCGCGCGCGATATGACGACTAACGATGAACTAGTTCATTATTGCTGCGTAAAGAGCAATAAAAGAATGATTTAATATATACACGTGTTGTACGGTTATTGAACCGTACATGCTCCCGGGGGCAAAAAATGTGGTTAGTAAAATGAATGCATGGTGAGTAACAAGGTGAAAAAAATGATTAATAATAAAAACTGTATAAACAGAACACACGTTCATGTGACATGAGAGACACGACTCATAAATTGTCATAAGTTTTTAAATCGGGAAGAGAAAACACGCGAAATATGGGTGAGGAGGCTCTGTCCTCTGTTTGTAAATAATGCCAATAAACGTTATTAAAAATGACTGTATCTTTTAATGCCACTAAACGTTATTTATATTATAGTTAGTCCCTTGTTACCACTTTTTACTAATAAAAATAATTACCCTTTTTCCCTAAGATCACAACACTCACTCACTGCACTTTTTAGTTTAATTACAGATTGCCTTTTTTTCCTAGCCTCACAACACGCACTTAAAACACTTTTGCCGGGTGTCATCGGCATGACCGGGGCCGACTCATGCGCCTCTCCCGCAGGTTTCGAGGATTCATGATGCGCTCTTAGTGTTCGCCGCCGCCAATAGATTATAACAGCAGCAATCACGATTCCAAAGATGAGAATATATATAACAGCATAGTGATGTACATCGTGGTAGGATACCTTATCACTCAAAGGATCACTATACTTCAGCAGTACTACGCAGTATTTCTGAGTTATTGGGATCAATCTCGGTGGTGTTAGGGATAGAAATGTTTAAGATGTGATTTATCGGTGAAATTATAGGCGCATCAATCTTCGTGCTTGTATTAATTCTGCTAGACAGCACTTTGCTTGAATGCATAATAAAATTTTCTGTTTTTATTATACAACCTTCCTCTACGTTTAATAAACCGGCATTTGTCAATTTAGCGGCGGTAATTAGACCGTCACAAATAAATTTAATGAGGCATTCATGACAACAAAAATAATAATACTTATGTGGAGATGTTAGTTCTTCCCATACATTTTTGCAAGGAGTTCTTATGGTTTTACAGGTTTGTGTGGTTGAGATCGTTTCACACAAGCTATGAAACAACTTGCTTTTCATTAGAAATGCATCAAATTTAAAAAAACTAAACCAAAAATCTAATTACCTTACATGTCCCTTTTTTCAGATTTGAATCTCTGTTAAGAACTGTGTAAGAACGATTTATTTAATACATTATCGTTTCTTATATTAATTAATCCATATTTTTAATTATGTTTTGTTTACGAAAGAACATATAGTTTGACACGACTTTAAAAATATGACAATATTCTCGATCCGATATTTTCATATTTGCGTACCTATTTCTGTGCACTAGACTAAACACAGTATTTAGCGACAGTCACCGTACTGTTAATGAGCGGGATGCACGTTCGTGTAAGAGCGATTTGGGCTTCATAATTTAAAGTTCTGAATGTGAATTGGTTCAGAATATTCCTACAAACCATTCAGGTTTTGAAAGTTATATTTTGAAAATTATATTTTGTTTTTATATAATTATTTGCCACGTATATCCAGTATAAGTTTTTCTATATGCTGATAAACTAAACAAGTCTTTATTTATTATCAAAAAATAGTATTTATTAGAAATGCTTATGAATCTAATTACCATTCCTCTGATTACCGTTAATTATAAACCAACGGTAATGATTTTTGATTAATTCCTACTTTCCCTGGTACCACGAAAGGAAGCAGACGTGTACACTCATCGATGTGCACAGTATTATAATAATATAGAATTTCTAAATAATAGAAACAAATTTCTAGAAATTTAATATAAAAATAATTCGTAAAGAAATTCAAACCAAATTCCGAGAATTATGCCGTGCGTGCAATTTAAACGCTTGGTACAGTCCAATAGTGGGAGCGAGTTGCGGAACTTGAAAGTGATACAAGTGAATCGGTGCGACGCAACGAGAATCAACAACATTAGACTTGGTGAGAAAAACACTTCAATTCTTTAATACCTACGTAATACTCGCAAACAACAAACTCTGAGTGCTAAAAAAATCTATCTCAGTTAAGCGCACGCTTGAAACCGATACGAAAACATCTTATTACTTAGACCAAACTCCAAGGTCAATATAGACTGGATAATACAGATATTGTACAAGTTAATCTACGGTGCATAGTGACATAATCGTATTCAACTACTTTTAACATCTGTACGTTTCATATAATTTGGTTCGTAACCATTTGCCTTAACAATTACAATTTGATTTTCGCAATTAGAATGATTATTTATCGTGAAAATTATTGCAAAGAACGAAATGGATAAATCACTCTCAGAAACCGATTTAAACCAATTGTAACAAGACAATTTCACACCACCAAGCTTTGTATTTGCCCGATTAGGAAGGAAGAAAGAAGATAAAGAGATCGCTGATATAAAGAATTTTATATCCTCCCTGATGGCTGAGCAACAAAAAGAAATGGAAAACATAATCCATGTATTATCCGATATAAAACATACAAATAACAATATTAAGAGTTCTGTTGCCTTCCTCTCGGCTCAAAATGATGACTTGAAAAATAAGATTGAGCACCTAGAAAGACAGACAAGAAAGGATAGAGAGTATATAACCGTTTTAGAGAATAAAATTGAAGATATGCAGGTACAGAGCCGGAAAGCAAACATTCAACTTAAAAATGTACCAAAAATGAGCGGGGAAACTAAAGAAGATTTAATTGAGATGGTAGTCTGTTTGTCAAATAACGTAAATTGCAAAATAGATAAAAAAGACATTTACAAAGTGATTACTGCTGACTTTGTAAATGTTTTTAATGTCGTTTTTTAAAGAAGGAGAAAACAATAACCCCATACAATAACCCCATACAATAACAATAACGCCTGATCGACGTTTCGCGTGATCAGAAGGCTGGTCTTTTCTTGGCCCAAAGAATCAGCATTGCCATTCAACGTGGCAATGCTGCCAGTCTTCTGGGCACGTTACCAGTTGACAGCGATGCTGAAGAATTCTACGATGCCTAAACCATTTTTGTAAATATTTAGTATTATAATTATTTGTGTTTTTGTAATTATGTTATCTTTTTTAATACGTTTGTAAATATAAATAGTTGTATATATGTTGTAATAAATATTTCTAATAAAATATAACCCCATAGTAGTAGAAACCTCTTCGACAATAGTCAACAATAATTTTCTGAAAATGTGTAAGAATTTTAACTCTAAACACAAAAATCACAAACTCGCCGCTGAACATTTAGGATGTCGCTTCAAGCCAGATATCCCTATCTTTGTATCAGAGCAGTTAACCGCGAGAGGATCTCGTCTTTACTTCTTAGCACAAGATTTGGCCAAAACTAAGAACTTTAAATTCTGCTGGACAGCAACGTTTATGTAAAGAAGGATAAAAGGTCGACGAAAATAAGTATTAAATCTGAAGTGCAGATCCAGCAACTTATGCAAGAAGCATGACTAGACAATATAAAACATCTCGATTAAATATTTATTCACTTCTTAACTAGTTATAGTTATTTTATTGTTCTTGAAATTACTTACAGGTACAGCTATGTCCAAACATACACACACTTAGCCGCACCAAATACCATAAGTCAAATATACACATACTCATATACATACGTATGCCTCATTGATATGTCTTCGTTTCATATACTTGCACTTATGTTACATACCCAGCATATATATTTCTAAAAAATATGGATAGTTCGTTACCCGCACTTAAAGAAATTGATAACACATTATTCGCACATGCATCTCATTGTGGTATTGAAGACATATCAAAGCATATAAAAGGCCAAAGGAATAATTTGAAAATATTTTGTCAGAGTATGTCATGCCTTAACTTTGAGCCAGATGTGTTAATACTTACCGAATGTCAAATAAATCCTAATAAACCTATACCTATCATACCTAATTACTCAGTGTTTCAAACTACATATCATATAAACAAAAATGATAGAGTTGTAGTTTATATCGCAAGTGATATCGAGGCTAGTGTTGAAGAAATCAAACTTAATTAAAATCAAAATTAAGACACAGCTTTAGGGTACAAATTGGTAACACTTTAATAATAGGTATTTATCGCTTTACCTCGAATACTAATACGGATATGTATATTCATTCTTTAAACGTGTATTTGGTATCAATGAAATCTGTTGGTAATATTATTCTGTCTGAAGATATTAATATAAATTTAACAACAACCTCATTAGAGCAAACTAATGAGCGTAATAACAGACAGAACTACATTACCATGTTAACTATGCATGGGATAATGCTAGGGCACAATTTTCCACTAGGCTAATTTTATGATTTAACTTAATATTGAAAAATCCTGTGCTCATATTGCGGTTATTAAAACATCAATAACTGATAATTCCCTATTATTCCTAAACCTATATAAATAAAATAAATCATGAAATTCAAAAATCTAATATGAATACGGGTTTCAACATGGCGCTAAAATCTTTAGCAGATTAAGATCTTCAAGAACTACTATTATATATTACTAATATTATAATCAAACACTTAATAAATAAAATTTCTAAAGCTCTAAAAGAAAACACGACTAAAATTAATATTCCGAAAGCAAACAAACTATAAAACCGTGGATTACCTCGGGTATATTTCGTTGTATAAAAAACAGAAAGAAGATACGAATTAAACTTAAAAGTGAACCCCATAATGATGTACTCAATATAAGTTACAAAAGATATCGAAACTATTGTAATCAATTAATTAAGAAACTTAAACGTAAATACGAAAGAGAACAACTAGCAAACTCAACAAATAACACTAAAAAGCTATGGTTTAACATTAAAAATATAACTCATCTTAATCAAACGAAAACAGATAACATGAAACTTTTAAATCAAAGGCCAAGTCCTGATGAAGCAATCAAATATGTAAATGAATACTTTGTAGAAATAGGTAAACAGCTCGCTGAGAACATTATGCTAAACACAAGCGCTCGCGATGAAAACGTATTCGACACAGACATACAACTAACATTATTTGTTCTTCTGATGACGATGATCAAGCCAAATCGTAACAGTATCGATGCTCTTTACAAACTATGTGATCTTTTAACAGTAAGAAATCTATATGTCTTGAATGCTTTATTAAAAATGCACAAATCTACAGAATTTGACCAAAATTGATTAACAAATAGGAGATATGCTACTGTGATGATAAATAGAGTGAAAACTTAATTAGCTAAATACCAATTTGTCACCCAGATTTCCTTTCTTTATAACGCAGTCAATAAAATTTATGCTATTTACCGAAAACCATATTATGAATGCAAAAATATCCTTACTTTTTGGTTAAAGGAACTCACCTACACAGAAACGGAAGCACTTCTTCAACCTTTAAAATAGACAGTAGTTTATGAGTAAGATTACATTCACACACAAACCACATCCACACAACAGCCACACACACACACGCACACACACAGACACACACACACACACTAACATACTTTTATATTATCTCTTTTTAATAAACTTGATTAAATTTTTTATGTTTCCCCCTTTTTATATACATTTTTTTCATATTGTTACTAAAACATTAAGATTGTTATTTTTACTTTAGTCCAGGCTATGTCTAAATTTATAAAGAGATGGAAGAGTGGGGTCTTCTGATACAAGTATTCATATACTTAAAATAAGGCCTCTACAACGTTTGTGTTTTAACTTGGTGATAAAGAAATGAAGTATTTTATTTATTATTAATTAATGTAATTATGGACTATCATTTGACTTTGTCTTTAAAAGATCCTTAAATGATTCAATACTAGACACCTGCAATCGAACTAGTGATTGTATGCAGTCATTGGATTGCCGATCTTCATGTGTTCCCTCCTCTTTGCCAATACTGACAATCCAATCAATAAATAATAGCTCCGTTAATCCTATGGAATATGTGAGTAACACACATATTGCTAAGAACATAGTTATGTTTAGTGATGAAATTGGCAAGGACATGGGTTCCTTATTAACTAACTCAAGACACAGTGACCAATCATTGTTTGCCTAACTTATCATATGCAGAAATTATGAATAAAAGTAGTAATCATAAGCTTAGTGAGAATACTTCCTTACTGGTCTTTGTGGGTAATAGAGGAAACGTAAACAAAAAATAATTTATAAGTTATTTTCAGTAGGTACTTATCAAATATAAATGTTAAAAAAATTGTGATGTTTGCACTTCCCCTGCGTAAAGGTTTGCCACAGGAGAAAATATAATTAGACATAATTTAAATACATTGATTCACAATTAAACTTGTCAAATAAATGGGCAAAATTATGACAAGTTTCATTTTATTGACACTAACAGATTTGTTAGTAAATATTTTATTTGACAAAAGGTAAATATTACTTTACCAATTATGTTAGAAGACAGATAGCTGTATCACAATCAATTTTTTTTCTATAGCAATCAAGATCTTGGCTTAACAAGTTGCTTCTATTGAGCAACATAATGTTGACATGCATAATAATTCAGCCATTCCTTCAATGGCTAATAATGACATTACTCATTCATTTTTCTTATTATAATATTGACATGAACAATTATGTAAACAAATCCGACATCCTGATTAATAATTTGAATACTGACATCAGTAATTGCAATAATTTAAATCAAGTAATGCGACAATAGAGAGCACCTCTTGCATTAGTGATATGAATTCAAAATCTTAAATAATAGGTATTAAATCAAAGTATTATAAGAATACATAGTAGTAATAAGAATCAAATAAAATTAGAACATCAAAACATAAGAGGCATCACAAGCAAAGAACTAGAAATAGAATTGTTCATGAACTGTAATGCTATTGATATGTATATGTATTTTGTATAACTGAACATTGGCTAAAAAGCAATCAGTTCATGTTCAATTTTAATAATCATGAGGTAGGCAGCTCGTTCAGCAGAGAACGGGCAATGCATAGTGGCTCATTGATGGTGATAAATAAAAAGCTTAAATTAAAAAAGTGCCATAACCTTGTCAGTTTTTCTGTTGAACGAACTATTGAAATAGCCTCTGTGGAATTGCCTCGGTTTATTCTATTGAGTGTATACAGGCCTCCTTCAGCGTTATATGATTATTTTGAAAGGGTTATGGATGAAATACTAAATAAAATTTCAAAAATTATGAAGTTTTTTATTATTTGTGTTGATTTTAATGTGAATTTACTAGAGGATAACTGTCTCTGTACTAAATTAACATCATTTTTTCAATCATATAATCTGAAGAACATAAGTTAATAAGCTAAGAATAATCTTAGAGCCAAAAGAATAACTGCGACTACTGCCACTTGCTTGGCTGATATATTTACAGATATTATAGTTGATAACAAATAAATTATTAGTCAATTAGATTCAGACCACTGTGCCCGACAAATCACTTTTTTGGATTATACTAAGTATGTGGCAAAGCGAAATATTGTTGTAATACCGAAAACTGCAAATCGTTTTGAGAGTTTTAAAAATAAACTTGCTTTTCATCTCCCATTGTTAAACAATGATGGTGACCCGAATTTATTATATAACGAGATTTTAATACATTTTGTTCCGAATCCAATTCAGTTTTTACTCCAAAGACGTTCACTTCGTTCAATCACAGTTAAAGGTAATGCAACTTTTAGCGAATGGGCTACTGCTGGCTTACACAAGAGTAGAAAGAGGTTATACGAAATTATTCACTTTTATCATAATTTCGTTCCCCATATGAGAACGAAATTATAATAAAAGTAAACAATACCATGAATACGTTAAAATTTTTAAAATTTTTATATGTACTTGCTAAGTCTCAATATCTGTGCTCAAAGATTAAAAGTAGTCGTGATAAGATGAAGATCACTTGGAGTATTATTAATAGTGAGACCGGGAAATGCAAATATAAAAATACAGAATTTTGTTTAAATGTTAATGATACCACTATCACATCAGATCTAGAGGTAGACACAGCATTTGAAAATTATCACAGACTTTCCATTCATTACCACTAAATCTTTGAACTCATGACCCACTGCTGCTGAATCCCTTCTAAAAGAAAATGTTACCAAATGTGATAGTGATTTTAAATTTCAGTATGTTAGTCCATCAGATATTACAAAAGTTTTTAATAGCCTAAACGTTAAGAAAACCTCTGACCTCTTGGGTAACTCCGTTACAGTAACCAAATCTATTACTACTTTAGCAGCATTCAGACTAGCTTTTAAATTTTAATAAATGCGTAGATTCGCGATTCTGATTTAATGAAGAATAGTAAAATAATACCTCTCTTTAAAGCAGTTAACACGTTAGATCCAACCAATTTTAGATCTATTTCTGTGCTACCTAGGTTTAGCAAAATTTTTCAAAAGATCATTTTGAGTCAGTTGCAGACTTTTTTAATAATAATAAATTACTTCACAATTAAATTTTAAAATTTAAAACAAACGAAATTGTGTATTGACACAATTTCGTTTTACAAGGGGTCGCTCCATCACTGACGCCGGTGTTGAGCTTGTATAACATTTTTTAACGCCTGGGAGGAATCACGAGATGCGCTAGGTATTTTCTGTGATTTGTCTAAAGCTTTTGACTGTGTACTTCATAAAACATTAATCAGGAAATTATATCACTATGGAGTCAAAAATTCAGCTGAATCTTCTTACATCCTATTTGAGTAACAGGATTCAGAAAGTTGATGTTAATGGTAAGCGTTCTCCGGGGTCTGTGGTTAAAATGGGGTTCAATCCTCGGCCCGTTTTTATTTTTAGTTTATATTAATTATTTACCTCGTGAGGAATAAACATGAGATAGTACTGTTTGCGGATGATAGCTCACTATTATTTAAATTAAAACGCCAAGAAACGGTTCTGGACGATGTAAACATTGCTATCTCTAAAGTAGTTCACTGGTTTGATGTTAACAACGTACTTTTAAATAGGGGAAAGACCAAATGTATCCGATTTTTAACCCCAAATGTCAAACAAGTGAAGACATCTATAAAAATTAAGGACGACGTGTTGGACCTTGTTGATACCACCCAATTTCTAGGGATTACACTAGATTCAAAGCTGCAGTGGTGCCTACAAATTAGTAACTTATCGAATAGGCTCAGCTCTGCAGCGTACGCCGTCAGAAAAATTCGCTAACTTACTGATATAGATACCGCTAGGCTAGTTTATCATAGCTACTTTCACATTGTAATGTCGTGTGGTATTCTATTGTGGGAGAATGCTGCCGACATTCAAACTATCTTCAAACTGCAGAAAAGGGCTATTCGAGTAATTTAAAAAACGAAAACAAGGGCTACATTAAAAAATAAATTTAAGGAAATAAATATATTAACAGTAGTCAGCCAATACATATATGAAAATTTAATTTATGTATATAATATAAGAAAAGCGATATACATAATATAAATACAAGAAACAAAAACAGACAATTAACGTCGGAAACCCGGCTTCAAAAAATTATAAGTCGTTTAAAGGTATGTGCGCTTTTACAATAAACTCCCAAGTGACATTCAAAATCTAAGTTTTAATAAATTTAAAACAGTTGTAATACCTAAATTATATTCGAAAGGTTATTACTGTCACCTAATATACAGGGTGATTTTGAAATCGTGTAATTCCTTTTAACCACGCATTCTACTGGTGATATAGAATAACCCTGACCATATTTTTATTTAATTAGAATTATTTTTTTTGAAAAATTTATGTTCCGTTTTTTTCGTGAAATGGTGTCAGATAGTCATATGTTAACCAACCGAGGCAATTTTAATTTTTTACTAATTAAAATAAAAAAACATATTAATAATTAATGTCGTAAATAATAACGGGCGGTCCTTTTTATTGCCCCCTATTATTTACGACATCAGTTATTGTTATGTTATTATTTTTAAATTAGCAAAATCTTAAGATTGTGTCAGGTGGTTAAAATATGACTATTTGAAATCATTTCATGAAAAAAATCTGTACTCTAATTTTGCCGAAACCATTATTCTAATTAAGAAAAAATATGGTCAGGGTTATTCTATATCACAAGTAGAATGCGTGGTTAAAAGGAATTACACGATTTCAAAATCAGCCTGTATAGAAGATAAAAATTCTTGGGATTGAGTTGCTTCCACTCACAGGTTATTTCTAATCATATTATTAAGCTAACTGTAATATGAGTTGCTGTGACTATTATTTAATTTGTTATTAATATGTAATGATGAAATAAATAACTGTAACAACTGCACACAGCAGGAAAATAATATAATATAACATTAAATTGTATTGGTGTAAACATTTGGTGATTGAACAAAGTGGCCATGAGTTTCTTGCCTGCTTCTTCTCATGAAAGCTCTACTCCACGAATAGGCTTTCTTCAATGCAAAATTTTTATTTCCTGTTTATTTTATTATTATTTTTTATAAATATAATAGTAAAATGACGTGTCCAAGAATTTTTCGCACTTTTTTATGGAAATAATGATTTCTGACCCTGAGTTTAAAAAAATTAACGTAATTGTTTGAGATTACAATGCCACGAAAAACTAGAGAAGAAATACTAGAAAAGACAAAATTAGCCCGCAGAAGAAGATATGAAATGATTATATCAGATCCCGCTCTTTACGCTTTGCATAAGGAAAAAGTACACCAAAGATATCTAAAGAGAAAAGAACAGTTTTGTCCATAAATGATATGACTCAGAGGCAAAAGACAACATAGAAAAAAATTAAGAGAAAATTTCAATAAATTTTACAAAAGAAAACTATTACTAAAACGGGGTATCGAAATCATTAATGACAATACCCCAAGTTGCAGTCATAATAAATAGCCACTTAGAGTAGATGAGAAACAAATAAACTTTGAAGTGGAGCACAATCCACCTCACAATCAAGTTGTTATTCAAGATCCTCAATCCATCAACTTCTCAAGTATATGATATATCTATTGTAGAAAATATGAAGAAGAAAGTAAAAAGACTAAGGTATATTATGATACAAAAAACTAAGGCGTTTAAAAATAAGATAGATGCTTCGGAGACAAAAACAAAAGTTACAAAAAACAAATCATAAGACTAAAAAATCAATTACAAAGTCCTAATTAGAAAGTAAATGAGCTACTAAATGATAATACAAAGCGGTTAGATGTGAAGAAACAGATGTTGTATTGTGAAGTAATAAAAAAAATTGGATAGTAATTACAAACAACAATCGAAGAAAACCAAAAAAGAATTTAGTTATGTCGGGGATAAAAAGCCATACTAAAAGAGCATAGAATTTTAACAGAAATAAATAAATTTTGTGCTTATGATAAAAACAAATTAAATGTACAAACAGCGCAGCACTTTCAAATCATGAAGGAAAACATACAGAAATTTTATGAACGCTATGATGTGTCGAGGATAACTGTTGGAAGAAAAGGGAAGTTGAGATACGAAGCACAGAATGTGCATAATAAAGAAAACGAGCAAATGAACAAATGTGATTATCCATTCCAACATTTTGTAGAATCCAGTTTGTAAAAGTAATACTGTAGTTATAAGGCTGTGTGATATAATACCGGACAATAAACTTCACTTATATCTCGAAGTAGATATATACGCAATGGTAAAATAATACAATATTTCTAACGCTACATCCAGCTTTTCCGGTTAGGCAGTTTGACCAGTATTTGCCAAAATGTGTCACAAGGACTCGAACCCTAAACTCTTAAAGATATTCGATCGCGCCAAAATTCCCTAATGGACACTAGTGGAAGTTGATTAAGGAATCAAGTTGCGCTACCGATCAGTCACTCTCTTAAAATATCTCGCAAGAGGAGCGGGAACAGGATTTTAGATGGTTCTGATGATAGTATCGAGATTAAGGACTTTAATGACGGTTTTGTACCACCAAAACCAGTACCAATTTTAAGTACCAATGATACAGATAGTGACAGTGATTTAGACTTTTTTCCAAAGAGGAAATATTTTAACTAATTCATGATCATCATGTGGTCACGTAGATTTCAGTTTATCTTTCATCTTAGTTTAGTTTAAAATTTTTGATGATTATTTGTTGCAATGCTGTTGGCGACTTTATATGTCTAACAATTTGATAATTGTGTTGTTTAATATTATTAATTTTATATCTCCAATCAGTGCCTGACTTTCAAGTGGATTTAGTCAATGACGTTGATTCAGAAAAGCTAGTCATTAATTATAAAAAATAAACTGTTCTTAAATGTAATTTTAGGCATTTAATTTTATGCAATTATTTTTTGTTGATTAATCACTAAATATAGTTCCTATTAAAGTCTGAATACTTACTTTAAGATGATTTTATTAAATTACGTTAATTCATGTAAGCTAGCCATTAATAATAAAGAAGAAGCTATTCTAATAATTATGTTATTTTTGTTGTCTATTTTATTAAATATATATATTTTTTAGTTAATTGTTTAAAAACAGTTCTTATGAACGACTGAATATCGGTACTTACTTTTGAGTGATTTTGTTAAATAACGTTGTTTTAGGCATACTAAATACTAATTATAAAGAAGGACTTGTTCTAGTATGTCATTTTGGTTGTATTTTGTATTCTTTGTAATTATTTTGTGTTAATTAATCATTCAATGATGTTCCTATGAAACATCGAATACTAACGGCTTAATAAAAGGTTGATTTAAGAAACATTTTGTTTTAATTCTCATTACTATTTAAGTTTACCTCACTACCGTATCTTGAGATCAAATTACCAATTTTATGAAATCTCATTACCGTTCTTTCAAAATATTTAATCGTCATTAGGTCAAAAGATAAAAGAGTAATTACTGGCTAATTAATATTATTCCGCTGCAATCATCAAGTACTTTTCAAATAATACATAAAGAACATTATTAAATGCAATTTTTTTGAGATTGAAAGCGATTTATTCGGTTCTATTGAAGTATAATACATTTTTGAATATATATTAAGAAAACCTGGGAAATATTACGATTTCGGAAATTGCAACAATTACTAGGATTATACTCAAAGAATTAATTTTTTTTTTATTTAGAAATTTTAAAAATCTTTGGATTATATTCAATTTCTTTGTATAGCGTAACCAGAGAGGACCATATCACAATACAAACCATGGCTGATACATTTAAAAACAGAGTTACATTTGTTGCATATTATGGACGATAGTTCTGACAATACCAAACAATTGATTAAAAGTATCGAATACTATGATTCAGTTTTAGACAAACCAGGACGTAAAATTAAATTAATTTAGTTTGTGCTAAAAGACAGGCTATGCCAGCATGTGAAATTGTACTATCGTCAAAATACGAAACTGTCGATGAGCTTATAAAGGATATGCGTAACTTATTGTTACCACAGAAGAGTTATATATCTATTCAAACCAAATTGCAATACTGTAGACAAAATAGTAAAACTGTTACAGATTACGGCAAAGAGATACCAGAACCCTTTGTGAATTTGACAACGATTATGCCAAGTATGCATTATTAAAACCTATGAACGAATAACTAGAAATGAAGCTTTTTGCTGACGGTTTGCGAGATCGTCGCTTAAGTACGATAATTGCCTCGAGTAACTTTTCTTTTTTAACAGAAGTAATCCAGGCGGCCCAAGACGAGGAGACGCCCGGATCGAGTGGTTCACCAGATATTATCGACATGTATAGACAGTCGCATTATCCTGTTAGGAGAGCCCAGCGAGGGTACCGAGATCAACGCAAGGTTGCTGCAAAGAGCGATGCGCAACATGCATACCAACAACGAGGTCATCGGTCCCAGGTGCAACATGTCTTAAGTAATAATTATTATCGCAGTAATTATAACAATCGTTTTCGTGCATCGAACAGTGCCCCGCGCAGTGACCACGGTCGAGGTGCCGGGTTACAACGAAATATGAATATCGTGACTGAGAATAGCCAGGTAACAACAGGCACATCGAGTAATGATTAACAAAATTTTTTTTTTCTTGTATTATGTGTTCCTCTCGTGTAACAATTTTAAAAAAAGTGTTGTTTAATATTCGTAACTATAAACATAACTTATTATTTGATACGGGTGCATCCAAATCAGGAACCAAGTTGAAATGTTCAGAGCGTTTAAAGATTCCTTACCACAGAGAGAGGATTATTAAGGTATTGGGGGAATTTTGTTCTCGGTTGGCTATGTATACTTGACTCTTAGTTATAATATGTATAATTTCACTCATAAATTTATAGTATTAAAAGATTTACTTTGTAGTACTGATGGTATCGTGGTTCAAGATATTTTGTCACGTTATAGAACAATATTAAATTTTGGAATCAATACATTACAATTAATGGCTAATGACTCTGAGCTAGTAACATTATCTTTCGAAAACAATCAGTCAAATCATTATAGTCAGTACCTGACCATATCAGCACGTAGTTAACCGACACATTATATTAATACTGAGTTCAAAGAAGAGTGTGTGGTATATAATCAACAATTATGTAACGGTGTTTTCTTAGCTAGCAGCGTAAATAAACCGATAAATGGAAAAATGCCAATTCGTATTTTAAACACAAGCGATACGGATTTAAATTAAACCAGTTTCAAATAAACACTAGTAAATTAAGTGAATACCATATTTGTCAATTTAATAGAACAGCGATTAATTCGGCAAAGGCGAAAACTTTATTCTCTTTATTAAATTTAAAGGAATTAAATATTGACGAACAGAAAGCGATAGAACGTATTTGTGCAAAATTTCCGGATATTTTCCATTTACCGGCGGATAAATTGGTCTAGTCCGTTGCTGTTGGTACCCAAAAAGTGCGATGCGTCCGATAGTAAAAAGTCCCGTGTCGTAATTGATTATCGTAAAAATTAAATGATTGATAAGTTAAATGATAACATACAGGACGATAAATTTCCCCTGCCCATTATCACCGAAATACTAATACTCGTTGTCAGGAGCCATGTACTTTACTCATTTAAATTTGTAACAGGGGTTTTTTCAAGTTTTATTAAAAGAAAGCTGCAGACCTTATATGGCATTTACTCTACTATAGGTAATAATCAGTATCAAATAACTCGAATGCCCATGGAGTTGAAGTCTAGTCCTAGTAGTTTTAGAAGAATGATGACCATAGTGATGTCAGGTCTTAACTACGATAAATGTATTATCTATCAGGACGATCTAGTTGTTATGGCGTAATTTGATTAGTCATAACCAACATTTTATGGACGTTTATTTCTAGATTACGGAAAGTAAATTTAAAATTAAGCCTGGCTAAGAGCACATTTTCAAAAAGAGAATCTTAATATAAAATTTTGATTGCAACTAGAAGAATTTAATTTTACAAGTAAGTATTTAAAAGATCAATCGAACTCCGTGGCAGATGCTTTATCGCGAATAATAATTACGTCCGAGGACTTCAAATCAATGAATTAAGAGATAGCTAGTGTGATGACTAAAGCACAATTGCGTTAATTAAATTTAGATAAAAGTAAGTGTGATAATAATTCATCAGTAGCTAATATAGACACACACTCGAGGCCTGATCAACCAAGAGTGGTAGAAATGATTAAAAAGCCGAAAAATATTACCGAACTTTCTTTAATAAACTCTAAGCAAGTCAATAACTTATTTTAAGAAACGGAAGTGCAGTAGAAAGATACAAATATTTTATATATGTGCCCAGTAGTTAAATGTATAATTTATTTACAAACAATATCTCGATCTCCGATTACGCGAGCCAAATTGGTGAGAGACTTGTTATGTTTATGCGAGAAGCTACTAAATAAATATGAGAAATGTAAGAAACATAAATATTCTACACACATTAAGCAGCCTATGCAAGTCACAACGACAGCAAATTCGAATTTCGAAAAGGTTTATTTAGATATAGTTGGACCATTACAGCAGGACATATATAAATAAATACATTTTGACCCTACAATTGGAGTTTTCGAAATTTTACAGAGGCGTACCCTTTATACAACAAAGATACGGTAAGTGTAGCAATGGCATTCGTTGATAATTTTATTTTAAGATATTGCTTATCTAGAGAAATAGCCTAATAGTAGACCCTGGGTCAGAATTTATGTCACGCACGATGAAAGAGATATGCCAAATCTTAAAAATCAACCAAGTTTCTTCTACAGCTTACCATCACGAGAGGATAGATGCGCTGGAAAACAACCACAAGGCGATGGGTATGTATTTAAGGCTAAATTGTAACAATCATTCAAGTGTATGGAGTACTTGGTTGCCGTATTGGTGTTTTTCTTACAACAATACAGTACATACGGTGACCAAGTACACAACCACATGAATTAGTTTTTGACAAACGTTGTGTATTATTAACAAATTTAGCAGGACATATAGTAGATCCTTTATATGCTCACGACAACTATGCTCTTGAACTGAAATATAGACTCCAATTAGCCCAAAAAGATGCACATGACAATTTAGTTAAGAATAAATTTAAGAGAAAGTATAAGTATGATAAGAATATAAACCCAGTATATTATAAAAATTGTGAGCGAATTTGTATACCTGGGATCAATAGTCAGTGATCAGGGAGGCTGCGAGAGGGAAATTCGGCGACGTGCGCAGATGAGCAAAGCCACAATGAGCAGGATGTCGAGGATATGGAACGACAGAAATATCTCCAACACAACAAAAATGAGACTTGTGAGAACCATGGTTATGGTCATGGTCAGTTCGCGCAGTGGATCGGAAAAAGATCGAGGCTTTTGAGATATGAATGTTGCGCATACCGTGGACAGCAAGACGTACCAATAAGTCCATTCTCGACCAACTGAAGATTAGAACCAGGCTCTTCACAATAGGCTACCAACGAGTCCTGAGTTACTTTGGCCATGTCGCCCGAAGGCAACCAGATAGCCTTGACAAACTGGTTATAGTAGAGAAATTCGATGGTAAAAGACCACGTGGGCGTACACATACCCGCTGGTCTGATCAGATCAAGACAATAACGGGACTTATAGTTGCCACTGCCCTTATAAAAGCCGAAGATGGGGTGGTGTGGAAACAGCTGGTCTACGACTCCGTGAAAGCATTTCAGGACGGACACGACCTTCAGTAATGAAGAAAACGACAAAGAAGAAGAGTATTATAAAAAGAGGGATCTATTGATATTAAAAAATATTTCTGGTAATAAAATTGATGCTATATATTTAGGACATTTGATTTGATAGGATTTGATGACTTAGATTGTAATGTTAAATATCTAAAAATGGAAAATTACATAATACATAAGAATAGGACTAAACCTCATAAGAGTGCCTAAATTTGTAAACAAACGGTTTATTATTTTTGCTTTTTCCAAATTACTCTTCTATGTCTTATATAGTTAATAATTTAAGACATTTTAAATGTAACTTTTATGTTATTACCTATTTACCATGTTTATAATATTATAACAATGTGTATTTAATTAAATTTAGTTGTAAATTAATTAAAAGTACCGCAGGTATATACATTAAAATAACAAAACAAAAATAATAATTTTAAACATTATTTTTAATTTATTTATTTTAATTGTCAGGGCCCAGATGAAAATCAGTGATGTACATGTGCGCAGCAAATACTGAGCTGGAGCCCTTTGTTATGCATGTATGCCAGTTTATATATATTTTGTGTGTGTAATCTTGTAAATGCTGTCTTAATTCTATAAATATGTAACAACTATATATGTGTAACGAAAATAAATGGTTTAAATGGTTTACTACAATGCAACTCCTTAGCTTGGCTTCTTAAGCATTGCTTACAACTATTTTTGAGGATGATAGTCGTTATAAGATGCTCCTCCAACACTTCTACTTCTGTTAATATTTATTGCCTGCATGAAATCCTAACCTTGCGGTTCGATAATTAATATTACAATGTATTGCATTTTGTTTGCCATGTTTTTTCTCGTAAGTATTTTGAGATAAACATTTCTCAAAACTGTCTTATTCTCATCTACCAATTCGACCAAGTCAGTGTTTCTACTCCACATTAGATCCCAAGCTTCGAAAGTTCTGTTAGGTTATTTAACGTCTTTAAGAAGTCGCTGCTCTGTAGAAATTTGAAACAGCCTTATTCCGTTTATCTATATTCTTGAATTATTGGCAATGCACGACCGAGGACTATCATAATCGAGGCTCAATGCTAAAACCTGCACCAGTAGCCACTTATGTAAATAAATACGGCCTAGACCGTCTAAAACACTTCACACACTGATCGATGCATCAACTTGTCATCGTCTTCCTTTGATGTTTTGAATAATTTATTACAAATCGATCAGGTGTATTGTATTATATATTTGTGGAGAATAAAATATTAGTGTTAGAGATTGCCGTTTCAGCTGAATGGCTGAACAACCATCTTACCACACTTTTTACCATATTGGTATACAACCATTTCTAATAAGATGCTCCTCCAGAACCTCGACTTCTATTGATATTTTTGGCCTTCATAAAATCCTAACCTTGCGTTTCGATTACTTAGTAATATTAAAAAGCACATAAATATTTTTGAAATGATTATTCTCGAAGATATTTTGAGAGAAGCATTTGTCAAAAGAATCTTGTTCTCGACTACTAATTCGACCAAGTCAGTGCTTTTTCTCAACACTAGATCGCAAGTTAAGAGATTTTTGTTAGGTCATCTGACCTCTTTAAGAAATCGCTGTACTATAGAAAGTACTACAAGCCCTTATCCGGTGTCCATACTTTGTAAATAAGTACGGCCTAGTGCTAAAAAGTGAAAACGTCTGCTAGCACGAGAAATTGATCTTGCTGATTGATTTGAAAAATTCAAAAATACCAGTATATTTTCTTATGTGGTTTCTTCTCAGAGAAATTATGATTCTTTAAAATGGTCATGTTGGCGACGAACAGTTCGATCAAAGAAGCACTTTGGCTCTATAGGAGATGAGAAAGTTAAGAAACTCCTGCTAAGTTTTTTAGCCTTAATTCCGTTTATCTACATTCTTGCATTATTGGCGATGTAGGATCGAGGACAATTACGAGTATAATCAAGGCTTAATGGTGAAGCCTTCATCGGTAAGACGAATAAGACCTGCGCCAGTGGCCATCCTCTGTAAATAAGTACGGCCTAGTCCTACTAAAAAACCACACACCGATCGATGCATCACCATGCTATCATTCTTTGATGTTCTGATAAATAATTTATTACAAATCGATCAATATATTATTTTTGTTTAGAATAATATACTTAGTATAGTGTAGAATACTTATTAATACGGCATTCAATATTATAATATAACCCTGCTCGACATGATCGCAAATTTAAAAATATAGCATTGACTTAGAAATATATGGACACCATATCGTTTATCAAGTTCTGACGTGGAAATACGGTGGCAATGTTAGTACAAATATTTTAGTAATTAAACATTACGAATGCAAATCTATTTAACTAAGTTCATCATGTCTCTTCAGGATGGCTTATCGGCCGATTGCAAAAGTGTGAATATATTATGTACAAGTGGCCCGGCCGATATATGTAAGTGGGAACAATTTCTTCTATGGAAGGTGCCGTCTATAAATTATAAGTCTATGTTCGTAGTTTTGAATCTAAAAATATTATACCTAAGGTTAAGGAGCCAGATACTATTTTCCTGTTCCTGAACTATATATGTACATAGATTCAGCAGTAACATCTGGTAGCAACGTCCTTATTAGTCAGTGGGTTGTTCTAGTTGCAGTATCCTAGTATCCTATCTGATACTTGTGATCAGCGTAATTTCCGCAGAATTGGAATCCGCTGGTGGTCAGGTTCTGTATTAATTAGTATTACCTTCATATTGCACGTCCCGAGTGGGTTGGTACCAACATTGTATATATTTTAATCACCAAGCAGACTTTCGTTGCAACTAAATTGCAGAACAGCCGTGCCTGTTGCCTCTATATCTAGTATAAGCAGATGCTTAGATTTGCTTTCTTAGCATACTTTGTGATATGCATCGGGGTGAAACACAACCTTTTAAGTAAATAAGTAATGGTCACCATTTATCATTTGTTAGTCTACCACTAGCTAGATTTTCAGAAAAGGCACTACATTAATTTCGCAGATAGATTTATGATTTTAGAAAACTGTAACTTTCTTATTAGGATTCTGCTCTTAAGAATTTTAAAAGGGAGGCATATGTGTTTCTCAACATGTCCATGTATTTTACCAGCAATCCAACCAAGGCAGTGCTTTCACTCCGCAGAAGATAGCAAGTTAAGAAACTTTTATTAGGTTTTCTGACCTCTTTGAGAAGTCGCAAGACAGTCTTTTCCGTTCTCTCTAGTAAATTAGGAGCTACTAATTCTCTCTGTTTTAAGTCTTTGGTAACGAAAGACTAAAGTTACTACATGTTAAGGTTAGATGCTGAAGCCTAAATCTCCACCGGCAAGCGACCTCTATCAAAGTTCAGTTACTGTTGGTGCAGTCTGGTTCACACACTGATCGATGCATCCTCGTCTTGGTATTGTCCTCGTTTATTATTGTAAATAATTGATTACGAATCAATATTTACCTTTGTGTTATATAGAAATGTTTAATTTAATATAACATAGTGTTTCGCTTTATATTATACCTCTGTTTGACCTGTTTACAATAATTAATACTTCTGACTATCTATCACATGATTTGATATTGCATTGTAATCTAGTAGAATTTAAAAATATTTATCTACAGTTTAGGAACAGCAAACTGTTTGTCTGTTCCTGAACTGTATTGACGTTAATTCAGCAACAATATTATTCAGCAGCAACATCGTTTTTATCCAGAGGGTTACCCTGGATGTAACCTGTCTGGTACATATGATTCACGTGACTGCTGCACTATTAGAATCTTCTTTTCCTTACTGCTATCACTTTCGCACGTTCATTTATTATTTGGTTTTTGCTTCGTACTTAGTTTTGATCGGACTAGTACCAGGATTTTTTTAGATCTGAGTCACTAAGCTGATTTACATTCGGACTGAATGGCAGCCGTGCCTGTTTTCTTTTCTTTTACTATAGCCAGCTGCTTAATTCTACTTTCTTATCATAGTTTGTGAAATGCTTTAGGATTCAACACAACCATTTTTGAGACTGGCAGTTATTACTCGCTGTAAGCAGGTCCGCTATCAAATTGATATTGCTGACAGATTTGTAAAATCCTAAAATCGGTAACTTGCTATCAGGATTCTTTTTATAGATATAATTAGGATGCTCAGGCATTTCTTATAATACCGAAGGCCTCGACCAACAGTCTGACCAAGTAAGTAATTTTCTTCTTAAGAGATAGACCTAGTCTTCTTTACTCTCTCTAGCGTGTCAATAACTACTGGTTCACACTGTTATAAAATAAATAATTTACTACGTAGGATCAACGACAGTACTCATTGTAGCTAGATGTTAAAATCTTTACCGGAATGTGACCTCCAGAGCCCAGATGTGACTTAATTCCTTAAGACAACAAATACTTTACACCGCATCGATGTATCATTGCCTTGGTGTCGTCCTCGTTTATTGTTTTAAATTATTGATTACACATCAATAAGTGTTTTATAATATTTACTTTAGTGTAGTTTAAAACAATTATGTAGTAGCAATAATCAAAATGGTATTCTACATTATTTTCACAACTTTGGTCGACCTGTTCCAACACCTTATGATACATTATTAGAAGTTTTATGTTTTACAATCTATCACATAGTTGATTATATTACTTTGTATACCCAAATACTACTAGTATCGACAAGGATGGAGAACTCTTAGATTTCTAAAAATAACCACATCCTTGGACAATAGTTCGACCATCCGTGCAGAACCTTCACCCCACAAGAGAACGCAAGCTTAAAACTACTGTTAGATTTTCTGATCTCTTTAAGAAATCGCTGCGCTGTCAGTAGTATTTTCCCTCTGGCTTGCAAATCAGTATGCTGCTGTATCCTTCTTTTTTTGAATAATTGGCAATGCAAGACTGTCTCCTTAAAAACGTAACTAATTAAAGCTAAATGCTGAACACCGGAAAATTACCTGCACCGGTGGGCATTTATTATACGGCCATTACGGACATTTATTATTGTGTATACGGTCTAGTTTTGTCAAAAACATCCTATATACTGATCGATGCAGTTTTACATTATTATATTTTAATTACTAATTCAGTCAGTCCAGTTGTAATATGTAGTTCAGTTTTATGATTACTTTATTACTGTAGTACATGTGTAATAATATAGTATTTTTAAATATACGGATGTTGTCTGTCATAATGCAGGAATTAAGCTAGAATGCTTAACCAATGATCGTGCATGACAAATGTGCAACTGTAGCAAGAGTTATGTCAGCATCATAGCAGTGGAAATTTGTAGTATACACCTACTCTCCGAGTAGAGTGTAGGTAGGAACAAATTGTATTCGTGTCAATAAATTAAATTATGTTTGTTACTTACCTGCAATCACATTTCTTTGGTTTCTGTTCATGCAATGTTTTTCTAAACTCAGTGATCAAAGCCATTGCATCCAGGGAGTTACTAATATCCGCCCTCGGATTGGCGCTGAAATTATTTACACATTTTAACATGGTCTCAATTATTTTTCAATTATCTTTTTGCTTTAGCTTTTTTTAAGTAGTACTTTCTAGATAGATATGAATTTGATCCCGTGCGTTGATCGAATTTACATTATTTGGCAGTATGCTAAGGTATATCACTACTTAAGTCTACAACCTAATCTACGCTAATAAAGATACATAACAAAACAAATCAAACAAATGTGCGTTGAACACCAAAAACGGTATCATTACTTTATGCAGGCGTTCCCGTCAAGCAGTGGGAATAAAGGCATTGTGTAAAGTTATGAGTTTTATTATTATTACTAGATATAAATTATCACAAATACAACGATTCTAGCACAAGTCCGAGTTCAAGCGGCGTAAGAAAGAAGAATAAATAAATAAATCTTTATTGCTATTACGTAAGACTGTAAACCGCGGTGGGTAGTTTCGGTTTTCATGTCGGGCAGTTGCATTGATTTGTACAAATCTTCTTCTAATCTCAAAACTCACCTGGAGAACGTTTTAGAGTTTTGGTGGTTCTTTACTTCAGATATTGTAGTGACGATAGCATCAACGCCAGTTTGGATGTTCTTTATGTGGCCTTCCAAGATTCCAAGCCGCGTGTCCAAGGCCACATCAATATGGTCACTGGCACTATCATCTGAAAATGAGAAATGTTTTATTCATGCTTTGAACGACATCTGTTTCTCTATGCAAACGCTTTGATGCACGATTTGATTACACAAAAAGTCTTGGATTCTAAAAATGTTGTAGCATTATTTGAAATATGAATCCCAAGTGAGAGAGTACTATTTACCCGACTACGGCGAAGCCAAAAGGATGTTTGTATGTTCCACCGTAGCGCCTAAACTACTGAACCGATTTTAATGAATGAGGTGTTAATAGATTCGTAATAATGGCCCGGGTGTCACGGGCTATATAAATTATATAAAAAAATTATATGACAGAATTTAAACCTTAGATTCTAACCACGAATCATGTGTTTGGTGTCAAAAGAAAGGTCTTGACGAGCACATTACAATTATGTATATATATGATATTGTTTAAGTCAATATATACAAATTAAAATGCGATCGTACAGTTCGAAAAATAAACATAAAATTAATGTTAAACGCAAAAGTATGAATAAAAAAATAAAAAAATTACTATATTTATGTGGGTGCCAGAAACACCTACATTAAATAGACAGGGGGTGCGACTACGGCTCTACCTTGACCATTTTTGTACCTCTGCATTTACAGATTTCTATCTGAATTATTTACTCGTTTCGTCCTTTTAAGACCCCTTTTTTACGTAGTCGGGTTATAGCTTCCAAACTTTATTTTTTTATTTACATTAATGCCAATTATATCTCTGCCATGTTAAAATAGTAATTATTTTTGTGTGAAAGGTTTGAATTAGTTTACTAATTTTGGTTTTCCGGAAGGGCAACATACTAATAACTATTCTATTCAGATACTATAAACTACAAGATAAGGATGTAGGTATACAAAGTTGAGAAAGGATGTAGCACAAACGAGCATACAACGACTGCACATGTGCCATATAAAATTATCACAGAATATAATAAAATATTGTACTACTATCACGTATTAGAGAAGAAATTAGAGAGGATTTATAATTAGTAGACAACACCAAAGAAGTTCCTTACGTAGTGGCCACCGTGTAAATTTCTTGTTAACATTGAACTAGTCGATCTAATGAATTTGTTATTATAGCTTATGCTTTAAATGTATTTTAATATCAATGCACCTAATAATTGCCTTAATACCTTTGACGATGCTCAGACCCTGTGGTCTTTAGATAGAAAAAAAGCGAAGAAAGCATTGCGTCTACGGAATGCTTTCTTTCCTTTTTTCTGATTACCATCAAATTGATAAATTAAATAATAATTTATATTCTCTAGGGATTACCCTATTTTATAAACAAACAATTTATAAGTAGCAATTCTTAATTGAAGACTCTTTAAACCTCACGACTGTCCAAAGTAATGCAGTTACTATTAAATACATCATAACATCGTTTTGTCTAGTAAACCATCTCTCAGTATAACACATAGACTCACATTTCACAAAATATAATAGCATGTGGACGTAGAGATACCTCTATTAATGGTGCGATGCAAGGGATTCTTCTCTAGCATTGACTTGATATAATTCAAATCAACCTTCATTTCTTCGACTCCTCGTGACAGCTTTTCCGAACAACCGTTACTGCCACCTGCTTTTGCCATAGTCGATAACTGCTTCAGAATGCTATTCGTTTTCTCGTGCACTTCAATATCCAGCCTGTTCAGCCGGAAGTCTATACTGTCAATTTTCTTAAAATATTTCTCACTAGATGTAACTGTTTCCATAAGTTTTTCGATCACAGCCTCGTTGTCGCTCAACGAGTTGGATTGAGGCACGCGTGTATAGTTCTCTCGTTTCCTGGTTGACAGCATGGCTTCCGATAATTCGTCCTCGTATTCCTTCTTCCAGAGTGACTTTCCTGGATAATCGGTGTTTTTCTGCCGACCTCTTTTGTCCCTGTTCAGTTCGCACGATATCGTTGTAACAACGAGTACTATTTGCAGTACCGTAATTTTTGAGAGCATTCTGCAGTGTGTATCTTATGTGTGTGATGTGGACCGACTGGCGTCCAGCCGAAGTGTGCTGCGCGAAATGTTTTTTTTCATCTGTCTCACACTTTAGTAACCTTTTACAAGTATCGTACTGCATCCGCAAATTCCAGAGTACGAATCAATAATACAGTTTATACAATACATCTTATTGTTATGGCAATATTGATAAACATGTCCAACATTGTGATCGCATTTATAACACCGAATACATATTATTGCTGAATAAGCTGATTGCCAATAAAGAAATATTGTACACAGAGTTCACTGAGGTATTTTGAATATAATTATCCTGATACCTATCGTCACGTTTAGGCACAAGTTGTACTACATGACGCGTCGTTTACAAGTTATACTATGTATATAACTTATACTTATACAGAGCTATCGTACAGATATTCTATTAGGAGATTGCAAACGGAAGTCGAGATTCAGTGGCACAGTCCGTAGTCGCCGTTTCCAATTATTTGGAGAGGGTACGAATGAACCCGCTCGACGGTAAAACCATTTGCGATCAGCCGGCCACTATATTTGCCTAAAGGCATTTGCATAAAAACTGTATAAATAGGGAAGTGCAAATATTTTAATTTCTCTTTGTTCACCATAACTTTGATCATACCCACAAGACATATAAGAGTAGGTAGTGTCCTATAGTTATGACCACAGTACTTCTTTTTTACAGTAGGCACATCTAACACCATGGTGTTCGTGACTAGCTTTCTTTTTTGATTTTATATATTGTTACAATTATAAATGTATAATTATACAGCCCTGTAATGCCATACTACTTCTCTTTTGCTATCTCATACTATTTTTAATTATTGAAACGGAGTCTGGATTAATGTATAGCATATATTGCTTTTCAGATTTATAATATAAGTTACAATATAATAGCTGTTTGAAGTCTTTTATTTTTTGCAGGTATATTTTCATAGGCAGCGTTTTGCCTGAGCCTAGCAATTAACATAAAAGTATGCAGTAGAGAAAACACCTTTAAAAATGTTTCGTTCAAAAGTGTACTTTGTGGATACGAATAAATATGTTTAATTTGATCTCAAGCTAGCTTAATTTATTTAATTGATACAACAATTTATCGAGTTTATAGAGCAGGCAGTTCAGTGGATTTACATTTTCTACAAAGGTTGGAAATGAAGCAGTAACCATAACCGAACTTGTAAGTCTAGAATCAATTACCTATTGGGTAATTTATAAGGACTTACCTATAACTAATTGGATAACTCATTATAGAATTGCTTGTTAGAAAGAAACAAAAAAAGCTTTGTTTGATCAAACACACAATACAACATGTAAAACTACAAATCATTAAATAAACAAATCAATCCTGTCCATTTTGCAAAATGGGACCGTATAGCATGTGCCGGGCTAAGGATGCTTGGCTTTGCTTGGTTTTCAACTAGATCCCTTTGGTGAATTGGTTAATTGGAAGTGGTGGAATTTGGTATGGTAGCGGACCTGATGGTAAGTGGTCATCGTAGCCTATGGACGCCTGCAACATCAGAGGCATCACTTGCGCGTTGCCGACTTTGTAAAAACCCGTGCGATAACTTCAAAGTTAATGACTAGACTCTTTTTATTTATGTGCCGCATTGTTGCCTGTGAGCTTTAATTTAATATAACTATATATAACCCATTGTCAGTAATTAAAAGTGACTTAAAATACGACTTCTTATGAAACTACATAATAGTAGGTAATTTTCTATATTGATTTCTACGCAACCTTTTCATAATTTAATTTACAATAATTTTGATCACATCTTCTTCTTACAATTCTAAAATCTCAAACACTTTTCTTTTCTTTACAAAATCCATACATATTCCCGTTTATATCTCTCTTTTCACGCAGTACTCATTATTACACATTCTGCTTATTTTGCCACGTCATAATATATTTACAAAATTATAATCAAAGCTAACCCAGCAGCAGATAAATATTCTTTATCTTATATTTTATAACATTAGAATACTCTAGATATTAACATATTCTTATTTTCTTTGCTCCGATTGATTGTTTCGGTAAATCAAAACAAATTATTTGTTTGTTCTTATTGTTTCTCGAGTAAACACAACAATGTATTCTGTTGAAATAGTTTATAAATGCGGCTACGACCTTGTCCACCTATTCATGTCATATGACATGATGGATTTTGTAAAGTCTGTTCTTAGTCGGCCGACAGACAATACATTGTGGGATTAGAGCCTTGTTGTCATCTATAAAATGCGTTCCCTATGATTCAGTCTATCTCGAAAGAACATACATTCCATCAAATTGCTATCAATGTAACTGTGTAAACGATATCTACTCAAATTTTGATACATACAAATTGGCAAACTAATATAAGGGACGGTCTAAGGCACTGCGTAGCTCATGGAAATTTACAATTTCTTCTTGTTCTGTTAAAATCAAGGAATTTGGCGCTACCAATCTTTTAAAAAAGTAATCACTGATTATAGCAACTGGCAGAAATCACAAACAAGTAATATGATAGCAGGCAAGCAAGATAGGGACGCCAGACAAAACAAGAGTGCGAATCAAGGATTCATATTGTACTTGTACCTAAGTACTATAACGTGACCAAGCAACAATTAAATTTATTTTATTTTATTTAGAGAAAACAAACAGATACACACTTAACTTACAAACTAGTGCTAACAAATCATTTACACAAATGTGTAGCAACGTTTTCCACAACAGCGACTAAGTGAGTTGTTCTGTTTGCTATGTTTTTGTTAATGTAATCACTGTTTTTGTAATAAAGTATATGTATCTAATAAACTATCTGCACTTGTCGTCTGTAGGAGAGCAGTGCATTAAACTCAAAAATATTCACTAGATATCTAACCCATTAAATCCTTTGCAGGCATGGAAAATACAACCCAGAAATTGCAATAAATCTGTAAAAGATTTGAAGGTTCCACAGTTAAATAAATTTGTGAATGTGGGCACCTTATTCCTGGGTCGGATCTGCAGAAGACGATATGGAAGAATCTACAAGCACAGGTCGGTGTAAACTATTTGGTCTTTATTGACTAAAATTTAAACCCTACTTATTCAAGTAACTATTGCCGGCGGCTTCGTGCGGAGAATATCTATCGTACTAGTAGATGTGTTACATAATATGTAGTTTCCCGTTCTCTAATTTATTATATGGATATCCTTGTCGTAACGAATGCTACAGGCAATTCCATACCCCTGACCTCATATTGGGCCATAACTATGGAGCGCATAACAGTAACCTGGTAGAACTGGTATGCCTTTTTGTATTGCATAATACGTTTTCTAGAATACCAATGGGATCCGGTCCCAATTAAATATACCCGTAAAAGCGCGTTGTAATTATAATTTCTAAGACTTGCTTACGAGGGATGCGAGAAACCCTGAGGCTTGTCTAAACAAGAAACCCGCTCTTAACCAGAAACTAAGTAATTTGAAATACTTACACTGTGCCACGCAGAGGGCTCAAGTTCGAACCCAAAGATTTTATCTGCTAATTATAAAATATCTACGTTTGATAACTACTCACACACCACACATATTAAAGAAAACCATAATAACGTATTGTACTAGGTTGTATTGTATTGTACTATAATATTTTGTAAATAATTGGCGGTGAGAAAAGTGGCGGTGATTTTATTGCCTGATTCTTCTCGTGAGAGCTCTAACGCTCGAATTGTAATTTCTACTTAATATTTTCAAAAGTTAGGTATTAGTAATTTGGTAAAAGTTTAATGGCAATAAAGTAGGTAAATACAGAGATAAATATTTAAATAAAATAAAAGTTATATAATATATATATATACATGAAAATAAAATAAAGAGAAAAGGCACAGAAAATATTATAATAAATTTCTGGATTAGGCAGCGTCGTAAAACTCCTCAGCATCATTTTCAGGCGGAAAAGGACCTAGAAGATTGGCATCATTGCCATGTCGAAGTGCAATGCTAATTCTTTGACCCAAGAAAAGACCAGCCTTTTGGTCACGATATGGTATAATAGGTCTATAATATGAGAAAAAGGGACTTCTTGTCTTCTTGAGTTTAATTCGCCCTTGTCTTGCAGTCGTGCAATATTCAAACGCTAATGGCTTTGTCCCTGTCCATGTGCAGGTTAAAAACAGCGATTTAGCGTAATGTCTACAAATCGGTGATACATTTAATAGTGGATTCCGCGCATGACACGACTGACTTGTAGCCTTGTGAATTGTGGACTGGACATCATGTCTTAAAGCATTGTCATTATATGCGAGGGAGTCAGATTTGGATAGATGCTGTTGTGACACGATATGGCTTAGGCATGGGATGCATCAACTCAATCTTGACTAGAAGAAGAAGAGATTCTTGGCTATTTATTTTAAATGTCGATGAGGTCAGCCTGCTTTGTCTTCTCCTGCCCCTTCACCTTGTCCTTGACAACTTCTTCAGAAGCATTGCATAGCTTCAAGCCTTGCCACGACATATCTGTCCACGTTCCAGTGTCATGGGTTTGGTTGGGTTCTTGTTCTTGCCCTTGTTCCGGGGACGGACAATTCTAGTACCTGGTTGCCAATTTAATCAGGTGGTCTTCTCCTTACATGTCCGTACCATTTTAGCTTGCTCTCCTGCAGCTTCTTTCGTATGTCGCAGACAATCGCACATAATTGTTCTGAATCTTATCCAGCCTGGATGGGTTGCATCTACGGGTGATCGAATTGTGCAGAGACTAAGCAAGAGTTGGTCATTGTATTCATGTTATCAATACCGTGTCTGTTTAAAACGCGGTTCGTAATGTATTCCTAGTACTCCGGGTTTTGACGACTTCTATAAATAATCTTCGTGGATTTGACGCTTTCCAAGAGACAGTGTCTAGGCTTCATCAGCAGCTTATAGCTTAGGGCAGGTGTGTTCCTTACAGTCAAAAAGAGTTTGCATGTTCCAAATGCTTCTTTTTTGTGGCCACGAGCAAGAGTTAGAGATGAAGAGGCAGCTGCGGACAAGATTCTCTTGGATTGAGGTCAGCATTTGTTGAGAGCATCTTTTCTAGTTCAGTCCCTGTCCGAGCAGCCAAAACACTGCCGTCTTAAATAGGGCTGCTTTGTCATTCCTGGAGCAGCAGCCGAGATCACTTCGTCCAATTTCTGAAGAGCAATAATGGATACGGAATCTGCTTTATCTAGAGCCGTCGCATGTGCAGACCAGAGACTAAGTCCAACATCAAACTAAATCTTCTGTCTCCAGCTATCACCATGGGTCATCAATCGGAGTTCATATTCGAAAATGATCAGATATGCAGAATATTTTAAAATAAGCACGAGACTGTTAGATTGCCCTGCTCTAGTCAAAGTCATAAATCTTTAACAGCGTAAAAAAAAATTACGTCAATTAAAATAAAAAATAAAAAGAAGTAAATGTATTTGGCATTAAAATAATGTAAGTGCATTTAACAGTCCAAAGATATTGTCGGATATTATTCTAGTTTTCTTTTAATGAGTTAGACTAATAGAGAAACTAACTTCAAACAACACCATATACCAGAATCATTAATTATAGTTACTAGTTTTAAATAAGGCAACTTATTTTACAAGAAATTATGTAATTATCACTACATATCATAAAACAATCGGCGGGTCTGTCTGTTCGCGATATATTCAAATAATACTAAACGGATTTTTATACGGTTTTCACCAATAGACAGAATAATTAATGAGGAAGGTTTAGATGTATAATTTGTTAAGGTTTTGTGTGAATTGGTTGAAATATGATAATGATTGTTGGCGTAAGTCAAGCCACCTCGGGCACGCCACGATCGTGGCGGTAAGTCCCGTGTTTGAGGAGTGGCTGGAGAGGCGGCATGGCGCCCTCACCTTCCGGCTGACACAGGTTCTGACTGGCCACGGTTGTTTTGGCCGGTTCCTGTGTCGTATACGCCGGCAAGAGACGCCCGGTTGTCACCACTGCGGCGACTGCCGCGACGTTGTAGAGGACACGGCGCTGCACACTTTGGCGGTTTGCCCCGCCTGGGCATCGCAGCGCCGTGAATTGATCGCGGCAGTCGGATCGCTTGCCCTCTCGCTCCCGGCCGTAGTTCAGTCTATGGTCCGGAGTGAGAGGTCGTGGAACGCCGTCGCCTCCTTTTGTGAGGAAGTAATTTCCATCAAGGAGGCGGCGGAGCGGGAGAGGGAGCGTTTAAACCCTCTCCCCAACCGCAGAGCCGGGCGCCGGAGGGCGCGAGATGACCTCCAGCCACCCTGAGGTTTGACCTGGGGGTGGCGGGCTTTGTGGGCCTGCCCGCCATCCGTTCAGCACCAGGTCCGAGAGGCGGCGTGCGTGTTCCCACGCGCGCCTCTGTTTCGAGTCCGTCTCCCCTCTTTTTAGAGGGGGGACAGTAGGGTTTACTAGTGGCGTTAAGAAGTGCCTATTATGGGTAGGTCTCTTTGTGTAGTGGCCTGCCGTTTCACACGGCGGGCCGTAACCTCGGCGGGGTCGCGACCGCATGCGAAAGCGATTCGCGCGGCCCCGTCGATAGTGGTTGTGTCGAGGAACACCGTGGTAGGTTTAGTCGGTATTCCGGGAGGTACTTTACTATTATTTCCATCTTTCTTTTACCCCGGCGAGTCCGACATAATTCCTCCGCCCGCCCCCGCGGAGGGATATGGGTCATTGCATTCCCCCAAGTAAAAAAAAAAAAAAATGTCAAGCCACCTGAAGCTTTCATTGAAAACGCTGCCTAATCGCTTTGAGGTATAATTAAACATACCCGTGCGAAGCCGGGACAGGTTGCTAGTTTATTATAATTTGCCTATGGCAGTTATGGCATTAAATATTAAATGTTTAGCTGCACTAATAGTCACAACATGTTGTTGATTTTTCAGTTAAAATAATAACATCAGGTGCAAATGCCATTTTAGCAATTAACCTCGTTGAACTTTTATTGTATGAAAATCTTTTTACTGCTAAATCGGAACAACAAACAAAAGTACAATGATCACATATTTTTAATTAAAATAAGCATGCACAAAACAACTATGAATCTACCCGAATTTGATTATTATTAGAATAATTTTAAATTCGGGTTTAAATATAATGGCGTCGATAAATAGATATGTACCTACGCTAAAAATAATACATAAGTAGTATATAAATCAGTTAAGACATAAAAAACACCGAATACGAAGCACATTTTAGGTAATTTACAGCTTTTATATTTATTTTAACGTACCTTGCAGCTTGTAAGTAGTATAGTAATATTTATGTTAGGTGATCTATGACGTAAAATGATTAATAGGTATGTAACTTCACTGCAAAGACATTAAAAATATATAGATAAGTAGTACTTAAATCTGTCTGCTTCGCATTGAGGCTCATAACTCGCCTTTAGTACTATGGTTTATCGAAATACTCATAAGAAGTTTATTTAAACACAAAGATGATTTCTAACCTTTTAGGGATGTTCATACATTGACACGAAGAAGAAGAAGCGAACAACTTTGTCGGCCTCGATGGCGTAGTGGTTAGTGTAACCGACTGCCACGCCTGAGGTCGCGGGTTCGATTCCCGCACAAGACAAATATTTGTGTGCATGAACATGGATGTTTGTCTTGGTCTGGGTGTTTCTATGTATAATATTTATGTATTTACAAAAAAAAAGTATATATGTATGTTTATCCATTGTCTAGTATCCATAGTACAAGCTCTGCTTAGTTTGGGCTAGATAGTGTTGTGTGTATGTGGTAGAATATTATTATTATTATTAACTCTCTTAATTTAAAAGTTACCTAACAGGCAGGCGACACTGTCTATAAATCGGTGACTGGATTAGTAACGAACTCCCATCGTACGGGTACGGTGCCCCGGGTAGTATCATCGGTCCAACTTTATTCTAAATAACATCAATAATCTTTATCAGCTTAAGCTTCCAAATGGAACAACCTTTACTTACGCCGATGATACTGCCCTAATATTTAATGGTTCAACATGGGAGTCAGCTTTTAGCTGTGCCCAAAAAGAACTCAATCTAGTTACTGAATAGCTAGCTCACAATCTACTCACCCTTAACTTTCATAAAACAAAATACCTCAACTTCTCATTATCACCTCATGGTGAACATACGATTAATCCTCACACTTTAACCGCTCATTCTAGCCGTGTGTCTCCAAAATCTCCTTGTTTTAATTTGATCCATACCACATATTTAAAAATTCCTTACGAACCTTTCAAATTTATTAATATTCGCCGCAAACGCACTGTATGTCTATCAATGTCGTTTAATACGAGCTTGGCGCAGCGAAGTTATTGTTTTCTCAGCACTTATATTTATAATAAAATCAATAAACTTATGAATATTTACTCTACGTGTAGACAGAAATGTAAAAAGTTGTTACTAACTGGTTGTAAAATCTTGAATTTCGATAGAGAGATAGCCCGGAGTTGTGTCACACAGGTTTCGAACCTATTACATACTCCAGCTCTCACAAAGGTTGATTTTGTAACTGTTACTATATTATTTTTGCATTTAAAACTATGTGTGCATTTTTTGAGAGAAATAAATTAATTATTAATTCATGAATAATTATTACTTTTTGTAAGCAATGAATTCAACATGTTCTACGTTGGTAATCTAATGTAAATCCATAAATGCCCTTAATCCGACAACATTTATAATAACGGCATCTAATGGACAAAGATACAAAATACTAAAAATATCGTCAAAGTAGGTATGTGCTGAAAACTGGGCCACATGAATCATTAATAGTTAGATATATTCAATTTGGAAAATTTGATATTATGTTTGCACTGTGTGCAGTGTGCATGATAGTAGATACTTACGTAAGTATATACAAAGCTAAATTATCTAAAGACAGTCCTATTTAAAATAAGATCTAGTATGATGTAAAATCTATGGCAGCAACAAAGAATTTACGCAGTAAGCAACTTCTAGATATAAGTACATAAAAAATATAAGCTAACTATTTAATTAGTTTTATTTTTGATCCACATTAGTGCCGTAGTTTTTGTGTGATTAAACCTAATATTAATTATTTTTCTTGTGTGTTTTCACGACGCATACTATATTTGAAATGCTTATTTACATGATACACGAACATATATTATGTACATTATTCACATTTATAGATTGTAGTAATAAAGCCAATCTTAATCGGGACTGGCCACGTGCGCAGAAGATATTATAGTGTATACGTACAATTGTACGCGCAAACACAAGTGCACTCACCCAAACTCTCATAATGAATAAAATAAAACAAAGAGAAATCAGGCGCAAGATTGACAGCCAACTTCCTAAGACAACCCAATAACTTTTTGATGGCCCGGCATTCAAGTCGGAGACCTCATGCACAGCAATCTATTTTAAGACCGCTGCGCCACAGAGACAGTTAAAATTAATGTCTGAAATATGCATAAGTACCTAGGTATATTATAGCTTACCTACATAAAATATCGACGTACCGTGCCGAGAACGATCTTCATATAGTCTCTGTGGTAGCGGCTTTAAGCGATCCATACTTGCTTTCATCGACCTTGGGTTACTCGTAGTCGTTGTTGAAAACAAGTATCGGTCGATAGCCGTTAGTCTATCGTCTTCGGGATGTGATTTCTTCATCAGCTTGAGTATTTCTTCCAGATATTTTAAAATATTGTAGCTTCCATTTTGCCATTTCTTGTCTAGGTGGTTGACTTTCTTTTCGACATTTAATATCGTTCTCAAATATCTCTCACTTGACATAAGTGTTTCTACAAATTTTTCTAAAACTACCTCCGGGTCGGTCGACCGCAACGGTACCGATTGAGACGACACTTCACGATGAACAAGTAATCTTTTTTTATTGTTAACCATGTCTAATTGTGGGTTTTTTTGGTAATTCATTTTAGTTGTCACCATAACCAACAAAATAAAGAATATAATCATTTTTGGACACATTGTAAAGTAGGTACTGTAGTCGACGGTCACCGAGGTGGACAAGTGATCGATGAATACTAATATGTTACGGTGTTTAACAAACCTATTCGTGAATTAAAGGCGAATATCCCGCCATTGTACAATTAACATCATTGTTCTAGGCTATCATGTGAAAATTCACCCGGCTGACCCAAAACACAAACAGTGAAGCATTGTGGTGTATCTTTATTACTATTGTATTAGCAATGATTAGATTCACTTACACGAAAATATATGAGGAGTAAGTACGTACCTGTGATAATATCACAGGTACGTACATATTATGCAAGAACAAAATAGTATCTACGTAGATAAATGGCATAGATCGTAAATCTAAATAGCAAGAATCTTTAAAAGTAGTACTTATATAAATAACATGTTTTATAAAAACATTTAACAAAGTTGAATAAAAAATATAAGGATATTTCCACGTTTGCTTAATATTCTAACCAACTTTGAAAAGGAATTAAGTTATCAATTCAAACTGCTTGATTTTTACATATCACCGGCATTTCTCAATCTTTCGATGATATATGATTTTATTTGACAGAACATATTTACAATGTAACCACATATACATTTAAGTTCTAGTGCTAGATCTTAGATTACCTTTATTAATAAACCTGATTACCCGTAAACAACAAATTAGCGATATTAATAATTAATTACAATCCCTTTCGTTTAAGGTACTCATAGAGAAATACTAGAAAGATCTGCAACATACGCTTCGCAAGCCTTGTGAAATGTAGTTATCGTCTGCCGTATTGGTACTCCAGGGATCTATCCCTTGCCTTGTTACAACCTTGTTACCTTGTTACAACGGGCAGCATAGTAGCAATGCCGTGTCTAAGTCGACCAGCTGCATCAGAAGCTTATTCCAAGCGCTGGAGCTTGTTAAGATGATGGTCGAGGTTCTTGACAATTCGGCTATTGACCGTTATTACTATTGTACAACGACTGCTTGCATATAGGTACTGAATCTAGATATTTGTATTAGTGGTAAACGCCTGTAGTCTATTTTATCGTACTTACTAGCCTTATTTCGGAAATAAATTTATTTATATATCAGCCCGGTATTAAACTGTCCCACTGCTGGGCACGATCTTCTTTTCAGTGTGAGAAGGGTTAGGCCATAGTCCACCACGCTGGCCCAGTGCGGGTTGGCGGACTTCACATTTAAATCAATTCGCACATAACTACGAAAAGTGAGCGAGGCGCGCCTTGGTACCGAATTCGAGATCTCTGCGTGATAGTCCAACGGTCTTCCACTAGGCTATCGCCGTTGTCAATGCCGCTGTTTTAAAATCATTACTTAAGACTATCTCATAAGCAGTAACTCAACGACCCCGATCTAATTAATAGATACGGCAAAAAGAAAGACTATACGAATGTATAGGTCTCTACATGTATCTTAACTACTGTCTGTAATAATATATCGATCTCAGTACATCACGTGACATGATCATTCTCGAGAAACTTAATACCTTTAGCATAAATATGATAAATATAGTCATGCCTATAGACAGTAGGCATGTCTATATTTACAAGCCAGAGGCAATGAATGTAGGTACCTACTACCTTTTTTTTTTTTTTTTTTTTTTTTTGCTACCCAGGAAAAATGCTTCATGCACTACCCGCCGGCTAGGGGACGGCACCGGCGGGGCGTGTGGGACTCCCAGCAAGAAGACGCGCTGGTATACCCACTAAAAAACCTGGGGTGTTCCCTCTCTCACCCAATGGGGGGGGCCAGTTGGGAACTTAAAAGCTTCAACCATAGCAGGCCCCCCCGTGTGGGTGCCGGCCGGGTCATTTTTTTCGGACCCGACCACCTCTCGTCCCCAGGGGAGAGCCTGACTGCTCTCCCCTATCGACATCAGAAAGGCGCGCGGGAACACCGCGCGCGCCCTCTCGGGGCTTTTAGTTTACGGGTGGCAGGGTCCCCTGAGGCCCCGCCACCCGGAGCCCCTAGGTGAGGGGCAGGAGAGCGACATAAGCGCGTCTCCTGCGCCCCCTCCTCCGGCGGCGGACGTCCGGGGCGTAAGGATCGTCCTCACGCCCCCGCTCCGCCGCCTCCTTCTGCGAGATGACAGTCTCGCAGAAGGAACTCATTGCGCCCCAGCACCTGTCGTCGCCGACCATCTTGGATATGACGGTCGGCAACGAGAGGTCGGGGCCAATCACTGTGACCAGGGCACAGCGCTCCGTGGCCCACGCCGGGCACTCCTCCAGCGTGTGCTGCGCCGTGTCCCGGTCACACACCTCACAATGGTGACATCTGGTTGTCGGCTCCCTACCGGCTATCTTGCAGAGGTACTCTCCGAAACACCCGTGTCCGGAGAGCACCTGAGTAAGCCGGTAGGTGAGCGGTCCGCGCCGTCTGTCCGCCCATTCTCTTAGTACTGAACGGACAGCCTCGACTGTCCTCACCCCGTAGCGGGGCTGGGCCAGTCGCTCATTCCACCTGGCCTCCAGGACCAGTCGAGCCTGGGACCTTCGCGTCTCCAGCTCCCTGTGCGTGGGCTCCTCGCCATGGAGGCGGAGGTCAGCGCGCCAGTAATACACTGACGCTTGGACCTCCGCCTCCAAATCCCAGGGTGGCGATGCCGCCAAAACGCACGCCGCCTCATAGGAGACGGTGCGGCACGCCCGCGACACCCTGATCGCCATCGCCCTCTGAGGTCTCCTTAGGAGGGCGACGTTTCGGCGATTCAGGGCGCCATCGCCAGCCCAAATGGGCGACCCATAAAGGGCCATCGACCGCACCACCCCCAAATAGAGGCGGCGGCAGATGACACTCGGCCCCCCGATATTCGGCAGCAGAGAGCAAAGCGCTCCCGCCGCCGACATCAGCCGGGGGGCCAGGCGGCTAAAATGGACGCGAAAGTTCCAGCGGCCGTCGAGGTGGAGCCCCAAGTATTTCATACTCGGCTCCACCCCGATGCGGACCCCTCCAACTATGATGTGGAGGTACCTACTACCTACATTCATCGCCCCTGGCTTACAGTGAATAACCTTGTTGCCTAATTATGTACAGTTGATTCAAATTATTATCATATTGTATTGTCACTAAATTAAATAAAAAAATATTAATATTCATTCGTAATATTGTGGCTCAGAAAACAATATAGGTGGTATATTACTTGCTTAGTACAAAAAACTATAACTTATTCTTCTTCTTTTTTTAAATCTTTATTTATTATAGAGTTTTTAATCACAAAGATTAAGTCACCCTCGAGGAGACACTTATTATTAATCACCTTCTACGTTTTATACAAAGATTCACTAATTTTATTAACATCCCAGCTTCCTCTGATAACGGAAAAGTTAGAATGTCATTACATTTACCGATCATATATAAATTAATGTTGTATTTTTTTTTTAATTCTATTCTTGCTGCCTCGTTCCGAACGCACTCCATCAAAATATGATACACATCATCTACTATGTCACATTCGGTACAATTTGGTGAACTTGTTTTACCCATTAGATGAGCAAATCTATTTAATGGAATGTGGCCGGAGCGAAGCCTCATCAATGTTACTATGTTACTTCTAGACATATCCGATCCCTCAAACCAGGGTAACTTTCTTATGTGAGGTTGAATTGTATGATACCATATGCCCTTAGTGAGTGACCTCTCATCGAAATATTGTTGCCAGTTCGCCCTACATTTTTCGTTGATCAAATACAGAATGTCAGTATAATAAAACCATTCTAAAGCTGTACCATCCACGAGGGCTTCTTTGGCTAGCCGATCTGCTTGTTCATTGCCAAACAAACCAACGTGAGATGGAATCCACTGAAGCGTAACACGTTTATCTGAATTTAACAATTGATCAAGTGACTTCAATATGTTATATGCAATGGGTGCGCCACGAAATTTTGTTGTACAACGACTCAAATGTTGGAGAGCACTTTTCGAATCTGTTAAAATAACGAAGTTACCTTTCCCCAAAGATTCAACGTAGGAAGTAGCCTCTGCAATTGCTATAAGCTCTGTGTACATTATGGATACATTGACATTAAGTTTAATTTTGACGGAACCACTCGTTTGAGGATCGAAAATGGCTAAACCCGAAACATTATTATCTTTGGAAAGTTTACACGGATGGATCCGTGTAAATTTTATAATAATTAAAGTATTTATCATCTAAATAATTATCGCATAATGTTTTAATTACATATGGATCGTAGCTATTTTTCGGTTTGCTAATGACCTCAATACAAGATTTTATATTCGATATTTCCACACTGCTAACCCACTTATTTAGCGAGTACATTTCGTTTTTGGGGCTATGGTATATAGACAAAGTGTTGTAATGTTCGTGAATTTGAATTAAAACTGGCTTTACTCTATTTCTCCATAGTACATTTTCAAAAGAACTTAAATTATTTAATAAACTTAATATTTTATCATTACAAGACTTTGTCTTTGTCCAATATTTACCGGCAAGATAAAACCTACGCACACTTAATGGTTGCAAATGAAGTTCAAACTCCATGACGTGTATTGCAGTACTTCGTATAAAGCCCCCAATAACACGCATGCACTGGTTTTGTATCCTATCTAGTTTGCTTATATGAGTCTTACAACTATTATCGTAAATAAAGCATGCGTACTCTAGCCTACTACGTACACAAGCTATGTACAGACGTCTGAGACTGCGAGGATGCATTCCCCAGCCAGGTCCAGCTAGTATTTTAAACACGTTTTGTACTTTGGCCATCTTTTCCTTAAGCTCATTAGCCTGTTTACCCCAACGTAATGCTTTATCTAACCAAAAACCTAAATATTTAAAATTACCTACAACTTCTAATTTAGTATTCATAATCGAGATATTCACGGATTTCTTGAAAAAGTATTGGTAAAAATACATATTTTACTTTTGAGTGGAGATATAGTGAGACCAATTTTTTGAAGATTGTGTTCTAATTTATTTAGTGCTATTTGCAAATCGTGACAACTTTCCTCTGTATTACTGCAGCTTACATAAAGCACAAAATCATCGCGTACTGCGAGATGTTCACGTTAATAATATCTTTACAGATGTTAGAGGTCACAATATTAAAAAGGAGGAGAGAAAAAGGATCGCCTTGCGCCAGCCCACGCTGTGTGTGTCGATAAACACTAATCCTATCTAAATGTATGCTTAACTTCCTCTCTTTCAAAATAGCCCATAGATATCGGCATATCTGAAAGCCTGCGCCTATTTTGTCCAAATGATCTAACAAATAACTGATATTAACATTGTTGTACGCATTATCAACATCTATGAAACAAGCTATCGTAGACTTTCTTTGTAAGAAACCCAGTTGAATGTGTGAAACTAAAGTAGTTATATTATCCAAGGTGGAGTGCCCTTTTCTAAAACCGGTAGTATTGGGTGACAAAATATTATTTCTCTCCACAAACCACTCTAATCTATTGATTAGTATGCTGTGAAAAATTTTACACACACAGGAAATCATGGAAATTGGTCGAAGGGCTGAAGTAGATTGACTGTTGCGCCCTGGTTTTGGAATTGGAACAACAGTAATCTCACGCCACTGTGTCGGAACAAAGCTATAATTATAAAAATCGTTATAAAAAGCTGTTAAAATATATTTACCATTGTCTGGAAGATTTGACAACATTGAATATGATATTTGATCATTTCCTGGGGAAGTATCTTTATGTTTCATAGCGTGATCTACCTTCTGTGTCAGTATTTTGGCCTCCAACCCAATGTTTTTAGATGTAAAAACTGGGTCAGCTATGCAAGAATAATCAGGTGTCAAGCTTTGAAGAAGCTGGTAGGCGCTATCTTCGTTAATATTAGCATGGGAGACCCGTAATCCTTTAAACCACTTGAACTTACGCCAAAATTCGCTTTGAGATGTGGAGCTAATAATTGAAGAGCAATCAATATTCATGCCATGATTTTGCTTTTTCATGGCGTATAAGTTTTTAAACTGCACTTATTTTATCCTGTAAAATTGTTAAATTCTCTGGGGTAGGATTACGGCGAAATTTTGAAAGAGCCAAACGACGTTCGGCTGCGATTTTAGATATAGATGCATTCCAATAGGGTATTGAAGCAAATTTTGAATTGGGATTAGGATTTATTTTAATGTTCAGGATATGATTATCTGCAGCTACGTTAATATATTCAACAAAGTATCATATGCCTGTTGAAGGTCATCTGATATCGAAAATCCATCAAAAGCCTTATCTAATTGAGTTCTATATGCAGAACAATTTGCTTTCCTAAAATTTCTTCTAAATTTTGTTGGTTGATCACTATCTAAATATGAGGTAATTTTAATAATGAGATGATCAGATCCTAAGTTTTCATTAAGAGTAAACCAGTTGAATTTTAAAGCAATGTCAGAAGTAACACAAGTTATGTCAGGTGAAGACTGCTGTAATATGTTATTTACCAACTTAATTCGAGTAGGTTCACCGTTATTTAGTGTAATAAATGCATTATCAATTAGTGCATCGAAAATTTGTGACCCTCTCCGGTCAGTCTTACAAGACCAATTCGGATGGTGCCCGTTTAAAACACCAACTACTAAAGATTTTCGATTTAAGGTAGAAAATAAAGTATCCCTATCCCGTTGATTAGGGCGAGCTGATGGCGCACAATACATAGAAAAAAGATGCCTAATTTGGTCACAATTGTGTATTCTAATTCCTATTACTTCAATACTAGAAAATGTAGTGACTAAGTCAAGCAAACTAGATTTAATAGATTTGTGAACTAAAATTGCAACTCCCCCATAGCCATCATCCCTATCTTTTCGGTAAACATTGTAACCATTTAGAGCAGCAATGTGAATATTTTCTTGAAATAAGAACTGTTCCAATGCAATCAATTTCAGTTTTAAGCTTTGAGCATTCCACTGGATAATATTCAGCCGGACTAAGTTTTTATTGGTATTAACCATTGTTGCAAAGATAATCTAAAACAGTCTGCAATATAGGCCACTCAGGAATCTTATCTGCTATCAATAATATAATCGACTCTATGAAGCACTTGACAGCCATCTTCACTTTAATTTGTAGTGTTGCACCTCTCAGAAATAAAATCTCCTTTAAACGTTCCCACAGTTCTCGGAAATGGACAGTTCTATTCTTAGTTTCTTCATCAGGACGGTTTTCTGATGGAAGATCTGGTGGATCTGGCGATAAGTTCCACTCGGGCTCTTCCGACCACACGTATGGTGAAGGAGGTCTACGCTGATTGGTCTTATGCGAAGTACGTACATTTTCACGGACGGTCCCTTTAATCTTTGTTACCTCTGCAAATGTTGGTTTATCACTAAATATCTGAGGACAAGACTCAACCTGCTTAGTAGCCAGGACTTTTATGTCGTCTAAATGTTGTATCCTTTCTTGACGCTGTTCTAAATCAGGGGCCACATACATAGTTAATGCCCTTCTGTATGTGCAATTATACTCGGCCATAATTTCTCTCAGTTGCTTCTCTTTAACATAAGCTGGACAAGTACTTGCAAGTGCCATATGTCGTCCATTACAGTTTACACATTTAAATTTGGTTGTTTCGCAAAGATCATGTTCGGAGCTTGCGCATTTTGGGCAAGTCTTTTTATTTGCAGTGCACCTTTTTGTGTTGTGGCCGATTTTCGAGCATTTTGAACATAGTGACACCGGAAATACGTAAGGGTCAACTCTAATGCGTAACCCGTCTACGGTAATATATCCTGGAATAATCGATCCCTTGAAGCATAGTCGTACTGCTTCACTGGCTGTCCATCCACTTTGTACCGCGCCGCTGCGACGGTTAAGACGGTAAACAGAAAGTAGTATAGCATCATTAGGACACGTAATATTTTTCAATATTTCTTTGTCATCCATGTCGATATCTACATTTTTGTATAACGCCATATGACATTTTTATCTCCATAGCACGATTGATCCTCCATTCTTTTTCTTTAAGTTCCTGACTATTCTCCAACTTGTAGGCACTAGCTTCATCCTTTAAATCAACCCGAACTTTGTATTCAGTCAGAAACTTAACTTTTTCAATGCCGTCCAAGTCAAGAGACTTAACCTTTTGACCGCCACAGTCATGTATACACGACAAAGAAAAATGTGTCCAGCACGCCACGGTCACGACTACATGACAAATTAAAGGATGAAATCGTAGCTTGGCGCCGAGAGCACGCTTTTACTTTTTTGACGTGGCGGTCAAAGGGTTAAATATCTTTACCAGTCCAAATAATTTAGGTAGCTTTTTGTTACACGAAATGTATATTTCAATTAATTCATTTTTTAATTTTAACCTCTTTCCTTTTCCTCCTGTTACTTCCCACTCCTGATCATATTCTTCTCTTTCTCTCTTACTTCTCAACGGCTCTTCTATCAGCACTTCCATACTTGATGAATCTTCCCGATGGTGTTGTACTATATCATTCGTAAATGTTTCTAATTCATTCAGACTGGCATCATTACGTTTCATTTCCCTATCTTCAGGACCCGAGTAGATAGGGTTTCGGGGGGAAAACTACGGGTCTCCTCCTTTGGACCAGGGTACTGCGGGGTCAGGAAGCCCACTGCGCCTCGAAAGGCGTGTTCTATCGACCGCTGACTAGAGTGCGCGGTGCCTGACATTGGTGTTGGACTCGCAGGGGTATGTGGTTGGCCGCTGAGGACGACATGTTCGTTTGCTCGGCAAGCACGTTGCGTTCGAGCGTCGGACTCAGACGCGGCCAGTGCGAACCAGTCGGTCGCATGAGGCACGGAGTTGCCTTTAGCGAAGTGGCAGTGCGGTTTCACTGCCGCAACGCATCTCGGGAGCTTGCCTGCTCAGCAAGTAAGAGTGACTCGGGCCACACCCGGCTTGTAGGCCTATTTGGGTAGGCATACGGATGTATGTCGGGAAGTGAGCGTGCCTTACACAGCTCCGGTACCATACTGGAGATATGGGAGGCGGCTTCTACGTCGGCTTCAGCGAGGTTATCGTTAGCAACTTCTTGAGTTGCGAGTAGTGAGCGGCTTTATTGCTCCGGTACCTATCTGGAGAATAAGTAGTGTCACTTGGGCACGAGGTAGCTCGCTTACGAGAACCGGATCTCTGAGGTTAGGGTGGAGAGTCGGGATTTGGGGACAAGACCTGTCTATAACTGGTCTCGGAAGGTGCTCTCGGGCACTGGAAGGTACAGCGGCTCCTCTAATATAACCTAACGGTTGGTGTAGGGGAACGCTATATCATAATTCATAAACTGGGATAGTCGTAGAGGAAGGGGATGGCATCATTACGCGTCGAAACAAACTTGTTTACGTTCTAAACTTTAATATCATCCATTATATTTGTATAGATTGAGATACATTGTTATCAGTAGCTCGGCCGGCCGGTAGGTACCTGAGCCGAGCGGAATGCACACGTGCGTCGAGAACAAAAGAAATAGACCCGCGCGGTAAAAGCTAATACTAATTAATAAAACGCGATCACCTCGTACGAGTGCCGTAACAAGACTGTATAACTTATTCTTATTTTTATATTAATTTATTAGTTTATTTGCATCAAATGTGTGTGAAGTTTATAATAGGTACAGACACTTCGCCAAATCATTGTATTCAAATTTTAAAGATGTTTTCTGCAATGTCACTAAACCGTATCCGCATCAAGTTATTGCACAAAAATAAACTCGTTAATATTCACAAATTTAATTACTTGTGGTCGGTTCTCACAGGCAATGCACTACCTACAAGTTATTAAAGCATTAGAGTTTTCTTCCGATAACTACCTGATTGCCTGGGATCTTTAACAAAATAGGTATAATAACAACCGTTTACTTGTTCATAACCACATCAAGGCTATATTTACGGCTCAATCAATCAGCAAAGAGTCAGCAGCGCAAATTCATAAACTAATTGACGCCATTTTTCGACACATTCGTGCATTAAAAACGCTAGGCGAACCCTCCGATACGTGGGATACCCTAATTAGTTACATAATGGTCTCCAAGTTAGATTGGTCAACCGAGCGTGAATGAAAGCTTCACAAAAGCACTGTCACGAATGCGTCCTCTGATAAAAAGTTTTCATTGTCTGATTTAATGACATTTCTTCAAGATAGAGCTGATTTTCTAGAAACGGTTAGACCATATCCAAACAAACAACAAACTCACATACCCAGCACACTCAAAATACTAACACAAAAAAATCGTCGTTCGTAAAATCACACAGTCATGTCATCAGTGTCATCACTCATCAGTCATCACACACACAAAAACAATAACAAACCCTCTACCTCATCCACGCAACGTTATAAATGCAGTATGTGCAACTCAAACCATACTTTGTATTCTTGTTAGGGTTTCCTTGGTTTATCGCCTAAAGATAAACTAAAACTAATTGAGGAGAAAAAGTTGTGTACTAATTATTTGCGCGGTGGTCACGCAATTACCGAATGTTGGTACGGGCCGCAACCATTGTAACAAGAAGCACAATACGTTACTACACAGTGAACTTGTCGAAGTGGTTGCATCAACTAAGATAGCACACACTACACGAACATCTCCTCATCCAGAACCCAGCACAAGCACGGGCATCACGCACACACACGTAACAGAAACTGCATTTTTCAAAACTCACACATGTTACGATATAGATAATAATACAAACACGCATTATTTCAATAATCAAGTACTTATTATTATCGACTGCATTAGTTGAGATCGCGGATAAAGATAATAACTAACACACAAGCCGGGCTCTTCTCGACAGCGGAAGCCAACATTGTTTCGTTTCCGAAACATTATGTAACACTCTAAACGTTCCAAAGATATAGTCCACTGTCGAGTTATAGGTGTAGGTAACTCCATAGCGAAATCCACACAATCATGCAGACTCAATGAGCGATCCAAAACAAGCCCATATCATACGTATTTTAATTGCTTAGCTTCTCGCATTACGTCACAGTTACTATCACTAGGTTTTAATCATAAAATTGAAATACCAGATAACGAACAACTCTCGATTTTATTTATCGTACGAAATACATTTACTTATACATACATACATACATGCACAAATTCACGCCTGTTTCCCAGAGGGGCAGGCAGAGACTACGGATTTCCATTTGCTACGATCCTGACACACTTCTCTGGCTTCATTCACTTTCATAACATTCCTCATACACGCTCGCCGGTTTAAGGTGCTCTTAACCTGGCCTTTATCCAGAACGTCTCCGATCTGATCAGGAAACGTTCGCCTAGGTCTTCCCTTTGCGACTGTTCCATTCACACTAGCCTTATAAACTTTCTTAGTCAGTCTGTTCTCGTCCATTCTTTCTACATGCCCAAACCAACTTAACTCTCTCTAATCACTAACACTTATTAATTATGACTCTAAATTTGGATTTACTGCCACATTCGCAAAGCAAGGGCGTAGAATCGGCGAGAAGAACGGTCAAGGAACTCCCAGCCACTGTTTTAGTCGCCATTTTTTTATAACTTTACAAAAATGAATGTGTAAGGAGCTGCGACTAATATTACATTTATGTGCTACTAAACTCTACCGATTGTTAAAATAATAAAGTTTGTATTATGAAACTTACTGCAGTAGCAAAGAAAATGAAATAGGAGCATCCACTTACTTGTACATCTAAACAAAGTATTGAGAACAAGACGCAACCACATTTAGTCCAGCAAGATTATAACGATTTTATGAAACATTAAAGAGAAAATACTGATGAACGTATCATGGCCACGAGTTGTTCCCATTGCACATTATGATTTTTATTAGTTAGATATAATTTGACGTAGTAGCAATAAGTGGTAAAATATACATAAAAATCAAAATGTTGTAGAACTCCAGTAATTTGCCTTCCATTTTTGTAGACCAAAATTCGTCGTTTCTAACATTTTTTTAGTTATAAACGACAATCAGGTTCTGTCCACACCGCAAACAGGCATACATTACTTTTACTGAAAATACACAAATCTACGTTATTCAGCTAGACCTGATATGATACCACTAATAAACGCGAAATTGAAGAACCTACCCCTTACCTAATGTGTAGCTAGCCTTGAATTTGGAAGTACCAGTCATGGTCGTATTGATCGAGACATCAATTTTCCAAAATTAAATTTATTTTTCTGCTGTGGCACGTTCAGCTTCCATATTACGCGCCGAATATGGGCATTTAATTTCGAAGATCCCGTCTTAAAACAAACAGTCCAGGTAAGCTACCAAAAAAAAAATTTTTCGTCTATAAACATCGATCAAATCGATGTCTATAAATAGCCCACACCTATTGATGACAATTCCTTCTTGTATTTCAAGCTGCTTGATAGCTGTTGATTCATTGTTCTTACCATACTCGATAGCTGGCACGCTATTTAAAGAATATGAATACTAAAGACTTCTCACGAGAGGCGCAGAACCGATACCGCAACGCCTCTTACAGACCTAAAAAATAGATTAGTGTTAATTATATATACACTCTTATCCGTAACTTCGTAACGTGATTGAATATTTAATATGCCGAAGTTTGACAGTAATAATAACAGAGAAAAATAATATAGGTGCAAGAATACATTTTTAAAGAATATTTTCGAACTTTAACTGAGATACGTGCCTTACTGAAAGATGAGGCCGTCAATAAGCATCTTCGTAGCTCCAACCATAGCATACTTACAATCAACACATACTTCAAGCCGCCAACGAAGATAAGTCAATTGTTACCATCCGTCAAGTGCCAATTACCTTTACAAGATGCAGGGGTCTATAAAATAGATTGTGACTGTGGACTCTCATACATTGGTCAAACCAAGAGAAGCATAGGCACCCGCATAAAAGAACACATAGCTGATGTAAAACACAAACGCTCGTTGAAGTCTGCTGTGTGTGAACATGTACAACAGAGGACCAACCACTACCTGAGATTTGACAAACCACAGATTCTCGCTAAAGAACACCGATTCCTACCAAGGATGCTTCGCGAGGCTATTGAAATCAAAAAACAACCTAATTTCAATAGAGAAGACGGTTAGAATATACCACCAGCTTGGGATCCAGTACTTCAAATAGTCAAACCCAAGAAGAAACAAACCACAGCTAGACTTCATGACACTTTGAGCTCATTCTGCGTAAATAGAAACACCAATGACTAAATTATGTTCGAGTACTTTGAAATAACTACACTAGGACATTGAGACAACTACCATCTTAGTCTCCCCGTGACCATGGCTGCTGAAATGCAACCGAAACGTCGGGGAAAGTGTAAACCTAAATATAAATAGTTTTAATAGTTTAAATAATTTTATTAGCTTATAAATTAGTAAAATTCAATAGTAGTAGTAGTGTAACAGTTTCAAAATTATTTAATACAGTGATAAATAAACAACGCGACAAAATCCGTATATAGTAGTTTAATTTCAATGAATAACATTCGCGTAAACAGAAGACAATATAATTTGTTTCTATTATATTTGTGTTTACTAACTTCAGCCCGCGGCTTCGCCATCGTGATATGGCAACAAATTTTACACCTAAACTTTCATCATGAGTTACTCTGTCTATTGGTGAAAACCACATGAAAATCCGTTCAGTAAACTTAAAAGTAAAGTTTTTGAATTTATTGCGCAGGTACTGAGACGGTGGGGGACTTTATTTGATAATATTTAGTGATTTGAACACAAATGTAATATTAGTACGTACAAATAGTATATTGTAAAGGCGCAGGGTTACATCGGTTTCGGTCAAACTGTAAAACCGTTAAACATCTTACGATACAACATTTATTAAAAATATTAGGCACCTACAAGGCTAAGCGACAGCTACAGTAGAGATCGTTTAATATTTATTCTAGGTATGGCTTGAGTGAACCCTATTTTTTGTTTTAGATCTATATTTCCAAACAAGAGAAGAAAAGTGTAGAAATAAAAGACCAGCAGTAAAAAAAGATATGAAAGAATCAGAAATAATGAAGAATTATGGAAAGAAAAGCAAGAAAAATTTACTAAACAATCACAAATCTAAACATAAAAAAACTACACATCAAAAATCAATGGATGAAATGAAATCTAGAGACAAAATATTACAGTAAAAGAGATAAAGAAGGAATTATAAGGCATATTACCTTAGAAAGAAACAAGAAGAAGCACAGTGGTACATTTGAAGTTATGAGTAATTTTGTCATCTAGTGTTGCTGTGTTGATATGTACCTTACAAAATGAGGCGAGGCGCGTCTTGAAGCACAGCGGTACATTTGGAGTTACTCGTATGAGTATTTATGTCATCTACAACCTTACAAAGTGTGATTTACGTAAAACTAACCACAAAGTATAAGAAGCGAATGTCATAGTAGGACAATTGATAATATTTTCGTAACATTTAAAACAACGTGTCGAATGTTACTTGTTTGTGCAAAGCAACTAAAAGCACCTTACATATTTATTACTTATTTGATTAAATATTTTATTTGACTAAATAGGCAATAACATAAGTTGATTTTAGAGAAGGTGCGATTTATTTAAAGAATAATTAATAGTAAATTAAAAAAGTTTTATTATTTGCGAGCCTCCGAAGGCATAAAAGTGGCTACTATGCATACCTAGCCATAGATTTAAATAATAAACAACAGTAACAAAACTCTAATAATACAAATTAAATGCTTTAAAACCATAAAATATATGCAATCAAACAAACTTTTCGAAGCATAAAAAGTCGACGAAAGTGAACGAAAGCGTTATATCGTTGTCGCACTCGGTGACGTTTAAAATTGGTGAATAAAAAGATGTACTATTAAAGTCAAGCATGTGACGCGTTCTCTCTCACTCACTCTACGCTCATGTCATACGCGACGAACACGACATAAAATTTGAAGCGGTACATGAAAACATTTTGAGCCGCTCTTACATTAGTACGTCTTGGACGGGACAAATGTCATGCCTCTTGTAAGTCCTACTCAACACTACGCGCAAATCACTTTCACATGCGGTCGCGACCCCACCGAGGTTTCGGCCTGCCATATGAAACGGCAGGCCACTACACGACAAGACTTACCCTATGGTCACTTTACACTTAATCCCTACTGTCTCCACCCTAGAGGGGAGACGGACTCGACACAGAGACGCGCGTGGGATCACGCACGCCGCCTCGCTCGGACCTGGTGCTGAACGGATGGCGGGCAAACCCACAAAGCCCACCAACCCCAGGTCAAAACTTAGGGTGGCTGGAGGTCATCTCATGCTTTACGGCGCCCGGCTCTGCGGTTGGGGAGAGGGTTTAAGCGATCCCTCTCCCGCTCCGCCGCCTCCTTGACACAACCGAAAGACTGAGGCGAACAAGACAACTTATATTATATCAGTGAATTTAGCACTGACTCGCTGCTTGTCACTTTGCTAATAAAATCTTTTATCATTTCTTTCTTTTTAAATATACTCCCGCTCTATGAATAAAATTTTGTGTATGGCGGGAGACTTTACAAACACTCAAACAACTGGTTGTGCTTGTATTATTGTGTTTCGTCAGAATTGGTTGTTACAAGGACTCGGTAATTTGTGATCTATCTACTACGAGATCTACCTAAAAGATCAGTTATGGTTTATAAATTTCAAAAAATACACCGCGCGGTTTAATTCGTTGTAGAATCTTCAGCAAAATTGAGGTTGGTAGATTTTCTATTTAACCACTTTCCAGTGTCTGTGACTAATCTGTGTTGGGGTTTTATTATTATTTATGGTAAAACTAGCTTTTGCCCCCAGCTGCACTCGTTCGGTAACATTACTTTTCTAGATAAAAGGTACGCTATGTCCCTTTTTGTACCTCTGACTACATGTATGCGAATTTCATGATGATAAGTCGAGCAGTTAAGACGTAAAAGCGTAACAAACAAACAAAATCACTCAGTATTTATAACTTTGTTAGGATAACAACAAATACTAGAACGCATCATTTCCATTTCCTTAAAGTACAATGGATGTCTACAAGCGATACCGTTGTACTGTTTCAAACTATAGATAGCGGACGCAGCGGACTGTACTGGCATGACCCAGATTCATTTGATATCTGCAACCGTACATTTTATCAGCAATATTATGTTTTTGTAAAATACCTACTAGTTATTGCCTTCGACATCCTAATGTAAGTTTAGGGATGCGAGAAAGCAAAAGTATGAGATCGTGTAAAATAAGTGACATTATTTGTATTTCCTCGGTGGTAAAAATGAAGAAGAAATTGAAAGAAGAGTGAATTTAGGAAATGAAGTAAATATCATATTCTTTTATGAGCAACTCCGGAAAGTTACTCAAAAGCATGATTAGCTATAATATATACATATGTCGCATCCGGTCAACTATCAATGAACGGAAGGCACAAAATGACTATGTGACTTCCGTTCAACTGTTAACGAACGGAAAGGCGCCAAACGACTACGTGACTTCCGGCGTGCCTTGACGGAGTCGTGCGTGGCACGATCGAGCTCACTTGTGATTAGACGCTTGACGGAGCAACACACGGAACTGTCATTCCGCTTCGTGACAGATTGAATTAGAAAAATTTAAAGTATAGTGATTATTGTGTCTCAGTAACGGAATAAAAGTGTTCCTATAATTACTACACCGCGTTTTGTTTGAACGATAGCAAGCCCACATAATGTCCGAAAATAACGGCCAACACAAAGCGCTTCCGACACACACACACACACACATATATATATATAAATATATGAAAGACCTCAATGTAAAACAGATGCAATGGTAGTAAGAGCCTTGAAAGCACTTATACGCTCCGTGTCTTTATAAAATAAAGAAAAGTATCAAAAGAGAGCGCCATACACATTAACAGTTTACGAAATTTGATATCAGAACCATCACCGTGCGGGCAAATATGAATATTGAGATGCTCCTGCACTTATGGCCATTGACTGTACAAGTGTACATTAATGCAATGCGTAAAGGTTATTCCGCGTTCGGTCTTAATCTATTTTTTTTAAATTGATTTTTAGTTATAATTTGAAGTCTATTTGTAATTGCAATATGTATGTAATTTTGCTACGTTACCCCTTACGCTCTGTATAATTATGTATCTGTTTATGGACTTTTCTTATAAATTATAAAGACTACCTACTCGTAATTAAACTACCGCCATATAAAACGTCTGTTCGGGGTAGGGGTAAGATTAAGATAAACTAGGATGAAAGATTAAAAAGATCACTGTATTTCAGTACTACAAAGAGGTGAATTAATTCTAAAGGTAATGAGTCGCGCACGGTATGGATACAAATTGCGTACTAAACTAATTTTATATAATGAATAAATGATCGAGCGATACGTTGCGGTGGCGCAAGTATGCTGACACGACTTTATAGCTACCTAATAACCTATTGTACGGAGATTGACCCGTACAACGTCATCGAAGGAAAGAAAGGCAGAAAAGTGGTGTACATCTCATTTGATTTGATTGAATTTAATAATTATTATTAGATACGTCAAGAAAAACCTCAGACTTGTAAAGATAAAATATTTATGACGTGAAAAACAAAAAGAAATGAAATTTTAGAATTCGTTTTTGTTCATCATAATTATATTTGATTAATTGATTATAATTAAAACACGGGTTGTGAAAATGTGCTGCTAATTTTTTATTTTACCCTGATATATTCTGAAGATCCTATTGGCGGGAGATTCGCACTAAGGTGGACACGCGGCCATGGCCGTGAACCCGTAAATGTGTGTGTGCAAAAGCTCCTCTGTTTATAATTAACTAATTCATTATTAAAATATAAAAACCTGCCGATAATTTTAATAGATAAACTTATTTTAATTTTATTAATATATCAATTATTTTTAATTATTAATTACAATTAAATATATACGGCCGTTTAGCGAAACCCGTAACCGCTCTTACCGGAATTGCCCTTGCTGAGTTTAAGAGTCGTAGTACCTGTGGCAGCTACACAGGAAGCCCACCTAGTGAGCCAGCAAATCATCGTCTGCCATGCCGATTTTGTACTCCCACAGTACAAAAGCGGCATACACCAGTACAAAACAACAGTACAAAATCATGATATAGTACACTATGGCAGTGTGTGGTTAAATGTCATGGACGCACGCCAGTTATGTGTATAATTTAAATAAAATCCAGCCCATCAAACGAATTTATTCATAACCCATTTCTACTAAATTCCATAACCGAAAACGCATACCTTTGAACTTTTGAGCTGGCATTTTATTTAGATCCACTGAATTGCATTATTACACGTTGGACTGGCTAATAGAGATATATTTTGATACGTGTACAATTAAACTTTTTTATGTTACTGGCTGTTGTATGTATATGTTTAAAAAGTATAGGCAAGTATGTCTTATCAGAATTATAAGTATTTAGTTTGGTTATAATATAAATGTTGACTATTTTATTATTACACTAGATTTTGGCCGCGGCTTCGCAGTCCTTAATGTAGATTTTGTCAACAAATTTGTAAACCTCGGCATCAGTACCTTATTCCTTTTTTCCTCGATGGCGTAGTGGATAGTGTAACTGACTGCCACGCCTAAGGTCGCGGGGTCGATTCCCGCACAAGTCAAACATTTGTGCGCATGAACATGGATGTTTGTCTTGGACTGGGTGTTTCTTTGTATAATATGTAAGTATTTACAAAAAAAGGATATATATGTATGTTAGTCCATTGTCTAGTACCCATAGTACAAGCTCTGCTTAGTTTGGGCTTGATAGTGCTGTGTGTATGTGATAGAATATATTATTATGTATATCACTGACAACGTGTATGCTACATAATATTGTCTTCTGTTTACGCGAATGTTATTAATTGAAATTAAACTACTATATACGGATTTTATCGTGTTGTTTATTTATCACTGTATTACATAATTTTGAAACTATTACTTTAATTAATTTAATTAGTAAAATTCAAAAGTAGTAGTAGTAGTACTACTACTATTCCCAGTGTGGGCAAACAACCTGACGGCCCGTAACATCACGGCGCTTCGTGCTCCACAGCGCGCCATGGCCGTCAGGTTGATTAGAGGTTACCGCACGATCTCGTTCGAGGCTGCGAGCCTCCTCGCCGGATCGATGCCATGGGACCTGGAAGCGGCGCTCCTGGCGTCGCTCTATCGTTGGCGCCAGGAGGCGCTAGCTCGGGGCGAGGGACCGGGTTTTGCCCCAATCAAGGCGGCAAGGTCCGAGCTCCGCCAGGTCCTAGTGGCTAATTGGAAGGAGCGACTTGTGCACCCTAGTGCCGGGCACGCCACGATCGTGGCGGTAAGTCCCGTTTTTGAGGAGTGGCTGGAGAGGCGGCATGGCGCCCTCACCTTCCGGCTGACACAGGTTCTGACTGGCCACGGTTGTTTTGGCCGGTTCCTGTGTCGTATGCGCCGGCAAGAGACGCCCGGTTGTCACCACTGCGGCGACTGCCGCGACGTTGTAGAGGACACGGCGCTGCACACTTTGGCGGTTTGCCCCGCCTGGGCATCGCAGCGCCGTGAATTGATCGCGGCAGTCGGATCGCTTGCCCTCTCGCTCCCGGCCGTAGTTCAGTCTATGGTCCGGAGTGAGAGGTCGTGGAACGCCGTCGCCTCCTTTTGTGAGGAAGTAATTTCCATCAAGGAGGCGGCGGAGCGGGAGAGGGAGCGTTTAAACCCTCTCCCCAACCGCAGAGCCGGGCGCCGGAGGGCGCGAGACGACCTCCAGCCACCCTGAGGTTTGACCTGGGGGTGGCGGGCTTTGTGGGCCTGCCCGCCATCCGTTCAGCACCAGGTCCGAGAGGCGGCGTGCGTGTTCCCACGCGCGCCTCTGTTTCGAGTCCGTCTCCCCTCTTTTTAGAGGGGGGACAGTAGGGTTTACTAGTGGCGTTAAGAAGTGCCTATTATGGGTAGGTCTCTTTGTGTAGTGGCCTGCCGTTTCACACGGCGGGCCGTAACCTCGGCGGGGTCGCGACCGCATGCGAAAGCGATTCGCGCGGCCCCGTCGATAGTGGTTGTGTCGAGGAACACCGTGGTAGGTTTAGTCGGTATTCCGGGAGGTACTTTACTATTATTTCCATCTTTCTTTTACCCCGGCGAGTCCGACATAATCCCTCCGCCCGCCCCCGCGGAGGGATATGCGTCATTGCATTCCCCCACGTAAAAAAAAAAAAAAAAAAGTTCTACTACTATTGAATTTTACTAATTTATAAGCTAATAAAATTATTTAAACTATTAGGGTAAGGTTGCGATCATTGGACCAGCGCTTTGATCGAACGGACCACTTCAATATCTCGCGAACGATTCAATTTAAAAATCGTTTCTTACATCGGCCCGCTTGCTTTACGACCCCCCGCCCGGCCCCTGTACCGCCAGTGTCGTCGTGTTGTCGGCGCTGTTAATATAAGATTCTTGCGATATATATTACCATGTAAGTATAGTGCTAGTAAGTGTCACGTCAATGTTTTTTTATAAGATTGCATATTTATCGATGTAGCTAACTATTAAAATACCTACGTTCTTCAAAATCACTTCATTTCTATTTTAACTATTTTTTGAGTGAGGTACTAGCAAATTGCCATCAATGTACCACTGCATGGCTCTTTGATTGAACCGGTCCAATCATGGCGACTTTATTTAAATTGCCTATTTCATTTTTTTTTTTTACTTTAGAATGGCGAAAAGAGGGCAGTATTATACTTGGAATGAGACCAGTATGGATTTAGCGTTGTAAACTTTACATAAGGGTGAAGTAGGCTTAAACGAAGCAAGCAGGATTTACGGCGTGCCTAAAGCGACACTGAAAAGACGATACGATGACAAAAATACGAAAGCCAAAGGTTGCAGACAAATTGTTGGTTCAGTAGGAGATCTGACTCATATTCATATTCAGCAATCAACAGTTGCAACTCAAACCACAGTACCGAAATCAGCACAAACGCAAGATCGTCTCGTTGTTATGTCTAGCATTGAATCAAACACGGCAATTCTACAGCAGCCAGTTACTTCAGATATCCAGACACAATCAAGGGTCGCTTACACAGAATCCAGTTCACAGCCAGCCACGAGTGCTAGCTCCGAATTTCATATTGCAAGAATATCTCCAGATGCTAAGAAAGTAATTGAAGAGTTAAGACAAAGAAGTCGTAAACCGCAACGCGCTCTGGAGTTAACGGCATCGCCATACAAAAGAGAACTAAAAATAGCGAAGACTAAATCATCCAAACCGACACGACAGCCTAAAAGCAAAGGATTAAAGAAAACTGCAATTTCGAAAGACGTTCCAGAAGAAGAGTTGGAAAAATGGTTTTGTAAAATTTGTGTGCTTTGCTCAGTGGAAGATATGATACAATGTTTGTCATGTAAATGTTAGGTGCACGAGGAGTGTGCTTGTGTAAAAAAGGGGTTGAAGAAATATTTCTCTCCATCATGTCTTTAAAAAGCTGATCTCAAAAACGAGTTACTTCGTATTTAACTATTACTGTGATTTTCTTTAATAATTAATTAACCTTAAGAAACTTTCGGTTCCTAATAGAAGTATGTTGATTTATATTTTAAGTTTATTTTTAGATTAGTGTTTGTTCGGTTTTCTTATAGTTTTTGATGCCAAAAATACAAAGTTCATTAGAGTTCTATTAAAATATATTGGGAGAAATCCAGAAACTCATTTTATTTTTTGACTAAGGGTAAGGACAGTAGCTACCCTAAAAATTATGAGTATAAAAGCGATTTAAGTTTTAACTGTTACTATTGTTAAAATGTTAAATAAAAATGTGATTGTGAAAAATTGTTTTATTTTTGTGCATTCTAAAAATAATGTGTTTTTGTAGGCACCTTGAATGGACCAGTAGGCCAAAATTGCCTAGGTCCATTGATAGCGACTGTGTGGTCCAATCAAAGTTACACTGGTCCAAATAAGGCGACCCTATTATATTTACTTTTTGCTCTTTTGACGCTATAAACTTTATATTAAAAATCTAAAAAATTAGCTGCTGATACTTCAATAAAAGCTCTATTCATTTAACCAATTTCTATATACCCCATTGCTATAGTTAAGATTTTATGTCCGTTGAAAGTTAAGTGGTCCAATAGTGGCAACCTTACCCTAAATCTATTTATATTTAGGTATACACTTTCCCCAACGTTTCGGTTGCTTTTCAGCAGCCATGGTCACGGGGAGACTAAGATAGTAGTTGTCTCAATGTTCCAGTGTAGTTATTTTAAAGTACCCGATCATAATTTAATCATTGGTGTTACTACTTACGCAGAATGAACTCAAAGTATCATGAAGTCTAGCTGTGTTTTTATGATGATCGGTCGAGTACCTAGTTAAAATGCTATTTATAGCTAGTAGGTATTATTAGTACCTAGTACAGTCACTCCTGCTGTCAGCGCCAAAATGGTGAATATCATATTATGGAATAACTTTTACGGTTGGGACTTGGGATACATATTACATAGTCAGTCCAGGGAGTAATAACTAATAAAGACGTCGTGTTTGAAACGTTTATTTTTGGTTCTAATTTTTGTTTGCCGGAAGACAGCATTTGAGTTTGACAAAATAGGGTTGGAGTATAAATCTGCGTTCCGATACACGAGGGAATAAGACTATAAATGTGAAAACATTTTAGATATAAACAACGTCTTCTTTGTTAAACATATTTGACAAAGCAGTCGCACTGCACCAATATAATTATCTAATAAATTATTATAATATTAACCTAAACTGATACGTTCTACTAATAAATATTATGATAAAATGTTAAAAGACTGATGTTCAAAGTGACAATCTGTGATAACGCTCCGTTCCGTTCAACAGATTGAACATTTATAACATTCACAATTCGATTCATTTGACATAATTTGCTTGCGTTAGCGCGGCGCAGGAGTTGTTTCCTTCGCCCTCACTTCTGTAATAGTTATTTAATCTGCTGGGGCATAGTACAGCCCTGCCGGACAAAGTCTAACAGCTCACAACCTTGAGTTACTACAAAGAGGCAAGAAAATATCATGAATCCTTTTACCCAGGTATGAAATATCAATAATTTAAAAACGATATATGATTATTTGTTTTGTATTTTTAATGAATCCTGAAATTATTGATCGCTTGCTGCTTAAACATTTTTATATTCATACAATTGTATTTTTCATGATTTTAATAGATCTAATATGTGCTGTGATTAATTTGATTTACATTGCATAGTAGGTATACATAAGTCGCAAAGTCCAAAGGTCATTGAACGGTTTAGTAGTGCTATAAGCATAACTTTTACGAATTAACATTAACTTTCCAATTTTAAATATTCCCTATTTATATCCAAATAATTATAAGGTTGATAATAATCAATATCTGTCATTTTATTAAACGAATTTATGTCAAATATGCAATACTTACTGGACTGAACAAATAAATATGTTATGACAAACTCAATATATTTTAACCTAAACCTTTATTTTGTTATCCCATTTATATCAAAGATCATTTAAAAGCTTATAATTATTTATATAAAACCAAAAGAGCATCTAAGTAACTTATTTTTTTTAATATCAAGTATAAAAGAACAAAACTTTAATTAATTATGAGTATTTAAGTTGCTGTGTTTATTGCATTTAAATAATTGTTAATTATTTTACTGTTACAGTCTGTTGAACATAACTTGTCCCTCATCATGAATGCTTATCCTACTATCTCACATTATAAATTCCTTTTTACAATTTCAAACAACACTTTGTAATAAGATATATAGAGTTTGTATCTAGAATACAAGTCAGTATTTAGCCTCTTTTGGACAGCTAAGATAAGTCTATAAATTATAAAATATATTATCTTATCTATTGATTGTATCATTTGTGAATTAAGTACACTAAGACTTAAAACCACATAGACATGAAAAATTTTACCTGGCATTAGGAAAGTCTATCTTTATACAAGTCATACATATTTTATACCAGTATGTAACCTATGTATGCTGCTATTAGCTATGATAAGCCAGAAGACTGCATAAAGCCTAAAGATCTACACAGACCAATACAGCAATAAAAAGTAATGTTGTTGTACTTGTAACTTACCATATAGTATTTTAAAGGGATTAAATATAATGACCACCAAAAACACTAATTGCACAGCAAAATTTGTTTTCTAAAATATATCATAATCTATATCTATAATCTTGGTTTTACATATAAATTGTGGTAAAAACATGTTTTAGCCAAAACTACTTCATGCTTTACTCCTTTTGTATTAAATATCCTATAATAAAGGCTGGTATAATAATGTTTTTATAAATAAATAAATGAAATTCTCAGGTTTCATTTGCAGTTATCACATTTTAAATATGAAATAAATTTATTCGATTGAACAATATATGACAATTTTCTTTAGGTTTCCATGGGCTTTCAATATAGTTGTGAATAATATATAAAGTAAATGAAACCAGTATTAATTTTTCTGCTGAGCGCTGCGAACTTCATTATAATATATTTACTTAACATATTTTTATTATTATGTAACAACTAGTTATTATTCTCATGTTTATAAAAATGTATAAGTATATTTAAATTTTCTCAACATTATTATCAGAAAATAATGTTTTTTAATATACTATCATGTTTTGTATGTAAATCAAATCTGTAATTATACAAAGGCATCATCTACCTGCAATGCTTTTAAAATATATAAATTGGTATATTTTGAATAAAAACTATAAATGGGATGCAATACTTTTTCCATAATAAAAAAGTTATATTAACATTATTTACTTGCATTTATCAAAATATATTGCGAATGCTTAAAATGTATGCCTGGCTGTATCTTAACAATTTTAAATGATGATACTGTTTCAATATTCCTTTCAAATAAAAATAAGCCAGTGTAGTTTAAAATTGGCTTTCGGATTGAAAATAGGCTGGCTCATTTTCAAATCAGTTTGATTAATAAAATGAATAATTAGTAGTCCTCCCTACAAATTTCTATCCTTGATAGGACCATGTTTAGCTTAGTTGGCAAAGCCACAACACAATTTATCAAAGTCACAGGTTGAAGTCCTAGTTCATGAAATGTCTTTTACTTCATTATTGCTCAGCAGTTGTTTGTGATACAAGGTCTATTCATTTTATGAATAAGTGATATTCTGTTTTCTGTACAGAAAACTAAGTTGCTACTTGATATTTATTTCTTAATATATGCTTAGTAAACTGTAAGTATGAAACCAGAAAATTTGCCATATACATGAGAATAGTCATGGTCCATATTCTAGTATGACGCTTTAAAACTTCCAGCATATACATATGTTTTTATGTTTGTGTCATAAATAAAGATTGAAAGATCACTTGTATTGTATGGATGAAAAGATGACTTATATTGAAAGATTGGTCTGAGTTAACACCCAGTCACGGATTGAGCATTGCACTGGAAGTAATATATTCTATATAGTGAACAAGTTTGGTGGCAACATTAGTAACCAAACCTAATGCAACATGGAAAATCTAGACCAATTCTTAAGATTAACAAGAATCCACTATACCGAACCGTTACAAGAATTTAGTATTTTTAAGGATCTAAATTTCAATGAAGAGAAAATAAAATTTTGTAACATTATAGAATTACTACATTTTGCACGCGGCTCCGCTCGCGTATATGTAATTGAGGTCAATTTTCTATCCCTCGGGAATAGTACATTTTCTGAATGAAAGGTACCTTTAAAAAGGTAAAGGTCCTTTTCTGTAACCTTGACAACATGTATGCGAAATTTTGTAGTGATCGGTCGAGTACTTAGCAAACAAACTCACATTCGTATTTATAATATTAGTTAGGATCAAATTTAATTACGTTAGTGTTCGTCGAGTAATTACGTCATTGCAACCTTCATGGAACATGATTAATGGTGATTAATTTTAAGGATATTATACCTTTTTATACTAACAAAGTGGCAAATAAGCATACAAGTCTCTTAATGGTGAGTGGTTACAATAGCCTTTAGGTGCTTGCGACATCAAGGGTTTTACCTACAGACTAACTACCAACCCTTCGAAATGGGATTCAGTGCACTTCCAGCGTAAGATATACAACCTGATTTTTTAGTCACCGTCTAAACTTTAATATAATAATCTTTGAGTAAAATAATGAGACACGTATTTTTTATTTTTATGCTAAGTAGTACAAAATTAATGAATTCAGCCACTACAAAGTTGTCTTAAAAACTTCTATGATTATGGACACCACGCGCGGTACATGCACTACGCGTTAGGCGGCAAGACACCCCGCGCGCCCCGCGCCCCGCCGTCGCTGGCGCGGCCGGCGGTATATCAGTGATAACACAATCAATTTCAAACCTACTCTTTATTATTTCATTAGCTGGAGATTGCACAAGATACTATTCGATGTAAGGGCTAATAAGTATTTATTGAATTATTCATTAGGCACAACATAAAAATCGTAAATACGTAAAACAAAAGTATAAAGTAGAATAGTTGGATTTATGCGTTTTAAAATAAATGAAATCAGCTTAGGTTTTTGGTTGAGGCGTACAACTAAAATCCACTTACCACATCTTCAGCTGTACTTCAATAAATTTTCAAAATGCAATCCGTTTCTCTCTAGGCACAGTCTTGCTCGCTTTTGCACATTGTTTTTTAGCTTATTTAGCACTGTAGTGTTATTTTTCACTTCGTCAAATGCACGGTTTATCTGTTCTTTTAAAGCCTCGAGACTTTCAGCCTCCTCCACATACACACGTCTTTTTATTTCACCCCATAAAAAAAGTCACACGGCGTAAGGTCCGGGGAACGCGGCGGCCATGGAACAGGACCCCCACGACCGATCCAGCGACTGCCGTATTCCGTGTTAAGGTATTCACGAACAGAGGTGGCATAATGTGGTGGTGCACCGTCGTGTTGGTAGTAAAACTCACGATAATTAACTATAGGCACATCGCCCATAAAATCTTCTATGATATGTCGCAACATGTCCAAGTATGTGCCTCCGGTGAGACGTCCCTCAATAAAATATGGACCCAATATTTTATTGCCTATAATGCCAGCCCATACGTTTGCACTGAATCGTACTTGGTGATAGGTCTCCCTTATCATGTGCGGATTACGAAACGACCACCAATGTTCGTTATGCTGATTGTATAGCCCGGCTCTAGTAAAGAGTGCCTCATCCGTCCATAAAATGTCAGCATTTGGATGTGCAATTAGCCACTCACAAAATCTTCGACGAGGCATAGCATCCTCATCATTTAATGCTTGGACCTTCCGAAAGTGATAAGGGTGCATGCCGGTAGTGTTCAGTAGTTTCCAAACCGCATACTGACTCACGCCGAAGTGCCGGGCTGCGTCTCGTGTACTTGCACGAGGTTTGCGTTCAAAGAAATCGAAGATTTCGTCTTCGACTTCTATAGGCAGTCTCTGCCTGCCGCGTCCTTGGGCATGCGAAGGTGTAGTAAATTGGCCGTAGTCTAACAGCCGTTGATTAGCAGCTAAAATCGTTTCACGATTTGGCACTGTTGGATTTACGTGTCCTTGATTACGGAGGCGAGGAACACTTTGTTCTTCGTAAAGTCTTTGAGCACCATTTAAACTTTCTCCACTCAAAATGTAACAACGCACCATTTCGTAGTACTCGCGGTTTGAATACATTGTCAAAAGATAGGGCGGCGGCGCGCGCGGGAAAAGTAAACACGGAAGTAAGCGATTGCGTCACAAGTGCGCACGCGACTAAACGAAATTTACGATTTGTGACATTTGTGTTGCAGCTGTGCCCTTCTCGCACCCCGCGCGCAACCCCGCTTTCATTCAATGCGTTGTTAAAGAATCATGTGTTTACGTTGACTCGGTGACCACGCTAAATTAATGTTTGTTTTAAAAAATGTTTTAATTATATTTTATTAATATTATACTTTCTTTTTGAAAAATGGGTTCTATTACTGATACCTAACGTCTAGACGAAATTTGGCTGGTAGTATAAATTTCATATTGTATATATAATCTAAACATTACAGACTTAGTAATGCTCGAAATAGTTTTGATGGATTGCTACATTTTATTAACAGTTCAAATTTGCTTTCTTTAAACGTTTTACGAACAATATTTTCTACAATGCTCACAGACAATAAGTGAGGTAAGGTTTTACAGGGTAGTTTTACTTTTCTGTGGATTTAATTTAACTCTATTAGGTATGCTGCGCAGAAAAGCCTGGAATTATCCACCGTTAGAGTGATGTTGAAGTCGCAATCGCAGTTAGTTAGATTTATAAGGATATCTGTTGTGAATTTGAGTTTGGTCTGGATATTAGAGTACTTAAAGAATATCTTTGGTCGAGAGTGGCATAATCTAATATAAGTTACTTTGAGCAGCCTGGATTTTGTTTAGTATTTGATAAATACACAACGAGGATAGACAAAAACAACACTTTGATTTATGTGCTTGGTAGTTTTATATGCTGTGTGAGTAAGAGAGTATAGTCATTGCTGCTGCATTATAACCAGTATTCTGTTAAAGCCAGTCACTTTAACTTTTATTTTAAATGACTGTAATGCCCGATCTAGTAACTATTCCTGTCGCGAGGGTCTTTACTAACATTTAAACACCGGACGCAAAGAACACCCAAATTCTGTACAACTATTTGCGGATTGCACAATTGTTAGTGTGTAGTAGAGGTAATGGCGAGGCCCCTACTTAACTAAATTATTACGTCACTCGTGGGGTCGAAATCTTTATAAATATGGTGCAATAAATCTTGCATAGGTGCCTAGTAATTTGCGGTTTATGAAGCTAATATTTAGTGTAAGAATTGATTTTTTATCATCGTGTAATAATAACAATATTTATTCGTGTTTTCTATTTTACATTAATATGTTCTGCTAGATTTGTAAGTTTACAATGAAAATGTCTATCCGAAACTTCGCGACGTACGAAAAACTTACAAGGAAGTTTTTCGATTTCCTTACTATCAAAATTAGATTAGTACGTTGTTCGTGCAAGAGTTTAAGACAATTTAGAGGTTGCATGAATATATTCAACGAACGAACGAACAGTCGGCCCGAAACTTCGGCTTTTAAGTAGCAAGTGGTTCAGTTACATCGCGCTACATTTATAACGGATAATTTGTGCCAAATGTTTTTCTGTAAAGTTATTTACGGTATATTTATAAACATTTGTATGCAACTACTTTGAATTAATTATTAAACGATGGAACTAGTGAGAATGACACGTATGTTACAGTCAATTTACATGTCATTCTTACGAATTCCATGCCACTAATGAAACTTATTTTCTCAGTAATTCTGTGACTCATCTCAATGGAACTATCGAGAATGATTACTGTAGGAGCCCAAAGAATAAGTATATTTATTCAGTAATCAAATAAAAACAGATTGTTTAAGGTAATTTATTGTAATCATGAGATAACTGAATATAAATTAATTTAATGTGTATATTTTGCGGTGGATACAATCGATATAAGTAATTGGACTTCCGATCGAGAGGCCCCGGGTTCGAATCTCACTACTTGCATTTTAGCTTACCTAAAGGTTAACCAGGACACTAATAGGTAATTAGTAAAACTAAAATTCTAGTAGTCTATAAAATATAATTAGGTACTATTTCAATCACGACGCTAAGTCTTATTACATTTTCGCTTCATCAATGTTTCTTTACGGTTTTATTTGACTCAATAATATTAATAAACATTAAAATTATTTTCTCTATTTGGTTAATTGCCTCAACCTTATTCATAAATAATTGATTAAATACCTTGAGCTTAATTTGTGTTTCTCGTTGGCAAAAGTAAGAATTTTATATTTAACTAGTTGTCTCTCCCATGGCTCGTAGCGTGATGATATTAAACCTATGTTACTGCTGAATATTACTTTCTAATCGTAAACTAATTAATAAAATGGATGTAGTATTTTTGAGGTTTGTCGATTACAAACAATCAACCAAATCAATTATCTTTATAAATACAAAATTAATTTACAAATATAAAAAAACTTTATTTCCAAGTTGGACTTTAAAATTGATATTGAGTTAAAGATTTTTTAATACCATTCCACTCCTTAAGGGGTAGAATTTAGAAAAAAAGCGAATCAGCTATTTATTAAAGTCCCTGTGTGTGGTTTAAGCGAGTGGTCTAAGCCATGGTATTGTTATTTTTAATCAATAAATAATAATAATAAAGTAATAGGTACACGAAATTTCTATTTGTAATATATTTTAGTATTGCTTTATATACGAAATTTATATTACCCCTTAGGGCGCGAATTTCGAAACATCTGTTTTCACCTTACGTCTCCTAGCTATAAGTACCTACCCACCTTTCAAATTTTCATATGTAGGATATTTTTAGTGATGTCGTGTTTAATTAGTAAGTAGTGACATTTTCTTATATTTACATATGGATGTATTTTAAATCAACTTACACTCTTATGTCTATTTTTGTTCACCTAATTAATTGTTCTCACTAATTCCACTGAGATTTGTCATAGAATTACTTAAAAAATTAGGTCTCATTAGAACCATAGAGTTATTTGACAATGGAACTAGTGATATAAACAAGATGCACTAGTTCCATAGAACTAAATACTAACTAAGAACTAGAGAGAATAATCCGATTCGACAATGCCCTCAAACAAGCCCACATCTTTATAATAAGTCTAAACTAATCAAAATATATATGACTAAACTAATCCAAAGACAAGAAGCAACAATATAAATGATAAGGTTTCTCTCGTCTATTATTTATTGTTTATTAATGACATCACGAAAAATTATAATTTAGTCCGAAAAGAATTAGTTGGTTAAATTTGTATTAAGATTCACTCGTTCCAAAAAATAAATGCTCGTACTACCAAGACTATTTTAACTGCAACGATTTGAACCAATCGGCGACTCCAGACAAACATTAAAGTTAACAAGTAACTGTAACGACCAGTAATGGAGGACCAATTTGTGCAATTGTACGTTCGTGAGATCCAGTGATACAACGGACTCACCGCTTGAATGTCACTTACTAAATATATTTACATATTATAATACTTGTGTCTGTGATTATTTGAAGATTTATATTTGTCTACCTTGTGTACTTTATTCGCGAAGTATTATCGTTTGGTTAAGTGTTAGGAGTGATATGGAAGAAGGTTAAGGCACCAGTGGTAGCGTGTAGCAGCTTAGGTTATGTATAATAATATTAGACCAGTATATGAATAGTCCCTCTGCTGCACGGGCCCCATGTCAGTGTCGGAAAGGTTAGACGAAATTCGACTACGATGGCCAAGTGTCCGTTTGGAGATGTCTTCGAGAATATTATAGAGAACTGCCAGACATACAGGTTTACAGTATATTCCTTCACCGTTAAAGCTTATGTGTCGGTTTTAGTAAATATGTGCAATTTCTATTAATTACATCAAGTAACTTTAACTTTACCTAACTACCCTAATAGTTAGACTGAAAATGTGATCATTTCGCATCATGTGTAAGTATAATATAGCTTTAAAGTCTGGGAGCAAAAATCAGGGCCCCACCGCCACATGACGTAGTTCTCGTTGTCGAGCACTTTGTCTTTTGATTACTGTAATATCATTTTTTTAACAATTTTATCGACTCTACTGCTCGTTGCAGTTTTTATTAGGTATTTATTTTCTACCTAAATATTCAATTATCTTATCCCTATCCTTTATAGTGTAACTTTGCCTGTCCATCTATCAATTGGGTAACAATAAGTATTTTTAAAGACCGCATCTGGTATAGGCTGTTCCACGTGGGGACTTTATAAAATAAAAAAACGGTCTATAATGTATGTATATATGTTGACCAACTAAATTGATTTCATTTAAGGCCGATTTTTCAATGCTCAGATAAACAGGCAGGTAGTGTTTATTCAATGGATAGCGTAAATTTGAATTTTTCAATAATCGGATTGGCTTTATTTGTTGAGTTATTCACCGAATAAACCTTAACAGGGGAAACTTACCTTAACAGGGGAATAAACTTATCGGCTCGTTCGACGGACAAATAAAGATTTATTCGACTGTTTATTGCCCTCGACGCTTTAGTTAAGTTAGATTTAATTCAAAAAGTAATCAACTGATTTAAAAAAATATTTTGTCATTAGAAAGCTATATTACCACCGAGTTACATGGGTAATATTTTATTTTAAAATATAGTTTATCCTAACTAAATTACAAGAATGTAACACTATCGAAATGTTGCCTATAAAAGTCATTTTATTGCGTGCGCTGCGGAAGCTATTGATGATATATCATGTATAACATAGTGTACTATATGTTTATAGTGCTCATTATTACTCATTAAAAATCCGCGAAACCGTTTGTGTTCATATTCGGGTGGAATGTAATAGTGATGGTATTAGTGTTATGATTTTAATCCTTATGCATTTAAATAGTTTCATAATTAAGATTGATTATGTACATATACTTAAATGTCTATTTAAATTATTCGAACAGGATCTTCTTTTTTAAATTATACGTGTATGAAAATGCTGTGCTAAGAAAAATGTCGCGGTTTTAGCGAGCAGCCCTACGTTTAGTCTACTTATAAGTAATTTATACATTTACGTTTCTGTAAACTAAAAATCTAATTGAATATTAGATTTCAAATTTAAAACTTTAATTATATAATTATTTATACATAATGTAGGTACTATCGACTTGAGCGACGGTTGACCACTCCTAAGGTTAAAATCGCATAGCAGCCAGCCACCCGTGACACGCCCCTTTTTTTTGTTTGAGTTTTTTTACACTTTACATTTGTTTACTGATTCTAAGGCGATACAAACTCAACTGGTCAACATGTTTAAGCGAATTTTTTTCTGAAATGGTCAACCGTCGCTCAAGTCGATAGTACATAATCAACCTGCCTTCGCAACGAAATTACACCCGTGCGAAACCGTGCGCGTCATAGATATATGAAACCATCAGAAAGGAAAGCAACAGTTGTTAAATCGAGATCTGATCACAATATTATAGTGTGAGATTCCATAGAGATCATCGGCAATTTCGACTTCCTTACTAAATAATCAGTGCAACAATTGTCTACCTTGACTGTGGATAAAATAAAGTGCAAGACGAAAAGATAAGTAAACTATACTTACTAAATTAAAATGATCATGGTAAATAAGACCTACAATTGTATCTTTCCAACCCAAATTATAAAATATACTAGCATTTGTTTTAAAAACCAGTAGGTACATCTGGTCCATGCTACAACTTCTAATTACACATTTTCCGCCACTGGAAGCTTTTATATAACAGTTGGTGATATTGGTGGCATTCATAATTAGACTATAATTATGTCGTATAATAAAAAAACAACATATTATGCTATGGCACCTTTGCCTACATTCATAAAGATACCTAGAAACCGAAACGAAATACAAAGTACTCATGAACAAACACAAGAACGATATAAAAACGCACATCGTGCACAAAACCTCACAAAGGACCTCGCCACAGAAAAGGAGGACACCATACTGCCCAGAAAAGGGGGATCGGTAAAAAAATATTGTTGGATTCGTCATAATATTTAGAGCCTAAATATATTTTATTATTTTTTCTAATATTGAAGATTTTCTAAAATTGAGCAAACCCATTTTTTACACATTTTATGTTGACAATACCACTGGCTTGTGTCTACTGTCTTGTGAAATAATTACATTAATATTTATTTTCATACTTTTTTTGTAATAATTGCTAATCTCCATTGTATATTAAGGTGATTTATCAATTACCTCAGTTTTACGAATGAATTAAAAATAAAAATTTTAACACCTAAAATTCGGCATATGCGTTGCGCGTATTAGTCTAATAACCGTTATTATGACCAAAAGTCGTATTTAAGTAGGTACCTACCTAATCTTACATGTGCTACAGGATCTACCAGTCCGATCAGCAAAATTCTTTTTGCGTGTGGCTGTAGGCCAAATCATCAAAATACGTGTCATGGGAGCGGACAGTAACAATAAAAATACGCACTATACGATAAAACTGACACATTATATCTGTGCTTTATTATTATGCCTACTGAGGTACAAGATTCAGATCCTTCATTCAATATTATTACGAATAGAGCGATTTAAAATAATTCAAATGCACCCCAGCACGGTTGGCGTAAAGCTTATAAACACTAATTGGATTCAATTCCCGATAGGAGCGATAGGAATAAATATTTGTGTGGCTCATGTTGTTCAGGTTCTAGATATTAGCAACTGGTAGACATTTGACCACGAGGGAAAGTCAGTTCCCAAAATAAAATACATTATAATTATATTTTATATTGTTTATATTCTTATGAAAATATCATCAAGTAAAGCAGCTGGTGCTAATATATTTGATTGATGCCTTGACGATCTTAAATACCAGACCACTGTCATGACGTGTGCACAACATCCAACGGTACGACGATCAACCAAACAATTACAACAATACTCTAGTATTGATTGACCTGAAGACTAATTTTTACTAAAATATAAATAAAATATATTTTCCTTCCTATATGTCTAGATTTTATTTTGGCTCTAAGAAGACTAACATCGATAATACCTACATATTTTGATTTCAGACAAATCAATGTTATTTAATAGATTTTCGGTACCAATTTCAATCCTGTAATCTCCATGGAATCTTATATGCTCTCCTTAGTATGAAGCCGCTTGTTTTAACTGGTATGTACCCACACCAAATAAAATTAACTCTGCATATTCTAAGTGGGGAAAATATTATATATATAAATTGAAAGAACGTCTATTTAAATTATTGCTTGCCACTACATTGTCCAGATTATTATTTTAATTCATTCTTTAATTAATTAAAATCAATGATTTGATTTAACTTACAAGTAAGTTAAAAAAATACAAAAAAATAGGAAATTAAACATTTTCACCAAAGTTCGCATATTTTCTTTTTATAAAATTCATATTAATTTTAGCCCTATACGAAGTTTCTGCCCCCTATAAGCAGAGGCAACCCATTATAATTATTTCTTGATAATTTAAATAATTTCGAGTATTAATTAATTGATGCTACAGATGATAAACTACAACATTTCAGAGCTCGTCACAACCTTAGCGAAAAATCTTTCAAAAAAGGGTTACACCTAATGCATAGACTAAAAATATTCAACATTTTAAATGTGTCAGCTACGTTCGGAATTAAACATTTTAATATTGCCATGCTTATGTTTTAGTTAAATTATTATCTTATTTTCCCATGTTAAAAATAAGATTCTATTATCGTATTTTTATTATAATTTACCATACTTTAAGCTACAAACGTCTCATTACACCCACGGATCGGAGGCCAAAATGGGCGGGTTCGAATAACAAACAGATGCGAGAATACTACGAGTGACAGCAATGACACTCGTTTGACGGAATTAAATATTCTGTCCTCTTCTATCGTTCGTTTAAACGATATATGTGTTTCACCTCTCTGAAGTTAGTAACAATTTCAAAAAAAAAAATGAAAATCGCCATTTTATGGTGGCGGCCATCTTGGATTTGAAATTATGATAGTGTATAGTATTCTACTAGTCAAGCTCTTTCATTTGTAACCCATATTGAGGGAGATGTGAAAAAATATGTAATCCGTCACTTTGTGGCGGCGGCCATCTTGGATCGATTTTCATCAAACATAACTAAGAACACTCCCGACTAATTCACATTTCAAATAAAAAAAACAATATTAAAATCGGTTCATCCGTTCGGGAGCTACGATGCCACAGACAGACACACACACACACACACACACACACACACACACACACACACACATACACACACAGAGAGACACGTCAAACTTATAACACCCGTCGTTTTTGCGTCGGGGGTTAAAAACCGGGTACCTTTATCAGAGTAATAAACAGCGAAATAAATTTATTATACTAAAATTATACTATTACTGAGTATGATAACACTGTATTTAGTTTAGCGGTCGGTACCAACATATGGTACTAGGTTGTATACAAAATATACTATAATATAATTTTCGTTACATATTATACATTAGTTAAAAAAGGCTATTTATCATGTTATTGTCACCATGCCATTTGTGCGAGAAAATGCCAGTTACATTTATTACCATGATATCTTAAAGATACCTTTTTAAATTCAAAAAGCAAATAAAATGTATACGATGAAAATACACAAATATAAAAAAATTAAAACTGATCAAATAATAGGTATATAACTATGCATGCACACACACCACACAATAAAGGCTCTCGATAAATACCTAAGTATATATGAAATAAAATGAAGTGATTGATCTACGTCACAGGCAAATGATTCTATTCTTCACTATCACGACTTAAATTTAACAAAACATACTTACAGTAGAATAGGTCATCCAAGTTAGTTACATTGATGTTGTAGATTTTGATACTAGTTACTCTGAAAATAACATAACATATTTTTATAAATCTTATAAACATTGTCACATTCATTTTATAGTGGTAAGCACTTCTCAAGATACATTTAATACATAACATTGTGGATTAGGTATTTAAATAATCGATCCAATTCTCACTGACAGAATTGTAATATTAAAGCAGAGGAACTAAATTGCTTGTTTTACTTGGATTTTGTTTCTTATAAATCTTTCTATTATATGTTTTAATTAGATAAGATATATTTTTGTTTACGCAACATTTTTCATTGATGCTTCGCTCCTTTTGGTCGTAGTGTGATATTATATAGCTTATAAGCCTTACTCGATAAATAGGCTATCCAATACTAAAGGAATTTTTCTATTTGAACCTGTAGTTCCTGAGATTAGCGTTCAACCAAACATACTTCAGCTTTATAATATTAAGTATAGATAACAATGTCGTGTCGAGGTTAATGTCTAACTATCCTAAGGTAATTAACGACCTTTAAAACATATGAGCCGTCGATAATATTCTTATCAGTCTGTAATGACTAATTTCATTACCTAACAAACAATAAATAAAAATTACTATTCAGTTAGACCTTATCTGTAATTAATCATTAATACTTAGTTTACTTTTGCCAATTGTATAATACCTATACGTTTACTACTTTAAAAACAATTGTCAGAGTATTGTGAAAAATAAAATATCTGGTGCAAATGAACCTTACAGTTTGCTTCCATTTTAAAATAAAATTAGTTTAATAATTAAAATAACGTACTACGCGTATTTCGATCTTTCATCGCCAGTTTCAGCTTGTCCATATCAGATACCACTGTCCTTAAAGTATTTCCGAGGTCCGCGGGTTTTGCTGTGCCTTTAAGCGTCCTAAGTATTTCAGAGGAATACTTGATGATGCTGTTGGTTCTCTCGTGAAACATTGAGTCTAAGTGTGTAAGTTTTCGTTGCACACTGTCAATCATTTTCAAATATCTTTCACTCGCTATAAGTGTTTCTACAAATTTCTCAACAAGTGTATCTCCAACGTTAGCAATACGCGTCGTCGTCGTCGGCGTTAGGTTATGGCTGATGACTCGTTTTCGGGCGTAAGACGGATCGACATCAGCGTCTGATTTAGAATCGTTTTCACCTGTCACCACCACGTAAAAGAGAAGTAAAACAAATATTTTTTGGTACATCATCAAGCTTGGACCGGTACAGCGACAATACTAATAAGTAACGAACGACTAAGGCGACATTGATGTTACGGTGTTTAACATAAACGATTTATTATAAAAGCATTGTCTCCATTGTGTACGTAACAATGTAATTAATTAAACATAGTGAACATTTGTAACATTACTTTATTATGACTTGTAATGGCATAACATTTAAGTGCCGATGACTAAAATATGAATGGCTGCATCCGGATCATTGTCTTCAAGTCATTACATTTATTGTTTAACGGAAACCCTTCTTTCACTGCCATTATAATAGGAATCCACCAGTGTGGCTACCGTAAAGATTCAGAAAAATCAAATTTAATAAATATTTATTGTAATTTAATCATGATAAATGAGGCAATACTATTTATATTAATTTCTCGATAAAGATATATTATATTTATGATCTTAAAATATGACCTACTAGAATTAGGCCCGCTTTGGCCAAAGTTTGATCGCAATTCAATATTCCTAAATCACACCATAATCCATCGTTATACTGGGCGGAATAACATTTAACGGAACCCCAAACTACCGAAAAACCATACCAACCTACCACATCAATATTCGGTGGTTCGTCCATGCCGAATCAAACAGACGGGCCGAGATTAATTCTAAAATAGTTTTCATGCTCAAATGTATCTTCAGACACAATCTGGTAACAGTATTATAAATTATAATAGTATATTACACTTACACTCAAAGATGTCTAACGCTATACATGGCAAAGAAGCATACGGTAATCATAATGCCTTATGATAAGGCTGCACAACACGTTAGAATAGTAGGAGATGCCATACATCCGTCGAAGTGCATTAATTTCACGGCGGAAAACTCCATTATACAAACATTTTAAGAGTCCAGTGCCATTTAGGTGCAAAAGGTTCAGGTTGCAAAATGTCCAGTGGTGTAAAATGTCCAGGTTGCAAAATGTCCAGATCGCGAAATGTCCAGGTCGCAAAATGTGCAGGTTGCAAAATGTCCAGGTTGTAAAATGTCCAGGTCGTGAAATGTCCAGGTCGCAATATGGTAATAACAGGACCTTCTGCATCTAAAGGACATAATTATATCTTATACTACTGAAACGAAGTAAACGAAGTCGCGAGCGGCCGCTAGTTATAAATAAACATATGTATATAAAAAAAAACCTCTGATAAAGATAACGATTGAATTGATTTTCTTGAATCATCAGGGGTAATAAAATGCTGATTCACAAAAATCATATTTATATTTATTTCTATGTTAGAAAAAATATATACATTGGCCCAATTATAATAAAAGTTCCTTGTTTATAATTTTGGTTTTATTTTATTGGTCATAAATAAAACTATTATGTGTTTTCATATGCTCCCTCCCATATAAATTTAACGGGCTAAGATAATTTTTAAACCTTACTAATCAAATATAATCAGTTTCAATTTTTACCCGGTATTTTTAATATATACCCTGTATCTTTAATATATACCCAGTAAAAATAGGTATTGTTTCATTTTATCTTTTTCACACATTCAATCCAATTTTTACCTACCATTTTTTTACCCACCCGCCCATCCTAGACGAGTAATTACTTTTCTTTGACAGTTTTTTCATAAGTTCCCTCTTTTTCCAATTCGAAATTTGAATTGCAGTTGCGTTTCGTTCTAAAATTTATAATACTGTTCGAGGTTAATAATAAATACTGACTAAATGATTCGAAAATAAGGAAGGAAACATTGAATGTAATGCAATAATACATAAATGTAGAAAAGATAATGATTAATTTTATATTTTTCGATGACGAATACAAAGTGTCCATACAAAAATTAAAAAAATAAACTTGAGAACAAAATCACTATGAAACGATTTTTAAAACAGATAATGTAATTGAGAGGTGTGTTTAGTCATTTTTATTTGATTTATTAATGCTTGATAAATTGATAATGCTTGATTGTAACATATTTCTTTGCTATTTATGATTATGACCTTTAGTACAACGGTGCAATTATGTCCAACTTGTTGTACTACGGGTACCTAAAATAAGTAGTCTACAAAACAAATGAACGTCAACAAAACAAATGACTATCCGATAAGCCATAGATAGTGCTTACAAAAAACAATTTCATGCGATTTTCGACCTTATTGACGGTTCATGACAGAGGTTTTTTCAGAGGTATTTTCTTGCTTTCTGACATTAAAACGGTAATGAAACAATAAATTCTGAGTAATGTCAATAAGGTCGAAAATCGCATGCTCCTGTTTTTTGTAAACACTATCGATGGTTGATCACTTTCTGGTAGTCATTTGTTTTGTAGACGTTGATTTGTTTTGTAGACACGTTCATTTGCTTTACACATTTTTTTCTAACTTATGTTACAGGACGGGACCTTCTGCATCCTTTAGATGCAGAAGGTTCTGTTATTACCATTTTGCGACCTGGATTTTTTGCGTCCTGGATATTTTGTAACCTGGACATTTTGCAACCTGGACATTTTGCGACCTGGACATTTCGCGATCTGGACATTTTGCGACCTGGACATTTTGCAACCTGGACCTTTTGCACCTAAATGTCCAGTGCGCTTGAAAATCACCTTGAGAGACGCTACTGCATGTGTCACGGTGATTCTTAAGCAGTGTGCTCCCGTATCGTGACGCGCCTATTCCGCCGCTCATACTGCATGAGACCTTTTCAGTATTTATGAAACACCGTCTTTATGAGATAGACGCTCAAAAAGAGAGATAGATTTTGTACGTCAAATTAGCTTTATCGCTATTGCTCCTCTTCTCGTTAACCTTTAGCAGAGCAACGCAGTAACATAATAATTCACTAATAACTTTCGAGCCACGTTAAACTTCATAACGACTGAGACTATGCTTTCGTACAGTCACTGAATCTCGAGAGTAAAAGCACGAAACACGCCATGTCAAGGTGAGACATCAGTGATTAGCGAATAACATAGATAAATAAATAAATAAAGATTGTTTAATAGCGAAAACCGTCGATCCGTGAACCGAGCCTAGTCGAGAATATGCAATTTTACCCTTAAACTGACAATGCAATTGTCGTGTCTGTAGTAACACATTTTGCGGCATTAATATGTTGTCAATTAACAACATTCATTGCTATGCAGACGACAGTATCCGTAGTAGTGCCGGTTAACCACAGCAAAAAAATACAAACTGTTTGTATTTAAAATGCTGGCAATAGGTAGGCCTAAATTCAAAATATGTTAAAAGCTAATATGTAATAAAGGTAATAAGTATTTTCAAATAATCCTGTATATATCAAATGCATTTCATTTTTCATTCAGACCAAATCTTAAGATTTCACGCGGTCGCAAAAGAAAGTAGCGGCGTGTCCAAACAACAAATCTGGAGGGAGGAGAAGCATTGAAAATGTTTACTTAGTTACGTTGTTTTTTTAGTTCAATACTCATTATTACACCCAAGAAAAGCAGTTACGTTCTCTGTAGCACTTTTGCTTGGTAAAAGTTTACTGTCTGATTACAAACGTCTTAACCTGCTTAATTAAACATATATACAGGTGTGCGATAATTAATGGATAACCTGAAAATGTCTTATAGTGGAACTGATGGCCGTTCAGAAAAAAATATGAAAAGGAGCTATCCTAACTACTACCTGAGATGTGTGTTTTTTTTTAATTACCATGTATTTCTTTCTTGTATACTACGACAATAGATGAATAAAATCCATCGGTTTTTTGTTGTTTTATTATTAAACACTAATTATGCTAATAGATAGACAGTCAAAAGTATGCTATGCTATATATAGCTTGCACTTCTTAATTTTTTTCTTTTCATTTTTTCTGAACGGCCTTCTGTTCTACTATAAGACATTTCAAGGTTATCCATTAATTACCGGACACTCCGTATATGAACACCTTCTATAATTAAAATTTTCCTAATAAATAAATCGTTCTTATAAATATTATGTTCTAAATTGTTACAAATTTTTATTCACATCATGATTTGTATCTTCGGTTAATGATGGTCAAAATTTGATTTTATTTTCAAGGAATGTATGAGTGTAGTTCTCTGATGCGTACCGAAAATTATCATTTATCAAAGATAGTCAATACGTGACGAAATGCAAATTAAGCAAAGGTAGATTATAATTAAAGTAATAAAGTTGTTGTTTTGACTTGTCTTTCTGATATGCTATCTTTGGCATTATATTCTGTGGTGCAAATAATCCACTTATCACGACATTTTTGACAACCACGATTGTGAGATATATCTCAAGTAAAAATCTGTCCAAATAATAACTTGAATAAAATATAGCAGCGATAGCCTAGTGGGAAACCGTTGGGCTGCCACGCAGAGGTCTCGAGTTCGAACCCAAGGCGCGCTCTCTGACTTTTCGAAGTTATATGCGTATTAAATAGTTAATTATCGCTTGCTTTAACGGTGAAGGAAAACATCGTGGGGAAACCTGCATGTCTGAGAGTTCTCCATAATGTTCTCGAAGATATGTGAAGTCTGCCAACCCGCACTAGACCAGCGTGGTGGACTACGGCCTAACCCTTCTCACACTGAGAAGAGGCCCGTGCCCAGCAGTGGGAAAGTTTAATACAGGGCTGATATTATTATTATGAAATAATAACATGAAACAATTAAACAGGATGGCATTTAAAAAAATCTCGTTTATGGTAATTATAATTATTATTCATCATTATCATAAACACGCGAAGTTTATCTTGAATAATAATTATGACTTATGTGTATTATTTATAAACGATTGTTTTGTCAAGGTAAGTTAATTAATTTTTGTGTCACCTTGGCAAAAAATTGAAAATATAAAAACTAATCCATTATAAAAGATAAAATAAATAAACGATTATTTAATCTACTACAATAAAATGTGTGTTTGATATAAATTGTCGTAGACTTTGATAATAATAATATACTATCACATACACATAACACTTTCTAGGCCAAACTAAGCAGAGCTTGTACTATTCTAGACAATGCTGCCGTCTTTACGAAAAGTGCAATAACAACAATTCTGGTATGTCATAAAATATCGTTTAAATAATAACAAATTTTATCATACATATATAGATCGCTGTATATATGTATCATAAGGATAATGAGAGATGTATTATACGCATATGTCACCAGGTGTTATTTAGGTCTGACGTAATAGGGGACGAGTCTATTGCTCTCTTCCGGTGCACATCCCGATCCTGATCTGTTACTGTTCAAAATTATGTACCATTAGGGATCGAAACCTGAACGATCACGTTCGGCTAGAAACAAGTGCAAACTAAAATCATCGTGACGAAATTAGTAATATATTAAAATACTAGATTTTGCCAGCAGGTACGCTCGAGTAAGTGTAGGTTTAAGTCATTGTTTTATCCTTTGGGAATAGTACTTTTCCTGAATGAATAATACCCTATGGCCTATGACCTATGTTCCCCAGATAACGTATTGTAATTTCATGATGATCGGTCGTGAATTAAAGGCGTGAAAGCGTAACAAATAAACTCGCTTTCGCATTTATAATATTAGGAAGGATTACATATTTGTTATACCTACCGGTACCAGCTGCTATCTATGTTCTATTGCAACGGATGAAATCATTCAATCGTTGAGGATACGACCCCACATCCAAACGTTGAATAGATCGCACAGGTCCATACGCCACCGTCATCGCTTACAAACGGTTGGGTAGTATCAGTGTATTGGTAGTTTAAAAATATCATCTAATTTAAAAACAGGTATGCACAGAAGTTCCATTTCAATATGACCCTTTCGTACGGTTACTTCGGCTCGCTATTCTTTTAAGGTTCATTGTTTTCCCAAGTTCACCTGAAAGTTGCACTTAAAGTCTACTTTTCTGCCTTCTATTTTGTTCTAACAGTCCTTCGTGAATACTATTCATCGTAAACTTAACCTTGCCTGGGGGTTAGAATTAATATTACTTTCTTTGGAGCGTATGTCCGTATTTGGCCCGTGAGTTTGTATATCTACTACTATTTGTTCCTTTCAATTCCGAGTTGTAAACCTTATAAAAAGTGTTGTGAATCAAGCTGTGACTGTGTTTAACCCCGTAAAATTAACCAGGCGAGACGATATCGATAATTCTGCATTTTTGTATCATTGGCAGGTGACACAAGGATTTTTATTATTATGCATAATATGTAATGAGAGCTATTTATTTATGTTGCAGTTAGTTCGTGCCACCAGGCCGATTTACAGAGCGCTGTCCACGTCGGCGCCTGTAGCGGCTGCCCCAAAGCCTATACCCACCACTGGAATTTGTTTCGGTACGTACAGATATAATACATTACAAAGGTGAACGTTAATTGTTGTGTATTGTATCTACAAAAAAACAAAAACAAATTTTGTTTGGTGATATAGTATATGGCGATTGCTGTACTCCTGTTGTAATTGCTCACATACTGTATAGGTCCTGCAAGAATACCAGCGTTGTAATTTCAACTGCAACAATAGCTGACGCAGGTCCTGTAAATGTTTATATTTTATTGTATTATGCTATGGAGAGACAAAAAAAATGTCTTTCTCTCCTATAATTTACGGGGTATACGGATTACAAGGCATCTTAATGGCAAGCGATCTAGAGCCTGTGGGCTTGCCGCCCACTTATGATAATACTGACGTGTATTCAATCCTAGCATAAACATTTATCGTAATTATAGACGTTATTAGAATACCACTGTTTTACCCGAGTTTACCACTGGAGGCCGAAATTCATTTGACCGTTTAACACAAGACCGAAAGAACTATTGGTCATTCTTTAGTTGATCGACTAAACAATTGACCAAAAGAGATTTGGTCGAACGAACCATTGATATTTTTACATTAGATCGAGTGAACGTTTGGTCGAAAACATTGCAAACTTTGCTATCGTTTGTCAAATCGACCCAAGACCGAAAAACAATGGTTGGATTAAAAATATTCTAATATATTATGAATATTTTAATATTACTATTATTATTTACCTATTCACTGTACATCGGAAAAGCTGTTTTCACTTTATACATTAATTTAGAAAATATAAAACCATAATGTCTTATTTAATGTAGGTTTTATCTTATAATGAAACCTAAAAAAAACACATTGTAATGTATGTAATTGTAGGTATTTATTTACAACTTATTTACAAAGTGTCCTTATAAATATGGATATGATAGTACACAATATGAAATCGAATCGGATGTATAGCGAAATGACAACAGAATAATAACAAAAATATAGTTGACAAAACTGAAATATGATTTTAATATAATAACATAATAATATAAAATACTAAACAGCTAATTAGGTACAAGTATATGAAAAGCGCTAATACCTTGTAATAGTTTCAAGTCGCTCATTAAACAACAAAAATAAACAAAACAAAAAGAGAACCCAATTAACTCGATTGAGAAAATATAGGTAATTACTTTTTTAAATAACAGATATAAGCTAATCCGCTTAGAAAAGACATCAAGTTCATTTCAGATTTACTGGCGAAATGCGCACGCAGTCGTTCATTATAATTGTTTCCACTTTTGCGTCTCTTATTTGCCGGTTCTGATGACGTGACACGTTCTATAATGCATTCGTTATTTTTTTGCTCCTTTGCAAATTCATTAATTGTTTTGTACAAGTTCCACTTGCGACGGCTTAGAAGTGTATTAAAACGATTGTGCCACGACTCTAGTGCGTTTTGTGTCATAGGTATACATGATTTATAACTTTCGTGCACAGACCACATCTGGGGTGGAAATCGAGGAGGCTTATGTTTTACGATCAATTTTGTGTTTGATTCCGTCCTTACTGTCCGTAATGAGCCGTTTACGTAATACTTTTCGAACCAATTTAGCACCTTCTCGGCTTCTTGTGGTATGATTTCCTCTTTAATGATCTTAAATGCCTCGGAGATTTCACCTGGCTCTAAAAACGCAAGTGCTGCTAAATGTCTCATCTTATGAGCAAAAACACAATCGTTCCCGTATCGCTTAGCTAATCCTGCGGATTGGATATGTCGCCAGATGCTTTGCGTAAGGTGAAAAAAGCATAGTTTATGTGTAGTTTCTGGAAACACACTTTTCACTGCATTTATTGACGCAATTTCAAAATCAGTAATAATAATTTGAGGCTTCAAAATTGTGTTATTGTAGTTCTGTATATGACACTTTACTATTTCTAGAAAAATTCTGTAACAATGTTCAGTTTTGTGTGCCTTTCACACAAAACTGAACATTGTTACAGAATTTTTTAGAAGTCCAAATACCAATGGTAAGAATTGACTTACTTCATCACACGTTCCCACTTTAGCGTGAATTGTGTAGATTTGCTTGAAAGGTAAGGGACAGCACTGAAAAGTGCCATCCATAATAAAAAAAGCAGCATGGGATATTAATCTCATATTTTCATTCGTACTAAATACAATCACACTTTCCTCATTATACGTATAATGGCCCACTAAAAACTGCTTGTTATTTATTTTTGAGTATTCTTCAGGAATCGTTACATCTGATACAATTGTTGGTAACATTGGAAGGATTTTATTTCTCGATCTTTGTATTATAATACGCATAGCAGCTTTATTAGGTAAATGTGGAGCACTCGTAGTTGGCACATCTTGTATGCAACGCTGAATTATTTGAGTTGGAGAATCCATCGAATTATTAGCTCTTTCCTTCAGCGACGTTACCAATTTCAATTTTATTTCTTTTTCAGGACTGGGTACGTGATCATGATCATAACTTTGTTTGAGAACCGTATGTTCATTATTGTCGTACTGCGTCATTAAAGTTACTCCACAACTTATTGCTTTCTTTTTAATACATCTCCAGTAGTACTTGTTCTGCATTTTTTTGTTGAGATGATATGAATATCCATCGAGCACTAATATGTCTCCTCCACGAGTAGATTTAACTATTTTACAGTGACTCATATTGATAACACTTTATAACACGGAATTGTCACGAGTATAGTGAACTAGATGCAAAGCTATGACACATTATTTACAACTACCCACAGTCGCGTTAGCAAATTTCATCGTCAATAATCGTTCAGAAATGCAATGATTTTTATAAATAAATGTTAAAAATATAACTTCTAATTTTATATTTTCTAATATTTTGTTATTAAATCCATGACCGTTATTTGAAGCTTACTATTTGAGATAGGCCCTATCTGTTTTCCGGTTATTTATGTCCTTCTCCTTCACTCCTATACATCTGTCTCGCTTGCACACTTCCCACCAGGCAGGCCCGAGCGCAGTAGGGAGGCTCGAAGGCATTCACGAATCATTGGCGTCTTGTTTTCCGGCGAGTACGGTTGTCTTCACCTCACTAAACCGTAAATAGAAGTATCACCTGCGCGTGAGTTAATTCCATATTTAAAACGGTGCTACCGTTCGTATTTCACGTCGATTTGATATTAACGTTTATAATTCAAATTGATTACGCAGGTATGTAACGTATTATTAGCGTTATTTTTCTTGATTTCTTTTTATTTCTAGAAACATTTACCTATTGTCCTTTCTCCTAATCTCAGTATAAATATAATATACTTCTCTATGGTATAAAGTGTCATAATCATACTGTGGCCTTAGTTGTGAATTTTTGTGATTTACAAATACCTACCTTTTAAAAATTGTTTTACTTTTAGGATGGATGATTTAGATAAAAATAGTACATATGTAAACGCGAGTGTTGAGGAACCACGACATGATTTATCGCGGGATCGTGTGCCAAAGCTGGCTCAGTCCAGTTCTCGGAAACGTGCACACTCAGCTAGGAGTTCATCATCTAGTAGCAGCCCTTCTTCGTCAAGTGATTCCACGGATTCCGCGAGCTCTTCCGACCGAAAGAAGAAACGTGGCCGTCACCACAAAAGAAGAGGGGGCAAATATAGTCGCAAATCACGGAAAGACAATCGGCAGATGCACAAGTTATTCCGAGAGGTGAGTGCATTACGTAATCAAATCGCTTTATCATCATCAGTGCCATGTGGCGGTGCGGAACCCGCGTCAGGTATAGACAACGACTTGTTGATTGATGACAGTGTTAGTGGCATCTTGTACAATGATGGTAGTGACGCGTGCGCGAGTGAGCCTACTCAGGTTCAACTACCGTTCAATTTCGATATTGAAACAAAACTGAAAGAGCCTGCGGTTCCTAAAGCACCCGATAACTTATTGAAAGCCCTTCAGGATATACAATATTTTAATAAAAGTGAATGGAGTGAGGTCAGGTACTCTGAAGTACAGAAATCATATTGCCATACGCCTGGTTTTATTGACCTAGAAGCTAATGAGGAGATTCGTGCGTATGATCAGTTACGCCATTTGGCTTATGCTGACAAGGCTTACGCCGCTCTTACTTTTTGTGCGCTGGCACAAAGACAGGCGTTATCATCTACCTTGTCAGAACTACTATCCTGGGCTCATGCAGAACAGGGTTTAAATTTTAATAGCTTGCAGGATAAGATAACGGAGGTTTTTTCTAAAGGTGATTTCCACAAAGCGTCTTCAGATTTGTTACAGCTTATCTGTGGACACAGGGCTGAAGTTATACAAATGCGCCGAGATGGAATAACTAATCACGTTCGTGATCCTTTAATAAAGACAACGCTACGCAAGATCCCACCATCCAACCGCCATTTATTCGAAAGCGAATCGTTTACCGCTGCCCTTGAAAAAATGGGTGGGGTTAAAAAGACATTCATGCCCTTAGTTAAACCTACAAGCGGCTCTGCTTCGCAAGCAGGACCAAGTAAGACTGCACGCCACCCCCCGCAGGGGTCGGCTCACTATCATGGACCCTCGCAGGGTACCAGCCATGGATACTGCACCTCTGTGCCTCATCCACATTATCAATACCGCCAGTCCTCGCAGGACTGCTATCATGAACGCCCTCAGCGACAGAGCAACCAGAGTGACCGTCGCACGGCGCCTACAAGCAACAACAGAGGGTCATTTCGCTCGCGGGGTGGCCGCCAAAGCTACAAGCCTCAGAGTCAGGGCAAAGGAAACCGTAAACGCCCCGGAGTCTCCTCAGACTACAACTCTGGGAACAAAAACCGTAAGTACTGACTCGACAGAATTCAGGGCGGGTCAACTAGCACTATTTTACAATCGATGGGAGGAAATGGGAGCTCCAAACTTTCTGTTGCGCATAATAACAGGGTATCGCATACCCTTTCTTCTAAAACCACCTCTAATATTGCCACATTTGAGGAAAGGGCCCTACATCACACAGGAGTCCGAATCGATGTCGGCACTCATCAGTCAGATGAAAGACCAAGGTGTATTAGAAGCAGTGCGACGCTCCCCGAGCTTCCTGTCAACAATGTTTCTTGTGCCAAAGAGCGATGGCTCCGTCCGCCCAATATTCAACTTAAGAGCTTTAAACGATTATGTAATCACGGAACCCTTCAGCCTGATAAATGTATTTCGTATACCCGAGTTCCTCCAGCCAGGCGACTGGCTTTGCAAAGTAGACCTTTCGCAAGCTTACTTTCATTTGCCAATATCTCCGGCACACAGAAGATTTTTGCGCCTCATTCACCAAGGGGAGCTATTAGAAATGACCTGCTTACCTTTTGGCCTCAGTACAGCACCGAAGGTGTTTGCTTCTCTGAGCAACTGGGTTGCTCAAACATTGCGAGAACAGAATCTGCGCATAATTGTGTACCTAGACGACTTCCTGGTAGTTCACCAGGACAAGGACACTTTGCAAACTCATGTTCGCACTCTCCTGAACCGTCTAGAATATCTAGGGTGGCAAGTAAATCTAAAGAAATCCGTTGTATCCCCACAAAAGAGTCTTGTGTATCTGGGAGTTCAGTGGGATCCTTGGGCCAACAAAAAGTCTCTGCCGCAAGTCAAGGTCAGAAATCTTATCGACAAGGTCTCTGCAAGGCTGAACTCAGGCAAGGCTTGCCTGCAAGAATTACAAAGCCTAGTGGGCCTTCTAAACTTTGCAAGTTTTGTGGTGCCACAGGGCAGACTACATCACCGGTCTCTGCTCAGCCTCCTAAATGCATCTCTAAATATGCCAGTCAGGAAGGAGATCCACCTACCAGACGAAGTCCTAGAAGATCTTCAGTGGTGGCTTCACAACTGCCACCAAACATCTGCAATCCATCTACCACCACCAACTCACTTTGTGACCACAGACGCCTCCGATCTGGCTTGGGGAGCTCAGGTGGACGGTTACGCAGTGTCAGGTGTGTGGACTGCTCAAGAACAACATCTACATTGCAACCTAAAAGAGATGCTGGCAATCTTAAAGGTGCTCGAAACCCACGGTCCTCTACTGTGCAAGTCCACTGCCCTGTTCCAGTGCGACAATCGAACAGTTGTGGCCCACTTGCGGAACGAGGGCGGCACGAGATCGCCACCTCTGATGGAAGTAACGTACAGAGTGTTCCGCTTACTAGATTGTCATCAAATAAATCTGACAGTCAATTATATACCCGGCATTTACAACGGACATGCGGATCACCTCTCCAGGCACAAGCTAGTACCAGAATGGCATCTTCTGCCCGCTTGCACGGAGAAGATATTTCACAAGTTTGGCACTCCGGTAGTAGATCTATTTGCGTCCAGTCGAGCAAACGTGGTAGCCAACTACGTGTCTCTGGATTTAACAGATACCCAAGCGTTATTCCACAATGCCTTTTCCCGGCAGTGGAACTACCACCTTGCGTGGGTGTTCCCACCACCATACCTGATACCCAAGGTGCTGGCCCACCTCAACTCGGCGACCGGGCTGTACCTTTTAATTGTCCCCCGGTGGTGTCGGGTATTCTGGCGGGCCGATCTCAAAGCTCGAGCAGTAGCAGCTCCGTGGTCGATCACCAATCTCAGGGAGAATCTAATAGACACCACAACCGGTCGGCCACCCCCCAAGGTTCAAGAGATGGCGCTCGAGGTCTGGAAGTGTGGGGGTGGTCGAAGAGTTTGACGGGTTGGAATGAAGATCAAATACAATTACTTAAATCCTCGTGGCGTACTTCGACTCTTAAAACCTATAAGGTCGCGTGGGATCGATGGGTATCTTGGTCTAAAAAATATAATTTGGATCCTTTTCACCCAACAGGGCCCATCGTTGCTAGATACCTAGCGGACCTACATCTAGTCGACAAGTTTTCTTATAACACTATTTTGCTTCACAAATCGGTGTTGGCGACTCTATGCAATGCCGAAGATGCTGGACGAATAAGTTCGCATACATTAGTAAAACACGTCTTAAAGTCTATTGCTTTAAAGAGGCCTGTCACCCATAAGCCTCCTGTATGGAATTTAGATACCCTGACCCCCTTTTTAAGTTCAAACACTGTAAATGAAAATAACCCTTTTGCCACTTCTCGACATACAGCAACACTCCTCCTCCTGTGCTCAGGCAGACGAGTTCACGATCTGACATTGCTGCTCGTGGACTCAGAGCATTGCATCGATGACGGCAGTAACATTATTTTAAAGCCAGTATTTGGCTCTAAAACTGATAGTGACACTCATAGGCAATCGGGATGGAAGTTACTGCCTAATACGAGTAATAAAAATCTGAACCCTGTGTTTTGGGTCAGAAAATTAATTGATCTGCTTAAAGATAGAAGAGATTCGGGTAATTGTTCAAACTTATTTATAAATATCAGAGGACAAGCAAAGGCGGCCTCTCGCACTGTGATTGCGGGATGGATTAAAACTGTACTAACAGAGGCTGGTATACACGCTACACCTGGAAGTCTACGATCAGCAGTATCTTCAAAAAATTGGTCTGATAACTTACCTCTGGATGAAATTTTGTCCAGAGGAAATTGGAAGTCCAAAGAGACTTTTACACGCTTCTACAGACGAGAGATACTGCCAGCCTCTGCTAGCAACAGCATTACTAGAATGTTCAACCCAGCTGATTAAATTTTTATTTTCTGTATTAAATTTTTTGGAACACAGATTATACTAATAGAGTGACCTTTGTGATTACAGAATTGTTAATGATTGGTTTTTGTTTTATTTATTTCTTGCACACTGCAAAGCTGTTTAATATAATAATATATTATCTTCCAAATAATGAATATTTATCGCTTAATCCATAGGTATAAATTATTTTCCTGAAGTCAATCAAACTTACTTCACATTGGCGTCCCCACCACCAGGCGATAACAAACACGTCTCAAATAGTAAGCTTCAAATAACGGTCATGGATTTAATAGAAGCGTTTTTCCTGAAATAAAACGCATATTAAATACTTACCTTATTTGAAGCTTACAATTAATTTCTGCCTGGTATTTTCGACTCAATGATTCGTGAATGCCTTCGAGCCTCCCTACTGCGCTCGGGCCTGCCTGGTGGGAAGTGTGCAAGCGAGACAGATGTATAGGAGTGAAGGAGAAGGACATAAATAACCGGAAAACAGATAGGGCCTATCTCAAATAGTAAGCTTCAAATAAGGTAAGTATTTAATATGCGTTTTATTTCAGGAAAAACGCTTCTATTATGTCACAATCATGTTTCAGTTTTATCAAATATTATGTTATCTTTATTCCGTTGTAATTACGGTATATAAGTTTTATATAAGAAAAACCTTTATGCAACAAATGAAACTATAGTTTTATATTTTCTAAATTAATGTATAAAGTGAAAACAGCTTTTCCGATGTACAGTGAATAGGTAAATAATAATAGTAATATTAAAATATTCATAATATATTAGAATATTTTTAATCCAACCATTGTTTTTCGGTCTTGGGTCGATTTGACAAACGATAGCAAAGTTTGCAATGTTTTCGACCAAACGTTCACTCGATCTAATGTAAAAATATCAATGGTTCGTTCGACCAAATCTCTTTTGGTCAATTGTTTAGTCGATCAACTAAAGAATGACCAATAGTTCTTTCGGTCTTGTGTTAAACGGTCAAATGAATTTCGGCCTCTAGTGGTAAACTCGTTTTACCCGCAGTAAAAGTCGTACTGCTCGTGATCGTGATTAATATTAAATTCAGTGGTGATAATATAAACATCAAGGTTTACTAATTCTAATGTCTGCAAAAAACGCATAACAAGCGATCATTTTGCTAAAAACGTTTCAAAAACGGTTAAAATGAAGAACGCCTTATTCCGCATACATGACAACTTATAAAAGATGTCGTTTGTCAAATACTTAATTTCCAATGATATAGTATAATTTGTAATGTTTATTGGTATTTAACGAAATAAATTGTTACTCAACAAATTGGCGATTTTACAAAATGTCGGTATATGAATTACAGTTTATGCCAAACATTATTTCGTCTAATGAAAATTTTGTTTCTTGTTTAATGGTACAAAGATAATCAAAGATAATTTACACAGCTCAGTATACTTGGTACAGATTGTAATTATTAAGATAATATCTCGGAATAAAAATGTATTCTGTACTGTGGCAAACCACACAGGCATTTAAACAACGGGCACAAATATACCTCTAAATTTAGCATTTAGATAGCTGCACCATCGGAGAATTTTCTCTGTTACTAAAAGTATCAAAACTTTTTTTTTAACACCTTTATTTGTTGATATAGAACCGACCTTTGATTGTTAGGTACAGAAGAGCGAGCTTATCGCTATAAATAAACTGTAGTTTATCTGGATTTAAGGGCTTATGTCGGATACATTACTAGATATACTTATTTACAATTGATACAACTTATCTAAACGTTATCATATACCTACAAATGTAGTAGGCAGATATTTATTTGAACAGTACAAAGTGCGTTTATAATGTTTAACCAATTTATAATTGGCAACACCAATGTATTCTTAACGAATACTTGACTTTATACGTCGTCGTGTTTTTGTTCTTAATAGATAGTTTAGTATATTTTAGGTTCACGATAGTAAAGTCACACAAGTTAAGTTATTTTGAAGTAAAATGTAGTAACATTAGATATAGATTATAAAGAATTCTTGCAATAATTCTCCTTTTCTTAGACTTATAATGATAATTACCAAAAGGTACATGACTGCTATTTCAATGTATTTAGTAAAAAGATAATGATTGAGACTTGATTTCGTTCATAGTGATAACAATATGTTTGACAATGATTATCTTTAACAGCTTAAGCATATTGTTAATTTAATTATATATGCTAATTACTGGTGTACAAAACATATAACATTCAATAAACACAATAAGTATACAAATTAAAAGTGAGCCAGTTCTGATATGATATGCTACGTACAACCTCTATACAGCTTAACACAACAAGAACCACAACAAACCGCTCAATTTAAAAATCACATTTTATTTCTATCTACATAGTTATCATTAGTCATAATACTTCGCAATTGATCTTTCATTAATTTTTATAAATTTGCCTCGGTTGGTTAAGATATGACTATCTGACACCATTTCACGAAAAAAATGGAACAATAATTTTTCAAAAAAAATAATTCTTATTAAATAAAAATAAGGTCAGGGTTATTCTATATCACCAGTAGAATGCGTGGTTAAAAGGAATTACACGATTTCAAAATCACCCTGTATAAACATATTTCGTTAAATTCATTATACCGGTAGTTGCTCAGTACCCTACTTGCACTGCTTCACTTGTCCGCGGAGGCGACAGAATATCACACCCTGCGGCGCAAAGTCCTCCTACATAAAGAGGTTTGGAATGTCCGTTGGAACTCACACCACGAACGCCTTCAAATTGATATTTATTTATACTCGTATAGATGTGAAAACCAAAAGACTTTATACATAAATAATAAATCATAGGTACTAGAATTGATCTACCCTATCTTTATAAATATTTATCACTTTTCTTTTGCAATCGAAATGTATTCCTCTTTTTATGTACTGACCATTAGGTTCTTTTTATTTTTAATATACCTATGAATTTCTATGTGGGGAGACCAACAGACTGCAATGCAGATGGTCTCGGGTTCGAACCCACGTCGCGCACCTCTGACTTTCGGAAGTTATATGACTTTTCGAAATTATGTGCGTATTGATTGACAATTATCGCCTGCTCCGTGCCTCGGAGAGCACGTTAAGCCATCGGTCCCGGCTGCCATGAACATCTATGGCAGTCGTTATTTGGAAGTCAGTGCCCTATAATATCCTGACACTGGTCTAGCCTTAGGGTATCGTTAGCCTTCGGGTTGCGGAGGTCAGGTGGCAGCCGCTCCGTGTAAAAACTGATATCCAGTCAAATCCGGTTAGACTAGAAAAGCCGACCCCAAGTGACTTGGAAATAATAAAGGCTAGGGAGAAGAATTTCTATGTGGGTCTTAATATATGTATATAGCAAAGCATGTACATGACTAAAACTGCCATATTTTGTCGTTTTTGTTAACAATAATGAAATGGTTTACAGAATTGGACGATGAACAGAAGGCGTTACAAGAACTGGCTCGCAAATTCACCAGGGAGGAGATCATTCCCGTGGCGGGGCAGTACGACAAGACTGGCGAGTACCCGTGGCCCATTGTCAAGAAGGCGTGGGAAGTCGGACTCATGAACGGCCACATCCCTGAACATTGCGGTAATGATATCTAGTATTCAATTTTGTAAGCCTTTTAGCAACAGTTGACTACAATATTATATCGTATTAGTTTTGGCGCATAGACTAACTAACTATTTCAAACTGAGCTGTATATATATTTTAGTATTAGCATCTCGTCTCGTAACAGTTACGGGACTGTCGGCTATACTATCTACTACATACCTACATGTACGACGCCAACATTTTGCATCTTACTACGATTAATATCCTAAACTATTTTAAGCTATTCATAGTCGTTTAATACCGAATTTTTCAACTACTCCTTTAGAAAAATCGTGACTGTTTATTCAACTGAAATATGTCTGAGATAGTTCTAAATGATAAAAACACCGGCTTATATGGCGCAATATTACAGGAGGAATGGGTTTAGGTGTGTTTGGACTGTCTATTATAACCGAAGAGCTGGCGTATGGGTGCGCCGGCATCAAAGGTGCCATAGTGACCAGCTCTATAGGTGTAAGTGGTCAAAACATATAAGTAGAAGTACAGAGACAGCTAGCATGAATACCGAGGTTAAATTCTTCATGGAGTACCAAACTAACAACTATCCGTTTGATCTGTTCTTTCACTTCCAACAATTTATATAAAGGTTGTCGTGCAGGTGTGGATGCTTGTTTTATTAACATACATGCTTATATTAGGACCGATTCTTGCCCATAAGAATCTTAAACTATACTTCTAACCGCCGGGATTATTTAAGTATATAATTATCAATAAGCAGATGCATCCACGTAGGTACCTATTTCATTTGAGTGAACTTCAATGAAGTCTCTAAAATGGACGATTTTCAGGCGGCGTTAATTTAGGAGTGTTCGAGAACTGTCTTGTGTGTGAGGAGTTGTCGTATGGTTGTTCAGGCATTATGGCGGCCATAACTATCACCACAGTCGGAGTGAGCAAGTTAATATGATGTGTGTCAACTTTAGTGTGATACGGTTATTATAGCATGCGGAACTTTCCTTTCCTCTCATTTTAGCTTTGCGATTCTGCTTCAGCTAGGAACGATACATTATATCTGCTTTAAGTTTTAGATTTAAGTAAACTCTATGGTTAAAGGGCCATAGTATCTGTTACTCCTTAAACTTTTCTGACATGGCCAAGCATCGCTACATATTTTTCTCTTTTTTAATTACTCATATTCGATAAATACGCTCACTGCTGAAAGCACTTTAAAGCATTATAAGAATTAATTTATCAATTATCATAAGCTTAAAGAAAGTGATATTATAATATGCATAGAATACAGACATTAAGTTAATTTTTTTAGGAAAAGACATCACTTTTTAATATATTTTCTCCTGTCAAACGATTTTTGTTTTCTTTTTGTTAAGTGTTTATTGACGAGCTTTATCAATAAATTATTATAATCGTATTTTCACAACTGGGCGAACACTGGTTGTTATAATTAGCTAAAATGTCGCCTACCATATTTCGTCGCATAACTAGTATGTATGTATACTTACATATAAAGAAGTATTTATTATTAATTAATACTCAACTCAATAGTGTATAAATATCGTAGTTTATTCTATTATTAGAGAGACATAGGTACATCAAAATAGATCGATACACAAAGAACTTTCAAAATGGAATTGAGCGATATTGTTAGTTCAGGGCTGATTTAATATTTACAAACTATAAACTAGGTTAGACAGGTAGTTTAATTATCCACTGTGTTTAAGTTATGTATATATATACATATATGGCCTTCTCGTTATAATACAATAAATCCGAATGCCTTTTGTTGTATATAAAATACTTAAGTTTTGCTCCCCCTACCGAAAAGTTTGTAACCAGTCAATAATTGTTGTTCCCTTAACTTTATGCTAAAACTCCTGCGCAATCTGTGAACTCAAGATACACGCGTCTATATACAATTTTACTAAACTTGTCTCGTCTTATATGTTTAATATTGCAAGGAACTCAATCATAGAAATCGATACGCTTAAATAATTGCGCCGTCAGGACATACTTAGAAGACATAAAATCAATGTTGCAGCCCTTCAATATTCTATAAAATTACTCAATGAAATAACAACTGCAGTTTATTTACAGACTGTTGGTTTCTTAGTAAGGAGCAAGTACCTGATTGACAGCGATCGATAGGGTTGTCATCAAATGCTAATATGTTAAACAGCTGCTCCGTAGCAGCAATCCTTTATTTAGTCGACTTTAGCTTGACGAGGTTTTTCAGGGGGAGTGGGTGGCTTGGGAGTCTTCGACGAGTGCCTTGTTGGCGAAGAATTTGCTTACGGATGCTCTGGTATTGCGACGGCCGTAGGAGGCACCAACCTAGGAGTGAGTTCTTTACAATTGGCTATGTTCAAGTATACAGAATATTGTATGTATATTTCGTTTGTGTATCAACTATGCGATACTAGTACACGTTGTAACGTCGAAGCATAATATGGGCGCAAACACCAGCCTTCACGAAGGTCTGATCTCTGCACTTTGGGACACTATTTAATGACGCAGTAAAAATATCTATAATTCTGGCAGAGTATTTTGCCCAGTCCTTCCAGCCTCGGCTAATTCTAACCTAAACAAGTGTTAGGCTGAAGAGTCGTCATTTCGGTATAAACAAACGGCCCAGCACCTCCTGAGTTTATCGCACTGTACAAATCTATTATACACGTTGCCAATAGGTGCCTGTTTGATATTTGTTTCTGGGTTCTTCTGGGTAATCCTAGGTTTCAATATGGGTGTCAAATATTGTCTCCTAAGGCCTTCGGAAGAAAGACTGCCATGCCACTATCACAATGTCGGCAATACTGGGCTTTTCATTATTAACTAACCAATAAGAGAATACGAGCAGGCCATACTTTGAAGGTTGCAGTTTCATGATTTGATAAATGTAATTTTATAAATGAAACAATGGTGTTGTGTTCTGTATAAGGAGCTAGCAGCTAGAAGCCGCTAGGCAACATTGAATGATTACTAAAAGGACTTTTTGGTATAAATATGAACTTTTAGTAACCCTTAGATGTTTCTGGGTGGGGCAGTGAGTATATTACAGTTACTAACAATAAAAGTTTATACAAATATTCTGCGTTAAATTTTAAATGGGGTGCCATTCACGTGTACTAATGTTTCAGCTTTTTGCAGTTAAAGTATAATTTAAAAAGGGCTCAGTTCTAAAGCACGATATTAATTCATCAGCGTGTAACAACTAACAGAAAAGCTTGGTTATATATATGTTAAGGGTGGTAATGTAACAGAACAAAAGGCCAAGAGAACATTATAATGGTAGATAAATCAATCATTTTAAGTCTCAATTTAAAGGTAGTAAATTGATATTCACATCTGAAGCCATCAACATCCTGACTATTTCAATGCCTTTTTGTTTCTTTTAGTCTTATGTAGTAATTATTCAAGAAAGTATTAAAATTGCAGCAACATTGGCGATTATAACTTATACGCAAGCCTTGTCATTATTTTTGAATAAATAAACCTGGTATCCATACATTTCAAATGCATATAATTAATTTGTAAGATATTTTCCTACTAGAAATACTCTTTATTTTATTATGTTAACCAGGATTTGCCTTAAATATACACGTTTATGTTCACGCTGTACTAATAATAGCTGGAGTATGTCTTCTGCTTAAGAGAATATTGTACAAGCCGGGGTAGGAATTAACACGTGTAAACTATGTAATTTATATGTTAACCTGGAATTTATATGTTAACCTGGAATTTATATGTTTTTCATCATTACAAGGTTTTCGTGGTTACATTTTGTGTCTGAAAAAGCTGCATTTTGACGGCAGTACCAAGCTTTTATATGTGTGTCTGTTTAATACATTTACGGCCAGTTTCACCACTATCAAGTAAAAGTTATTCGACAGATGAATCGCATATTGTCTCACTCTTGCTAGTTTAAAGAAAAGAAATGGCGAGATTTATCTTATAGGTAAATTCTATTTGGGAGTGGTGGAACAGGCCCTTATTCTTGTTGCGATCGTCTTTTGACGTTTGAATCTAACACCGTTTTTGTTCGGTGTCTGTTATATAGGTCATAAAATAAAGCTTATTAACCTCATGATTTATTGGTGAGTTTACGCAAGTTATGTTTATTTTATTTGCTAGACTCAGTCAAAGGTTTGAGTCTATGTGCCGATGCCTACAAGAGTGTCACGTTAAATCGCAATTAAAATATAATTTTAGTATAACAACTCACATCAGCAAAGTGTTATGAATGTAATTGACTATACAAATCTCAAAAGGATAACAATAGATACCTACTTAATAATATTAAGTGGATAGAACAATTGGTCGACAAACACATCCACTTCTACACAAATAACGTATGCTTTCGACAATCGGGATATGGTAGAAAACCGTAATAGGTTGGTTCTAGCTGGCTGATGTAAAAGGCCTGCATTGACATTCGCACGTCTAGGTATATGACGAGGAACACGTAACTTGAACGAACTTAAAAGCGGTGGACAGTCAATTTCACTTCTTAATATTTTGTATAAAAATGTCAGATCATGTAGCTGCCTGCAAACAGACAGAGCATCTAAACCTAAACTTTTCTAATTTGTCCCTATACGAAGGCAGGTCGTTTGTGCAATTTACAAAAGAAAGCAAGATGTCTCAAAAATCGTTTCTGTATTCGTTCAATTCTTAGTTGGTGCACATTGTATTTAAGTGCCCAAACTACACAGCAATATTTGAGATGGCTCCGTACGTATGCATTGTAAACAGCTATTTTTGTTGCTGGATTGCGAAAGAATTTACCATTTCTGATGATCAAGCCGAGCATTCTAGATGATCTGTTTATTATGTTGTCCATATGCGGTAGAAAAGTTAATTTAGAATCAAAAAGAACTCCCAAATCCTTTACCTCGGACCTATCCTGCAATATTATTCCGCTTAGATTATAGTGAACCTTAATTATCTTATGATTACGTGTAAATGTGATGGTGTGACATTTAGTGGCATTTAAAGACATATTGTTGACATGACACCAATAAGCAACCGCATCCTTCTGCAGTAAATCACAGTCCAGCGGATCGGATACAACTTTGCACAGCTTCAAATCGTCCGCGAAGAGGTACACGCTGCTATAGTTAATATAAGAGACTATATCGTTTATAAATAAATTAAATAACCAGGGACCCAAGTGGGATCCTTGTGGAACTCCAGATATTGTTTTATATGTTTCGGATTTATAGCCCTTAACCACTACATATTGAGACCTGTCAGTTAAATAAGACTGGAACCAATTTAAGACAGAACCACAAATGCCGTATGTATGTAATTAATACAACTTTTATAGCATCTTAAACTAGTTTCAGGCGTTTCTATTAATTAAATAGATAGGTTATCGTTTGTATAATATAAATATACCCCTCCGTATTGAGATATACCTAGTATTATTTTCTTTAATCATGACATATACAATATAGTGAATATGACTAAAAATGTCCTCAATGTAAAATAGATCTAATTTCTTATACCATAATGAAAATCTTATACTCAAAATGACTTGCACTACATATATTAAGATCTCACCCGTGCCCAGTTAGCTCCACGCTGCGAGTGAAATATTATTTAAGTGGATGATTTGGGAACGCTGATCCGATATCTAGTATTTTATATTATCAACGGTTCTCTGTATGCGTAGAAATCCACATGGTTTGTCGACGAGTCTCACATAGCCCGTACAGCATGATTACGAATATATGTCCTTTTGAAAAAGCGTGACCATGACCAAGAGAGGTTCCAGAGCAAACTTCAAATGCAGGCTGAAAGGGAGGTTCTAAAGCCCGCAAAATCTCTCTTTCGGTAACAATAAAATAATCTGTTGCAACATAGTAATTATTAATTCTATGCGGTTAAATTTTTCGTATTATTTATAATAACAGTGTTACTTTTTGAAAATCTTCCTTTCATGTTACGTAAAAATTTACGTAAATGATAATTGTTGATAGACTGCGATCACAATTCTACATAGAAATTTTATAACTGTGCGAATCTGGACTGCACGGAGAGGTATTGAGTTCGATCCTACTTTTCCTCTGACTTTTCGAAGTTATGTGCGTATTAAATAGCTTTTATTACCGGTGAAGGAAAACATCGAGAAAAACCTACATGTCTGAGAGTTCTGCATAATGTTCTCGAAGATGTGTCAAGTCTGCCAACCGCACTGGGCCAGCGTGGTGGACTATGGCGCAACCCTTCTCATACTGAGAAGAGGCCCGTGTAAACAGGGCTGATATGATTAAAATACGTATTTCACATTTTGGTTATAGGGGCCACCCTATAGCTCTAAACTGAACACTAGCAATTTCTCTGCTTTTGGACAGTTAATGAGATTTTGTCAGTCCGTTCAGAATTGTATTACCTGCGGCTTGGTATATGTACTTATTGTGATCTATGTATGTGGACGTTTGATCGCACAGTTAGACATTTCTTTGCCATACGTTTCATGAAATTATGATACATAAATATCTTACGAATATTTCCAATTATCTAACGGGATCCCTCCTTTTCGCATAATGTTTTTTGTCCTAATATACTTCGGCATAACGATTTTGGCACAATTTGTTTTGGCATAATAATACTTTGGCATACTTTTTTTAGGAATACATTTTATGTTGGCATAATCATGTTAAAGACTAATTTGTTTTGGCATAAATTTGATTCCCATAATGTTAGTAGGCCTAATGACTATTAGCATAACGTTAGTAGGCCTAAAGACTTTTAGCATAATAGAAGTTAACTCAGATAGAAGTTAACTGATTGAAATAGTAGTCCTTAATTATTTATTTTAGGTGTATATTTTTAGCAATTGCTTGTAATATGCTGTGCAACAAAAGTTAGTCACAGAACCGAATTGCTGCAAAACCGACTTCACGTAGTCTTGTTTGTCCTACCCCTAGAGTGTTATTTAAAATCGCGTAGGCGTGTAGGGGCGAGGCGGCCCGCGGGCTGAGGAGCAGGCGGCTGCGAGCGAGCCGCCGCGGTTGAGGCTGGCCGGCGAAGCCGGCCAACAAGCCGAAGCTGCGGTGGTGAGCGAAAGCCGTCTGCGACGATTAGCACGCGTGGGGCCGCCGGAGGCCCGCAGCGCCGGAGCCGTGACAGAAACTCATTCAACACATCATCAATTTATGCTTTAGGATATTATGCTTAAAAAAGTTATGGTTTAGAACTTTATGCTTAATAAATTTATGCTTTACAATATTATGCTTAATCATTATTATGGTTAGAGAAATTATGCTTAAAAAATTATGCGTAAGCTGTTATGCGTAATTATATTATGCGAAAATATAATTATGCCAAACAACATTATGCTAAGTTATATTAGGTCTTAAAATTTTATGCTAATGGATAGGGAACCTTATCTAACACCACGATTTCGATTACTTTGAAGTTCTATCTATCTATAGTGTGGCATAAACACTGAAGTTTAAAATCATATTTGGTATTCTTGTGACTGAGATTAGAATTAGATCCTAAAAAGTTAAAAGTTTTAATATATGTATGCTTACCTATATAAACCTTTTAAACTGTACGTATATGTGAACCTATAGATAATATAAAAAGTATCAACAGTAAACACCTGCCTTCAGCAAATCCTATGACATTATGTGTCTTGCTCATCCAACATAAGCAATGCACAAATACTTAGATACATTCTTTATATTGCCGATATGAACCTAGTAACAGAAACAATCAAATAACAAATATAGGAAAACTATTCTTTAACCAATTTTATTACAAAACTCAGTAATATATTAATTTATTGCGTCGCAGCAGCACACCGACGGCCAGATACAATAGCTTTTCAATTATGTCTGGTATTATGAGAATTGACAGGTCGATCAAATCTGCATCCCATTTCTTAATACGGCCTATTGCCTATCATATGGCCAGTTCTACGTTTAGAGCATGATATGTAGGTACCTACACTGACGGACTCATAAACTGCATCAATGTTCAAGACGCCTTTGAAATAAACATTTTAACCAAGTATTCAATCTTTTTACACAAATTTAAATTTAAACCTATAGTTTGATTCGGTAACTTCATAACAGCGTAGTATTATATCCTTATGGGTATGTTTGTATACTGGCAAGGACGATTAAATTTTTTTGAACAAAAACTTTATATTATGTTACAAAAATTGGTTTTAGTTGGTTTATTGAAAAATTGGTTTTTAAATTTAAAAAGAAGTTGAAGAGCATGTTTTGATTCTAATCGGTTCCGCATGGATCTGATTAGGGTTATTAAAAGATCTTTATCATTCTTGTGAAATATCTGTTCTTAGTGCTCTGCCACTATTGTGGGCAGAGGATTTCTCGTATATACAGCTTTTTTTAAACTGTCCCATACATGCTCAATGGCTGCCAATTCATGGTACGTATCCCAACCTTTTCGCAATATTGTCGAACTTGTGCAGCGGCATGGGGTTGGGCATTATCTTGCATTAGAGTAAAATTTTCGCCTTTTAATCCCATGTAAGGTACCACGTGAGCTTCTAACACCTCTGTTATATAGCGTTGTGCCGTCAAACCACCTCTTCTACCGTTTTGACGAACCATGTCGATGAACACAAGTTCCGTTCGCCCGATCATCAAAATGCCACCCCACACCATACACGAACCGCCTCCAAAAGGAACACACCCACGTCGACGATAGACTCTACTGCGACCGTCTGCTCCATTTAAACATGTCCTACACTCATCGGTATGGAGGCCCATTGCTATTCAGTCCAATTAAGATATTCAAGCGCAAATCTTAAACGAGCTTGTCTGTGAGCTGCAGACAGCTTTTGACCATTTGCTAGTCTAAAAGGGGTGATTGCCGCTTCCTTAAGTCTCCTTCTTTTTGTTCGAGCACTCACGTTTACTCCACGCACTTCATTCAGCTCTGTTTTGATGTTTACTGACGACTGACTGATTTCGTAGGGAAGTTGAAACAATAAATCGGTCGTCACGACGGGTGGTTGCTCGAGTTCTGACGGTACCGGGTCTCCTTTTGTAAGAACCTGTCTCTACAAACCTTCGGTATACTCTAAAAACCGTAGACCGGTTCAAGAAAAGAGCGTACTCCTTTTTAAAAGGTGGGCAACGCATTTGTAACTCCTCTGGTGTTGCGGGTGTCCATGGGCGGCGGTAATCGCTTACCATCAGGCGATCCGTCTGGTCGTTTGCCAGCTACATAACATAAAAAAAAATACTATCAATCGTTCATCCAAGCCTTCCCGCACCAATGCCACAATTTGAGCGGCTTGTTCGGACGAAGTATCCATATTTATGGTTACGAAACTTTTGTTGAGTTTAAAAGACTAATATATCAATACTATTGATAACAATAATTTAAATCGCAAATGAAAAAGAACCAATAAGAATTAATTTCAAACTTTACTCTAATAACACACGAATTTGAGACTGCATAAATTTTATTTTCCCGACTTTAGATTTATCTTTTACAGCAGAGCTATTTTTAATTATTATTTTTTTATGATTTTTGACAGTCTCGACATTTTTATTTAGTTTTATCTAAAAAGTTTGCACACTTATCAAAAATTTTAATTTGACAGTAATCCTGAACTTTGATGCAGTTTATGAGTCCGTCCGTGTATATTTACGAACGTCATCAATCAGTAAGATCTTCGTTATGTAGGCAGTTACGAGACAAAGAAGAATAGTGGCATTCGCGGAATACAGTAACGCTTTTTGCTCGAATGACGTATTTTTCAGGGCTATCTTTCGTAAGGTTTATATTTCCAGATTGCTTCTTTCATACACATTGTCTCTCTAGTGTCAACTCTCCTGACAGAATATTGACCTTGTATCCATTTCAGGCGTGACTAGGTATCTATATTTCCGAGACGATTAATGGGTATATACATACATACATAGTAAAGTATTTTGATTTGTAAACATGAAGTTGATTACTTATTACTGCTAACAGGATAAACCAAAATAAGAAAACAATATTTGTGTGAAATTGCTAAAATCAATTCAAATTATAGTGGCACATAAAAATGAATTCTAAATTAACAAGCAAATACCTAATTATCAATACAAGTTGAATATCAGCTTCAAGACTGACGACGTAATTCAATGGAAAAAGACCTAGTTACGCCTCATCATTCATTATGAGTGTTTCCTGCAGGTGGTATGAATATGGGTGTCTTTGAAGGATGTCTGGTGGCCGAGGAATTGGCGTACGGGTGCACTGGCATCATGACAGCAATGGAAGCCAGTGGTCTTGGCGTGAGTGCCTATCGCTTCGATGCACGCGGTTTTCAATCAACTTTGTCTTTTGTTGTGTCAATCATCTAGACTTAGAGACTTCATCGCTTCGCTCTCGAATTCTCTAGTAAATATTTGCTGCGAGTATTCCTCCGAGTAATACTTGTTAATCACAGCCTTGTTATGTAGAGATAGTTATTTGTGATCACGCACGCCGGCGGCTGGGTGGGTGGTGAGTGATACGAGCGCAACAGATGTTTCCTAGTGCATACGAGATATTGTAATAGTAGTAGTAGTAATAGAATCGGTATTGGCGTTCTGTACGTTTATTAACAACTTGTGTAAATAAAGATAACATGTTAATCGTTAACCCTATAGGAAGCTAAATATGATTAATCGCAAGATCTCAATCTGGATATTTGGTAATAGTGGATACATAAATTAATTAGTATTTTAATGTAACATCCTTAGTTTTACATTGAGATTAACATATTAAGTTTATATTTGATCACCTGAAACTATAATGTTCACATGTCTACAAGTAAATAATTATAATTGTATTAGAGCAACATAAAGGTGAATGCATATAATATATATATATATATATATATATATTAACTAATGAGGTTTTGCTGTTAATTGGTATAAAACATATTAAACCATAACTTTGCACATCACACAATTGTATTTGTAGCTTCAAATATTGGGTACCTAATCATTGTTGGTATGTATACATAACACTGTGCACTTATTAATTAGACGTAATTATAATTCGTAGATTATACGCATGTATCCTATTTGGCGTGAATGTTAAAAGTTCACTTACATACTAATATATTAATATTACAGGGTACTAATGATGCATATGCATCAACTTTGAATTAAGTGTATAACTATGTGTATTAACTTTAAAGACTACACGTTATGGCATCTCATATAATATGGTTGTAAATATAAACATTGTGAGGGACATGAGTATTGGTTTATGTGTGTACATCGATAACATTGTGTTTCAGCAAACGCCCGTCATCATCGCCGGTAACAAGGAGCAACAGAAGAAATACCTCGGCAGACTTATCGATGAACCTATCGTTGCTGTAAGTAAAGCTTAAACTTTATACCTACTCGTATATTTAAAATATCTGTGTTCAAGTATCGCCAGGATTGTCAAAGAGTTGCAGCCGTCCTAGACCATAGAACTACGTAACTATATACCTGTTATTAAATAATAATTGTCGGTATAGCAATATCCATCTTTCTCGATCCGTTGATACATACTTTGTGGCGACTCTGCACAGACCGCAGTTCCGCCTACGTTCAACAGATGGTGCTATATACAATAAGCGCTTAAAATGACATCATACAATCCTGAATCGCACAAGTAACATTTACACAGCGACTAAGTATATATACAAGTTCCCGACATCAACAGTCGAGCCGCGGCCCGCCAGGTGCAATCACCCAGCCTGGTTGGAGGATCCTTCCTTTGTGTTACAGTAACATCATACAACGTTCCCCCACGTCTTCAATCCACTATTCCCTAAATTTGCTTTTTCTTTTAGTTGATTTATATACTTTCTTTTTCTCTTCGCCTCAATTTTACATTCCGTAACATTGGTCATGTCTAAGTTAGTAATAGCCATCGATCAAATATACTATTGATCGATGGTAATAGCAATCAAGTTTCCGTTTCTATTCTCTATAATAATATACAATATAATGAGTGAATTTAAAACTTAAGTATTCGATACTTTCACATAATATCTCTCACGTCGACCTAATTGTTTAACGATTACATTACATTTGTCATTACATTTGGCAAGACAATACATAGACATTGAAATATTGTCTTGCCCGCTCTCCCCTAGACTATTGTGTGGCGACGTCCTTCCACCTGCGTATGTACTTGTACCTACTTAATTAAATAATAGATAAACATTACATTTTTATGTTTAAGTTACACACTTGATACCAATTTGTCGTAAAAATGAAACCTAAAACATATATATCTTATAAAGAACAATCGACAATGGGAAATAAATACATTTAGAGATAAAAGATTTATTTGTTAGTCAATTTTATACCAGTAACATTCGAATAGGCGTGAATTTTAATAAAAAACGGGATGCTTTTTCGTGAATTGGTAATGTCTATCTACATTAATGGAGAGCGACGAGCAGGATAACTTAACTTAGTTATATTTGAACGTCACTGGAAAATCGAAGTACGAATAAAGTCACGTGACTCGTGATCTAAAATTGTATCCACTGGTAAAATTTTGCAATCACCAACTTGCTAAACAATAGTATCTAGTCCAGCAATAAGAAGCATAATTAATTAATAAACAATCAACAGTAAATTAATGTACCAGTTGAATTTAAAATTTATTTTGTAAATAAAATACTAGATTTTGCCCACGGATTTGCCCGTGTTCATTTCGATTTTGTCGATAAATTTCTAACCCACGGGAGCAGTACTTTTTAACTTGGTGGAATGGTACTTTACCTATTTGTATGCGAAATTTCATGATGATCGCTCGAGTAGGTAAAGTGTAAAAGGATAACAAACCAATAGACAAACAAACAATCTAACATTTGCATTTATAATATTAGTTAGGATTTTTATAAGTATCTTCAATTAGAACCGTGTAACAGAAGTATTTCATGTTTGTCTTTGTATACAGGCATACTGTGTGACCGAGCCTGGCGCGGGCTCCGATGTAGCTGGTGTCAAGACTAAAGCTGAGAAGAAGGGCGACGAATGGATCCTCAACGGACAGAAAATGTGGATCACCAACGGAGGAGTTGCCAACTGGTACGCATACTTTTTTAAATAGAAACATCAATGAGTCCAAAATCCGTCGGTTTCCCTGTCCTTGCCCTTCGTAAAACCTTTCGTAGCGATCGTTTTTAAGAAACCTCTTCACGCCTTGGTGGAGTCGCCAACTGGTATGCTTGTGACAACAAATAAAGAAATCAATGGATCCAAAATCTGTGTCAATTTCATTAATTGTCCTTGGTATATGTATCCATAGATATTGTTTATGATTAACGGCTTGTAAAAATGTTCTTTTCCACATATATTATGTTAGATTGTACAATGTTTGCCGCCAAAAGCAATATTAACGTATTGAGTCGCAGCAGCACATCGATGGCTTGATACAGTAGATTTTTCTTGACAGATTAAAGATTGTATAAAATGAGGTACTTGAGACCTGTTAAAGCTTTTCCTAAAAATATTTAGCAGGAACTTTTGCTAAACATTGCTATGGATTTCAACAACGCTGATAACAAAAAAGAAACGCATCTTTAGTCTTTCTATTAGGCTAAGATGCTAAAGCCATAAGCGATAAATAAATTATTTTCTTAACTGCCCATACTATACATACTATGCCATATTTGAACGTATATCACACCCGCAGATGAATATTTAAAAGAAAGTGGTGCTAAGATCGACCCATGTTATCTTATCTTGTGTGGGGGCCAGTCAGTACAGACCAGCGACACTTCGACCCAGTGGTATCTTTTGTGTTGACCCCAATAACGACTGCCATAGATGTTCATGGCAGCCAGGACCGACGGCTTAACGTGCTCTCCGAGGCACGGAGCAGGCGATAATTGTCAATCAATACGCATATAATTTCGAAAAGTCATATAACTAAAGAAAGTCATATGTGCGCGACGTGAGTTCGAACCTGAGACCCTCTGCATTGCAGTCTGTTGGTCTTCCCACTGAGCTATCGCTGCTTGCAGATCCAACCCATAGTTTTATAAAGATTCCCCAACCATTGCACCCTGCGGAAACCTAACGAACCTATTTGTCAGGTTATCACTAATTACTCGCTTCGCAAGCAAGGCCGGGTAAGAGAATCTCACTAGATTTATTGTATGCCAAAAACAATTATTATGGCAAAGTATTATTATACCAAAGAAATATACAAAATAGTTATGCCAAAGAATATCAGAAATAAAACATGCGTAAAGAAGGGATCCCTTTTAAAAACACTATGATAATGTTACGTTGTTAGTATAACTTGTGACGCTGGTTGTTATAAATACAGGTACTTCGTGCTGGCTCGCACTAACCCGGATCCCAAGTGCCCGGCGAGCAAGGCATTCACCGGATTCATCGTCGAGAGAGAGTGGCCCGGAGTCGTCCCCGGACGCAAGGTTGATACAATTTTTTTTATATATTTTATACTACTACTAATAGATTTTAAAGTATCTATATATACCATCAGTGGTGGTATATATAGCAGGGGCGTGCACAAAGATTTCTGGTAGGGTATGCACGCCCTACCCGAAACCTCTGCGAGGGCACTACATTTCATTTATAAATGTTTTTGTTTGTATATATCTGAGTACAATAAATAAATAAAATGTCTTATCAAATTCAATTCAGCGACTTTTCGACATGGCACCTTTGATGATTTTGTGTGTGGCCACCATGAATATCCAAATAAGTGACTGATGGTGAGAACACCTAAATGATATCCATTGTGGCATTGTAGGTATTACAAGGCCGTGAGATGTTAAGAGTGTTTTTTGCGCAAATGAACAAAAATAAATGATCGAAATTACTAACATACTTGACTGTAGGTATTATTTTAATTTTTATAAATCAAATCAACGCGCCTATCTTTTTTTAAATTATTCTGTAAAACGTCGTCGTGAAAATTACAAGATCGTATTAAAATCAATAAAAGTTATTTTTCAATTGAAATCATAGACAAATCAGTGAGTCTGCTTTGGCCCTGTGTGTTTCGTAGATATGTATGGATTCATTTTAAGAAAGAAAATGATCGTTCAGCCGATGCGCTACTAACTGGAATCGTAACTACCTATTAATTTTGCTAATTTGTAAACTTCGGGAAATATGGCTGTTAAATTTTGTGCATGTTAATATTGAATAAGATCAATTAATATTCCTAACGTTTGTAATTCGCCTGATTTATAAACGCATCGGAGCTCATTCCTAAGGCGATCTGTGCGAATGCTCATGCGAATTAATGAGTTCGACAATCGATTGCTCTGAAAAATTATTACAATACAAAGTATAATATTCATACGAAAGTAGATTGAAAAACTTAAGATCTTTTAAGTTTTTATAACGACTGCGACACATGTTCAAGACATTGTCAATTATAATCTCGTTAAACACGCGCCTTTAATATTGTTGAACATTGTCAACACCTCGTTTTCTTTTCGGTCGATCGCAATATGGTTAACAAACATAATAGTTTATTTGTGTGTAGACAGCCCGCTAGCCAGCTATAAATATCATAATACTTTTTATTAAAAGAACGTGTCATATTACCTTTCTGTTGTTTTAGATCTAAATCGCGAACACAGCTTCCAAGAGAAATTATTTTATTTTTGTCATCAAAAGACAACGTTGAGAAAACACCAGTTTTAATTTATTTAATCACACATCACCAACACAGATCTCACAAGTATAATTTTCCATAATTTACAGTAATTCCGGTAATTTCACTAATTATTTAGTTATCAATTACAAAGCGCTCAAAATCCCCTCGACAGCTCTGTGAAATAATTAATAATGGCGTACGATGCTATATTGCTAAAATAATAGGCCTATAATAAACAACAATTATGATGTTTTTGACAACTATTTAAACTGGTTGGATTTTCGTTGTAGGCAGTGCCTTCAGTCGGCGAGCACACACGTGCATTTTACACACACAAGCAAAATATTTGTCTCGTAGACAGCGTAATCGATTGATGTTTAAATGTACTGCTAATAAGCATGATTCTTTTTGCTTCCAGACACCTCTCTATTATAATATATATTCTATTTGTTTAGTAGTTCGCTCAAGGACCAATAGATGGCAGTGGCACAAGCTATTTGTTTAGTAGTTCGCTCACTGGTTTAAATAACAGCCATAGATTGTTCTATAAATTACAATGTTCTATAAATGATTGTGATTTTATGAACAAAATGAACCAATGTTTTAGTTGCAAATGTATTATAGTCAGTCAGTAACTTTTAAATCTGAAGTATTGACAAACTTAACTTGTGCAATATATCAGGGAAACAGATAATATAGCAGCAATGTCCTAATTGTGATTACGACACACAAAATAACAAAAACTAAATAAAAATGTCTATAAAGTTCAATAATCTTGACTTTTAACCGGCTTCAATTGGTCAACAATTTCCTAAAAACTTACCTCATCTATGAAATAAAATTTGGTCACGTTAATTCTGCCAAATTATTATCAGCACATTGCTATGCGAATTTATTATTCCCGTGGTCACAAACAACAACAATAACGCCGGTGGCGAGCCGTAAACTTGAAGAAAAACTTTCACAACATTTGTCGTTAAACTTTCAGAGTAAGTCATAAGTTTGCATTTGTAAGAATTTACTTAAACTGTAATTTGTCGACTTGCTTCAAAATATTCATGTAACAAATTGAAAAGGAGTTACATAATCAAAGTCAAAGTCAAAAATCATTTATTCATTTAGACCACAAAGCAGCGCTTATGAACGTCAATATATATTTATTGTTTAAACTCCATACTATGTCTAGAAACGACTATTTTAAACTATATTTATATATGGGATTAAATATAATGACCACTAAAAATACTAATTGCACAGAAAATATGCTTACTAAAATATACCTATCATAACGAGCACCTATACGCCTCAAATCACTGCATTCCGTCTCGGAAAGGTTAGATTATGTTAGGTGCCTTCTTAAATCCACCCAAAAATAGGAGCTCCGCGAAGCGAGGCTCAGTCGACTTAGTTTGATCTTTTTAAATATATTTTGGTGTGCAATTAGTATTTTTGGTAAGCATATTTTGTTGTGTAATTAGTATTTTTGATGGAACAAAAGCAAAAATTTTAGGTACAGTTAAATACTACCCTTTATATATAATTCTTAAGTTTAAGGATCTACTTCCATCACTGAAAGTTATTACTAATTTAGTACTATAATTTTATGTATTTTTGTTTACTCATTCTTCAATCACTCCGCCACCCTCTTACTTATTCGTTTCTATTTATTTCGTATAAAGTTTCGTTTAATTATTTTTTTAATTATATTGTTTTTATTTGTGTAGGAGCAAAATATGGGCCAGCGTGCGTCAGACACTCGCGGCATTACATTCGAAGATGTGCGTATCCCCAAAGAGAATGTACTCATCGGAGAGGGAGCCGGCTTCAAGATCGCAATGGGCGCCTTCGACAAAACTCGCCCCCCGGTATGTTTACATTTGTTTCATTGCCACCCACAACTGACCCGCTTTAAACTAGACCAAGGTTTCCCACTAAAAATAGATGAGCGATAGAGTTGCACTATTCGTTTTACTGTTTTAATACGTTTATGTGTTGGTACTTACTTCGAACTGCATCAAACATAATCTTAGAAGTGATTATGTATGTATAATTTAGCCTATTTTTATATAACATTACCAGTCTAATATTATTATGCCCCAATGTATTATGCTCGATAGATTTGAGGGAATGTTAGTTTTCTAACAAGCCATTTAATATCTGCCTTTAAAATTCTAGAATAAGCCCAGAAAGAGTATATTTGAGTGTATTGATTTCTAGCAGCTGAACGAAAAGATCGCTTCTTGCCGCGGTATATAAAGTGATATTCGCCGAGACACGAAAGGGTCTTTTTTGATGATTGGTTAATGATGTATAATGATTGAGTACCTTATCAGTTAGATTGTCATATCAAGATATAATTTTCATTTAATTAAATTACAAATGTAAATACGATGCCTTACAAATTGCTTAGGAATTATATACTTTTGATTTACATTGTAAAATCATTTTCAAAGAAAAGCATAAATGCTTTGATAGATTAGCTATTGATGTTGAGATCCTAGATTCGAATCCTGTGTAGATAATAATATTATTGAATTGTTCGATTCGAGAATTATTAGTAGCAATTTCCACTAAACCAAGACTATTAAAGTGCCCGACAGATGACGTATTAGTTTAAGTGGTTGTTTCACGACTGCCACGCCACCCTAAATGTGGGCTCGAAACACGCGACAAAAATTCATGTGATCGAAAAACGGTTGTTCCGTGTGTGGATGTTCTTTGTATCTATTGTTAAAATGTTTGATAAGACTTCAACAATACAGAAATTATAATAAGTGCAGGAGGCATAAAAAATGCTGTCTTTACTCTGCCGGGTGCTTTATAGATATTCAATTTCTTTCGTCATTTATAACAGGTGGCTTCAGGTGCAACTGGTCTAGCGCAGCGTGCGTTAGACGAGGCGACTAAGTACTCACTTGAACGCAAGACGTTCGGAGTGCCGATCGCCAGACACCAGGCCGTAGCCTTTATGCTGGCTGATATGGCCATGGGCGTCGAGACTGCACGACTCGCCTGGATGCGAGCTGCGTGGCTTGTCGATCACGGTAAGACAACTAAAATACTAATTGAGTTGACTGCATGACGGATTGAAGGTTAACGTAGTGGTGAATGGTCGCTGCGCCACTGCTACGGCGTGCTGTGGGTTCGATCCTCACACTGGACAGAATATTGTGTGATCTAATACTTGTTCCCAGTCTAGGTGTTATTTGTGTCAGTAGATGGCATGTTTGTAAAGTCCCCCGCGACACATGAGTTATTCATTGCGCGAAGGTACTATTTTAAAAAAAGCTGCCTTTTTCTTGATCCGATCTGCATTATCGTTTCTAGCATTATACATGGCTACTTGACCGCTCCAAATTTTAAAGTTAAAATCTTAAATCCTGGGGTAGGCACTAAACAATTCTGGGTTGTGTACGCCCTACCTACCTCCTTTATATACGTCAATGCTGATTAGAGAAACCCAATCATTTATCCCAGTATTTACAATCTAATTAGTCTAAATATAAACTTATAATAATTAGCTAAATATTTAATAGTATACGAACGTAAAACAAGTATTGAAACTAAAGCTTACCTATTACACTCGCGAATACCCAATACAAAATACCAAAAATATATTTGCTGCTGCATTAAAAAGAAAAATATCTATATTGGCCTTGATCGTCGGCAGTTAGCAATACACGCTCACACAAGCCTCATAATGCACTAAATTGCTACATTAATGTCAAGAATATGCACTAAATTGATACCGTTTGATTTTGATTGACCCGTTGACCAGATGAATACGTGATAGAGACATTGTATATTATGATGCTATTTGTCACACGAATGTTGTAAACTAGACTCATTAAATAACAAAGTTATTTGATTCACAGGCCAGAAGAACACAGTCGCTGCGTCTGTGGCCAAGTGCCATGCGTCCGAGGTGGCGAATAAGGCAGCGACGGACGCGGTGCAAATCTTCGGCGGCAACGGCTTCAACACCGAATACCCTGTCGAGAAACTCATGAGAGACGCCAAGATCTACCAGATATATGAAGGCACATCACAAATCCAGAGACTCATCATTTCTAGGGAGATTTTAACCGCCGCTAAGGACATGAACTAATAAAATGAATGTTACTTAAATGTATGGGGCAGGACGCCTCGCCTATTAATTATACAATGTCTGTAACATACTATTCATGCTAAATTATTTTAGTGTGCATTAGACTTCTTTTTTCAACTTTTAACAACAATCTTTGTGCAATATATGTGTTTCAATACTGGGCGAGACTCTCGTTGTTTGGGTTTATTGGGCTAATATGGATGAATAGTTATTGTAGATAAATATTTTTTAGTCAACGTTGCAGCTATTTTTCAAATTGCTAAGTTCTATAATAAATGTACAATACTACTGATCCATTTAAATGAATAAGTGTGCCTAATGTGAATTATTTATTGAATACTATATACTACATAATACATTTGAGTAGTATAAACTAAAACGATTTATATTTAATAATATAAATCGTTCTAGTATATACAGTAATATATACTAGAACGATTTATATTTAAATTCGTTTCAGTTGAATTTGACTCCTGAGTTAAGAATTTACCTAAAGAGCAAATCTTAACTGAATCGAATTAAAATATAAAAGTTCTTGTTAAGAGTAGATTCATTTTCTATTTAGTTAAAATTTAATAAATAAACGCCGAAATGAGTAGGTACTTCCATTTTCCATAGATACCTAATAAAACACATGATATGTATAAAGAGTTTTTTTTAACCTTATTCCTTTTTTAAATAATTTGTATGAGTTGGACATAGAGTCCTAATCCTAACTTAATATTATAATTGCCAATGTGAGTTTATTTGTTTGACTCGCATACATGTTGTCAGAGAAAAAAGGACATAAGATACCTTTTATCCAGAAAAAAACAGGGTTAATGACAGGTTGAAAGTGACCGTAAGTCAATAACCCAACCTACATTTATGCTTACGATACCCGGGCAAAATTTAATAAAGAATAAAAAGTAAAGGACCAGTCTATGGGAGTGAATATAGAGAGCAAGCCGGTGCACAACGCAGCCGCGGCGCGAACTCTGTATTCATACTACGAACGACCATGCCTTGTACAACTTCTAGGAGAGAAAACGTGAGCTTCAAAATGGTGCATAATTTTTTTTAATGGAACCGAATCCAATCATTTCATAAAGTTCTTGAGGAAAAGAAGGGTTGGCGTCGAGCTACCGTCACACGTGGCTTGTAATATCCCATTATTTATCTTGCCTATATTATTTGTAAAATTAAGTTAAAAGTATGAAATTTTTTTTTTAATTTGTTATCACTGCATTTACTATATATAGGTAGTGGTTTAAATGGTCTCTTCGACACTACCGCTCAAACTCACACACAACAAAAAATTGTGTAATCCGCTGATGGTTGTGGTTCAGTGTTGCATGTAGTTCTTTGGGTCTGTCATTTAAATGTTTATATAAAAGCATACCATTTTGATTTATAATATGGTACCTAACCTAGTTACTAGCATTGCGGTCTCAAGAGTTACCCAAACGTTTACTCAATATAAAAAACGTAATTTGCTACATCGGGCGTCTAAATAAATGGTAGATATTCTGCCATAAAATATCGACTAAGCGATGGTTAAACACTTGTGTACAATTCTTAGAATTTGCATGATGCCTATCTTTTGCTAGCGTCACAGTCGGTTGTGCGTCGGTAGTATAGGTATGAGACTGCTGTGCATGATGTCTCGGGTTCGATTACCACGTTGGCAGTGTTTTTGCGTTTTTCTGTGAAGAAATTCTTAGTAACAGCACGGTATCTGGGTCTGCCCAGTAGACGACACTAGCAACTATACCTCTACCTACACCTTCGGGATATAGGCAGTAATATTCCTAAAAAACTTGTCATATTTAATTTTGAGCAGCGATAGCTCAGTGGGGAGACCAACAGACTACAATGCAGAGGATTTGATTGTTGAAGATATTGATTATTGCAACATATTGTCTAGAATCATGTACCTACTTTAGAGGGAACAAAGAATTTGCACCGTAGCTGTAGTAAGCGATCAGCCGGCTTTTTATTTTCAAGAACTTGTCGGTTGTAGCGTGCAACTTAAAGTTACATAGATACGCAGGAAAGGCACGCTGTGTCAATTATGACAAGTTAATAAAATTGTTATAACCACAAAAATTTAAATAAAATGTTCTGTGTTTCTGTACTTCATATATTCCCAAAAAATCAATGACATCTTTAGGGTTTGTATATACAAAACTTTCTTTTCGTTATTTTAATGTGCAGTCCTCATGACACGGTAGACCGGCATTCTGGCTTTTGATTATAGTTATTTTATTTTATTTAAATAATGTTGTCTACATTCTATTTAAATAAAATAAAATACAACTTTACTACAAACATAATGTACTGCTTTTATTAAGTAGTTAAAAGCACTAATTGGTGGCCGATCCTGACCTTATAGCCCAGCCGCATTCATACCACGACTACTATACAAAGTTCTGTCAATACGTTGCCACAGAAGCAATATCATTATGTAGGTGCTCTGTGTCTCTCACACATGATTATCATACGTATTTTTATTTAATACTAAAACTCAATATGTTCGATGATATCAAAGTCAATTGAGGGCCGGGGTCCAACTACCTAAACTAACTATAGATAAACCTAAAATCCTTTTTAATGTAGGGCATAAATTTCAAAATTAAAAATTAGGTGACCTTTAAAAAAAATAGTGGGTTCCGAACACAAGTTGGAATTTTTGAAAGTATTACGCTTATCTGTAGACAGTAGGGTAGATAACATTCTAACTGCTTAACTAAGTGCGATATAATAGGTAGCTATATGATTTAGCTTTCTATTTGACTAGATAATTAAAATCTTAGATAGTAAGTTCAGTAAAACGTGTTATATAGATTGTAACAATTGAAATATAAAGTGCTTTTTTACTTAACAAGTTCTAACAACCTCTTTAGATAGGTAAGTTCTGTAAACCGTATTTGTACTTGAAAGTTTTTAAAAATATATAATTTCCTTTTATCCGATCATATCACATTTGTTTTACAGTTTGAAAGAAATATATTTTCTAAAATAATTAATCACAGACGTATAGTAAGAAGCAGACCAAACATAATTTCACAAGTAAGTACCTACATAGGCATATCCTAATTATATTTATATCACTTTCTCTTTTTCAGAAGGACGAGTTGCGTATTTGCGAAAATAGATGCATTAAGATCTATTTTCGCAACTTCGCAACCCGTTGCCTCACTAAGTCACAAAGACGTCATAACGACAACCCACAATCAAGATATAATGCACGAAAATAAAATAACTGTTCATATAGGTTAAGAATAGGTATAAAAATATATTAAAATAGGTGGATGCAGGTGAAGTGCAGTGCCCTATGTGTAAACTACGTACAGAAGAACCTGAGCTAACTTTCCATGGGTAGGTAAGTTTATATTATTCTGACGACATGTCGTGTTGAATTTGATCAAATAAGCTGCTATATTTACTTACCATTTTAAAGCTGACGCAGGAGACTTTCTGTAGGGGCCGACGCAGCTTGCGCGTTGGTCGGAACGCTCTCGTGGCTTTTGGAGACTGAAGTGCTTGCCGAAGCGTTTGAAGTGAGTGAGGCAGTGCGGAAGAAGTCAGATTGCCGTCCCCCCCTTGACATGTCAAACATTGCGAGAAAACGGGCACACCATGTTTGATAAGTGGAAGGCGCGGTGCCCTTAAACGGTGTTAGGATTTGTTAGCTCCTTCTAGCCGGTGTTGGAGCAGTGGGTAGGGCGTCTGCATGGAACTCTTTCCTTTCATCTGATGCAGGTGTTCTCAGGTCACAGTTCCATCGGCAATTATCTGTACACGGTCGCTAGGAGGGAATTGAGTCCCATCTGCCAACACTGCGAGCCACTCATAAATTATATACCTACTTAAGAAGCTGCAGACTTTAAACGCTATGTGAAAGATATACATACAGGTATATACCACTTGAGACTATACTGAAAATCGTGGTTGTAATTGCCCTTTAGTGAATTTAGACCGTGGTTCGACACGGTTTACCAGGGTGAGGTCACTAGGAGCTTAACAGTTTCGTGGCACCTGCAGCATAAGCTAATGGTTCTCTATTGTGTTACCTTAATTTTATTTTCCATAATCTAAAGTGCCATATTTTTTGTCCTAATCATCATTTGTCCGAATGATAACTTGCCCGAACTTAATGTCAGATAATATCACATGTCATAAAATTAAAATCCCTAAACACAATATGCCCTAAATTTATTTGTCATAAATATTACAATCAATAATATACAAAAGACTTAAAACCGTTTTCAATAAAAGTTGCAAGTCCTAAATTCAAATTATTTAATGTATATTTATCCTAATAATAATTTTAAAACTAATTTATATTACAAAGCTTGGCTTTTGTCACGGCGCCGGCACTGCGGGTCTCCGGCGGTCTCACGCGTGCTAATCGTCGCAGACGGCTTTCGCTCACCACTGCAGTTTCGGCTTGCCTCAGCCACGGTGGCTCGCTCGCTGCTCCGCAGCCCGCGAGCCGCCTCGCCCCTACGCGCTTCAGCGATTCTAAATTACACTCTAGGGGTAGGGTAGACAAGGCTGCGTGAAGTCGGATTCACAGCGATTCGTTTCTGTCACTACAACCTACTTTTTAGCAAATATTTTAGGACTAACAATTTTATTATAAATGAATGTTCGGAATAATACATATTATATAATACAATACTTAGGACATATTATGACTTTAGTTTATGCAAAACGCAGTTACTTACAGGTACCCAATATTATGACAGAATAGTTTTAGAAGTAAAAATAATTATGTGAAACAAAATTTCGAATTTTGAACGTTATGGTTACTTGAAGTTTATAGCAAACGTGTGATTTTCGGACAAACAATTTTAGGAGAAGAAAGGGAGTACCTAAGCTAATATATTGTTGACTACCATCTTTATGTATAATATATGGCCATGTAGAAAGAATGGACGAGAACAGACTGCCTAAGAAAGTTTATAAGGCTAGTGTGAATGGAACAGTCGCAAGGGGAAGACCTAGGCGAACGTTTCTTGATCAGATCGGAGACGTTCTGGATAAAGACCAGGTTAAGAGCACCTTAAACCGGCGAGCGTGTATGAGGAATGTTATGAAAGTGAATAAAGCCAGAGAAGTGTGTCAGGATCGTAGCAAATAGAAATCCGTAGTCTCTGCCTACCCCTCTGGGAAACAGGCGTGAATTGATGTATGTATATGGATCGATCGAGATAAATAAATAAATAAAATATTCTTAGCGAAACCCCTGTTTCCAAGACCCGAGCCGAGCTGTGTCCTATAAAACGCGGCGCGCGCTTAGCAATAGTTTCATTCAGTTTTCGGTCGGCAACGTGTGAACATCGCTACTCTCTCTTTTACATTGTTACTCAGTTACAATATAATTATTTCGTAATTCTTTAAATCACTTGCAGCAATTAGTGTTTTGGATGTAATAGTTCTAACTTATTAATTGTGGTAATTTTGGATATCAAATTTTGATTGTTAAATAAATAATTTTAGGAATACTTGTGCTTTATGGTTTTTAGAACTCTTCTCACTTCTTGTTCTTATGATCAGAAGTGGGATAGACCATGCTTAGTGCTGTTTGTGCCATCTGTTTTAGTCAATTAAGTGTCCGTTAGTGTTTGAATTTGACCTAATTACTGCAAGTTTTGCCGTTTGTGGTTTGATAATTATTATTGTGTGTGTTTGGTCAATGCGTATCGCTGAGTGTTTCCCATTTGATTTAATTTGTGTTGAAAAACTAGATCTCTGGAATCGTAGCCATGATTCCGGTAGAAACAATCACACTTCTTCATCGCGTAGACTCATGATCGCGAACGTACCTCTTCGAAATATCATACTGTGTCCTGTAGTCCACATAATGCTCATAGATGCCGTGATACCTCATATAGCCGCCGTGATTCTCCGCGTGATCAGGCCTTAGGTCAAATATTAGCTCGCTTGAATTCTATTGAGAGCCGCATATATTTTGCGTCTCAACATTGTAAAGGATTTGTCTGACGAGCTGAAAGTTGCAATAGTTGCGTGAGGCATTACTGATGCTCAAATAAAGGCTGCGGTAACTAAAGCAAAACTTCAAATAAAAGCCTTAGTCGAAACCAAAAACCGAGACACGTAGTTTAAACAATCGTGTCTGCTCAAACAATGTAGAACCGTCATCATTGCGTAAACGCGAAGCACCCAAATGGGTGGATGGTAAAATAGTGTGTCATTACTGCCGTAAAGTCGGTCATACGAAGTATGACTGCAAGAAAAGACCTAAAGCTGATACTAATGTACCGTCGTCAGCAGATACTGTAACGTCAAAGCCTTCAACATCGGTTGATAAGTCAGTAAAGTTTTGCACTTATTGTAAACGTAACGGTCACGTTATTGAGACATGCTTTTCGAAACAAAATTTCGAAACTGAACGCAATCAGAAAAATCAACTGAGATGAATTTTTGCTCAAGTCTCAATCGAAACGAGACAACATAATATAAAATATCTACAGGCACCTTTTGAATAATAGCATACATGCTATTATTCAAAAGGTGCCTGTAGATATTTTGATTGATAGTGGCTCCGATATCTCGTTTGAAGAATTGAAGAGTTAAAACGTAAATGGAACTATATAGCATTCCAAGCAATGAAATTCCGGACTTCCATTGGGTAGAATACTAAAGTAAATAAACAGCAGCTTCCACACCACCCACGATTCGTCCATGAAGAAGTCTGGATGACTAACGCCATGCGCTCGCAAGAGCTGGGTGTGAAGCTTAGATACTTATATGATAAATATTCGTCTTGACGCCGCTGATTAGCTGTGGGTAGGTCAGAGGCACGCTGTCTCCTAAAAGTCATAATAGCTTCGCCATTAGGGTTACGGTTCTCTAGTGCGATGTCACGCACTAGAGCTCTTATTACCAGGGTAGCAGCATCAATCTCAACGAGGAGTTGCAATGGCGAGGCTTGTGTAGTGGTAATTGAGCTGCACCTTCCACAGAGCGTAAGCTCACTAAAAACCTTTATATCCTACCTCCACTCCTCTCTGCTTGTCCATTTTCGCGATGCATTCCAGGTGTGATAAAATGAACGGCGCAGCCCAAGCAACTTACCCAGTCTCGAAAGGCCACACTTTTAAATATTCTCCCTCGGTCACATATTATAGTCAAACAAAAATATCATATTAGTGAATACCCGTTTTTATTCGTCTGAGCCTTGATGATACATGAAGTATAGTAAACAACATTTTGAAATGCTGTCAATAACTATTAATACGTACTTAAACCCGTTAGATTCTGGAAGCGGGCCTAATATATCGGCATGAATAACACAGAATGGGTCATCAAGCTTCGACCAAGATTGGATTGGTTGTGAGGGTGCTTTAGGTACTTTTAGGTATTTCACTTATATGCTAAACATGGCAATGGCTAACGTATTTTCTAACAAATTGTCTACACTCGGAAACTAAAAGTAACGCAATATGAGGTCCGTCGTTCTGTCAGCTCAAATATGATCACGATCATCGTAAAAAGCTCTTAAAAGACTAAGCCGGTAACCTTTTGGAATATAACACATCCAGCGTGGTTCGTCCCCGGTTGGTACACATTTTAATACAAGAGTTCATTTTTAACTAAGTTCCTAGACGAATCTAATTGACCTTCTCTTAATTTAACAATTAAATTTTGGGTTTCCTCACCCGCAGTCTGAGCGATCTTTACCCAGTTATTTGGATTGTAAATGTGTAATAAATTTACAGTTTCAGGAGGATGCCGGCTTAGGAAATCAGTGTGCTGCATCATGTAACATTTTCTATGTGAAGTCTTATAGGTAAACTCAACAACGCGCGACACCGGGTGACAAATCTTTCTTTTCCGTTAACTTCAATGAATTACAATCTGTCACTATTTTGAAGTTGATATCAATTAAATAATGACGGAAGTTCTGAAGAGCGCGTACAATGGCTAAGGTTTCCGGCTCGTAACTGTGATAGCGACTCTCTGCGCACTGTGTGGACCTATTGTAGTAACCGACTACTCTCTTTAATATTCCGGCATGCTCCTGCAATAACACCGCACCGACACCGATAGAGCTGGCATCGGTGTGAAGTTCCGTGGGCAAATTTGGGTCAAAAACGCTAAGACTGGTTCATGGGTCAATCTGTGAATAATATAGTCACGAGGCACATCTTGTTCTGAACCCCATTTGAAAGGTTCTCCCTTTCCTAACAGTCTGGTAATGCAGGCTGTTTTAGAAGCGTACACCAAAAACCCGCCACATAAAACCTAAAATAACCCACCAGACCCAAAACTTGGCGAACCCCCTTAACATTAGTAGGTTTTGGAGAATTTACCACCGCCCCTATTTTTGTTGGGCTCGGCCGCACCTGACCATTACTAACTACTCTTCCTAAGTACTCTACTTCGGTATCTAAGAAGGTAGTTTTTTTTATTAAACGGAAAGCTGGCATTCTTGAGAGTAGGCAAAACTTGATATAGTAATTCTAGTCCTTCAGGAATTCCGTTTGACATAAGAAGGACTTCGTCGATATAAGTCAATACTCTACCATTTTCAATATAAGGCTTTAAGGTTTTCGATATTATTCTTTGGTAAACTATCGGGGCATTAGCTAACCTATAAGGCACTTTCAGATATTCGAAGTGACCTTCGGGCGTTATGAAGGCTTTAGAAATCGAATCGTCATCCTTTAATGGCATCTGATAAAATCCAGTTGCCATATCTAAACTGGTAAAGAACTTGAAACCACCAAGCCTATCAATGTGGTCATCAATCAGGGGCAAAGGGAATCGTTCTTTAACCGTTATGGCATTAAGTGCCCGATAATCGACGTACATCCTATCACTCCCATCCTTCCTTCTTCTTAACGAGGATGACAGGACTGGCGAAGTCAGATTGTGATTCACGAATGATTCCCTTTGAGAGTATGTCATTAATAATATCCCGATCTATTTTTTTATCGCAAGAAGTGCTATGCAGCTTATAAGGCCTATGAATAACCGGGCCACTCGTTGTTCATCTTATTTCCATACTACCCGTATTCACCGTTGAGGTAGCAGTATCAGTAATAAAAGAACTCGAAAACTCGCGAATGATATCAAGCAAAAGATTCCTGTCATTGCCAACTAACGGCGTTTTAAAGTGTTCATAATCAACGATGGATACGTGCAATACGGAGAGCACATTATCCAACCTCGTGAGCCGCTGTACGTTATTACTACGCATGTATGTAATTCCCTCTCTATTTAACACATCAGTGCCGATCAAAATGGACGCCATAATGCACCCAACTGGGACCACATACAAATACAAAAGGTTACCGGCTTAGTCTTTTAAGAGCTTTTTACGATGATCATGATCATATTGGAGCTGACAGAACGACGGACCATGTTGCGTTACTTTTAGTTTCCGAGTGTAGACAATTTGTTAGAAAATACGTTAGCCATTGCCATGTTTAGCATATAAGAAAGTACCTAAAGCACACACACACAACCAATCCAATCTTGGTCGAAGCTTGATGACCCATTCTGTGTTATTCATGCCGATATATTAGGCCCGCTTCCAGAATCTAACGGGTTTAAGTACGTATTAATAGTTATTAACAGCATTTCAAAATTTTGTTTACTATACTCCATGTATCATCAAGGCTCAGACGAATAAAAACGGGTATTCACTAATATGATATTTTTGTTTGACTATAATATGTGACCGAGGGAGATTATTTAAAAGTGTGGCCTTTCGAGACTGGGTAAGTTGCTTGGGCTGCGCCGTTCATTTTATCACACCTGGAATGCATCGCGAAAATGGACAAGCAGAGAGGAGTGGAGGTAGGACATAAAGATTTTCAGTGAGCTTATGCTCTGTGGAAGGTGCAGCTCAATTACCACTACACAAGCCTCGCCATTGCAACTCCTCGTTGGGATTGATGCTGCTACCCTGGTAATAAGATCTCTAGTGCGTGACATCGCACTAGAGAACCGTAACCCTAATGGCGAAGCTATTATGACTTTTAGGAGACAGCGTGCCTCTGACCTACCCACAGCTAATCAGCGGCGGCGTAAAGACGAATATTTATCATATAAGTATCTAAGCTTCACACCCAGCTCTTGCGAGCGCATGGCGTTAGTCATCCAGACTTCTTCATGGACGAATCGTGGGTGGTGTGGAAGCTGCTGTTTATTTACTTTAGTATTCTACCCAATGGAAGTCCGGAATTTCATTGCTTGGAATGCTATATATGTAGTTCCATTTACGTTTTAATTCTTCAAATCGTTGTTTTTGCCTTGTAATAATTTTTCTAGGCTGAATCATTTAAATTTATGTATATTTCAACTACCTACCTTTCTGTTTAGTCTGGATGCCTGATGGTGGGAGCGCACGCTCACTATCATGTACTTAACAACATTAGCTCAAATGCTTACTATTTTTTGGCAGACACATAAGTAACGCGAGAGTACAAATGTACGCTATGTGTTACATTAAGGATGATGATGGCCAGTCTGGTGATGGTGGACCTAGAGATGGCGCAAGGCAAGATGCGGTCGAGGACGCCTCGCTGTCAGGAACGGCCGTCTTAGCGAAACCCCTGTTTCCAAGACTCGGGCCGAGTTGTGCCCTATAAACGCGGCGCGCGCTTAGCAATAGTTTCATTCAGGTTCGATCGGCAACGTGTGAACTTCGCTACTCTCTCTTTTACGTTGTTACTCGGTTGCAATATAATTATTTCGTAAGTCTTTAAATCACTTGCAGCAATTAGAGTGAGTTTTGGATGTAATAGTTCTAAATTATCGATTGTGGTAATTTTGGTTATTGAATTTTGATTGTTAAATAAATAATTATAGGTATACCCGTGTTTTATTTTTTTTTAAACTCTCCTTGCTTCTTGTTCTAAAGAATACTTTATTTCATTATCAACAGGTTATAACACAAACGTTGTAGAGGACTTATTTTAAGTATATGAATACTTGTGTCTAAAGATCCCACTCGTCCAAATCTTTAAAATTTTAGACTTTTACTGTCACTAAAGTAAAATTAACAATCTTACATTTAATATCAATATAAAAAGATTGTATTTATATAGAGAAAACATAAAGAAAACGAGAATACTAAAAATAAATAATATAAAATAATGTTAGTGTGTGGGTATGTGAGTATGTGTGTTTATGCACGTGTGTATGTGTGTGCGTGTGTGTCTGTGGCAATTGTGTGGATGTATTAGCGTCAAAATCACGGGGCCAATCTCTTAATGTTAAAATTTCGTAGTGTCAGTTATACTACTGAATTGATACTATTTGATGTCTTAAGTTAAATAATTACTACCTAATTCGTTCAAAAGGTATAAAACATAAACTTTGGTGCTGCCATTTTGACGTCATAATGACGGAACCACACAAACCACCAAGACGTTTACATTTTTACTACCTATGTATATGCTACCCACTGAAACGCTCATCTATTTGTAATTAGGTACATCAGTGAAAATCAGAGACGCAGACTTGAACTGCTGGTGCCGTTATTATGAGGTTTTTTTGCTTGACGAAAAATCATGTGCACGTTAATATTTTTTTATTCATGAGTGTATACGCATTTACTACCTTTAAATCTTTAATTGCTCCCGATCCAAAAATCTATATATTGTATAGCCTATTTATTTAAAGAAATATTTAATTTTTATAATAGGTATAAAATTTCTTATCTTCTTGCGTTTTACAGTATGGCACAGCCATGGTGGTTGTGGTACCCCATTCTACGGTACTCAAAACCGCACTGATAATGCCGCAAACCAAAATTATGTTTACCTACTTTGCATTGTCCGATACATACGATTTCTTCTCTAATAAATAAGGTTTAGTTTAATTTACATCTGCATTTTTATTACGTCTATGACCATATATTTCACTGGAAAACATATTGCTATGTGCTGGGTTGGCCGCGTTCCTCTTACCTCCTTGGCTGCTTTGGGCGCAACAGGGGCGAAGCTGTAGTTGTCGTAATTTTACTAAACATAATGCTTAGGTAACTTTAACTTTGCGAAATTGTTAACTGCACATTACACAAATATAATAAATCATATTCCTATTGCCGTTAAATTATCTTCGAAAATCTATCGCTAGACTAGTTTTTTTAAACTTATCTCTGACTTTCACCAGCCTTGTCTGGGTCCTTTAAAGCGAGCCGTATTTGCAAGAAATCCGGTCCAACAACAATAGCAAACCTTCGAATAGCACAAGAATGCCCATTCTTCATATCACATTCTTCACAGACTATACCACAAGATCTTTTAAATTTTTTTTATTATTCACTTTTAAATTAAATAGATATGCGCTGCATAGGTTTTAACCCTAAAAAAATTTCATGTCATTTTAATGAGGAAACTGAAGATACGCACAAATCATAAGGTTTTTTTTAAGACCACGAACGTATTCTTTCGTGTTTCACTCAAATAAATTTAAAAGTTTGTTTACATATTCGATCAATATTTTTGTATAAAAGTCGTTCTATATCAATATTTGAAGCAGTTCATGAGGCTTGGCGGATTGCAGAGGGCTGACCTGAAACAATTAAATTATATTTTTATTTATAAAATGTTAAGTTATTTATTAGGTACGGTTTACAATTTGTGCTAATTTTGAGGAAATCAACACCCAGTTTCTGAAAACTTAATTGTTTCTTTTTACATGTTTACGTACGTAGACAAATATAACAGTAAAAATCTTGTTCGTTTAAGGTATTAATAACAAGAAATCCTAAAGGACAGTATCTGCGGCTGACATCTGTCGGAAATAGCCAACCAGTTGAATCCTTTCACGTAGTGTTTCTAACTGTAATTACTTGAGACATAACCAAGTAACCAGTGTAACTAGCAACTTACTCGGAAATACAAACTAACGTTGAACAGCTGAATAACAGATATCGATAACAGAAAGCCAACTTTCGTAAAAATATAAGCGCAGAATAGAGTTCTAACCTAGTTTAATAAAGGTCAAATGTGAACTGAAATGCAACCTATGTTCACATTTCACGTAGGATTAATCGTATTTTCCTACATTACATTGCACGTAAAACGTTGCAGATTTGAGTTAAAATACCAATCGACCTAACAGTTACTTTGGTATATCTACTAATTAACCAGTATTGATTGATTGATGGCGTAGTGGTTAGTGTAACCGACTGCCACGCCTGAGGTCACGGGTTCGATTCCCGCACAAGTCAAACATTTGTGTGCATGAACATGGATGTTTGTCTTGGTCTGGGTGTTTCTATGTATAATATGTATGTATTTACAAAAAATAAAAGGTATATATGTATGTTTATCCATTGTCTAGTACCCATAGTACAAGCTCTGCTTAGTTTGGGCTAGATGGTGTTTTGTGTATGTGGTAGAATATTATTATTATTATTATGTTTCTCTTATCACAGGTACTTTCTAAGATATTATATTAGAAAATACCTGGCCCTTTGGGAGGCTTACACGGAGACATGGGTCCAACGTGAAGAGGCCGTTCGAGAGTTTTAATCGAACGTGGGATGGAACACCTACAGCGGCACTAGCCGCAGCAGGCGTAGGACTATTGCTACGTATGGATTCTAATATATGGGCTATAGGTATGGGTGTTTGGTGGACAGGTATATTGCTAACTATGGATGAAAAACGGCATCTGCCCTGAATACTCTTATAGCATCAATGCAATGGGCAGACGGTGACTCGCCAACTCACTAGATGGGCCCCCTGAATAGCCACTATAGGCATACAAGCCAGCAGCAGAGGGCAACACCAGTGCGAGTGGCTAGGAGTGTCGAGCGGTGCGGCGCCGGTTTCACCATCATGGGTCTCGTGACAACGGAGACCCGGAGCGGGTTTCCCCGTAGTTATGTCCTTGAAAATGACAGTTCCACCCCCAAGCATATAGCTCTAGCGGCCTCCCTCTGACCGGCCGACAAAGGCAAGCCAGAGTTGAGAGTCCTACGGGCGCTCTTGAAGTTCCACCCCAGCCAACCACTAACGGCAAGCCGGGAATGAGGCCCTAACCAACTCTCTGAGGCATTCAGGACCGCAGTGTCGCCACTCACATTCAGCTCGCCACAAGCTGCCCTGCGGTTTGTGCGCTTTAATTTAACCTGGCAATACATTTTTTGTTTATATCACAAGGCGAAGGTGATAGTTTTAAAGCTTGTGTACTGTGCCCTACGATATCGCGTTAGTCTCATGATGAGATAACGACTGTCCCAGAGGGGTATTATTATTACAGTATACCAACTTAGACGTTTATATGAGCAAACTTGTGACCGAACAGGAAAAATGTTTTGACTGTCGAGACTAGTCGAGAGTACTTTATTTCTTAATATTTTCATCTAGAAAACTGTAGAATTTAAATTAAACATTAAAATAACAGAATTAATGTAGAACAGCCAGAGATCCACAAATACTTGTCCAGAGGACAAGTAATATGTCCCGTATGGAGATCGGACGAGTGCACTATGTGAATGCGACAAACTGAAGCGGGATTAACGCTAGTGCGACAGAAATGTACTGCGACTCATTATAGTGCGCGAATGATTGAAGCTCGACATCAATCTGGTGCGACAAACGATTGTGCGACAGAAGTGCGACACCACGCTAATGCGGCGCTACGCCACGGCGACAAACGATGCGACAGTAATTCGATAATAAATTGGTAGATATAATATTATAAATTATTCACGCATATTATGTATAACTAAACTAGTAGTTTTCCAAACGATAACGCCAATCGAATATTATTGTTAGAACGGCGATTTAATTTGTGGCTGCTCAAATAGCGTAAGGGCTTTAAAAGTCGTCTTACGCTGCCACTGCGCCGTGTTGTGGGTTCGATCCCCAGTCGGGACAAAAAGTTGTGTGATCCACAATTAGGTAGTTCTTGTTTAGGTGTGTTGTTCCGTGTTCGTTGTTTGAATGTTTGTAACGTTTACCGCTACACAGAGTAATTTCTAGTGCAGAAATTGTCTTTCATAAAACAATAAGTGGTGTTAGATATTTTAATTGAAAATTCTATTTCTTTACATTATGTGTATATTTACTTTGAAAATAACAAATCTCCACAAACACTACTTACTATTTATAAATGGAAAACATACCTATGTACATTACAATGCAAATTAAAGCAATCGAATTTGTAATAAAACAAAAATGGAAATTTTACTTTATAAAATGAAATAAAGGAAGAATCGCAGGTACTTATTTGTTACTTCTTTTTTAAAAAACGAATGTACGATAGACCACGCAAGAATGATAATGAATGCATTGTATCCTTTTTACTCTTCCTTAAAATCTTGGTGCGTTTTCTTCTTTTGGGTTCAGGTGCTCCTTGACCTTTAAATAAGACAAATATACAGGCGGTATAATAGAAGAAACTCATTTGTATATCAAAGTAACATATTGAATTGTCAATTTCAATCTATTAGAATTAAGTATGTACGGCGAATGCAGTAAAATAGATATGCAAATAATTTTATTAGTCGCTATTTTCCTTTGCTTATTATTAGTTAATACATTTTCAGTTAATATTGAGCCTTCAGTGTCGCACTAGAGTGATATCGATCTTCAGTAATTCGCACTAGCGTGCATTCGAACATTTCGAACAATAGTGAGTCGCAGTACAGGTCTGTCGCACTAGCGTTAATCGCGCTTCAGTTTGTCGCACTCACATAGTGCACTCAGATCGGACGCATTAGAGTCCGTTTGTATAAGAAAGTAATAAGAAGAGCCTCTCTAGTCCACCATGGTTTATCCGCCCCTACTTAGTAAATCCCCATCTCAGGCTAGCCACGTGTACGTGCGTTCCGTTCCGTTGGCGCGACATTACACCCCGACAACGGGGTAGGGGAACGGAGGGTATTACTTTACGGCGCCTAATTTCGTACATTCAAGTTTTAGAGGAATAAAACGACAGAAAGCTACCTGTCCTTATTGCGCGTGTAGGCTTCGTTGAATTAGCTGTCACAGCAACTGTTCTCGGCAGTATGCGTTAATAATACATGGCGACGGGAGCATGATGTGTGTTTATACGTTCACGGATATAATTTTTACCTTCGGTAATTGGATTGTAAGTACTTTATTGTGTATATATTTCTTATTTTTATTGTTAAAATAGTTCCACAACATTGATTTTCAATGAAATTAGTTGTTTTCTAAGTAATATTACTATCCGCTTTCATATGATTTTGTTTAAACATGGCGGATAGTATATCGGCTAAGTGCGTACACGTGTACGTTATTAGCCGCATCGAAAATATAAATAAAATTGTTTCTTAAATTGCCTAAGTAAATGATTTTATTATTTTAAGTAAAGAATAAAGATGGGAGCTAAGCGGGATCTACTCGTACGATACCTATTGTATTATATCAACCCAGATTTTTTACTCCAGACCTTTGTTATCACTAAATCAGAATTTTATTTACAGATGGAGCCTAAAAAAAAGTTTTCTTGGTCCCCCAGAAAAATGAAAAGTGCCATAAGGGTCATTCGTGGTGGAGCAAGGTTAAGGCCGACAGCTGCTTTGTATGGTATTCCTGTTATGACTTTATCTGGTTACTCAAAAAGAGACTGCTATGATGTTACTTTTCGAGTGGAAAACCCGTTTTTACTCCTGAACAGGAGACAGAAATTAGAGATCAAATATTGCTTATGGCAAATATGTTTTATGGATTGACGCCACAATCATTAAAGGCAGCAGTTTTTGCATATGCCGAGTCTAATAAAATTAAACATTCATTCAATAAAGATAAAAAAGAAGCTAGCAAGGACTGAATATATGAATTTTAAAAAGAAACCCTGAAATAAGTATCTGGCGCCCGGAAACTACCAGCATAAATATAATTGTTGCCTTTAATGCCACAGAGTTACAGATATTCTTTGATAATCTCTCATCAACATACGACAAATTCAAATTTCGTCCTCATAGAATATTTAATGTCGACGAAATAGGCATCAACGCTGTTCTCAAACCGAGTAAAATACTTGCCCCTAAAGATATTAAGCAAGTAGGAGCTGCTACCAGTTGGGAGCGTGGGAAGAATATTACTGTCTGTTGCTGTATTAGCGCAACAGGTCAGTATGTTCCACCACTTATTATATACCATCGGTTAAGAATGCATCCATCACTAGAGCAAGGAGGCCCGAACGGTTCAATTTATAGATGTAATAAGTCTGGATGAATGATTGAAAAATTGTTCTAGGTATGGCTAGTGCATTTTGCAGAATATACAAAACCCTCAATGGAGAACCCAGTACTACTGATCTTAGACAATCACAGTAGTCACATTTCTGTGAGAATTCATGATTTATCGCAAAAATGGCATTCTCATATTGGCAATACCACTATTGCCAATATGAGAATGCCATTTTTATGCATATACGTCGCACTGGACCCAACCGCTGGATCTTACAGTGTACAGTCCATTGAAAACAGCTTTGTATAAAGAATGTGATACTCCATCAATATGAAAAACTAACACCACTGCAATTGATTCCACGGTTCACTCAAGCATATTTGAACGTAGCTAATGCAGAAAAAGCAGTTAGTGGATTCCGAGCATCAGGCATTTGGCCCTTCAATCCAAACGTTTTCAGCCAATTGATACAAGAAGGAAATGAAAACCTTCCTGAAAGGATTTCCGCTGAACAAGCTGTTGAAAATTTAAGGACGGAGTCTGAAAGTTCAGGTGCATCCGGTTTACTAGACATTCCGATGGATTTTAATAAGATGTCGTGTTTGGTACCTACATTTACAGAATCAAATGAATCCGTTGATGATATACGTCTGTCAACATCAGGAATCCAGAATTTGTTACTTCCTGAAAATCCAGAACCAGATATAGCTTATGATGTACGACCATCAAATCAGGCATCCAAAACTCTCAACTTTGTGAAAATCCAGAATCAGATATAGCTTATGATGTACGACCATCAAATCAGGCATCCAAAACTCTCAACTTTGTGAAAATCCAGAACCAGATATAGCTTATGATGTACGACCATCAAATCAGGCATCCAAAACTCTCAACTTTGTGAAAATCCAGAACCAGATATAGCTTATGATGTACGACCATCAACATCAGGCATCCAAAACTCTCAACTTTGTGAAAATCCAGAACCAGATATAGCTTATGATGTACGACCATCAAATCAGGAATCCAAAACTCTCAACTTTGTGAAAATCCAGAACCAGATATAGCTTATGATGTACGACCATCAACATCAGGCATCCAAAACTCTTAACTTTGTGAAAATCCAGAACCAGATATAGCTTATGATGTACGACCATCAACATCAGGAATCCAAAACTCTCAACTTTGTGAAAATCCAGAACCAGATACAGCTTACAATTCACTTCCATCCATGTCTACAACCAAAAACACTTGTCAAACTTAGACAGCAATTCAACAAGTCAAACGACGAATTCTTGTGTCTCCTGTGCGAAATAAAACACCTGAACGCGCAATACTTTTCAGTGAAATATCTCCAACTCCTGAAAAGAAACACATTCAAAAAGGGAAAGGTCTAGGTAAAAGAACTAAACAACAATCAAAATAACTTACTTCGACCCCTATGAAATCTGCTTTAGAAGAAATTGAAGAAAAACGTTCTGCGAAAAAAAAAGGAAAACGCACTGAAAAACAGTATTACAAAAAATCTTAAAAAGAGACGACATAAAAGTAGTAAAATAAAAAGTTTTAAATAAACAAATAGAAAAGGAGAGTTCATCATCTTCTGGTGAAGAACAACATGTTTTATGTGATGATGAAGAAGAGTTAGATGATGATTTTGTTGAAGGAAGCGTAGGTGAGACAGGTGTCGAGGAACTATGCGTCACTTGTGGTGATTTTGGGAAGGATAAAGAATTGTGGTACAGGTGTGTAAGGTGTGGGAGCTGGTCGCATGCTTTATGTTCAGGATATGATTCTGCTGATAATTATTGTTGTGGATTTTGTACATAACCTATAAAAGATTAATGATCAAGATTACAATTATGTTACCGTTTATCCTAACTTAATATATTTGTGTAAAATTTACATTTTCAGTGTTTTATAGGCTTATACACCAATGAAACGGTTGGATATAATATGTGTGTACGACATTAGCCGATTACGCATACAGAGTTACCCGCTTGATTCAGTTATTTACCCGCTTGGTACAAATATTGTTTCCAATTAAAGTACTTTATCTGTTATAATTGTGGTATTTATATTCTGACGTTAACTATATCTAAAATATACCTAATTGGAAGTATATTAAAATTTTTGATTTTCTTTTTGGTAAAATCTTTTATAATAATAACATTTAAAGTTATGTGTACGGCAATACCCTCCGTTCTATTATAGCAACTTTTGTCTTAACTGTTTGTCTAGCCAATCCACCTAAATTTAAAGACATCAATATCACGGATAGAAGGCGTTGATGACTCGAGAATACAGGGTGGTACTAGTATACCTAAGTCACAAGTCACCTGTATTGCAATCGGAGAGGTAACAATCAGGATTACTCTCTGATTTATCAGGGATTGAATTGAATCATCTGGTTCAGGGCATAGTCATTTTAGTCTTGGACTTGTTCATGTTAAGATATTCTTCCATCGCAGAGGATCGCTCGAAGATAAGAACGTTAATGATACCTAACACATATGAACACTTGATTACGTCATACCCAAACCACTTAGGTACAATAAAAACAAAAGCATCCTAACCCTACATACCTAGGATTGCCATTGCATACTTACAATGGCACTACTGTGTCTTTGTATGTGGGATTGAAGAAGGATAGCAAAATTTTGTTGTACTTATTGTCAAAGTGGTTTCATATGCTTTCGCGTACCTACTTTACGTGCTGTTATGTATATAATAGTGCATAGCATCCCTAATCATCCTAATGCCTACTCAGCATTTCTGACTACAGGCGGCATTTTGAACTTAAACAATACGCCAGTTTGTATCGATCATTCGCGCGTGACACTTGCCTTTTAAATCGAGAAATATACATAGATACATTTAAATTCAATACTTTTTTTTTAAAGCCTTGTACCCTTGCCTTATAACATATTGGTGGCAGCGGTGGGATACCGACGGTGAAGGTATCCCTGGTACGTCTCCGTTCGGACTCATTAACGAAAAGTGACCTTTTCGTAAGTGTTAAAAGTGCATATCCGAACTTAAACCCTGTGACCTTACCGCGAGTGTCAATAGCGCATATACGAACTCAAATATTTCGTTTAAAAAATGGATGGACACTTAAATCTCTTATATGTACAATATCCTGGCGAATATATATCTTGTACAAATCAAGGTCGTCGACAATCGTCGAATCTCGTGTATCATTCCCAAAAGAGATACTGCTACTACATAGATACTAGACGAAATACTATTATTATACAGGCTGTCCGGTAATTAATGGATAACCTGGAAATGCCTTATAGTGGAACTGATGGACGTTCAGAAAAAAATATGAAAACAAATCTATCCTAACTACTACTTGCGATATGAGTTTTTTTTTAATTACCATGTATAACTTTCTTGTATTCTACGACCATAAATGAGTGAAATCCATCGGTTTTTTGTTGTTTTATTATTAAACACTAATTATGCTAATAGATAGACAGTCAAAAATATGCTATGCTAATATAGCTTGCACTTTTATTTTTTTTTATTACTATTCTTTTTTATTTTTTCTGATCGGCCTTCAGTTCTACTATAAGACGTTTCAAGTTTTTGCAAACCAAGCGTAAATTGAAAACCAAGTCAAGTGGAAGTCGAATTGATGGGATACGATCGGACAATTGGTCATTCTCTACGTAACACCTAATAACGAGTATTCTGTTATCATGTCTTGCTTAACACGACTATCAGATCAACTGCAAAACTTAAATACGACACCTCACTCTCAGTTTCAGTCTGAACTTCGTCTATCTGCTGAGCAATTCTGTAAAATCGTACTATACATTTTACTGCCGAATACGCAGTACAAATATGAGTTTTACTGTATTACCGTGTTAATAATTGATTATTAGGACGTTACTATGGTTTCTGTTAAAGTGACATATTTTGTATTTGACCTGAAAACCTTTTCAGAATTGCACGTCAGTATAGAATAGCCTAAGTGATTGAGTATTGCAGTGAGTTCTGAACTCCAGCAATCAATTTTCAAATACAAATTTATTTGACGTTTATTGGAAAATGTATTTAACAAACTAGCTGATCAACTCGGTTTCACCTAGGTTTAGGTAGGTTTACTGCTCTGATCCCGTGATATGTAGCGTGATGTAGCCTATGTGACTTTTGGATACAGTAGCTTTCTAATGATGAAGAATTGCCAAAATCGGTTTAATACTTTCAGTTGTCATTAACAAACAAATATTTACTCTTTATAATATTATTATAACAAATAGAGTAACAAACGTTTATCTATATTCTAACTTTATCTTTACTCGAGTTAGTTTATGTAGAGGTTATCTCTTAGACTGCGGCACAAATTCCGTATAACTTTAACTTGAAAAATCAACACTATCCGTGAGTGGCTACGTATTGTAAACTTGCTTATTAGTATTTATAAAAATTAATCCTATGAAACAAATTAACCTAGTAAAAATTTAATGTTATTTTTATACAACAAGAATTGGCTTTCAAGCCTATTGCAAAGCGGCTACGTTAGTCTATGATCACCTACGTGTTACCTACGTGGAATCACGTACATTTCCGAATCTAAGGAAGAAGAATTTACGAAATGATATTAGACAAATAATTTGGTGATATATCCCTATCTATCACCTTCATTTCTTTTCTGTCCTCTATGATAGGAGTCCGGCACTTGACTGGCAATAATTGGCATTGACAATCACTAAGTTGAATTTGGACATTTCAAGAAACTAAAATACTAAAATTTTAAGAAGGGTTTGTTTTTTATGATGTCAATAAACTCTAGAACTACTGATCCGATTTTAATAATTCTTAAGAAAGCTACTTTATCCTGAAGAAGCAAAGGCTTTATAACATTACGCTACGAGTTATAGCAGCACAGCAGTAATTACAAACGTGGGTGCAACTGCAGGGGCAAGTAGTACTTTATATTTTGGTAATAATTAACATGTTTGAAAAATATATTAACTTTGTTAGTGTATTGGTGCATGCAACTATGCATACTAATTACAGGAATAGGGATATAGCTACAGCGTATTGTTGATTCATAGATTTTGCCTCGCCTTCAATCTTTTGTTAGGTTGGCTAAGGTTGGTCATAATCAGTTAAAACTTAAGACTGCGCCGAGCGTAAGAGGCGGTTGGACTGAATGTCAGAGCTCGATATTCAAATCGGCGCGCGGCCGCCATAGTAAAATTGTATGGAGGATTTGAAGTATTAAATTAATATTTATCTTTATTGTCAACCAATAACTTAAATATTTGGGACGGACAAATTGTAATATAACTATTTATGTTTTGTTTAAGCTATTTATATTTTATTTTAATAGGATAGATTTCTACTGTTATAATCTAAAAATCACGTAACACGAGCTTACATTTTTCGTGCAGATTTACTTAATTTTGTAGGCGAAAATATTAATTATTTTAAGTATTTTACGAGGAGTAATTGTAAACACATTCTTTCTTACGGTAAAACTAAGCTAAATTTGACACAATGGGTAAGATATAACACTACAATAATTGTACATACTGTAAATACATTTTGATTATATAAATGAAACAGATAAAAAATATTATTTGTTTTTTAATGATGCGCGGCTAGAGACCTATTCTTTAAATTTTTTATCGTACGTCTTATGATTCACAGATGGCGTTACCTGTTCCAGAATGTGTTAATTATTTATGTTGGATCGTCGTGTCGCCGCTAGTTTAAGGTTATATTACTTGATGGCTATCAAAGCAGAAGCAACTATGGACTGCACATTATTCTTATCATATTATAAATAATATTTCGAAATTTTTTTACGATTGTAAAACAAGGATATATTTTACATCGTTGCTTGCAGTTATAAAGATTGAAATATATAATTATCATCCCTATTTATGTAAGATACAAATTAATAAGAAAATGTAGGTAATCGTAACCTACATAGTAAAGTCATTTCGTCATTTTTCTATACAAAATATAAGTGACATCTATTGCGTTTCATCACAACTCATATGTGTGCCTGTTATATTAATTTTATCTAGATGGCGCTGGTGAGCACCGGAAATGAGCAGCTTTTAATTTATTTTCTAATTTAAAACACAAATAATTATTACATTTCCTTTAAAGTCAACTGAAAATTTAAAAATTATTTTTAATCATTTAATAATGTATTTTAATAAGTTATTTATAAATAAAGTTATATATTGCAATCATGCTCATAAAGATTGACCTACATTCGAAGCCCTTGTGAAAGGATTGTGCAATAGAAACGGTCATTTATTACACAACACGGCATGTTCATAAGCAAACGTAGTCATTTTGCATCATTTGCATGTTTTTTTCAAGCCAGCTAGGTCCACCTGAAATATATTCCCACAACTACTTTCAATTGTTTTTCTCTTCTAAATATCACATATAACAATCCCTAAATTCTAATTACATTTTTAATAAATACATACAATATTTTAAATATATTTTTTACAAAATAGGTCATGACACAGTTTTTTTTTTCAAATTGGGTTAATTCTCACTGCCCTTTACCGACTTATTTCAATGTCAGTCATGAGTACGGTAGCTCCATTGAACCTGAGTTATGTCGGTCGGAATATCAAAGTGTAAGTGAAGTGGCCTAGAGACCTACATTTTGTTTTAAAACGTATTATCGCTTTTTATGGGTGATTTATAAAATAAAACATATCCCTATACGGTTTAGGTGATATATTACAAGTTCTGTGGGCGGCATTATTCTGTCGCCCCGTTCATTTATTTGTGTATGATGCACGAAGACGCTCCAAAAATGAGTGTAGCACAAAGTCTAGTCGCCTCCACGAGCGAAGCGAAGAGTGAGATCGTCACTGAAGTCTCCGGGGAATATGATATCAATTCCACTGACCCAAAATCTACTCAAAGTATTGAAATGGAATTGAAAATTGCTTATGTCGACCCAAACAGCGGTAAGTGTACCATGCTATATGTATTTGTCGGCGCTCTATAATTGAGTAACCATCATGAAAATGTTTCTAGAAAATCGAGTTCTTAATTGAAGTAGTAAAGTGACAGCTAACATTTCTTACATACGTTTAGAATGTGTATATTGTCAGTTTTAAAATCGTTTAATTCCATTCAAGTGTCATTTTCAGTATCAATATTATTCGTATTGGAGTCTACTAAGATTAATTGGGGACATGAGGTCTGAGAAATATATAACTATAGTAAATATCATTAGTTATTCAAAGAAGACAAGTGTTGTATAATAATACGCACATAGATTAGATACCTACACTGTGTAGGTAGGTATATGCATTGTGGAGTCTACCTGCTCGTACGCTCGGCTGCACGGTGTGGCAACGCCGCATTGGTTTTTTCGCGCTATCCTGCGATAGAGTTGGCTGTGTGAAATAGTGTTTTAAGACTTACTGAATAGTAGTGGCTCACGGAACATGTTTCGAGAATAGTTTGATTGTATAATTAACCACCACATCACGGTGTATGTACATAATCACGATGTCAAATGGCTGTGTGGTTTTGTATTCAGTGGGTGGCGCGGCGACGCATTTTGATTTCATTTGGTGTCAGTAGGACACGTTTGCTCCACAGCGAGCTGAAGTGGCTCATGCATGGAACCGCGGTTATATATTACACCATATGAAATAACAACGTTGACGTGATACACATAACTGCACAATCATCGAACCAACCTATTCCACTTCGTTCAGATCTTGATATTCTACAGATTGCCTCTGTCATAATGACGCGTGGTTGCGAATGTTTAAAGTATTTTTGGAAGTAGGACAAATGAAGTTCTGCTTGGAATCTGACAAGATAATTTTGGTAGATTACCTCGTATCCGTCCGTAGCTAGTTGTAATGTTTATAACTTAAAGCACATATAAAGCACTAATATAAAATATTCTCACAAACAGTGCATTGCTTGCACACAGATAGAAGAATAAACGTGTCAGAATAATGCTTCCGGTGAGTTCATAGTACGTATCTCACAACAATAAATCTCAGAACTTTACATATAGGTATACACTTTACATCTATGTAAATGCTTTGTATTGATACAGTTCACGACCGACATATTATAGATATATGTACATAATATTCAAATATCAAAATGTAACATTGATATGTTAACCTGCTTCTCTATCTATATCTACTCGCGTGAAAACATATCGTAAAATTATATGGATACGTCAGATGTAGATCAACCAACCGCCTAATACAAATAAGCTACATACATTCCATGACTCTTTATATTTATATTTATAAAAAATATAAGTGATGGACGCTTTCTGTGAAATGGTCCAAAAATATATCGTACTATATAGTATTAATTAAAATTATTTAAATAATACGAAATATACTTTTTGTTTCATTAGTAACTTTCAATTGCAAATAGGTAATATATATCTTAGACAATTTTACTTTTAATTTGATTCCCAAGATAGAAGGAACAATCGCCGATATGCTTATCTTTACTTTTTGTTTCAGTTTAGGTAGTTACCCATAAACTCAAACGCATTTTCTATCTACCCCAAGTCGCGCGTCGTTTGCTTTCAACTTTCATGCTTTTAAATAGGAAGTGACAGAAAATGTAACTAATAGATTATTATCTGGACTTAGACCCTAATAAAACTGGAACAGGTGACACAGTTTGTCTGCATTAGACATCGCTTTTATATAGGTAACAGGCCTAAACAGGATTTAAACTTAATATCGCTTGTATCTTGGGGCATGGTAGTGCTCCCGCAAAGATGAGCCAAGCGAAGCGCAAGGGCACTACCTACCTTTTCTCGAAGCGCTTCGTCTTTCTTTTGAACCCTTATAACTTGGGTTTGAATGATACCAGATAAATAAAATTCTCGGGATATGTTGTCAATAGCCGATTTATTAAACATATAAAGTTTTAATTGCATAGCTCTTATACTTTAGATTTAATTGATATTTAAAAATTCCTGATTTCGTCACTGACTGACTGATGATCATCAAAATTCTTAAGAGTATTTCCTAATGTCCTAGAAAGCTGAAATTTGGTATGTATGCTAGTATTAGTACACAAACAACAAAAATGAGATTTGTATGAGACTTCCGCAATTATGACGCTAGGGGTCTGAAAATTGATATAGGGACTCCTAGTTATTATTAAAAAAAATCCGTTGTGCAAGAAATACAAACACAAAGAAATGAAATCCCACCAAAAACATTTTCATGTAAAATGTTGCCAAGACGCGACCATATGATTCGCACTGTCAAAAAGTTATCAGATCTCATGTAGAGCCAAGCTTCTAACTCTACACGCCCTAACTCTACAACGCCTAACTTCACAAACTCTACACCTTAGTCAAAATATGTGGCTTGGCCATTTCGCGTACATTCACATGGGCGTAAGGTGAAAAATGTATCCACTGTTCATAACTTTTCTGTTATACAATAGTTCTAGTAGTAACAAAACTAAAATATGACTAATATCTAGCCGTATCTAGCGCGTCACCGACACGCCAAGATCACTGAGTAGAGACGACACGTGGAGGTCCCCTCGTTCAATTGACCATGTGCATTATAACACTCGTGAGGGCTAGCTCTACATTTGTTATCCGCTGTTTTGCTGAGAAAATCGCCTACATAAGTGGTTAAATCCTGTCATGCAAGTAGCAAAAGAATGCTAAAAGACCGGCCGTTCTTTTTTTTTTGAAGTTCAGTTTCAATTGTAACGTTACTTAATAGTAACGTTACTATAACTACGATATGAGTTTTAAGGTAAACGTTTAGTAGATATATCTATCTATTAAATGAATATAAGTAATGGTAAAACTTTATAATTATGAAGTTGTACTCATGTAATTATTAAAATTACCATCCGATTACAAAACAGTGACGGTTTTAGTTTCAAGAATAAATCAATATCGTAAGACGTTGCATACGTGCTGCTACTTGCCCCAAATGTTGCTTATAGTGTGAACGTGTCGATTGCCTCGCTTATGGAGGCACGCATCTGTTTTGTAGGTGACGGTGACTGTCATGTCTCCTGTGAGCTGTTTAGCAAGTTGCGCGTGCACAACCGTGTCCGTATAAACTAATTAAATTTGAGTAATATTGACATTGTAATTCAAAATTAATTATAACTTCAGCGTCGATATCTCTTAATGCATACATTAGAAAAGAGTAATTTAATACTTAGTATACGGGCGCTATTTTTCATAACTTCTCTGGTTTCTCATCAATGCCAATGAGATTTTTGAAAACGTATTATACGTCTCTTGTCGTTATTTGATTCATCATTAGGTTAGTTCTAAATACTACTGTCCTTTTTTTGGTGTTCGTTCAAACACTGACGTAGTTAAATATGATTTATGATATGATAAGATTCACACGAGTTACAAAGCGCAAATACTACAAAATCGTGTATAATTTTACATTATTCAACTAAGGACATATTGTACTTTACATTTGTTAAATAAGTCCTCATTGAAAAATTGTGTAATATATAAATACATTGATAGCGTCCGTCCGGTGGAAAGACCGGTTGCAGCCAATAATAATCTATGTATATAATCAAAATATTACCGACCAGATGAAACTATTATCAGCCGTGGTTATTGTAAATTAAGTATTGCAAAGCTAAAAACTGATGCGTCCATAATTATGTAGGTATCTATGTTATAAAAACATAATAAGTGGGCTTTATTATTTTATTTTATATAAAATACGTATATCAACTACTTTTATAAAACATTTTATTGTTCATATTATTTAGACTTATGCACGCATATATTTGATGTAATTTTACTTGTCAATGTTATTACGAAATGATTCACGTCGGTCCAGACATCACCTCTGTTTAGATCATGTATTCGGATAGTATTGAGTATTGCTGTTCCCCGTGGCTTCGCGATTACGCATGCGTTGATTTCGATTCAATCATCAATAAGCTAAAAGCGCAGGCCCATGATTCGACTTCAATGAGCTAAATTGATTGAATTAAACATATTTACGCACGGCATCTATAATCATCGAACATTTTACCCATTTGGTGTTCCGATGCTGTTAATGACTAATAAAATACTGAATAAAAGCATATAACATTTAAAATTACAACCAGTACAACGCCATCTATCAAGATTTATTTGTATATATATTTTCCTCGGCAAATAGGTCGTTGCTTGTATAGGGCTAGCTTTTGCCCGCGACTTCATCCGCGTGAAATAGTAACAATACAATCGAAGTCGCGACAGCATTTAAAATTTTTTAACGAAACTATATTGCAAGTACATTTATAAATACTTTGGTTTAATGCAAATTGCTTATTTTAATACATTTTTATAGACGTAAGATTTTTTTGTTTTCCACCCTTTGCTAAAACATAAAGATTTTGCGGGTTTGATACTCGTGAGCACGCCACATAGAGATGTCCATGGAAAACAGTTTTATTTATTATTATCGTAAATGCTGCTTTTAAGGGAATCTGCAATCTAATAAACTGAAATGGCAAATTGCTCGGCATTATCGGAAAACGGGGAATTAAAACACTTTCTCCTTTTGCGATTACATAGCCTTTGTGCGGCAAGATTTCTCATTGACAGGACTGGAATACCAACTTTCAGCCTTAACTTATGGGAAGGCACTCTATAATAATTCTAAAGAGTTGAGATACTCCATAGGGTACGATGTCACTTGTTCAGTATTCATAACATTTTCTACTGAGAGGTACACGACAACATCTCCCTGAACATCTGACATAATTTGTTTTTTTACCTGGCCTACTGTCTCATTTGTTGGTCAAATTGACCTGTTACACAACCATTCTTGATTGCCCATACTTATTTGTAGATCTAGATAGACATACCTATTATTTAAATCATCTGTTTTACCGACAGTTGGACACAATTCACGTCTTAATGTTACCATGCTGTTACTGTCTATAAGCATACAATCTTCTCCGACTTCTAGAAGAGCAGCCGTATATTGCCTGAGTGAGAATCGTTGTATAGTTGTACCCGCATATTTGTAGTCGGACAAAACTTTTTTACATGTAACCATAACACAGACGCCTTAAAACAGGCATTTATTTCATCTGCCGGTGTACCCCTAGTAATAACCGGCAGGGTCTGTCTAAAGTCACCAGTTAAAGGTACCATCATTCCTCCTATGAAAGATATCAAGAGCAATATAGTGCGATATAGTGCTTCGATTGATCTTTTGTGGGACATCGAACATTCATCCCAAACCAATAGCTTACATTGCTGGAACATTTTTTCGCGTTCACCGCTTTTGCTAATGTTACAGACGCCGCGCTGCGCCGCCGTCGGTGCATCGTTCATTATGTATGGCGCGCTCGTGCGACACGTATATATTGAGACGACTTTTTTAATAATTATACAATGTTTGCAATAAATTTACGTATTGCAAAAATGGAGAGATTTATTTGGGCTTCCATATGAACTTTTGTCACGTATTTCATCCCCATGTAGGTCAAAATTTCAAAATAGCTGGAACAAATGTTTACTTATTTACTTCTTATCAAGTGCCTAAATACAAAAGCTTGTGGTTTTATCTGCGATAATGACGAATTCCCATATATACTTTCATTACTTATTTCAATCCCTTCTTGCTCTCTTTTACAACAAAAGGTAACCAAATTATTTTCCCAAGGTCTATATAGGTATTGTCCCGACTAGTAGGCACATTGTAGCCCGTGGAGGGGGGAATTTTCTCAATGCTCCCTCCCTGACATGTCTATCTACTAAATTCTCCAGGGCTTTCAAGAAGAACGACTCAAGACTAATAGGTCGGTATGCCTTGGCTTCTTCTGTCATCTGTCATCAGTAAATGTCATCATAATCAGTTGTGGTGTAGGCGCGATAATGACGAGGGCATAGAGGTAACTGTTTAATGTTACCTCTCGCAGGAGCAGCCCGTCTGGGGAAGTACCTCCACCCTACACAAGACCGCAGCCAAAATAACCGTGTGTTGTGTTTCTGCGGTGAGTAGGGGTGCCAGTGCACCCTGAGGAGGCGCTGCACTATCAGTGACCAGTGATTATGTGAGTGCCATTGCCTTGTACGGACGCGAAGTGTCGACGCGGCGGTCAGGGAGATCCGGTGAAACGGCTGTCCGCTGGCCGCACGCAGGCTGAACGGGTTCCCGAACCCAGGGATTACTTAATCTCCGCCCTGGGAGGCTGAACCGCCAGCTCGTGTAAAGTTCCCTATGCAGTAGTTGTTGCCGGAGGAGGAGACCGAAGTGGACTCGACTACTGTATCGGGAGGGGACCGGGGGCCCTTCGGCGGCCGCGTCGGCAAATCGCTCTACCTGTGCCAGGCTCTGGTGAGATGTTAACACGTCTTTGTCCTTTACGCTGATAGTACAGTATCTCCTGATATCCTTTATACCCCCTTTTTTAAAATATGGCCATAAAGAAAAGAAGAAATGTTTATTCAGCGGCATCCTCATCCACATTACAGTTGGACTTCTGCAACATAAGAGGACTTCACTCGAACATCAACGCTGTCCATCAACATATGGAGACAGCGAAGCGACCTTGTTCTTCCTTACGGAGACGCAAATATCATGCCCGACCGACACATCGTATCTACTATACCCTGGCTACAAGTTAGAGCACAATTTTGTACGTCGTGCAGGAATCTGTGTGTACGTCCGTGATGATATTTGCTGTCGCCGTCTTAATGGCCTTGAAGACAGAGACCTGTCTACTTTGTAGGTACGCATAGATTACAGAGGCCACACCTGTATCTATGCGTGTCTTTACAGGTCCCATAGCGGTGACGCAGACACGACTCGTCTCTTGGAGCATCTGTAATCGTCGACTGACAAAGTTCTTGAGCAGTACCCTTCTGCAGAATTAGTGATCTTAGGAGACTTTAACGCCCACCACGTAGAGTGGCTTGGTTCTCGGTCCACTGACTTTGCGGGAAGGTCTGCTCATGAGTTTGCTCTGGCCTATGGGTTTTCTCAACTGGTACATAGTCCTACCAGAATACCAGACGTAGAGACCCATACCAGCTCCTTATTGGACCTTCTGCTGACTACATGCTCGGATGGATACTCCATCCAGGTGGATGCACCTCTTGGTTCTTCTGACCACTGCCTTGTTCGAGCACGAGTGCCACTTACGCAAGCAGATCCAACCCGCCCACCACATGGCGTCGAGTGTGGCACTATAAGTCAGGAGACTGGGATGGGCTGCGAGAGTTCTACGCAGCGTACCTGTGGAGCCAGCTATGCTTCACTTCAGGTGATCCCGAAACCTGCGCTAGCGCCGTTGCGGCAGCGATACTTACGGGAATGGAATGCTACATCCCAAACCCGCGGATCGCCGCAGGAATTAAAAAACGGACGTGGTTCAATCACTCCTACAGAGATGCTAGAACCTTAAAGCAATCTGCCTATGAAGTTTGGACTACGGCCTGTACTAACAAGGAATCTAACATCCACGAAGTGAAACGCAAACTAAATGCTGCCTCGAGGCTCAATAAGAGGGTGGTTGCCAGAGCTGATTTCGTCGGCAGAATTGGCGAGCGACTTGCCAGCTTCCCTTCTGGGAGTCGCGCTTTCTGGTCCCTCGCCAAGGCTGCCGAAGGTAATTTTTGTCAGTCGTCCTTGCCACCACTCAGAAAGCCCGATGGTAATCTGGCCCATAGTGCCAAAGAGAAGGCCGATTTGCTGGGTTCTCTCTTTGCCTCAAACTCGACTATGAGCGATGGAGGCGCCGTACCACCTACTATCCCGTGGTGAGGTCATTCCATGCCGGAAATCTCGATTTCACAACTTGAGGTCCGGCGGGAACTAATGTCTCTAGATGTTCATAAGTCGAGCGGGCCATATGGCATACCGGCAGTGGTACTAAAGCAGTGTGCTCCTGAGTTGTGTCCAGTATTGACGCGCCTCTTCTCGCTTTCCTATTCCCCAAGACAAGTTCCGTCTTCATGGAAGACCTCATTCGTTCATCCAGTGCCAAAAAAAGGTGACACATCTTACCCATCACACTACAGGCCTATCGCCATAACTTCTCTCCTCTCTAAGGTGATGGAGCGGGTGATCAACTCTCGGCTCTTGAGGTACCTTGAGGGTCACGACTTGTTGAGTGACCGACAATACGGCTTCCGCCATCGTCGCTCAACTGGCGACCTCCTCGTGTATCTCACACACCAATGGGCACTAGCCATTGAGAGCCAAGGTGAGGCATTGGCCGTCAGCCTGGACATGGCAAAGGCCTTCGATCGGGTCTGGCACAAAGGTCTTTTATCGAAGTTACCATCTTACGGACTGCCCAAGGGATTATGCGAATGGGTTGTCAGCTTTTTGTCCGGCAGATGTATCCAAACTGTGGTTGACGGTGATTGCTCTAACCGCATGGACATAAATGCTGGCGTCCCGCAAGGCTCTGTGTTGTCCCCGACGCTGTTTCTGCTGCATGTCAATGACATGTTGTCAATTGATGGCATTCATTGCTATGCGGATGACAGTACTGGGGATACTTATTACACGGGCCGCGCTAATATCCCTCGGTCCACAGTGGAGGAAAGCCGCGAACGGCTTGTCTGAAATCGGAAATACTCTGGATAGAGTATCTGAATGGGGAAGACTAAATTTAGTCGTGTTTAACCCAGCTAAGACACAAGCCTGCGCGTTCACCGCTAAGAAAACCCCATTTACTGTGTCTCTACAACTCCAGAACACGCCCCTCACCATCTCCAAGAGTATTGGAATCCTTGGCCTCGACATATCAAGTGATGTACAGTTCCGCAGTCATTTAGAGAGCAAGGTCAAGCTGGCTTTCGAAAAGCTTGGTGTGCACAATAGAGCTAAGCGGTACTTCACTGCGGGGCAAAGACTGCTTCTATATAAGTCGCAAGACCGGCCTCACATGGAGTACTGCAGTCATCTCTGGGCAGGAGCACCAAAATACCAGCTTGATCCTTTTGACGCGGTACAGAGACGAGCATTGAGAATTGTCGATGAGCCCAAACTCACAGAGGGTATTGAGCCACTAAGTCTCAGACGGGACTTTGCCTCCCTTTGTGTGTTCTACCGCTTATATAATGGATTGTGTTCTGACGAGTTGTTTGAGATGATGCCCTCAGCTACTTTTTATCATCGCACCGCTCGCCATCGGCAGGGATGTCATTCTCACACCTTACAACCTAATTGGTGCCGCACTAAACGGTTCCAAAGGAATTTTCTCCCGCGGACGCTCAGGTTGTAGAATGAACTCCCTGCCCAGGTTTTCCCACAAGACTACAGTATGGGGTTCTTCAAAAAGGGCGTTATAAGGTTTTTAGAAGGTCGGCAACGCGCAAGTGATGCCTCTGGTATTGCAGGCGTCGATAGGCTACGGTAACCATTTACCATCAGGTGGGCCGTAACGTTGTTTGCCACCATAGTAGTATAAAAAAAAAACATGACAATACGAACTTTCATCCCTTATTTCAACTCCTTCATCTCCTTTTTTACAACAAAAGGTAATCTATGTCCATTCCCAAGGTCTACTTTATCTCTCCATATAAAAATACTAATATCGACTTTTATGAATGTAACTTTACATTAATAGAATAATCCTATATAAAATTGCATCACTCCATTCATCCATGCATCCAATTTTTGTTAACCCGTTCAAATATTTCGCCCGAGCCACAGATTCAATCTAGTTCGGGCAAACAACAACAAATGTATTTTTATAAATTAATAAATCATTTATTATAAATTATTGTACCTATTATTGAAATAAAAATATTATTATTATTATATATATAATGTTAAATTTACAATTTAAGGTTATGGTACCGAATTAAATTTATGTTACCTATAACACACATACATACATAGATTCACGCCTGTTTCTCAGAGGGGTAGGTAGAGACTACTAGGATTTTCATTTGCTACGATCCTGACACACTTCTCTTGCTTCATTCACTTTCATCACATTCCTCATACACGCTCGCCGATTTAAGATGCTCTTAACCTGGTCTTCGTCCAGAACGTTTCCGATCTGATTGACAAACGTTCGCCTTGGTCTTTCCCTTCTTCCCAGTCTTTTCTCGTCCATTCTTTCTGCATGCCCAAACCAGCTTAACATACTCTTTTCTATTATTGTCACTATATCAACTTTCATGCCGCATCTCTCTCTAATCATACTATTGCTTATTTTATCTTTCAGTTCTCAGAATTTCCATACAAACATTGACCTCCTATATATAAAATTTTAGAAACTAATATACGCAATTGAAATTGGATGGTCAAAATTGCCTTGCAAATGTTTGTACCATATTTTACTGTCTTACAGTCAAAATTGATATAATTGCCAATGTATGTAACTTTAGTGTTTGCTGTTTGTTCAAATACTGGTTTTTAATTAGGTATATTAAAAACATTACTGTTTGTTCAAACACTGGTTTTCAATAAGGTAAATTAAAAATAAAAACATTATAAAAGTCACATAAGCTTTCATCCTCTTTTTTTCCCCCATAGGCCAAATTTATACATTTATAGTTATTTCTAGCGAAATCCCCTAATTTGGAGGAGATAAATTTGATGTACGCTCATCAGCAATCGCCTATGTCTTAAAATAATCCTTCTGTCCAAATTTCATGTTTTGTGAAAAACATTTTGTGCAAATGTCATATTATTGTGTTCCCCTAAATTCTTTATCTACCTGTCGACTTTTCTCGCGTGACTGCTATAATGCGAACTTTGCAAGCCCAAATTTTAAACTTATGATGTTTATACACGATGCCAAGTAGCTGGTGCGGGCTACATGCACAATTTTCCTATGTGGTCTACACGCGCAAGTCAATGATACACATAATTTGCGGGGCTGGCTGGCAACATTCGTGTATACGATACATAACCGCTCCAATGCACGTGGAAATTGAGGCATTTGCGCGGTTACCAGCATCGTGTGCAAGAACCATTTCAGTTTAAACGATCACAAATTCATTTAAAATAAACTTCATTATGTACAAGGATCAACTAAAAAGTAAGTAACCGGCAAAACCGTCCAAAATGACGACTACAACAGTGCCGTATTAGAAGCCAAACTAATATTGCCAGAAAATAAAAGTTTTTAAACTTTCGCGATTTGTACACATACTTAATATAATGTTACCTTTTAAATACTTTATCGCGAGTAAGACCCGTTGCCTAACATAATATTGTCAGGCCACACTGCCGCATTGGAAGAAAAATTAATATTGTCATGTTAAAGATACAGGTGTTTTTACTTATGTGACCAGCGTGAAGTTCTATTTCATTATGTATTGCTTTTGATTTAACACGATTACTACAACTAAAATCTAGATGTACAAAGTTGGGTCTCAGCTTCCTATTGTAATATAAATTAAACAAAACGGTCACGATATAGTGGCTTTTTATCCACGTTTCTCTTTTCTGTTCTTACCCCGGACACCAAATATGATATTTTACAAGCCTTCATTCGTTCAACGTTGCTTGTTAGTATGTTTTGGGTAAAGCCTGCAACGGAATTTTAAACCGATACCAATTCGAGCTGTAATTTCATAGACACGTTTTGATACATTGAATTTTTTTTAATGATAGTTATGAACTGTTCTTCTCCAGGGATTTAAGACGTACCTAACTAACTAAAAATAGTTTATTATAGAATTATTACTTTATCTTATAAGTATACAAGAATATAAAGTTTAGATTATAATTATAATGATCTTTTTTAAGAACCTCTCAAGTAGAAAATACACGTAAGCCTTCATGCATAATTTTTATATGCGACAAATGAAATACAGTGCGATTCGGACATTTAGTATCCACGTGGTGTGCATTACTCCACAAGCACTAAGCAGATGCATAACGGTTAATGTGGAACTTTATCTAAAGCTTTTACTAGATTCGGAGTCATCTAGCCGTAAACATTATGTTTAATTTACGCTTATATTTATGAATGTTAGCCAACTGGCAACCAATTTAGTTTGTCATTACGTTTTCATTTTAAATATAAATCCACTTAACTCGTTATTTCATATGAATATAGCCAGTGTACAAATATATACACCGGACTCATCGGTGATCAACTGTTCGGTGGGTCACGCTTGACTAAAAATATAACAAAGAGAAATTAGTTTTTCAATTACCTATATCAAGTACGACGAATCGGTGTATAGTGTGTACACCCAAGTACCTACAGTTTGGCTCTAGCTGTAGTACAAACAGAAATAAATATAATTTTCCTTAGTATAATATGCCAGCTGCTATGTAGAATATCTGATACAGATTTATATCATATCGAGAAAGTTATTATGGCCAAATGTTCAAAAAGTTTTGATCTTGTCATTTCGACATGCCAGGTTTAATGCAAGCCGAATCGAAATGCATTGAAATTAAATTCTGTCGCTGGTCTAGTAGCAGGACCGAGCGTTAGTCACTGTCGATCAGAGTAATTTATTTTTCTGTTAGACTTTCTTAGTAGTAACACAGTCTCAATAATTTGTTTCTATTTAATCGGCCGTTAAACAGCAAAAGTAGGACCAAAATATAATAGAAGAAAAATGACGTATATCTATATATCTAGTTATTTTGATTCAATAACTAGATAGATAGATAAAGATCTACTTCATTTTTTAACATCTTATATTATGTTCCAATACAAGCAATCAACTTGCTTGAATAAAGTTATTACAATATTATGTTATTGGTACTTTATACTAACAATGTAGATGCGAAAGTGATACAGCTGTTGTTCACGGCTAAACCACTTAACCTATTAAGACGATATGGGTATGCATATAGCTTGAGTCCTAGGAACATACATAAATAGTACCTACATATTAAGAATAGAAAGTATTAAGTAACAACCCGTATTTTAAGAATTAGTGTTAACAACACATTCGACGTTCTAACTATGCATTGTAGTCTACCTTTATTACAAATTAAAGTGCAGCAAATCGAATAACTGCACCTTATTTCTAAAATATACATGTGTGCTTATTGTTACGTGCTGGGTTCGAGGGATAAGAATGTAAACAATATTACCGACTAAAACACGTTTAATTCTAGCACACAATTCAATTTAAACACAACAAACACTATACTACACTTTTCCACTGTAACTATAATATAATAATAATAATATTAATTAAAACTTTTGGCCTCTTCACGTTGGACCCATGTCTCCCTGTAAGCCTCCCAAAGGGCCAGGTATTTTCTAATATGATATGTTAGAAAGTACCTGTGATAAGAGAAACATAATAATATTAATTATAAATTATAATATAATTTTTAAATGTATTTTTATAGGTATATGTATATTTAAAAATGAAAAGTATATTGAAAATATTTGAATAAAGAGTATAATAATAATAATATTCTACCACATACACACAACACCATCTAGCCCAAACTAAGCAGAGCTTGTACTATGGGTACTAGACAATGGATAAACATACATACATATATACTTTTTTTTTGTAAATACTTACATATTATACATAGAAACACCCAGACCAAGACAAACATCCATGTTCATGCACACAAATGTTTGACTTGTGCGGGAATCGAACCCGCGACTCCAGGCGTGGCAGTCGGTTACACTTTCCACTACACCATCGAGGCCGACTGCTTCAAACTCCGTAGTATTTTCGCTTCCGCTAGCTTCGATGAATACTTGACCGCTTACGATTGTAATCTGACTCGGCGAGCGGTGGCCTTCCGCTTTTATACACGCTTAAAGCGTTACCGGAGTTTTCTAGAAACGTCATACACGGTACGTAACAGTACGAAGATTCGAGAATGTGCTAGCGTTCTTTCTACTCTACTCGTACCGACGAATCTACGTAGTCCAGTAAGGATTCAATAGATGGCGCTGTAATCAATTATTAGACGGAACTGCCGTCTTTCACACAATGCCGAGAGATAGCACTGGGTGTAACATTATAAATGCAATAGCTTTATCTATAAAATGCAATAATAATATTAACATACGAATCAGTGTTCCGAGATTTCTACAAATATAAAATTAACAGGATCTAAGCACACCCAGACTTAATATTTAAACAATTGGTCTGTGTGGAATCCGAATCCACTAGATGGCGCGGCGGCAGCAGCATGGCTACCGCTTGCTCGCAACGCACTCCGTGCAGTCTGACTGTTAGTTCAAAAGACAAGTGCGTGAAAACCAACAAACAATGTTTTCAGCTATATAATATTAATGTAGGTGTAAATTACCACTTAAAACAAAAATCAGAAACCGGTCTTGTTACGAGTCGGATGTTCTGCCAATGTGACTTTTATACTATGTTTAAACATATGGCGAAGTACTAACGAAGCCACTTTATAAAATGCATAACAAACCAATAAACGATAATGTATGACCTGAATATGGAAAGAAGACGTTGTTCAGTGGCCTTTGTGTAGTATCGATTTGATACCCGTTGTAAAGAGTGATAATTTCAAATATATTTAATATTCCTGGTAAAATTCGGATATTTACACACTGACGGACTTATAAACTGCTTCAATGTTCAAGTCGCCTTTGAAATAAACATTTTAACCAAGTATACAAATTTAAATTGAAACCTATAGTTTTGTTATTTAATTTCATAACAGTGTAATATCATATCCTTAAGTGTATGTTTGTATTCTGGAAAGGACCATTCAAATATTTTGAACAAAAACGATAAATGTAACAAAAATTGGTTTTGGTTGGTCCATCGAAAAATTAGCTTTTACAATAAAAAAAGTTGAAGCAAAGGTTCTTTTTCTTTTAATAAGGTGTATTGCCTCCACGTGCCCTTATTACAGATTGTAATCGGTTCCGCATAGATCTGATTAGGGTTATTAAACGGTCTTGCAGAATATTGTTCCATTCTTGTAAAATCGCTGTTCTTAGTGCTGCCACTGTTGTGGGCACAGGATTTCTCGCATTTTGTAAACTGTCTCAAACATGCTCAATGGTGTTAAGATCCGGGCTGCGTGCTGGCCAATTCATGGTACGTATCCCAAATTCCCAACCCCTTCGCAATATTGTCGAACTTGTGCAGCGGCGTGGAGTCGGGCATTATCTTGCATTATATTTTCGCCTATTAATCCCATGTAAGGTACCACATGAGCTTCTAAAACCTCTCTTATATAGCGTTGTGCCGTCAAATCACCTCTTCTAACGTTTTGACGAACCATGTCGATGAACACTAGTTCCGTTCGCCCGATCATCGAAATGCCACCCTACACCATATACGAACCGCCTCCAAAAGGAACACGCTCCTCAATGCAACTCTGAGCATACCTCTCCTCACGTCGACGATAGACTCTTCTGCGAGCGTCTGCACCATTTAAACATATCCTACACTCATCGGTGAACAATATGGAGGCCCATTGCTCTTCAGTCCAATTAAGATGTTCACGCGCAAATCTTAAACGAGCTTGTCTGTGAGCTGAAGACAGCTTTGGATCATTTACTGGTCTAAAAGGTGTGATTGCCGCTTCCTTAAGCCTTCTTATTGTTCGAGCACTCGCGTTTACTCCACGCACTTCATTCAGCTCTGTTTTCATGTTTACTGACGTGAGGAAACGATTTCGTGGGGAAGTTGAAACTATAAATCGGTCACCACGACGGGTGGTTGCTCGAGTTCTGCCGGTACCGGGTCCTCTTTTGTAAGAACCTGTATTTACAAACCTTCGGTATACTTAGAAACCGTAGACTGGTTTAAATTTAAATTTCTAGCAATCATTCTTTGATCCAAGCCTTCCCGCACCAATGCCACAATTTGAGCAGCTTGTTCGGACGAAGTATCCATATTTATGGTTACGAAACTTTTGTTGAGTTTAAAAGACTAATAATCAATACTATTGGTAACAATAATTTAAATAGCAAATAAAATAAATAACAAAACAAATTAATTTCAAACTTTACTCTTATAACACACGAATTTGAGACTATGCATTAATTTTATTTTCCCGGCTGTTAGTTTATCTATTACTGCAGTTCTATTTTTAAACTTGGCTATTTTTTAAATTTATTTACAGTCTGGACATTTTCATTTAGTTTAATCAAAAAAGTTTACATACTTATCAAAAATTTTAATACGAAAGTAATCCTGAACTTTGATGCAGTTTGATGCAGTTCGTCAGTGTAGGTTACCTTGAGAAAGTAAACCTAAAGAATGCCCCGGCATACTTTGGCTCAATCCTAATAAATACATATATTTATCAAAGATAAACAGAATTTTAAGAGATTTTCCTTGTTATTCTTTTCTATTATACTTACACTTTTTTTTTTTTTTTTTTTTTTTACGTGGGGGAATGCAATGACGCATATCCCTCCGCGGGGGCGGGCGGAGGGATTATGTCGGACTCGCCGGGGTAAAATAAGATGTTAAAAAGATAATGTACCTCCCGGAATACCGACTAAACCTACCACGGTGTTCCTCGACAAAACCACTATCGACGGGGCCGCGCGAATCACTTTCGCATACGGTCGCGACCCCGCCGAGGTTCCGGCCCGCCGTATGAAACGGCAGGCCCATACGCAATAAGACCTACCCAATAGGATAGGTACTTACTTAAAAATAAAAGCCCTACTGTCTCCCCCTAAAGGGGGAGACGGACACGAAACAGAGGCGCGCGTGGGAACACGCACGCCGCCTCTCGGACCTGGTGCTGAACGGATGGCGGGCAGGCCCACAAAGCCCGCCACCCCCAGGTCAAACCTCAGGGTGGCTGGAGGTCATCTCGCGCCCTCCGGCGCCCGGTTCTGCGGTTGGGGAGAGGGTTTAAACGCTCCCTCTCCCGCTCCGCCGCCTCCTTGATGGAAATCACTTCCTCGCAAAAGGAGGCGACGGCGTTCCACGACCTCTCACTCCGGACCATAGACTGAACTACGGCCGGGAGCGAGAGGGCAACCGATCCGACTGCCGCGATCAAATCACGGCGCTGCGATGACCAGGCGGGGCAAACCGCCAAAGTGTGCAGCGCCGTGTCCTCAATAACGTCGCGGCAGTCGCCGCAGTGGTGACAACCGGGCGTCTCTTGCCGGCGTATACGACACAGGAACCGGCCAAAACATCCGTGGCCAGTCAGAACCTGTGTCAGCCGGAAGGTGAGGGCGCCATGCCGCCTCTCCAGCCATTCCTCAAACACGGGACTTACCGCCACGATCGTGGCGTGCCCGATTATACTTACACTTATTTGAACAATTTGCAGTCCGTCCAGAAGCACGTAATAATAAGATGTTGTAGGATATTGGCTCCATGATCTAATTTATTTTTATTGTGCTCACTGACAAATGTGACTGTCGAAGAGTCACGTTTTAGTAGGCGCAAATAGATAATCTACAAACATTATATTTATTTATTTTCGAATCAAATGGAACTGAATATAATGGCTGTGTTTGGCTCTAAACGAATTAGACACGGTGTTAAACTTTTGTTCTCAAAATAATATTTTTATAAAGTTACAAACAAAGTTACAGTAAACCTTTGGATATTACAGACATAATTCAAGATACCTATGTGATTCAAGTAATTTCAAAGTTGCATGTGCATGTTTAATGTTGTCGTAAATAGTGCATTCAAACACCAAATATTCATGTATTATTTTGCCTATTCCTTGGTTAAATATACGAATATGGTAATTAAAAGTGGCATAGGGATTGTAAACGTCACCAAAAAAAATCTTATTATTTTCGTTCGATATGTAATCTAATATAATAGTAGTAGTAGTAGTATTTTCTAGAACTACTTATTATTATTAATTTATTGGCAGATTAAAATTGTTTGAAGACGTTCACTATTATATCTACGGCGGTAGGTTTGCAAGAACTTGTAGGCCATAGTGTCAATCTATTATTTATAAATAGTTTCTATTGTCTTGCTGATGAAAAAAAACATGTTTTTTTTTTTACCCAGTGTTATAAAAATCCCCAAGGAAAGCTTTTAAATAAATTAAATTTGCATTCTACTCTTCATAAAGGCAAACCAGGATACTTCATCACTTTAACAGAAATCTGTTACTTAAACAGCAATATCATTGTCAGCTGACCAATGATATGTATTCTTTACTAGTATATTATATCCTGAACAATAGTTTAATGCTGATTTGTTTTAAGGTTAAGATATCCGTGTTAGTATTTTCATCAAAATTGACTAACTTTTTGATAGTAAACTAATAAACATATTAAAAAACACAGTATAAATGTATGTCCAACGACATTATATAGGTCATAATAACCAATTATGTATTGCCCAGGCTTACATTAATACCTATTTGGTTTTCTGTAGGTAATTGTTTTTACTCATTGACCGGCATTATACCATAAAATAATATTTTTTGAAAATCCGCATTTATTTTTAATATATGTATAAGTTACCTTGAAATTATATTTATTTATTTAAAGAGTATAATATCATAATTGAACTTTCAAACAGTATGTATGTACGAGGTCCGTATCTTTTCGAAAACGATTGTTATTGTATAAATTACAAAATAAATTTTAACTTGACAATATTATACTGTTAACACATTTATTCGTTTATGATAAGAAAGTCGAAATCAAATTTGGGTGGATTTGATCCTAGTCTAGAGACAATTTGACGAATATGTCGTACTCACCTTATACAGTTAATATAGACTTTTATATAGTGATAAATACTGAATCCTAATACTTCGGCGCAATGCTTAAATCTTACCTCTTACCTCTGTAGTTATCCCAAGAATCTGAGCCTCAAGTTAACCGTAGGCAATAATCATGCCAAATGTCCACATAAACCGAGTGCCGGTTACTGTTGAAAACACTAATCTTGAAGTTGACGAGTACATCTATCTAGGACAAACTATCTGGCTCGGTAGATCAAACGACAAAGAGGTCAGACGAAAAATCGGATAAGCAACGTACGGGAAGATACGTAATATCGACTGAATTGACAGTATTAAGACAAAGTTTATTAGGTAAGTCATAGCCATGCAAAGCAAATTACTCTTTCCTACTTTCATTGGATCGATAATAGAATATGTCGTAGAGATGTTATGTTAATTCCTTGGGTAAGGTCCATAAGGTCCTGTATTGTGTTAGGATAGTAGATAGTCGCGTATTTAGTGATGTTATTATGAACATAGCTACAACCATTCAAGTAAAAACGTGTAATACAGAAATATTTAGCGCGTAGCTTTACACACATGTAAGACAAACGTGCCGCAATTTTTGGATGGCTAACTTTTTTCATATGGTAAGGCAACTAGTCAAACGCCACTAATATTATATGTACATGCATACTCAGAATGACTTGCAAGACTCAAAAATACGCTATAGGTTAAAATGTTATTACTATATTTTATTAACACGTTCAGCACCACGTGTAGGTATATATCCTAGTGCAGCGCTCACAGGCCAATGGATATCTGGTTACACATCTTGACTAGTCAATTTCAGAGGCGCCAGGATATCAGTGGATATACACCGCACCGAACATTAGGTATCCCAGATACAATAAACGATTTGTGAGGGCCAGAGCTACAGAGTCATTTACAAAATGTTAGGAGCGGTGTATACTCACAGATGCACTAGCCTCTGAATTTGATTACACAAGGTGTATAACCTGATATACACAGGCCTATAAGAGTTGTACTATGGTGTATAATGACATACAGGTGGCGCTGAACGCGTTAAAGAACACTCCATCAGCATGTATAGAATTATTTTTAACTAAAACAGTTTTAAACTTTTTCCAATCTTTATAAAACATATTATCCATTTTGCGTATCATCCGGCGATCTAAAACTGCTCTCCTTTGAGTTGATTTTTACTTTAATTACAAATAAGGTCATACAGTGCCATATCGTGACTGTAAGAAGAATGAACTTATAAGTTTAACCGGTATGCTTTCCAGAAAATTTCTAGTTTATTGCCGAGTAGTGCAGCATCCTTTGAACATACCAACCTTAATAAGCTACTCCTAAGAGGAGCAAAAGTCCTAGCAAGTAACATACCATTTGGCATTGATACTCTATTGATCTCGTATCGGTCCACACCAAATAATCTCAGTTAGTAATAAAGTAATGCAATCTATAAAAGTCTTGCACTTCGTGTTCACAAAACTTTGACAATAGTTTATTTGAAACAGCCGACAGTCGGCTGACGCTTCGTTTCTGGACGGTACCGATAAATACGAGACTCATCATCACCGTTAACGACTGAAGATATTGTAAACGCGCCGAGACGAGCCCATACGAGCCCATACGAGCCCATTTCAAATATTGCTATCATGTCACAGCATCGTTCAACACGAACATGCTTTTGAGTCATTAAAGCATTGTGCTTCACTACCCTGTCTAGGCGAAGATATCTATACACGCTTCACGAATCAATCTCCAATGTAACGTGCTGAATCTCCTTAAGTATAATGCAACTATTCATTTGAATTATTTTTTTACTGGCAGCACGTTTTGTGTTACAAAAGCTGTTAAAAGGTAGATAACTTTCATCGTCCACGTCTTTCGACCGCGCTTATATTCTTGCTACTTCCGTTAAAAAGGCATTTGCCTTTGAAAGTCATTCAAAAGATTTAAAATTACTCTTCCTTTTTCTATTTTAAAACCGTACAAAATCATAGCGCCTTATCAATATCATTGTTCTTGATTTAATTACCTATTGATTTTTGGTGTAGCATAATGTATTGCTATTTAATCAGCTCAAAAAATAAAAATGGAACGTCTAAATTTAAACAGATCATATTTTCTTATAAATACTACCTTTTTACAACCTAGTGATAACCAGCCAGTGTGTAATTGATAAAAAGATTTTCTCAAAATTGGGTTAAAATATTTGAATACTAGATAAAGTATACATTTGTTTTTTGTGCCTAATCAGTTAGTATCTACGCGTAACTTAACGTTATGTTAATTTTAGACCAAAGTTTCTCAAACTTGTTAACATGTATTAACTCGTGGACGTGGGTAATTCAACTCATGTTCTACAGTCAAGTGTAAATTTTAACGACTTTCCTATTCGGCACTTGCTAAACCACGTAAATCTTAGTATACCTAAACAAAGCAGTTTGATATCACATACTTCAAGACTCGTTTTAAAACAAAAAACCTAAAAGATTGTAGTTAAACTTGCTGCATTAATTCGGGTTGTTTCGGATTCATCAGATGACGTTTCATTCTAAGCTGTTTTATTTTTCTTTTTTTTACTTGTGAAAATGCGCCTGATGCATATCCTCTTGCTACATGGGGAGGCGAGAGGGTTATGTCCGGCTCTCCCGTACTTCGGGCCTACGGACCAAAAGCCCACGGTGTGCACGCTCGCTGCATTGTATATCGGATCCAGCAGTCTACAACACCTTGGCGACGCCCCGGCACTACATAGGGCACGCTGTTTTTTCCTAACTCAAACCTATTTACGTTCCTTACGCATCCGACAGCAATTATTTCAATTTTTTATTCTTGATTCATCCTATAAGTATTCCTAACTCAATCGATTACGAAATCACGTAAAACTCTGAGTTTTGTTTTGACGGTCGGAACAAAAAATACTGCTTTCGTAATCTATACATAAAATAAGTACAATTGTCTGTTTGTAATGTCAAAATAAGAGCTTTTTACTAAATGCATATGAAAGTATATACGGTACTTATATAAAAACGGGTAGTATTTAACAGCACATCAAAAAAATACTAATTGCTCAGCAAATTTATATTTTAAGAAATCAAACTAAATCGACGGCGGAGCCCCGCGAGGCGGGGGCTCCTATTTTTGGGTTTGGTTTAAGAAGGAACGCTTTTTACGTGGGGGAGTGCAATGACGCATATCCCTTCGCGGGGGCGGGCGGAGGGATTATGTCGGATTCGCCGGGGTAAACGAACGAAAGATGGAAAAGATATAATGTGCCTCCCGGAATACCGACTAAACCTACCACGGTGTTCCTCGACAAAACCACTATCGACGGGGCCGCGCGAATCGCTTTCGCATGCGGTCGCGACCCCGCCGAGGTTAGGTACGGCCCGCCGTATGAAACGGCAGGCCACTACGCGAAGAGACCTACCCAAAGGACTCACTTCTATAAATACCCTACTGTCTCCCACCTAGAGGGGAGACGGACTCGAAACAGAGAGCGTGGGAACAGGCACGCCGCCTCTCGGACCTGGTGCTGAACGGATGGCGGGCAGGCCCACAAAGCCCACCACCCTCAGGTCAAACCTCAGGGTGACTGGAGGTCATCTCGCGCCCTCCGGCGCCCGGCTCTGCGGTTGGGGAGAGGGTTTAAACGCTCCCTCTCCCGCTCCGCCGCCTCCTTGATGGAAATCACTTCCTCGCAGAAGGAGGCGACGGCCTTCCACGACCTCTCACTCCGAACCATAGACTGAACTACAGCCGGGAGAGGGGAACCGATCCGACTGCCGCGGTCAACTCACGGCGCTGCGATGCCCAGGCGGGGCAAAGGAACCTAACATAACCTAATATTGAGTGTACATGTGAAGCAAATATTTTATTTATACAAATAGGAAAATAACTATTCGTTACTAAAATATTCTAATAAAATATTAAAGATTGTTATGCTATCTATACTATTTTCGGTAATATTTCCCACAGGTAGAGTAAGAAACATATTTCGGTTGAATAAAATAACTAATCATTTATACGGATTTTATCGCGTTGTTTATTGTATTACATAGTTTTGAAACTGTTACACTACTACTACTATTGAATTTTACTAATTTTAAGCTAATAGAATTATGTATTAAAACTATTTATATTTAGGTTTACACTTTCCCAGACGTTTCGGTTGCTTTTCAGCAGCTATGGTCACGGGAAGACCCGTATATAAAAAGTATTAATACATAATTTTATTAGCTTAAAATTAGTAAAATTCAATAGTAGTAGTAGTATAACAGTTTCAAAATTATGTAATACAGTGTTAAATAAACAACGCGATAAAATCCGTATAAATGAGTTTAATTTCAATGAATAATATTCGCGTAAACAGAAGACAATATTATAAATAAACTTTACTAAAATATTGTAATCGGACCAGTTAAGAATACCTACTAGTTTAGGATGAGTAAAGAAATAGGATGAGACGTCATAGGATGAATACGGAACAACCCATTAATTCTACTTAATCAATTATAAATTATTATAAATGTTTCTCCGAATTATTTTTAATTGGTAATTTAGTTTGTAACTGATTCTCTATGTAAGCATATGTCACCTAATTTACTATATCCACTAATAACGTATTATTATCTGCCAAAATAATTGTTCTTTCTACATTTATAAGACCTGTATATACATTATGGAGTGCAATAAACGAATTGAATTGAATTGAAAAATTAGATAAATAATGCTCTTTATATATTCTTACAAAGCTATAAAGTAGGTAATCGGTAACACATCATATTCCATATGAATGGAACCATGAATTCTTGAAACATTAAGCTCTTCGGTTTGGTTACGCCTTGGAAACTAGCAGTAGCAGCCTTGGAAACTAATACGGATCTTTCAGTACTTACTCCGTTCGTAGAAATTTAGCATTAACTATTATCCATAGAATAAAATAAAATTACCTGCATATTCATATTTCCTTAGTTCAAAGCTTTAGCAGGTTATATTTCTTGAACTCATTACAAAGACAGCTGAATCAATAGTCTGATCAATGAAAACTGGTTTAATCAGCTTGAGGTTTAACTGATTCATCGATGAATTATATTTCAGTGTAGACAGCCAACATAAATAGTATATACATGGAAATTATACAACTTTATACGCGGAGACTGTCCGTGAACATGGCTGATGAAAAGCAACCGAAACGCCGGCGAAAGTGTAAAATTAGATCAAAATAGTTTTTATAATTTAAATAGATTAAATAGAAGTAAACGGTAACTAGTTAAAGAGTTAAACAATAGTAGTTTAAAGTTTCAAAATAATCTAATAATTGTGTTTTATAAAAAATAAACAGCGCGATAAAATCCGTATAAAGTTGTTTAATTTCAATGTATAAAATTCGCGTAAACTTAGGACAATATTTTATTTAGTATATATATGTACATATTTTGGTCTGGAGCTTGTCTGTCATATAGCTTTATGAAGTAACTTAGCTCTTAGTCACTTGTCTAAGTAGTATCAAGTTCACGGAAATTTGACTGGTTTTGCCCTATCTTATAAACAGTACCAACAGGTAGGTACTATGCATGTAATTGTATAGATAATGTAAGGTAGGGCAAGGATTAATTCATGATCATATAGAAAAACATAAATTAAATTTACCTTAAAATCCTTGTGTCTTGGTAAGATTTATAAGCAGTTTTCGTTAACATTCAATTGAATATGTATTAATTATATTAAATGATAATTTAAATAATGTTTGGTCAAAAACAATCGTGGTATATTAGGTTTCCTAAATATACCTTATAAATTGCAAAACTCAACTGAAATACAGGTTTAGTTGTTAGTGATTTTCACAATAAAATTGGATTTTTTATTTGAAAGAAACGGTACTCTTTTGGACTGTGACTACTACTCCATTAAAAACTACAATGTAAATAGTTTTTAATAATGCCTTACGCATATGTGAATTGCACTGACAAAGCCACTTAGCAAATCAATAACTGTTTTTATTAATTGAATATTACTTTTTGCGTTTTGTCGTATTATTAATGTATAATATCTTAAATATGTTTCAACGCAAGGAGTGCGACTCGCACTTGGCTGATTTTTATTTAATTGTAATCTTGAATGTGGAGCAAGGTTGGTGCGTTCGACTAACATTAAAATAGAACAAATAACTTGCGGCACGCACACTTCTTCAGTACACACGGTGCTCGAGTCAACTGCTCCACTGTTTCATTAATTTATTTATCTCTTTTACACCTACTCAGTAATTCACATAATCGACGAGACAGAAGGCAATGACTAATCAATAAGCACGAATAAAATACGTTATAAGAATTGCTTACTTTATTTATTTTGTTTTATTTTGTAATCTACAAAATAAGTAAATAAAATAAAGTATACATTAAAGTAATAACGATACTATTTTAAATATTGCAATTATTTCTAGTTAAACAAACACGATTATTTTTATGATATTCTCTAAATAATGTATGTTAGTTTAAGGTAGTATATAGTCGTAGCAACAGGATGTCCAGTCGGCTGTTATTTTCCACGTTTATAGCAAACTTTATATAGTTTGGGAAACAACAGAGCTACTATCAGTGGACCTCGTCTGTGACCTAGTGACCTAGTTACGCGTCAGAGTACCAATCGCTTGTATCGTCCACAATGTATATCTATCAGTCTGTACGAATACATACACATACACACACAGACACACACACACAAATGAAATACGCAATACACAGATACATAATCGTACTGAACTTAACTACGTTTATCATATGTGAAACAGAAGTGAGGCTAAAGATTATAAGCACTTAGAAACTATTTATTAAGTACAAATGCTATTTATAAATACATAAGCAACTAATTTTATTTAAGCCTAAATATATAGTCTACATAAACGTAGTGTTTTCTGTGTTTCTATCATTCTTATGTTTTCTACAACCTACATGACATGAAATATCCTGTTGATAATAACTAAAATGACCTATATAAGTAATATGTAAAACAAAATGAATAAAGAAAGCTTATATACGGATCAGTAAAAATAATTCAGATGACGCCCAGCCCCCGTGACCTGGCATACATCACTTGGCGCCAACAAGTGCGACATACTTTCCATGCTGCTGAAAAATCCTAATCAATAATTACTGGTTGCACAGACAATTGTCATTTATTACAAAACCCAATTAGTACGATATAAAATATTTATCAATTAGTGGGTAGGTAGGCATGTCGGTTCTATTGTATTCGTATTTTAACATCCATACTTATTTTCATGATTCTTCTACCTATTGTGTCGCAGCGGCATTCCCGTGGCCAGACACAATCGACTTTTAATATTGTGTTGTGATTTGACAGATAAATAAAAACTGTGTTTCATTTATTATAATATTATATTAAATATCGACTCCAAATTTTGTGATTGCCACCAAATATAGTACTAGATAGCCGCGATAGATAGGTACCTACTCACAATATGTGTAATTCATTCTTTCATGAAGTTTTGATCAATCAACAACATTGGATATATGGAATATTTTTATTTTTGCGTAATTTTTATTATTAAAGTGTGTGTACTACCATAATAATTTAAATGTATTTATTAAGAGTCCTAAGTATATTTAAGTCTATTATCAAAATCAGTACTAGACATGCCTAAATAAGGGTCAATTTAATATTTCAATGATCCCTATCGGCATCCTAGACGTTCCTAATATAGCTATATAGATCCTTAGCGCGAGGAACATTTATTACATAACCAACCCTATTGTTGCACGATGGTACCTTTTACAATATTATATCATATTAACGTATTGTGTCGAATGTCAAGCCTGTCGCATATAGGTATTGCTATTATACCTAACATTTAAATCCTAAGCCTTAAGAAGACACTGTCGCCAAAAATTGTAATGATCAATTTCTTGTCTAGTATTACTTTACTATAAATATGGAATAATTATAGTAAAGTAATATGCCCCCTAAACCAGCCATTTCTTTTCTTTATATAAACTTTTACAGTTCCATATTTTGTTACTTTTCATGTTGTTTTTTTAGAAGTGGTTAGGTTTATTATAGTAGGGAAGGTCAGTATATTCTCAGTAGCAGCCGATAGCCTAGCACTTTACCCAGTAGACGGCAATAGGCTCGATTTCTATTAATGTACATAATTCCAAATTATATATAACTACTAGATGTGCCCGCGGTTTCACTCGCGTTTATGGTTAGGTATTGCGCCGCCCCCGTGGGTCGTAGCGTGATATTATATAGCATATAGCCTTCCTCGATAAATAGGCTATCCAACACTAAAATAATTTTTCAATTCGGATTAGTAGTTCCTGAGATTAGCGCGTTCAACCAAACGAACAAACTCTTCAGCTTTATAATATTACTATAGATATATATATGTATACATTAAACGGATACACCACTTGCGCGTTGCCGACCCCGTAAAACCTTTAAACACCCTTCTTAGGATCCCATACTGTAGTATTGTGGGCAAACCTCGGCAAGGAGTTCATTCCACAACCTGAGCGGCCACGGAAGAACATTCCTTTGGAACCGTTTGATACGGCACCAGTTAGGTTGTAGGGCTTGAGAATGAAATCCCTGCCGATGACGAGCGCTGCGATGATAAAAAGTAACTGAGGGTATCATCTTTTACAACTCCTCGGAACACAATCAATTAAATAAGCGGTAGAAAACACAAAAGGAGGCAAAGTCCCAAAAAAGTCCTAAAAATTAGTGGCTGTGATTTTGGGCTCATCGACAATTCTTAAAACTCGCCTCTGTACTGCGTCATATAAACACACAATATTGTTAACAAACAAATCAATATCTAATATGAAAATTGAATTACTGCGCGGATCGTGTCGCGGCGACGGATGCGACATCAGAATATCTTCGGTTTGATTTACAGGATCCGGAGACGGATCAGGAGTGCAATTTCAATTGGAGGTGAGATTATTACCACTCCTAGTCACTATACATATGTACATTTACTATTTACGACCATTTGTATTAAGAAGACACTTAGAGCATTCACACAATTTTATTACGAAAAATAGAATAATTCATGCTGTTTAGTGTTACATGTTAGTGGTTAGAACATTCGTTCTAGCGCAACGCAATCACAGCACACCATCATCAACAGTCACTTTCTTAAAATGCGTATGTTATGAAATTTCGGACGCTACTCGTCACCGCACGCTGACTATCTGCGTTTTAGGCACATTGAACAAAGTTCTGCGGAGAGATTTAGATTCTGGCCGTATCAGTTTTAAAGAGCTTTCTGTTATTACGGCGTTTAAAATCTCCCCGTGAGATGGCTAAGGGCTCGCTGCCTATTACGTGATACCTAAAACAGCTGCTAGCGATATATGCTTATTTCAGCGATACACAGGCGTAAATCTGTGTTATATATGTGCCTAGTCATGACAGACGACAAATGGCATAAATCTCCAAAATCCTGTGTTTCATGCCAATTCCTTGGTCTACTGTTGTAGCATTCGCTGTTGTCAAGACTTTCATATGGAACCGTGTGTTACGAAACACCAAACGCAATGCGTTGCCCGCTACGAACGAATCCGCGGATGTCTCTGTAGGCGTACATACAAGTACAAGGCTATCGAGAAACTGATTTCAGAGATAAGAAACAAGCTAAATATCAATTCGTCCGTTTGAGCTTTTGTAGGCAGAAGTATTAATGTATTTAGGCAACATAAATGACTTAGTATTAATAATGTAATGAAAACTATAATATAGTATCTAAGAAATCATATGGAAGTCGTGAATTTACTATAAATACGATAATCGGACGAGATTAGCAATGTTTACACATATTAAATTACATATATCCTAGTCATGTATACCTATCTATACTTATAATAAAATTATAAAGAGGTCAATTCTTTACATTGAATATAATATAATACAAAATAACTATTGGGGGTGCTTGGTAATTGATGGCACAAGTGCAATAAGTAAATTTTTTGTCTGCTTGTATGTGCACGCATGAATCAAAAACTACTGAAGGGGTTTTAGTCAAACTTGGTACAGTTATATTTATTAATCCTGGGCAGGATATAGGATACCTTAAATGCCAAAACAAAAAAATTGGGTATCGAAGTATTCGTTCAAAATGTACTAAAATATTTAAAAGTCATATTATACATAGCATGTATCTTCACTACATTCTCACGATCAAAAAGTAGACTTTTTTTAATATGTAACTAATAAAAAAAGAGTCATAGAAATCGCTTTACCGACACACAAGATTTTCATAAAATAAAATTGGTGTGGTAGGTGATTTGCGACTTGCGAATGTATGATTGGCAATACGCATGCTATACGGTTGATTTTTGTATAACGCACACAACGACATTTAGCGATCGTAAACAAACCGTGCTTACCAGCGCGACTTTTATTTTTTAGATATAGGTAGTTTTTAAATGTTAGTACTGTAGTAGGTAGTTTTTAAGTATTAGCTATATATAGATGTAGTTGGACTATTTTCTTTAGTTGAAGTATTATTACTATTATTAGGCATAATTAAATATTATATAAATTATATAGATAGTCGAAGAGAACAAATGAAATATGAACTATATTTTTTAATTACAACATGTCTACGCAACTATACGCATAAAGCAAGACTTGAAATAGCAATATTTTACGTAGGTATTCTTCTCTAAACCCGCTTTCTCTGTTTCATACACTACACACAGTTCACAATGCCAACCTGTCATGTCAAGTTTGAAAAGAATTGCATTAACGACGCTATCGGTTTTTCTCATATACGTCATGTATTTATAACTTACCTAAGTATTTAGTCATTTTGAATTTTGGTTTTTTGTTAACTTTTAATTATCAAGCCAAAAAACAGGATCCATGGATAAAACGAGAGTAGTTTTGGGTATTGCAATATCTACTCAAATATTTTTGAACACTTAATGAAGTATATTTAATTTTAAAGATAAGCTTAAAATACAGCATCTCGATAGCGCGATGGTCATGGTAACTGATTTCAGTTTTTCAGAAGAAACTATCATTCGAGTTATTCATTATATTTGTTTATTTTAGATCTTATTAGAGACATAAAATCGAATTAGACGTTACATGGCGAAAGTTTGTTGTAATAAAATAATTGCGAAGAATGAAATCCATTAGGCATCCTCAGATCGCTTACTCTAAATATTGCTTATTAGATAGATAAGGGACTTAATTTAACTACAATCAAAACCGGATATATAACGACATTGAAGGGACCATATAAATTCGGACGGTCTGTCCGATAGTTGTTATAAGCAATATACACAAGTATGTACTCATATAAATTGTCATATGTATATTTAGATACATACATAAATTCATGCCTGTTTCCCAAAGGGGTAGGCAGAGACTACGGATTTCCATTTGCTACGATCCTGACACACTTCTCTGGCTTCATTCACTTTCATAACATTCCTCATACACGCTCGCCGGTTTAAGGTGCTCATAACCCGGCCTTTATCCAGAACGTCTCCGATCTGATCAGGAAACGTTCGCCTAGGTCTTTCCCTTGCGACTGTTCCATTCACACTAGCCTTATAAACTTTCTTAGTTAGTCTGTTCTCGTCCTTTCTTTCTACATGCCCAAACCAACTTAACATACCCTTTTATATTCTCGTCACTATATCTACTTTTATGCCGCATCTTTCTCTAATCACACTATTCCTTCTTCTATCTTTCAGAGTCACACTACATATAATTCTCAGCGCTCTCATTTCTACAGCATTTATTCTGCTCTCATGCTTCTTTTGCCATACCCAAATTTCACTTCCATGCATAAGTGTAGGCGCTAATAGTCCTCTATAAACAGCCAAACGTGCCTTCTTGGATACATTTCGACTGTTCATAAAAGCGCGTAGAGCGCCATTCACTTTATTGCCAGCAATCGTTCTTCTTTCAATATCTCCCTCATGTGTACCATCCCTTGTAAACAAAGTACCCAAATATACAAACTCTTTCACTTGCTCCACTAGTTCTACATCAATCATAATATTGCACATCGTCATGCACTCCTCCCTTTCAAATACCATTACTTTCGTCTTGCTTATATTCATTTTCATTCCTTTACTCTCAAAAGCACCATGCATAATAGTTACCATCACCTGTAACTCTTCCGCCGATGACGCAAGTATTACTTGGTCGTCGGCATAAAGTAGACATTTGACAAGTAACTCATTCATTCTTAATCCCCATTCACAATCTTTTAAATCTTTCAAACAATTGTCCATGTATAGGTTAAACAACCAGGGTGACGCTACACATCCTTGTCTAACACCTTTTTCGATGTTAAACCATTCTGTGTAAGTCCCATTTATCCTAACACAAGCTCTGGAATCTTCATAAAGAGATTTCAGAGCTCGTGTGAGGCTGCTATTCACTCCATACATGGACAGAACCGACCAAAGTTCATTCCTCACCACTTTATCATAAGCCTTTTCCAGATCCACGAATGCGCAATAGACCTTTTGACCTTTGGCCAAAACTTTCTCGGCTATGCTCCGTAAGGAAAAGACTTGATCTGTACATCCCATATCCTTTCGAAATCCGTTTGTGCTTCCCGTATTTTCTCGTCGGTTACTTTCACAATCCTTTTAATTAACATTTTCGCATACAATTTACCGACGACGCTGAGCAAGCTAATGCCTCTATAGCTTTTGCAATCTTGCTGTGATCCTTTTCCCTTGTATAAAGGTAATATGACGGCCTTGCACCAATCACTAGGTACATGGCCGGTATTCCAGCACAAGTTAAAAAGGCGGCACAACTGATTTACTATGGGACCCTGTCCAGCTGTCAGCATTTCGACTGTAATCCTATCATAACCACCAGCCTTTCCTAATTTCATGCTTTTCAATGCTTTCATTATTTCATCTATACTAATAGGGCTTTCATCATTCCTATCATTATCATTCATTTCGAAACTTTGCCCTTGCCATTCCTCTCTTTCAAATAAACTTTCAAAATATTCCTTCCATCGATTCAGTACGCTATTTTCTTCATTCAGTAAACTTCCATTCTTATCTCTGATCGATTTCAGCTCTGTGGTTAGGGATTTACCTCGAACCGAGCGAATGGATTTCCAGAAAAACTTTGCATTAGTCCGGAAATCTTCAGATAATCTTCTATCAAACTCGTCTTTCATTTCCTCTTTTTCCCTTTTAATCACATCTTTCACTATCTTCTTCATTCTTATAAACTTATTCCTAGCTTTATTTACATCCTCATTCGTTGCTTCTTGTATTCTTTCATTGGCTCTGACAGATAGCCAATCCAACCATGCGTGCTTCTTCTCACATACTACCTCTTGCACATGTTTATCCCACCACGCATTCTTAGATTTTATCATTTTCCTCCTCTTGCGCACACCGCACACTTCTGACGCTACAACAACCACTTCATACTTAAATGACTGCCATAATTCTTCTATATCATCAATGTCACTAAATCTTTCAAATCTTTCCCTCAATTTATTGTTATACTCGTCTTTCAATACTTCATCTTGCAAATTTTCTACTTTTATTCGTTATATTTAGAATTTTTAAATATGTTCAATTATGCAGTATGGGTATAGGATATACTAAAAACTTGTTATTACTTAAATAAAATTTCGAAAAAGGAAATAAAATGTTTGTGTAGTGTATAAACTGTACTCAACTTAACATATTCTGGGAATAAGTTAAATTTTTGTCGTATTCTTTTGTTTTGCTGGAACAAGTAAAACGGTTAGTCGCTAAAGCCGATGAATATAGATAAAGTTTCGTCGTTATAAGCGATATATCGCTGTATCCGATGTTGTTGGCCGGGACCTTGCCATTCGGACGTAGTAACCCCGCCGTTATAAACGATGTCGTTATATTCGGCTTCGACGTATACCTATAGTTTTACATCTGAGGACTTATCACCATCTCCTAGTATAGTAATTATTTAATCGTTGCTTGTTTCTTCATACCATGACGCTACTATTGCTTAAGCCGAATAAAATCCGGAAAGTAGTGATGGTATGGAAATATAAGGAGTAGACCAGCTGATCACGAAAGGGACCGACGATCCGGAACGAGATCTTAAGGAAGATCCAAGATCTCGTGGACTAATGTGCGAAGAGATATGACAGGTACAATGTTTACAAAAGCCAGGATGAAGTGGAGTTAGTATACAAAGAAGTCTGAACCACCACCATATGGGTTAAATTGCCGGGTAGAGAGAGACTATAAAATTACTATAGTTCAAGACATTAAAACAATCGCCATTCTGGGCATCCCGTGACCATAAAACACCTGTTAGAACATAATATATTTAGAAATTATCTTAAAGTAGTTATTTTAACTGAAAACCGCGATTAATCTATGAAATACTTTATTTAAAAGTATTCATTTCACTGATACCGAAACTAGGCTCGGTTAAAATGTTTTCCATTATTGGACTAGCTCGCACCAACACATGTACCGCTAGGGCTTCCCTGTGTAATTGAGCGCTCATGTCCTTGATATTTCGTAATCAGAGACTCGTGTACACTACAATCTGGTTTTATTAATCACATATGAGTACAAGTTACTGATGGTTTGTCCTAATTTTCTCTCCATCTCAGCAACCGCACGGAGTTGTTACACAGGCTCACCGTCTATTACGTGGAACATATACAACCTACAAACAGGCGTAACAGTGCATAAGAATAATAATATTTGAACCTTCTATGCATACATTTCAGGCTTATTTACATATTTTGGTCTTAATAATTTATATACAATATAAATTACCAAGATATCGTAGAATAGAGTTTAGCTGCACCATAATTATAGAAACAAGATTTAAAGACTTCTTGCCAACTTATTCAACTTTTATGTGTTCAAATTAGTTCTTTTCTGTAATCACTTTTCAGTCTGAGGAATAATTTTCATTAAATAAAACGTTCCTATTCCAGTTTGTATTGTTCTAATTCTTCTATGGTATGGCCTAACCATCATTTTTTTTATACTTTTGGGAATGCATTGACGCTTGTCTCTCCGCGGGGCTACGAAGAGGTTATGTCGGACTAACCGGGGATAGATGTTGAGCGACATCCCGGTAATAACTAATAAACCTACCACGGTGTTCCTCGACATAATCACAATCGGCGGGACCACGCGAATCGCTTTCACATGCAATCGCGACCCCGCCAAGGTTTCGGCCCGCCGTATGAAACGGCAGGCCACACTAGTCCACACAAATAGACCTACCCTTTGGGCACCACTAATTTAATCCGTACTGTCCTCCTGAGGGGGGACGGACACACGATACAGAGTCGTGCGTGGAAACACGCAAGCCGCCTCTCGGACCTGGTGCTGATAGGGTGGCGGGCAGGCCCACAAAGCCCACCATCCTCATAAACTAAAAACGTAAAACCTCAGGGTGGCTGGAGGTCATCTCGCGCCCTCCTGCGCCCGGTTCTGCGGTTGGGGAAAGAGTTAAAGCGCTCCCTCTCCCGCTCCGCCGCCTCCTTGATGGAAATTACTTTCTCACATAAGAAGGTGACGGCGTTCCACGACCTCTCACTCCGGACCATGGACTGAACCACGACCGGGAGCGAGAGAGCAACCATACCGACTGCCACTATCAACTCACGGAGCTACGATGCCCAGGCGGAGCAATCCGCCAAAGTGCCGCCGTGTCCTCAACAACATCGCGGCAGTCGCCGCTGTGCTGACATCCGGGCGTCTCTTGCTCTTGCGCCACAGAAACTGCCCAAAGCAAACGTGTCCAGTCATTACTTGTGTCAGCCGGAAGGTCTGGGCGCCAAGCCGCCTCTCCAGCCACTCCTCAAAAACGGGACTTACAGCCACGATCGTGGTGTGCCCGGCATTGGGGTGCACAAGTAGTTCCTTCCATTTTTCACTAGGACGTGGCGGTGCTCGGAACTTATCGCTTCGAGAACGGGAAGACCAGGTCTTTCGACCGGAGCTAGCGCATGACCTTACCATCTCTAACAACTTACCTTTAACTATTAATACCTTGCTTTACCTGCTATTTGAGATAGGTATTCCTATTATAGATGTTCTCGATTTTCTCTCACATAATAGGCTTATAATTAGTTCTATAACTGTAGAAATTATGCTTATTTCCCGTTTATATAAAGGACATGTTAAGTGCACTGGGGCTCGAGTTACTGCAACGCATCATCATAATTGCTTTATTTAGCTTAATTTCCCAAATCTATACTAATATTATAAAGCTGAAGAGTTTGTTTGTTTGTTTGGTTGAACGCGCTGATCTCAAGAACTACTGGTTCGTATTGGAAAATTATTTTAGTGTTGGATAGCCTATTTATCGAGGAAGGCTATAGGTTATTTAACATCACGCTACAACCCACGGGGGCGGCGCAGTAAACCGCGGGCACATCTAGTTATTTATATACACCTTCATTGTTCATTTGGTTTGCCAAATATATTTACTTATCTCCGTTTTCCTTTCTTTTTCTTATCTATGATTGTCTTTTCCCTATTTTCATTTATATGATTCCTTTATATGGCTGCCGTTTAGGTGCTTTATGGAGACTAGAATATCACCCAAGTTATTAAGATTTTAAGATTTAAATATAAGCAAATGGGGCATTTTCTGTGATGGAAACCACCTCGATTTTATTGTGATTTAACGAATAGTTTGGTTTAAGCATTATGTACTTGGTATCTTTAGTATTTCTATCTCGCTGTGCTTAAATATTTAGGTATCGGTATCGTATAGTAATATTATTATAACTGGCATTTTATATTGAATGTGCTATTTCGATAAAGGCACATCTCCAGTGCATTTTGTGCTAAATAATAATAATGATAATTTTCTACCACATACACAACACCATCTAGCCCAAACTAAGCAGAGCTTGTATAATGTATGACTAGACAATGGATAAACATACGTATATATTTTTTTTGTAAATACCTATTTATTATACATATAAACACCCAGACCAAGACAAACATCCATGTTCATGCACACAAATGTTTGACATGCGCGGGAATCGAACCTCTGGACTTAGGCGTGGCAGTCGGTTACACTAACCACTATGCCATTGAGGAGAAATTTAAAATTGCAAATTATATGTATACCGAACGTTTATTTTATATAAATAAGGTCTCAGAATCGAAACAAAGACATATTATATACCTACAGATATAATTTCCACTGGCACTGTAAAAAATTGATACACATCGTTCATTTCGTAAAGATTTACAAAACAACCCCTTACCTTTACCCTGTAGCAATAACAATAAATTATCATATAAACAAGTGAAACTATTAGGTACCCTAAACATAATTTTAAGAAAATAGCCGCCTTGCGTAATCTCTTGGCGTTATGCCCTCAAAAGTTTTAAAGTTAAAAAAGTATTACATCTGACCGCCCGGTATTGACATTTTGTTTAACTAATGATTTAAATCACAGTTTATCGAATAATGATTTTATATTTTAATGTTAGCTTTAGTGTGGACAATATACTATTATAACGAGCTTATTGATTGCTGATAACATATTAATAAAATCTGATAGAAGTTTCCTACAGACCGGAGCCTTGTACTACGCACGTTCGCTGGTTGTTCTTTTTCTTATAACCTGTATGACTTTATTTAAAGAAGTGCGCGCACACGAATTGCTTTGTAAAAAAAATACGATGCATTGCTATGCGGCTCTCTGAAATGAGTCATCATAATATAAACTATATTTGACTTACCATGAAAACTAAAAACATAGTTTTCAGAAAAGTTGACCGCCGCCTTTGTCCGGCATTCCCTAGCAACTGACAGCTGTAAAACATTTTCGTAACAATGTTACCATATGTATCACTTATACAATTGCCACTACTGCGGTGTGAGGTGGGTAGTTAGGTAACTACCCAACTAATTCTCAAGCGTCCGCCATTCCTACCCACCCCTGCTAACTGCCAATACTGAGATAAGCACGTTTAAACACAGTGCTTTTTCCGCAACTCGTTACACGTGTAGGTACGCTCTTTTTTTGTATAAGCTTCTTTGTCTCAGCGAGTTTGCCAATAACTTAACATAAGTCTTAACCTCAATTTGAATTACTAGCTATTTTTATTTTGTATTTAGGGCTGTCATAGATAGTGAAAATGTGTAGAAAGTTAATACGTAATAAAAAGTCACCCTCGGACGGGTTGTCAGCTATATGAATAACTTAATCTTTTCCATCATTAGTATTATTTAATATAACTAACTCTGCCATGAGTTTGTTAGTCAATATCAAATAGATTATTATTACACCTATATATTAAGGCGCATAATAACTTTTTTGAAAGGTGTACCGTGATGTAGAGTCATGATGGCTGTCATGAGTATTGAGATGTGCGTGTATGGCTCTACTCAGTAACTTTAAAATAGTGGAGGCAGCGTCCGGTTTTTGTCTCGTATTCAAAACGACAGTTTGAGCGCTATCTATGTCAAGGTGCGGATCGACTCTTGCGCAAACCGTTTTTTAATACTACGCCCGGTTGCGAGGTAATTAATTCGATTCAGTGTCGCAACGAACGATACTCGTAGTTTTCGAATATTTAAAGAATTATTTATGTTTTTTTACAATAAAGTTATAAGTATGTTTTATATATATTATTTTACATATATGCTACCTTCTTTACTTGCCGATACCTACTTACGTACATTACTCAGCAGTTAGATGACATAGCGTGCTATAAAGATATAATGTTATGACATCAGCGGCATCAGCCTTGATATATAGACAGACACGCTAGAATACGAGGTCTACTTCCAGTCCGCTTTTACGAACATATTACATATTACAACTAATATTGCGGATTGTGTTTTTATTTATAGATCTTGAAAAGCCTTAGGGCTTATACTACCAACTCCAGATAGCATTTATCTATAAGATAAAAGTCTCGCCATCTCTCTTCTTTAACCTAACATGAGTGAAACAGCATGCGATTTATCTTTCGGTTAACTTTTACTTGTTAGTTGTAGGAGTGGCCATTAATGAGGTAAAATTCTAGTTTTCTTTTATATTTATATCATAAATATATTACACAGATCTTGTTTAATGTTAGTTACTAACATATAATTTTTGTTTCTTATAATTAATGTGTGAAACGTGTTAATTGTATGTTTCTTTTGTCTCTGAAAGCTCCTAATTGGTTTCGTAATTAGTAGCAATATAGTCTATACTAATACGATGATGGCGACAAATATAAGTCTTATTTAGAAAGTATATCTTACTTACAATTTTTGTATATTTAGTGGTGAATGAAATTTATAAACGTAAAACGCAGCCATTAATGTCCCCTTAAGAGCTCGATGGCCATGCTCTCGATAGCTCTCCTTAGATGGCTCACCAGCAGACTAGGTCGAGGAGAGCAACTACGATGTCAGTGTCATGATTTACTATGCGCACTGGTCCGTAGTTTGCCATCCATTGCTGGTTTTACTAACTCAGATCTTACATTTTCTAAACCAAACAAGTTATTGTTTATTACGCAATAGAAGTTTTCGGAACAGAATTGTAAATACGTAGTTAAGTGGTAGGAGTCGCGATTTGTGGTCAGACTATCAGACATAAATACTCATATATTGCATCGCATACGTACTTTATTTGTTTGCGTGGATGGCCTTAACTCAAGGTATTCAAAAATATAAGTCTTATTTTTGTGTGAATGTATTTTTGTGAAACTAGAGCTAAATCTATCAACTAGAAAATGTTATATCGTGATTATTTACAACACCCTTTTCGTGATTAATATAGATTGATATACTTCTGGGAATGTCAAAATAATTGGGGCTCATCATCACCCAGTAACAACTTATACCTACGGGTATATGGAGCTCGTTTTCTATTCATTTATTTCATATTTTTCGTATTCATTTTTAATATTCATCATTTGGTTCTTTATTAATTTCGTTTCACCTATATAATATATTTTGTAAATGAAACTGCCGTAATGATTGTCATCGCCTTGAAACACAGGCAGAAAAGAAGACAATATAACATTTACTATAGTTAGTTTAGTATATGCATACTAGTATCGTCGACATTGATTTATTTCGTTACCAGTTATTACAGTTGAAGAGCTGGCTCTTAACTATACTTGCGTGACCTCCATGCTGTTCTAGACGTGACGATCTATTTCTTTTTTCCTCTCGTTATTCAACGGATGTGAGGACTGGATAATACTTCTATCATTTTTAATAATTAATTATCTAATCTTAAGGGCGTATATACGTATTGTATGCAGTTTTTATATAACATTACCACTACCTACTTAAGACCTGTTTTCCAAAAAATGATTCTACTATCCTGTTGTATTTTCTATTATTCTAATTCATATTATTGTATCATATGACATCGTATAATTTATTAGAACAAGTAATATCGGTCAATATGCATTATAATATAAACACAGAAACAACGTACCTACTTGTGGTAGTGTGACTATAAATTATTACAGAACACAAAAGTGGAGCAATGTTCCATGAAATTTTAAACTACTTATATCCATGGACGACTCGTCGGTTAAAGCAGGTGGACAATTATAGCTACCTAGTTGAATGAATAAATAGGGGTAAAGTAGTTACAACGACGGTACCCATATTAATTTGATCTTCATATGGAACGCCAATTTATTACTGCTTTGCAAACCGGTGCAACATTTTTATAGGTTGATATAGTTTCATATTGAGCGTAGAGTAGCGTTAGAAGTTAGCTGGTAATAACTAGTGTTAATTGGAGACGTAACCAAAAAAATATTGATATAATTTAATGGTTAATAAAATATTCATTAAAATTCAAATATGTTTATTATTTGCATGTTAAATGGTTTGGCGATTTCAGTAGCATGTATAGTTATACATGCTACTAAAATCGCCAAACGTCTATTGATACTAAAACAGTTTAGCCGCTACACTACGTTACTACATTAGTCGAAACAAAATCAAACCTTTACAAGAATATTTTTTTGGTGCAATTGTGCCCAACTCGAAACTTTTAATCAAAACAATGTTGACAGTTTACTTAACGTTGCTACTACTTAACGTGCTAAACAACATTTTTCATATTTATTTTGATGTGATATGTGAAGAAAATATTGCGTATTTCAAGGGGTAAAATCTTCTAGAGTCATAAACTGAATAAAGGGTTGTGTCCTCTTAAATATTCGCAGTGAAAACACTATGTGGACTATTAACTTACGCAAAAAACACCAAGCAAGAATCCAGTGCTTATAAAACTACTCACGTAGTTGCATTTCTGTCGTCAAGGATACCATGATGCTGTATCTGTGACATGATTTCTCGGTTTCTAGGCTCAACAAGTTATTCAATGGTTCCAAGAAACTGGTGACTTTTTCTTGTATCATAGATTAGGTCTCTGACACTACAGGTCCGCAAAAAACGTTCGCTGCGTTGTATCATCTTTTCGCAATTGATTGTCTAATGTTGTTATGATGTAACAGTAATGCCCAGCAACTTGAAAATATCTGTATACGTTTCTACGGCTAGAAGAAGTTTCCTAGAATGAATATTATGGGTGATATCTTATAGGGTGGTACTACATGTATGTGTACGGCGATTATAGTATGCCCTCTATTATGATTGGATACCTACATGGCAAGTAAGAACAACCGTACCCATTTCGAAGGAGAGGAGGCTATGCCTATTCCATATTTCACTTTGCAGATAGCATATCTTAGTAGTATTTATGTATTTATGGGATTTATCCTAAACATCTAACATGCTTTCCTGTGCAGTGGGAGCTCTACTTATAACATTGTCTTGGTTGAAATTCTATATAAACATGACCTGTATATCCCTGAAGAAATATACAAATGTTGTATTACTTAATTATTATTATACCTATATTTCATCAGCCATCTTAAGGTTATACGTAATAAGGTTCGAGCCTACTGTCGTCTATCGGTCACAATTTCAAACTACATCTTGCTATTAATAATTTTCTGATAGAGAATCACAGGTTTTTAATCCCGGTGCAAAACAATCGTCTGGGATCAGTAGGTAACGCATACTTATCATACCAAGCAAACGAGACATCAAAATTAAAATATTTTCTTGTTGCACGAGTTTTTGATTACTGGTTTTAAACCCAGTAATTAAAATGTTGATATTATTTATTAAATTATCATTCACATGCTATTTAGTAATGCAACTCTACTCTAGATGAACAAGGATTAAAGTGTACCTACTAGAAAAATGATTTCTAAAACGTACAACTTTTGTTAGATCCAAATTACAAAATCTAGATCGGTCATGTGTTACGAAAGACAAAACAAAATATTTTAGATCAATAATTAGTTACTGTAATATACGTAAAATGTCTTCACGTAAAGTTGATTAAGTGTCTATTTCTTATTCAATTTTCAGTATTAGTTTCTAAAATTACGTAATATAAAAAATCTGTTGTCAAAGTTTTAGGACAAGTACCCACAGAATAGTGTTGGAGGCCCAATTGAGCAGCTTCACGCAACTACCGCAGCTTATCTCCAGTCTCAAGGTGTAGCGTCACCATATTCACGTCGACTACAATGGCGCCTGACCTTCGCCTACATATTCGCTCGTTCGAATCGAGCCACTGGACGAATCTTTTCAAAACCATTTGTTTCTGTCTCTTTCACTCATTTTTAACCAAGTGATGTTACACGCAATACATATGTGTTACAAAATACGTCGGCTGTACTGTGTAGTTTAATATGTTCATGATTAGTATTGTAGTTACGTCCTACTTTGTCATAAAGAGGCAAATGATACACGTTGTGTCATTGCAGGCTGAAAGCACGTGTATTTTTATGGCCATGTTATGAATACGAATCTTAAAGCGCCTAATCTAGCTTGACAAAAAGACAATGACAGCAAATACATTTCCTATTACACAGATTTTTTTGATGGTAGCATACATTAGTTTATGAATAGAATTAAACTAAGCAGTAACAAATTTAAACTCGAACGGAATGAGTCGAGCCCCTTCGTAAATGGAGCGAGTGCCCAGCTAATCATCACTTAGTATTGACACAGATTTAGTGAGAGTTCAGGGTTTAATCGCATGACAAAAAAAAATTTATGAACTTTTTCCGGATCTAAACTCCGCCACGTAAGTATATTTTGCCACATATCTTACTAAAGAAAATAATTTCAATGAATAACTTGATGTATACCAACAATTAACTGGTCACCTACTTTTATATCGTGATATTGGCACTTTAAATAATAACATTAGGTCAGCTGGTATCACGTATTTACCTTAGAAATATGTGAGCACGTAACACACATGACATCAACATGAAACATGTCAACGCTTATGTGTGTATGTTGTGTTGCGTGACCTACATTTGAGTGACCACTGCATTTCTGTTATCCTCTGTCCTGGTTTTTATAAACTTGACCTACTTGCAGCAATATATGGATGTTTAAATTATATAAACAGCCTACATGAATGCACTATTAAGTGATGGAAACACGATTATGCGTATGCAGTGCGAGTGCATGCGACGCATTCACGGTTACGTCAAGGGTAACGCGGCTGCATAATAGTGGCCGTGCCTTAACTATACGTGCTTAATCAACATCGATTGCACGATTACCTCTAACTAATATTTTTATTTCATTGAAAGGTTATTAGTATATACTCTATATACGTATATATTAGGTTATTACTATCATTGTCACCGCCACATTACTACATATAAAATTAATAATAGACCTCAATGTAGATGTAAAAAATAATGTTATTAACCTTCCAGACATCACAGAAAACCTTATTTGTCTAACCGCAGGCGGGTATCTGGCGCTCAGTAGATTAATAAAAAAATTATTAATACATAATATGTTATTTTTTTACAATCTATTGTAACGAGCAAACCGTTAAACTGATTAAATTAAATTCGTCTTCAGATTTGTTGGTCACTCAATTACTAAGTACAACATAGGCTTAGAAGTCATAATACATAATATTCACTAATTATCAACAGAAGCAAAACTCCATACAAAACTTAGTCCATTAAATATAGCCTAGTCAATGAGATAAGCTAATCTATTTAAGCTACGCTTCGGCTGGAATAGATGAGGGAGCAAGGGCAGGGCTGTGCTCGCGCCGGCCTCACCCACCCCCTGTGCCCATGCGTACAGCGAGGAGGCATGAATGCGATTCCCTCCGACCTACTTCCCAGCTGATCATGACCCACTCCTCTTGTTTCTAGAAACCGATATAAAACTATGACCCACTTTTCAGAAAAGTGTCTGCAATAATTAACAATACGAAGTGCAACACGCTTGAGAAATCGATTTAGGTATTGTATGTTGTATATGCATTGTATTGAGTTTTGTATGGTAGCATTTAAAGAAGATATTGATATTTTAGCACATGCTTATAACTCAGTGTAGGTGTATATGATACAGAAGTATATACAGGATACCTACATCTAATAATTTCGAAACGTGAGCTACAGAAATATCCGTCAGGAACGATCGTTAACTCCCAGTTGTTTAAATCCCCCTGACCCAGTTTCATATAAACTTGACCTATATTTGTGTCGACCCCAGACGCCGCTCATTCCGATGTTATAATAAAATAACTCTAATATAATCTCGATTTAGTATACAGCCTAGTTTTCGCGCGTGTTACGAAACTTATACGTGGACTGTGAGAAAGCTCCCAAATTGTAGTAATTATTATTTTTCCTAATAAACTTGTTTTAACTTTATTTATTATCTGTATTAAAAGTTTATTGTAAAATCAAAACATGACTTTGCTAATTTTGCTTACAAGGGTTTGTTGAAGCGAGTGCAAGAACGATACCAAGTATATATATAGTCGATAACCAAAGTGCTAAAACATAAAAATATCACGTTAACCACAATACAAATTTTAAGTTACATAAAAGCTAATAAATATACTATATACATACTTAGTAGATCGAACGTAATGATCAGAAGAGTATCTAATTAAACCATTGGCTACTATTTTCCGGCTCGGTTATCCCCAATAACGATTTTCTTAACAATGACAAAAAACAATGCAGCCTTGCATTTAAAGGTCACTACTAAAACAATAGTAAAATTAAATAGTTAAGATCGATTGATACCTACTATTGAATTATTTGTTACTTGTATTCTCTTTTAAACAACATAGAAGGTCCTTGGCACAAAACGTATATCTAATGCAAACCGTTAAGAAACAAAATATACATATATTTGTTGTTGGGTAAGAAAATATCCGACTATTGTCAAAATACGCGTTTGCTAATGGAGAAATAATCATCTTTAGGGAAAAATGGTTTCGTCTGGACTATTGATATGGAAAAGTCCTCTAGACAAGGTCATATTCATGGAAGAAATTGTAATTACATTACGATTTATTCTCAAGTATCGACATTAACCAAATACCTACGGCTAAATATTTACTTAAACATACCGTCAATAAATTGTTACGGTGTTATCAAATGAATAGTGACGCTAGTTTTTTTCGAAGAAAATAAGTTGGGCGGAATGTAAACTCGTCTTATAAGGAAAATATCAACATCCAGTTGCAGAAATGGTGTCGAGGACATTGAATTGACTTGAACAAAACATATCGATTTTAATTTATATTTCAAAAGTACTATGCTGTATTTTCAATGATACGGTAATTTTACGTTTTATATAGCTTCTACTACTTACTAACTTATTTAATATTATAACTAACACTACAAATAATATATATCTTGGACATTTAAAAGATCTTATTTATTGCAAAATGAGAAAAATGTTTACGAGTATATTGTATCTAACTTTACTAAAACAATCTCTGAATTTGATAGGCATATATAATTATTACCACTTAGTATCATATAGGTAAAAACATATTATATGGTTTATATTTTATAAATATATTTATTATAAATGTTCCAAAAGACTAAGACGTGTATTCGTTAGTTGATCATTTTGTAGATTATAGGTTATTTACACAATATTTCTTTCTTATTTTGCCATATTTATATTCTATAAGTAATGAAAGTAATTGTATATTTCAAAATCAACACGATTACACGACACTAGTAAGTAGGTAGCTATAATTTCTTGTAGTTTTCCGCCATCTTATGTCAAGGCCAAGCAGGATCTTACGCTTGGCTCAAGGGATCGGCGTTATACGCGTAGATACTAGTAATGTGATATTTTCATAGTAAGTACATATTATCTCAGTATATATCACGAGAAAATTACGTTATGATAGAAGATCGAAGTAAACCTTACCAAATTGCCTATGTCCAAAATTTATTATGTATAAATAACGCGACCCACACGATACCTACTATAGTTCAAAAACGCCATGTAATGTACCTTTGCCTAAAATTAAAAACCAACGAATATACTAGACATTTCAGTCAAAATAAATTATGTCACGTAAAAGCATATGTAAATTATGAATGACATACTTATCACATCGACCAATTGTTCAACAAAAATATTAACGTTCAGCTAGTTTAATTTTCACGATAAATACATGCTTACATTAATCTATTTAATTTTCTTTAAACTCTTTAACCTATGTGTTTATATATTTTTTAATTGCTAAATACATATTCAGCAAGGTTGAAATAACTATGTAGATTTTACCTTTCAACTCTGTGCAATACATGGAACCTTGACACAGAAATGTTTCGTCAATTAATAGAAATTGAGATTTATTTTAGTCAGTGAGTTGAATTAATGCTTAAAACAGATAGGTATGAATGTAGTTTTATGCTCAAGGTTTTCTACAAAAACGCAATTTCACAAGGTGATCATTTTTAGACATTTTAGTTATACCCGTACGTGCGCGTGGTATCTACGTGTATACATGCGATTAGCATGCTCTGTAGTCATTTTGATACTTATATATTGGTGTTATTTTCATTGGCATCTTGGCCTGGTAAGGCAGAACTTTCAGAATTTTTTTAAAGTTTCTGAAGCATCATTATTTTTATTATGGACCGTAATTATCGTCGATATATAATATTTCCTGATAACATGTCGAGTTTATAAGACAGCATCGTTTGTACATATTTATATATACTGTGCTAGTAAAATAAACACGTGGAAGGTCTAACTAGTGTGTTATATAGATTACACGCGCGAGTATTTACAGCCCTTCTGTATGTTTCAATGTATAGTAGGTATGCTTACTATAATTACGTCTATCAATATGTACACACATAATCTTATAGCTACGTAGGTAGGACGCATCGACCTCGTCAGACCAAAAGCAGTACCACTGTCACTAGGTAAGTGTGTCAGTGTGCCAGTAGGGCGCGCGTCATCCGCGACCATGCTCCCCTCCCCGTCCCCTCGCTCGCAGACCCCTCTCTTCTCCCTCTCCTGCAGTCCAAGGTCCTGAGAGACTGCAGCTAACTTTATATAAATTAACAATTTCTAAATAAGGCGAAGGGTTACATTATATGAGTAACACTAACACGTGAAACTTTATATATTCTTTTTATTCGATGCCTCTCCTTTCATGAAGGTCGGCGGTCAGTTTCGATAGCTTCATTTGTCAAGTGTTACATGTGAACAACTCTCCTAGAGACTTGATTTAATATAAGTACATACATTAAACATTATAACATCTGAAGTCAGATGAAATGAATGAAAGCAATAGATGAGGCCATAAGTGATATTCATATAATAAATATATCAACAGCAGTAATATTATACAGCATTCATGATAATTTTGTTCTTTGATAAATAAAATAAATGCACACATAGCTTTATTTACGAAAGAAAATTATCAAATGCTTGATTTTTTGTCTGTAAGGTATAGAAAACTAGTTTTAAATTGAGTGCTATGGTATTTATAAAATAGTACATTTCATAAATACCATAGCACTAAATTTAAAACTAGTTTTTTATATCATTACATTGCAGTAGTGTAACGCGGTATGCTTCATGACAGTTAATAATAGGGGCTTTACCAAGAACAAACCTATATATCCTGATACGATGATTAATACAAGCGAGGCGGACACGGATGCGGTACTGTAGCACTCTCAAGCTTTACAACAATCGATAAATAGCTACATTATGTTAATAGTGCCCGCCAAGTTTTTGTGGTTACGACAGCCGTCCTACGCCACATAGAAACGCAATACCTAGATTATGGACAATAATGTAATAATTTGTTAAATACTTGTTTAGAAGCAGGGAATATTTTACTAACCTAGTAACTAAACTTTAAGTAAACTAAGAAGATATATAGATATAGATTCATACTCTGTGGCATAAGACAAATAATATTTATTATATTTTTTTGATATTATGTTAACCAGTTTAGTATATACTTTATGCTCTGATATAACAAGCTCGCTAGCTGCAGATTCCAGATTGTTATTATGACATGGCGCGCTACATTTCAATACATTTACAAGTTATAGTAAGTTTTTTTCCTACTTTCGAGCTGACTGGGTATACTGAGCACCGCCTTGTTACTTATTTTTACTTATTAATTTAAAATCATTCCATTATATGCGTCATACAAGAACAAAACCATTTCCGGAATAAATGAAAATAAGAAGAAAATTTAAGCCTAGGTATATATATGATACCTAGGCAGATTTCAGTATTAAGAACGAATTCCTTGAATTAATTATTATATACTATGCTTTATTCTATCTTTTATATTTGGTGATGGGATCAGGAATAATTTTGAATAGAAGGAACAATATATTTTAGGATGTGTAAAGTATTAAAACATAAATTGTAAAGTCAGATAGTCTTAAATAAACATTGATTCGGTCCAATTTCATACATAAGTATTTAATTACTAGGCTAGAACACGGATTAAATCCTAAAGTAATGGCGTTCGTTGTTACATAATAACGATCCACATGGGCTTATTATTTATTTGATTCATTTGTTCTATCATACTTTAATGTACAGCCAGTCCAGGTACAATATTATTTTTATGGATCCCATGATCAAAATCATATAATATTTAATAAAGCCGCATCATCTCTAAAATACATTAAGTTTAAGCCTTGCATTTGTCTGCGACAGAAGAAAATTCTTCTGTAGTGAAAACTCTAGAAAGGCTCGACAGATCGACAGAAGATCTCGGCATTTAATAAAAAAATTATATCTATTCGCGGCATATAGAACGAAGACATAGAGACGCACAGACAAAGCATAGAGTATTCCATATTTCTACAATTCTAATGAACTACAACCTACACTTCGTAAATAAAACCTTTGCTTTAATGCAATTCTATACTTCATCAAAATAAAAATAACTGATAGCGTATCTGGTTACACAGCAACACAAAACCGACCTCAATAGATTTAAAAAATAAAGTATATAGTATGGAATACGTGGTATTTCTGAAATTATTCTTTGCTTATAAAACTGAAGTGGAAGTTCTAAGTTTAACAGATCTAATTTCAAAAGAAGCTACTTAGCTAGAAATCTCCAGGAATATTTAAAGATAGAAGCAAGTAAACTCAGTTACAGCTAAGTACTATTTAATGCCAATTCCAAGAACTGTAGCTATATTGAAATATCTAAGAAGGACTAACCTAAGACAGGGTATACCCTCGACTAATTTAACCAATTCAGTTCAAAACTGAACAGTATATGAAGTTGGTATCGATTACATAACTGATTAAATTTACCTGGCCTTGTTGCAAAGGAAACTTAACGTGGCACTAGCGCATGAATAAGCTTCCGTTGGCGATACTCGTAATTTATTTAAAATGGGAAGACTAACGACTGCATTGAAGAATAACGAGCGGTATCGATCCGTTTAACTTCTTAAACATTTAGTGTATTCTTTTGCCGAAGGCTGTTCAGTTTATGCACATGTTCTATTGATTGTTTAACTACTTAAATATTGAAAATAATGTGATATGAGGCTTGGTTCATAACTACCTATGATATCTATATCAAAACACTTTCCATAGCTTGTAGTACATTTCATTCGCAGAATAAACAGAGCATAAGAGACACAAATAAATTACGTATACTTAGTCCTTATTAATCCTTACTAATATTATAAACGCGAAAGTTTGTATGGATGTATGGATGTTTGTTACTCTTTCACGCATAAACTACTGGACCGATTGCGATGAAACTTGGTAAGTAGATAGTTGGAGACCTGGATTCACACATAGGCCACTTATCTATAATTTATTATATCACTTTTTATCCCAATATTCCCACGGAAACGGGACTTATGCGGGTGAAACCGCGGGGAAAAACTAGTTTAGGTATAAACACCTTGTGACCTATTTGGCAAAAACAAAGGTAAACAAATTGCAAATCCTAATGTTATGTCGGAAACTTTCCTTTATTTTAAGTTTACTCCGTGTCAATGCGATACCGATTCAGTATGGTCCACGCTGCTTATTATACAGTAGCAAGCCAATACATTTTCCAACGAATAAAACTAAGAGTAGTTTAAACTTACATGAAATATATGGGTATAAAATATAAATATATTTAAGTTTTATTGATATTAACAATTGTTTTAAATAAATCTCCATACAGACAGAAATGAATTCCAAAATTAGTATTTTACAGTAACTGACTGAAATATTTAAAGAATTATAATTTATAGCTGAAGTTCTGAATATGAATAATATGATAATTAGTAGTAGAAATAGTCATTGAATCTGTGCAAATTCAAATCCATTTATATATTCAAGTCTATTCAGTAGACACATTAAACAGTAAAACATTTGGAAATCTAAACTAATGACTAATAAATAATAATTAATAATAATAATAATTCTCCTTGTGTTTCTCCGCATCGGTGTCTTTGTGGAGAAGCCGTCGACAGTCTTGGTCACCATGGCCTATCATGCAGCAGGAGTGCTGGTCGTATATCACGACACGCCAACCTGAATAACATACTCCGTCGAGCTCTTGTCACCGCTGGCGTCCCGGCTCAGCTTGAACCTCACGGCTTGGTACGCGACGATGGCAAGAGACCAGATGGTATGTCATTACTGCCATGGAAAATGGGTAGGCCTTTGGTGTGGGACGCAACTTGTGTCGACACCCTTGCGCCATCACATCTTTCTAGCACAGCGGGTTTCGCTGGTGCTGCTGCTGCATCAGCGGAGACGCTCAAACGGCGTAAATATCAAAACCTTATTGGTGAGTACATATTTGAGCCGTTTGGTGTCAAAACACTCGGGCCATGGGATCCAAGTGCTAGGTCTGTTTATAGACACCTAGCTAAGCGGCTCATCGACGCTTCGCGTGACCAGAGAGGGCTGGTATTTTCTTTGCACAAAGAGTAAGTATTGCCATTCAACGTGGCAATGCTGCCAGTCTTCTGGGCACGTTGCCAATTGACGACGATGCGGAGGAATATTATGACGGTTTTTGATTTTTGTCTTTACTTTATATTTTTCTTGTGAATAATTTGTGTATATATTATGTTAATTATGTCATTGTTTATTAGTTGGGAAATAAAATAGCAAAACTTGTAAAAAAATAAAAACTAATGACTATATTGGTACTTTACGATATTTGTACATTATTACTTTATTATATATGGACAGTTAGGAATAAAAGACCTTTAGCGCTGAAGTGTTGCTACGACAAGGGGTTGTTTCTAAAGGTTACGTAATACAATAACAACAACTTAATCGAAGCATCCATATTACCGTGTTCTAGATTCTAAATTTTCTCTTCCGTATGTCATGCGGTCAAATCGAAGTGCCTTCAATCGATATTCACAAACAATAAACTGACTTTGCATTAAGATTGCTTACTTGGCAAAACTAAACAGAATGTTAAAAAAACCAACATCGCGTGATGTCGTACGTCATATGATTTTATAAATAAATTGTATTAAAATTAGTTTAGTTTTATAAATTGTTTAAAAATCAAGTTAAAGGTACTCCATTAGATAAAGTATTATATAAATATTAAAAAAAAAAAATGGTCAGGTTTATTCTATACCACCAGTAGCATGCGTGGTTAAAAGGAATTACACGATTTCAAAATCACCCTGTATACAGGGTGTCCGGTAATTAATGGATAACCTGGAAATGTCTTATAGTGGAACTGATGGCCGTTCAGAAAAAAAACAAAAAATAATATTTATTAAAAAGTGCAAGCTATATTAGCATAGCATACTTTTGACTGTCTATCTATTAGCATAATTAGTGTTTAATAATAGAGACACCAGACATCCTGTGTATATACACTTTACTAATTAATTGAAACTGAGTACATCCAACAATATTCTTTTAAAATATCATACAAGGCGATAAGTATATGTAATAGATGACTGTATCTACTCGTATTTTGCTGAATTGGTATTGCCAAGTGACTCAACGTTTGTTGCTCCGGTCGGAGTCCGTCGACGTCTCATTATTGACGTGATTGCAGCCATTATAATTTTTTATTGATCGAAAATGCTTGCAGTACGATCACTTATTGTACTGATACAGTAGTTACATTGACATTGTCCTCTTCTTTAATTTATTTTAAAAGTATTGATTTATCAATATTTAATCTGCTTTAAATGTGGGTACAAGCATTATTTTGATGGAAAATAGAAAAATTGATACTATAGACATACGTTTAGTTATTTTGTGAAAATATATACTCCTTAAAGAAATATGTCTAACTAAAATATACAACTTTCAGTTTTTTAAAAACGTTTAACATTACAGCCATTCGTTTTGATATGGCGAACGACGTGGGCCGCGCGTGAGTTTCTTTTCCATTTCGAAGGTTACGCGGATTGTGCAAGAGTTGACTCCGATGTGCAACCAGAATATCCAAACAACAAAGGATTTCGTTAATACGTCATTTATGTGACATTTAAGTTGAAAAATATTAAATTATATAAATTCAGTTGGTCGGTTTTCTAAACCCCTTAATTAATTCACATTATTAATTTCTGGGATCCTATTTATTAGTATCTTAGCAATAAATATTATTATTTATTCTTAAATACTTTATTCGTTTCTTTGTGTAAAAAGCTAAAAATTGTGCTATCAAATAATCAAAGCAATATAAGGATTTCTCGCAATTTCTAATGCTATACTACATTACGACAATTTTCTTAGTGGAAATCTTCAATTTGTTTACTATTCTGTCTCAGCGTTCACAACAGTTGCCCTTTGGCGAAATTGAATTTCAATTTATCTTTATAAGTGGGACACGGCGCTCGTGCATGTTGCAATACGCGTACCAATGAATGTGTTGTGCGGAGACGTCACTCGCCCGCCACACTATGAAGAAATTCCTTTGTTACTCATGTGATTTTAAATCTTGTCATTACTTAGTATATGGGCATGTACCAATAATGACACTACAGTAAATTGAAAATTTCTTCAGTCTACATCAAATATATGTAAGTATATGTTATTTGTTTAACATATCTAAAAGCTTCATGCCTGTTTCTCATAGGGGTAGTGTAGGCAGATATTACAAAATACATATGACGAATCATTATTTGCTGTACTTAATTTAAGTTTCAAAGTGGGTACTAGGCGGGATCCTTTACCTAATGTAAAATTTTGTTTATGGTAATCAATCAATTCTCAATAATACGTAAGCCACGAATAATTTCATTTGACAAAAATTATTTATTAATGAGCTTTTATTACATGAAAACAAAAAGGAGCTACAAGGTCCTTGAACAAAACCCACTGGTACTGGTGGTATTCTTCCTTTTTATTTAATTATATAGTACATTGTCATTACTTACATATATTTAGGTATCAACTGTTTATACATGCTTAGTTTGAATATTTGAATAAGTACCTACTGCTATTAACGTAAAGGTTATTTGTCGTTTGTTTGAATTGCACAATATAATAAATGGTATATTATAAATATAATAACAATTCACAATTAAATACAATTTACATTGTGTTAGATTATCAACGTTATTCTGCGACTGACATTCTTTGCCCAATCACAACATATGACCTTGCTAAGTTGGGCAATTTGGTACACAACTCATAACTCGTCTAAACATACAATTTTAATATTGTAGCTTATGATGTTACAATACACGGTCGGTAAAATCAGCAATTTAATTAGTCTTAACTGAATATAAATAGGTAGTAAATAAAATGTATACGATTGTACTTACATTATTCAATTAATATAAAAAGAATGCAATTATGTATATGGTTTTTCAATGCTAGTGCTTTCGGTCAAACGATCAGTATCCGTTGTTTCCTTACAACCCGCGCAACAACCGTTTCTACAGACAGCCTTGTGCTACTTCCACATATGCTGCTCACTCATATATATGTCTGCTTCAACATTATGTTTTAATTGTTACGTATTAATTCATCCTACATAAGTACTAATACTTAGTGCAACAAAATAGTATGAAAACCTTCCAAAGTAAATTTATATATTTGATTGATGGTGTGCCTGAAGAATCTCATGGGCAAACACCGTGCGATACCTTGAAATCTATTATTACCATTTGTTTATATGCTCGTGATTCCACGTTTCTTAGAAACCCTTAAAATTCAAATTGTTGTTTCCGACAATATAGAAGTTATAGAACCTTCAGCGGCTTTAATAATAACACGCATTTGAGAGGTTTTGAAATACGTTTTTCGATGGTTTTTAATTTGTTTGCTATTGCATTGTAGAAAGCAAGGCTATACAATAAGCATTGGTATTCATGTAGGTGTTTGATTGGCTGGTCTAAAACGACGTTTAGAGATTTAAAAATGATACACTTATACAGCTTTTACTTTTCATCGATACTCCTTAAACCTTTACCTATTGAATACGTGGCGGTAATCAGCTCCTTTTCGGATTTATTGATAAAAGTTGAAATTCAAATTATAGTGTAGTAGAGCGTACCTAGTGTAATATTATTAATCTATTTATTATATATGATTAAGCTGTATTATTATAATTGGCCGCACGTTTAATAATTGCCATCACGCATAGAAAAACATAATGCTGCTGTTGGTTTACGAGTGAAGCATATTTATTTGGCGCGATAGAGTGTGCAACGTTCGTTAGTGTGCGTTCTCCCCACTACTCAGAGCGCGGGCGCCGCATCACTTGACTATTTTGTAATACCGCTAAAATCGTGGTAACCAGGCCAAGGCTCCGCTTATTTACATGTATGTGAGAAATAGCGTTCTCACTATTCAAACAATCATATTATCTATATGTAGATACTAAATAAATATTATGTTTTAATTTATTACAAAAACCGTATTAATATAATATGGTTTGAACATCTAAAATAAGACCTGATTTTGTAATGATTTAAGCAACAAGTAGTAAGTACCTATAAAAGGGAACTTTCTGCAAATTGTTTCTGCATAAGTCTTTATTAATAGGTAAGTGGATATGTACAAATATAAATATATATGTATATATATATTTATATATACGTATCTACATCACATAAACAGAAAATAACATTGGCGAAATAATTGCTAATAAATATTCAAGCGTCAACGTATACCTTGTTTACAGATCAAAATAAAATAATTTGTTAAGATTTGTAAAATGTATATAATAATAATAATAATAGTTGGGTGCTTGGATCAAGGGTTTGATGCAGAAGGCAGTGCTTTTAGATACAGCACGCATTGTGAGGAGGTTCCTATCTCTGGAATCCTAACCACCGGCAGCTTGGACCCTGTTCCCGATGCCGGTGGGGTACCATATATTTTATATTTTTAAATGTATTTTTATAGATATATGTATATTTAAAAATGAAAAATATATTGAAAATATTTAAATAAAGAGAATAATAATAATATTCTACCACATACACACAACACCATCTAGCCCAAACTAAGCAGAGCTTGTACTATGGGTACTAGATAATGGATAAACATACATATATACTTTTTTTTTGTAAGTACATACATATTATACATAGAAACACCCAGACCAAGACAAACATCCATGTTCATGCACACAAATGTTTGACTTGTGCGGGAATCAAACCCGCGACCTCAGGCGTGGCAGTCGGTTACACTAACCACTACGCCATCGAGGCCGACAAGAAAAAAGAAAATCTGGAAAAAGAAGTAATTATGAAAATAGCAATTGATTTTTATTTAGAATTCCCATTACGCAATTGACGTTTTGTACTTATTTTTTATTTTATTTTATTTATTAGGCTTTTTTATGATATAGGAGGCAAACGAGCAGACTGAACGCCTGATGGTAAGCGATTACCGCCACCCATGGACACCCGCAACACCAGAGGAGATACAAATGCGTTGCCAGCCTTTTAAAAAGGAGTACGCTATTTTCTTGAAGGTTTGTAGGTCGTATTGGTCCGGAAATAACGCAGGCGACAGTTCATTCTACAGTTTAGTTGTACGAGGCAGAAAATTTCTGGAAATACGCACAGTTGTGGACTGCCAACCATCTAAATGATGGGAATGGAAATTCTGTCGCGGAGGAAGATGGCGAAAAGAGGCGGCAGGGATCAGTCCGAACAATGCCTCGGAGCACTCCCCATAGTAAAAGCGATAAAAGATGCATATCGAGGTCTCATCTCTACGCAGCGCCAAGGGGTCTAGCCGATTTGAAACAACCTGCCAGTCGACGATTTGAGTCGCTCTCCGTTGAATGCGGTCCAGAGGGAGAAGCTGGTACTGGGGTGCCCCTGCCCAAAGATGAGAACAGTATTCCATGTGAGGCCGAAACGGCGCCTTGTAAAGTAGTAGGCGGTGGGTCGGCGTGAAATACTGTCTCGATCTGTTGAGCACGCCAAGCTTTTTCGAAGCTAATTTAGCCTTACCCTCTAAATAGCCGCAGAACTGTACTTCACTCGATATGTCGACACCAAGTATTCCAATATAGGCTGAGGCAGTTATGGGGTGTGCTCAAAACGAGGAGATACGACCAACGGCAGTTTTTTAGCGGTAAACGCGCAACACGACTTGTGTCTTTGTGGGGTTAAATCGGACCAAATTAAGTCTGTCCCAATCTGAGACTTTCTTTAAAGAGGTCTCAATTTCAGACACAAGTTTGTTTCGGCTCTCAATGACGTTTTTCTGAGAGATGTTAGCGCGGCTGGTATAGAAAGCATCGCTCGTGCTGTCGGCCGCATAACAATGAATGTTGCTTATTTGCAACATGTCATTGATATGGAGGAGGAACAGAGTAGGCGATAGCACACAGCCTTGCGGGACACCAGCGTTTACAGGCATGGAGTTAGAGCATTCACCGTCGACTGCGACCTTAATGCTTCTGTCTGCTAAAAAGTTAGTGACCCATTCGCATAATCTCTCGGCAAGCCCATAGGAAGGGAGCTTCGAAAGAAGCGCTTTGTGCCAGACACGATCAAAGGCCTTCGCTATGTCCAAACTAACCGCTAAGGCTTCCCCCTTTGTCTCGATCGCCTGTGCCCAACTATGTGTTAGGTATACTATAAGATCAGCAGCCGACCGACCCTTACAGAAGCAGCTGATGACCCTCTAGGTACCGTAAGAGCTGACAGTTGATAATGGATTCCATTATCTTTGAGAAAATTGGGGGTTACGGCTATCGGTCTGAAGTTGGACGGATTTGAGCGGTCGCCTTTTTGTGGGATCGGGTGGACCAATGCTGACTTCCATGATGTCGGGACTACGCCAGAAGAGTAAGAGAGCCGAAATGGTCGCGTTAAGACCGATGGCAACTCAGGAGCGCACATCTTTAACACAATAGGAGGGATTCCATCTGGCCCACTCGATTTATGGATATCAAGGGATAGAAGTGCTAAGCGCACTGAGCGTTGGTAGAAACGGTACAAACAAACAGTTACACATTATCTTTAATCTGAGCAGTTTAAATAATTACATAGAAATTAATGTGCACTCACACCGTTATCCACGTAATATTTAAATATAAATGTTACGACTATACATGATAATGTTAACTAAGCTAAAATACTGTGAGAATAAAGTTTAAGAAGAAAGGTAATCATCAAAAATGATATTGTAAAGCACTTGGAGATGCTTAGAAATAGTTTATTTTTTGTACAACAGTCAGTGAATCTGTTTAGATCATCTTGTAGTAGAAGGCAGTCAGATGCTTTTTTAATACTCTTATAAATCTTTAAGTCTTACGCATACAGTAAAAATTCTGAGTGTATAAAACAGTCACTAATGTCGTTAAAAACAAAATAAAAAAAAGGGGCCCTAGTATTGAACCTTGGGGTACACCAGATGAAACCGTCACAGGTGTTGAGCGATGTCCCTTGACAACAACTTTTTGTGATCTATTTGTAATATAAGAAGAGACCAACGAAGTAAGTCTACCCGAATCCCATTATGAGTTATTTTAATTAAAAGTACCTAGCTCATGGTCAACCTTGTCGAAAGCCTTCTGAAAATCTGTGTACACAGCGTCCACTTGTATTTTTTTATCCATGTTTTTAAATAAATAGTTTGTGAATAACCGTAGATTAGTATTAGTCGATTTTCGTTTTACAAATCCATATTGTTGAGGAATTATACAGTTGTAAATAGTCTTATGGATAGCTTCATGGACTAGCTTCTCAAAAAGCTTCGACAAGGCAGACAAAATTGAAATCGGACGGTAATTTTGTATGTCAAGTTTAAAGCCTGACTTATGGACTGGAGTTATATTGGCCCTTTTCCATATTTCGGGAAAAATTCCTTCCGCTATACACTTATTGTATATTAATTGTAGTGGCACAAATACAGTGCTGGCCGTTCTTTTAAGGAAATATGGAGGTAACCCGTCTGGTCCTGGCCCTTTTGTGGAGTCTAATGATTTTAGTGCCCTTAAAACTTGCTCAGTGCTGAGCGTGATCCCGCTGATAACAGCGCTCTTACTAGCACTTTCTTGAGGTGGCAGCCATGGGTTCACATTAAGGGTAGATGGTTCGTAAACAGAGTTGAAAAAGTTCATAAATATATTGCATATCTCAGCTGCTGCATTAGAACTCTGATTCTTATAGAACATACTGGATGGTATGGCTGCATTACTCCTACGATTTGAGACATAGCGCCACAGGTATTTTACATTTTTCTTGACGTTATCTTCGACAGAGCTAATATAGCGCTTATAATTTCTTTTACACTCTATGTCGAATCTACGCCTAAGAAATTAAAATTGTTCATAATCAGGTAAATTACTGTATACCTTCCACCTGACCCATGCCTTGTTTTTGCTTTTGAAAATATAAAAAATGAAAATATAATGAAAACTTAGTGGAACGCATTTTTGAAATAGGTGTGTGTTTTTTAATTGCTCTAAAAATAATATCATACATTAAGTTAACACAGTCCTCAGCTGATAAACCAAGTAAAAGCTGATCCCAATTAACTTTACCTAATTCCTCGTTGATCAATTAATAATAAATAATTGGCTTTGTAGAAATTATACCTAATTATATTCGCACGCTACAATGTATTATATCTAGGGTTGTGTTTTAAGATACAAATAAAAGGGAGATGATAGTTGTCCGGAGGCAGTAAAAGGCACGATGGAACATTTATGGCGCATTCAGCATTGTTTATTAATAAGTCCAATATCCCTTGCAGTGCTTAATATTATTCAATTGGGACGCATTTATCTATAATTCTACCAACAGATGATGATCCATTGTAAATAAGCGATGTTGTTGTGCAATCTGGTGGCCACTCTATGTCAGGGAGATTATAGTCCCCAAATAAACAAATGTTATTAATGGAAAAAGTATCAATTAGACTGTAGGGATTCGAAATGAGAAGTATTCTACTACTTCAGTAGTTTTAGGGGGAATATAGGATGCAGTAATCAGGCAATCATCACTGCCAGCAACAGTGAGTCGAATCGTAATGGTTTCTATATGAGAATTCGTCATGAAATTGATTGGAACGTATTCAGAACATAATTCCTTGAGCACCGCTATAAGAACACCGCCCTCTTCCTTTTTGTTCGTTGCTACCCGATCACAATCACAACGAAATACTCTACAGCGGTCATCTATAAATTCATTCTCTAGTACTTGCGGGGTTAACCAAGTTTCTGTGAGAAAAATCATATCATTATTGTTAGTCATATCATTATCATTATTGTTATTCATGTACATAATATTAGTTTTAGTATGCATTCCCCTACAAGTACTTACAGTGCTGCCATATTAATTATTGAATAACTGTAATCCGAAGTGGGTTTTGTACATTGTCTTTATTACATTAGCATCTAAAAAATATGTTTACTTCTCAGAATAAATGTCAAAAGGTTTATCTTATGTTAGACTAAAAAAAATGCACGCGTGATAATCCTCTTAGAAGAAAATAGTTTTAAGAAAGTCATAAATCGAGTATGGCAACAATATTAATAAAAAAAGTATCGTTTCCTTTGGTTCGAATGTTTGTCAGCCCGAGTGACTGACATCTTGTCGTGTTCGTTGTCTGCACACTACGTTTAGTCGTTTTCTATTGATCTGCCACAATTCCTTATGGCCTAATAAGGAATTGTGTGCGGACTGTTTATGCTTGCCAAAGGATTTCGATTATCTACTAATTACAAGGACATTTTGCTGTGACTCTCGGACTATGATTCTGCCTGTATTTGGGTTCCGTTAGTGAATGGTTTATCAAGATGTGAAGCCGTGTAAACCCGCGTATCATGTGTGTTAATTTAACCTTAATTAGAGGTAAAATAAAGTCATGTCATGTGTTTAGAAGACAATATTATGCCTACATTTTAGTAGAAAATAATGTGTCCGGCCGAGCGAGCATATTAGAATATTGACAACAATATTCTTATATGCTTGCTCGACCGGAGTATTTATTGCATGAGGTTATTCAAAAAGATCATAAAAAGTTTGTCTCTTTGTCACCAGCGCGCAATGAAGTCCATTAGCTTTATCACCTGACCGGTGTTTGATACCTACCTAATAAACAAATAAAAAGCGTGTGTTGGTACACTACGTAGTTTGCAGTTTATTTTACTCTAAAAAAGCATTTTATTGTAAAATCTAAAATCTGTAGTTGACGAAAATGGAGTATAAGCTCCAAACTTAAAATTGCAATATCTTTAATAATTCCTGACTTTATTTTATAGTGATCCTCAAGGCAAAGTTGTTCAGGAATTTAAACCCTAAATTTTGAGATATTTTCCATGCATTGACGCAATAAAATGATGTCAGCAAAAAAATTTATGGGAGTTCGCCAATGTTCTTTAAATGCCTATAGTAGGTATGCATGTATATCACTCGTTATTTCTTAAAGTTTGATTACAAACATTGTAAATTGTCGTGGACCGACAGTAAATACGACATTTAATGATATTGTAGCTGTCAATGACGTACTTATGCCTCTGCCTATTTTTGGTCAAATGATAGATCTTATAGATGTTCTGAACAAAACTAGAGGAATACGTTTAATGATTTGGACTATAGCACTTCCTCGGTAATAATAATTTAAAATTTCTTTACAGTCGCAACGACTTGCATCGGTTTGGTTATGTCATAGATACCTGTAGGTTTCACAAGATATTATAATTTACCGTTTTATGAAGCGTCCAATCCCAAAGTACTAAAATTATTGTTAGTTATTTTGTAAAATTATCAATTGTACAATCAGTCCACGACATGTATAAATAAACGTTTATCTCTGTCGGTTATACGAGTGGTACATATATCGCAGGTGTGTTGTGCGCGTACGTTGTACACACGACTGCTGTGCGCATGTGTGCGGAGCAGCGCGCGCGCCGCGTATCGTCGACGCGAACTTTGATAAAAAAAGTGGGTCACCGCCTAATTATGCTTAATGTTGTGCCAAGTTATGCGTATCGCTTCTGATGGATTTATGCTAATGCATGCTGCTGTGTGATTGTATTCAAGCAATGCATTCAATTCTTACGATTCACTATAATGATACCTATTGATTCAGCAAATTTAATTGTACAACTTTTACTACGGAAGCAGTAACGCTCTACCTACTTGATTAATTTCGCAACCAATATATATATATATATATATATATATATATATATATATATATATATATATATATATATATATATATAGTCTCTCACTCGTCGCTCTAATACACGTAGAATTATGGCACTATGTATTTAATAAACCTACTGCGTCTTTAGCTCCGGACATACCTAATTTTGCACATATATATATATGCATGTGAGGGTGAGGTTCGATAATAATATTTAATTACTAATAATAAATTAAAAGAAAAATAATAATCTCGCCTCCAAATACGTGGGACCAAAAACATAGTTAGGGCACTTTTGATTTGTAGATACACCTCTGCCCATAACCTTCGGGGATGTTGACATTGTTTTTTTTATTTACATATGTTGTGTAAAAAATTTGGCCACTTGTAATAAAGGGCTCAATCATTCAAGCATCAAACGCTATCTTGATATAATATTATGTTTATGTTAACTGAAAATAATATAGTAATCGAAAATACACATCAGTTTCTAATACTTAAAAAACATTAGGTACACTGATCACGACATTCATCTAAAGTTCTAAACAAATATAGGACATTGGTGTATTTGATCCAATTAAGTAGATCAGTAAAAGAAGCGCCTAATTATAATTTGTTTTCTTATATTTATATTATACCTTTAATTTTTGGCTGTTTCCTCATTTGTTCGCCGATGTTCGTTAGGAGTCGATTCCCAAGCTTGCCCGCATTACTAGTTAAGTTCTGAACTAATATAACCTAATACAGTAAGCATAACATATTTTTCAAAAGACAATAACTGAAGGTTCAGTGCTACTGGAAATATGATACCTACCAAAAACAGAGAAAAGAATTCAAAATAATGCGTCACTGTATACGTCATAAGGAATTTAAACAGAATGGTCGGTATAATTATGACGTATACGCAACATCTGAGAGCAAGTTTTTGAAGGGACAGGATATAATGTAATCTCAACTTCAGCCTTAGAATTATTAGTACTGGGGATTAGTACTACACTACTACACTGTTTAAAAGATAGCATCGATTTATTTCTTTATCGTGTTCTCGCGGTGAGCAAGGTTTCCAAGCTTCTTGAGTAGACGGTGTGTTGTCAACAGGAGGTAGAGCAGGTCATAGGTTACAGTAACCGTTATCCATTGGACAGACTGTATGCTGGTTTGCCACCATTTTATAAAAGACTACATACTTAAACTAAAATGATCGAGGTTCATCGATTGAACCTTCGATCTTATATAAAAAAGATGTTGTTGAATAAACATTTATATCTTTCGGTATATTGGCCTAAATCCAACTTTTACCCACTACCACTAGAAGTAACCGAAAAGGAACATTTTCAAACGACATAATCCGTTAAAAAGTTCCCTTCCGTCCAACGTAGTAGGTATACGTACTTAAAAAGCAAGAGAATTAAAATCTTTTAGGAATATAATTATTACTCCGTGCACTTACCACAATAATTGTTAACCTTGAAATCCCAAAGCATGAAAGTACTATTTGTACGGCCGGCATAGGGAAATTTAATAACAACCCACGACTAAATTAATATGTTATATTTATCTTCGGACCGTACGGTGACTAGCTCATAAATACTAAATCTATACTAATGTTATGAAGCTGAAGAGTTTGTTTCTTTGTTTGTTTGAACGCGCTAATCTCAGGAACTACTGGTTCGAATTAAAAAATTATTTTAGTGTTGGATAGCCCATTAGGCTATATAACATCACGCTACGACCAATAGGAGTGGAGCATCAATGAAAAATGTTGCAAAAACGGGGAAAATGCTCAGCTAGTTATAATATTCAAAACGGACAAAGGATTGTATAAATTCTTGTCTATATTTTTACTCGAGTGCTTTCTGTAATTAGTAGGTAATAATAAACAATAATAATAGGGGATAAAGTACTTATACTTTATCCCCCATGAAGTTGCTGTTATATCTTCTTATCTCTTATCTTATCGAGGTTCCCCTGTACAGGACAACCTCTTTCGGGACAGCTAGTAGTAATAGATATTTTGAATTGACATAAAACCTTCATGGTGTGAGATTTTCAAGTGAAACTTTTTTCACATGATACCTATAAGGTTCTCCTTTTAAAAAATTTGTAACATTCTATTTTCGACATTAAATTGTTTTTTTTTTATTCAGCTTAGACGGGAATGATGGGTACTTCGAAAATCATTCGTCATTTTTGAATACGGCGTTAGTTCCGACGCGGAACTAACGCGGCAGAAACGGTTCGCAATATCATCGCTGCGTTTGGAGAGGAGATTGCTAATGAACGCACCGTGCGTTTTTGGTTTAAACACTTTCGTAATGGAAATTTCGACTTGAAGAACTAACTACGTGAAAGACCGCCTCACACAGGTGAATAACGCTGAATTGAAGGAGATGGTGGAAGCCGATCCGAGTCAAACTACCCAGGAATTAGCGGCATGGTTTGACATTACCCACCCAATATTATTGACTGATTTGCATCAAATCAATAGGATAAAAGTATATGAAAATGGATGCCTCATGATTTGACTGATCTGCAGAAAGAAATACGTGTTGAAACTTGTGTTGCCTTGTTGAATCGGTACAGAAATAAAGGAATATTAGATCGAATTGTGACATGTGACGAAAAGTTGATTCTTTACGATAACCGTAAGCGAAAAATGCAATGGCCGACCCCAGGTCAAACGCCGCAACAGTGCCCTAAAGCAAAGCTTACCAATAAAAAGGTAATGTTAATTGTTTGGTGGTCTCTTCATGGTATTATTCACTATAACTTTCTCAGATCTGGAATCGGAAAGCAATACTTGGCATAATGGCGTAGGGCATAATCAATAAAAAATTCCTGAACGTTCTAGTTGCTACATTATTTACCGTCTACTAACCTCAAGAAATAGGCAGTAAAAATCGATCGTTGTTGTTGCAAAACGGTTTTAACTAGAAAATTCGCATACGTGTAGTCAATAGTATTTATTTATTTTATATTAAGTGCACGGTATGCGCTCTATTTAGGTCTTTACTATCCAATAGTAAAATATTAAAAACAAGTCATGATGTCTTAACAATAATGAGGTGAGGCGCCAACGTAGTCAGTGGACTTTATTCAATCGACCAGGCTGCCCGTCCCAGTGCGCGACAGTAGGAAAATGCCTCTGTTGAGGTTTTATGTTGTTACGTCCATAAATATACATTGAATTTTATAGAAAATTAGCATTTTTAACATAAAAATCACTTTTCTTATTCCACAAGGCCACTTATCTACATATTTTCCAAAGGGAAAGGGAATGGACCAAGGTATATACATATATACTCGATACAGGCCAGAGAGACAGTACGGAATTTAATCAAAACTACATATTTTTAGTAACATTTTATAAGATTGTTCATATTATATCAAACTATTAATTTTCTAATAGTCTTTTTAATACGGCAGGATTGTATTAAAAAAGACTATTGTCTTACATACTTGATCTAACTTTGGAAATATGTATATATTTAATTAAGTAGTATAATTAAGTATACTACTTAATTAAAGCATTTGAATTACAGCCAAGATTCGTTTACTTTAACTTAGATCTCTTTAAACAATAGATCAAAACATCAGAAATGTTATTTCTCTGTAAGAAGCTACTATAAGGACTAAACGACAACGTCTTTCAGTAGCTTCTTAGTAGCCAAGGAAATAAGGGCGGCGAGTAACTTCTTTTATCCAAAAACAGAGACAGTTGTGAATGATTTTATGGTAAAAAAATAGAACAAATAGATATGGAAACCTATACATAGATTAGTAAATAGGCTTATGAGTTATGATAGATTAAAAATTTACTATACTATTACTATATATATACTATTATCTATGCAACTGTCGAGTCTCGTTGTCAGTATATGGGCGTCAGCCCCGGTTAGCAACCAACAGATTTCAGCGTCTCGTTATTCTGAAAGATGTATTGTGCAGGTCAATATCTGCATATTTTACCGTAATACAAAATAGCATTTGCTTGAATTAAAGCAGCAATGATTAGTCTAATTATTTTTCCCTTAAAGTACCACTCTTCTTAACGAAACTATAAACACACGATGTGCCACAATTTTCGTAATCGACACCTACTTATCGAACATTAAATTTATAAGTGCTTCGCCAAAGCCTTGTGTAATCAACTCACCTGCCAGCTGGACAATCGCTGGCATTAGTCCAGCTAGTCATCTACAAAAACGACTTACCTGCGACACTGTTCCTCTATTGTTGACCACAATCACAGCAAAATAAGTTAAAAGGAGGAATGCAAGGCAAGAATACTATACTGCTAGATCACGAATATAGGCGAGAGTCTATTTTTGTTATTAGTGACAGGTGCATCTTTATCTGTTTGACTGTAACTAAGCGTTTGATCGTTCGATGGCTTCGACGATTGGCTAGTTCGAAGATTGATTAGCTAGTCGAAGCGGTTTTAGATACATGTGCAAGCTAATAACTATCTCATTCTCCCATGGGAGTGACGAGCTAGAAGCCGAATGCAGCAACGTTTGAACAGTGCGAGTGTCATCTGTTCTAAAATGTTTCAATACTTCTCACTGGCGGCTTTAAGTAAATTCATTTCTGTCAATCCTGCCGCAAACGAGAAAAAGAAGGATCCAGAGCGATTTTTAAAACAAGGCTTCATCATATTAGATGCGCATTTGTAGTCGACACGTGCGCGTTTAATGCCACAATTAAAGTAGCCAGTGGACAGTGACTATTGACGACGATGATTCCCATAAAGAGAGCTTTCTTGATTTGTACATATTTCGCAATTCGTAAAATCTTTATTACATATTAGGTTTTGCCCGTGGTTTTAGCGAGCATTCTAATGATCATTTTAGCGAGCATTCTAGCGAATGTACAGTAAATTTGCTTTTTGTCGAACCGAGCTATTCTGTTATTGTTCCGCCGCCATCCCTCTATCTTCGTCAAGAATATTTTTATGACGAGCATTAACTAGAGCTATGGCAAAACGAACGTCTTCATAACATTAGTATAAATTAGATTTAAGTGGATGTCCTTGCCGATGCCAATTATTTGGCAACTAATTAGCTGGTTTACCGGGCATTGAGAGGCCCGTAAAGAGGGCAAGCATTTTCTTGAAGGAAATCAGCGTAAGAGCACTAGAAGCTCACGCCAATCTTCTATGCCTTTTTCACATCCATATTTATTTTCCCTCTGGTCATCACCACATTAAAGTTACCCCTGGTATTGTAGGCGTTACGTTACGGAAGACGCTTAACGTAACGCTATGTACGTATTTTGGATATCCACATCTGAAATAAAATGTTTGCTACATTTACTTATTTACAACCATTATTTCGTAGTGGGTACTTAACGTACGAGGGGAGTTCCAAGTTCGTGGAATGGAGGGGATGGAGTGGGGATAGGGGCGCTCGCTCAATGTCATACTACTTGGGGACTCATCATTAGTATATAAATAGAGTTTCAGCCCTGTTGCGTCATTCCTTTACGAACACTCACCTGCTAAACAAGTCAATCCGGAAGAAAATTGAAACTATGGAGAAAACTACACCGTGCCGTGATAAAATTCCTTACCAAACAAGGAAAGAATGGCCAAACCATTTTAAATGAAATGCAAGCCGTTTATGGGCAGGATTGCCTTGGTAAATCCATGATTTATAAGTGGCATGGTCTTTAAACATGGTCGAGAGTTGATTGAAGACGACTCCCGCTCTGGACGGCCAGTTGAGGCCACCACATCAGACATCATCGAAAAAGTGGAAGATCTTGTAGAGGACGCCCGTTTGAAGAAAAAACAGTTATCTGCATTAGTTGTGAGTATCAGATACCACCATTTTGCGGATCCTACATGACCATCTGGGTATGACAAAAGTCAGTGCAAGATGGGTACCGAGAATGCTCACACCGTTTCAGAAACAGAAGCGCGTCGATGCTTAAAGCAATTTTTGGAGTTGTGTGGAGATGAACCTGCACAGATTTTGAAACGGATTGTTACTGGAGATGAAACATGGGTCCATCACTTTGAGCCTGAGTCAAAATGCAATGGCATAAAAAGGGCACACCACCCCCAAAAAAATTCAAGGTGTCAGAATCGGCTGGAAAGTTGATGGCTACTGTTTTTTGGGATTGTGAGGGGATAATACTGATTGATTACAAAGAAAAGGGAAGAAACATAATCGGAGAATACTACGCATCGATACTAGACAAATTAAAGGAGGCCATCAAAGAAAAACGTCGAGGAAAATTGGCTAAGGGTGTGTTGCTCTTGCAAGACAACGCACCAGTTCACAAGAGCAGAGTTGCAATGGCTGCTCTGCATACGCACGGCTTCGAATCACTAGTCCACCCACCTTACAGTCCAGACGTGGCCCCTAGTGATTTTCATTTGTTCCCCAATTTAAAAAAAGACTTGAGGGGAAGGAAATTTTCCGACGACAATGAGGTGAAGGAAGCAATTTTGGCCCATTTCGAGGCGAAAAACAAAAAATATTATTTCGACGGTTTGGAAAAATTAATTCGTAGATCCAATAAATGTATTTAACTTAAGGGTGATTATATTGAAAAGAAAAATATATTTATTGTTTCATTTAATTTAGAACCCTTTCATTCCATGAACTTTTGGACCTCCCCTCGTACTAAGATAATAATTGTAATTAATAATTAATTAGTACGTTTCTGGATGAAAGGTGCTCTACATATGTCCTTTCTGTACCACTGACAAAGTGTATGCGAAAGTTCATTATGATCGATCCTAGTATGTAGTAAAGCGTAACAAACAATCAAACTCACATTCGTATTCATAATATTAGTTAGGATTCCTATGGTCCGTTTTGTTTTATTACTTTTTGTTATATTGTAGGTAGTATAATGATCGTGCTGATAAAAATAGCGTGACATTTTATACAAAATTCCGACAAGTAATTTTGACTTTTGACAGTCTCTCCTAGACGCTAATCATGAAATAACTAAAGAGTTTTGAAAGAACCGACCACAACAAGTATTTCTTTCTTTTTTGTGTGGTTAGTGGCCACCTGTTGTCAAAAGTTGTTCAAGCCGCCCGTAGGTCTCTGACATGGCTTAACGACTGCTGTCAATTTGGCAACAACCGGGATCAACTTTTTACGTGCCCTCAAAAGCACGGAGACGCTCAGATGAAATACCACTAAGCGGTCACACATCTATAGACTGACCGCACCCAACATTGCTTAACCTCGCTGATTGTTTACCGATCAATGAGTACAACGGGCTATGAGCGCAAGATCGGGGCTATAAAGTAAGTTTATTAACACTTACCAGCCAAGTAATTTCAATTTTTGCTGAGTAATTTCAGACGCGAGTCATGTGAAAACTTAGACCGTTTGTGTTTGTCAATGCCGGCCATTACTACAATTTCTTGTTTTGAAAGACTCGTGAGCTGTTGGTAGGATATATCAAAAACAATGGTTTGCCCGGCAGTAAGAACTAATGATAAATGGCCTTCCAATTTCACCACACATAACATATATACACATTTGCGCGTTAATACTGCTTTTGATACCGCTAGTGTAGCTTTTCCTTACTTTGACCACGATCAATTTCCACTTAAGACAGGAACACGCTTGCTGTAAGTAGGTATTCCAATGCTTGTCAGCTGGTATCAATCGTTTAAAATGTTAGGATTCAAAATGTTTTAATAGACAATTGCCAATGAGAACGCGGCACGAGGTTTCCTCCAGTGGGCTTGTATGGCAGCCATATATTAAGCTTTTTTGTGTACCCAAAATTTCATAAATGAGTCAAAACGGCATTATAGTCAATGCCCATTTCTTCAGCAAACTAACTAAGTACAAATATTATGTCGATATTGCTCCACTTTTTTATTTGAGCAAACTGCATCATTACATAAAATTCCTGACGAAACCGGTAGAACCAATTTTGTGCTAATCTCACTGACTTTGCATATTATAAACTACCTTATAAACGTTATTATTTTATTTTCACATCCTGGGTCAGTTTTTCTGCTTAATAAGAATCTTAATAATTTTCATAGATAGAAAACCAGTTAAAATGGCCGTTCACATATTTTTATGAAATCGTATCAACCACATTTTAAACAGTATAATTGAAGAAATATGATTATAACTTTCATACATCCAACATTCCTAAGCATATTCTTAAATTTTGCAATGTTTCATTACCATGTACCACATACATTACAAGATTTTGCCTGCGTTTTCGCTCGCGTAAGTGTAGGTTATGTAAATATTCTATAGGGCATCCCTCGGGAACAGTAGTATTTTGGATGAAAGGTGCCTTATATCCTTTTCTGTACCCCTGACAAAGTGTATGCGAGATGTCATGATGATCCATCGAGTAATTTAGAGTTTTGACAGTCTTCCCTGGACGCCAACCTTGAACTAACTGAAGAGTTTTGAAAATACCGACCTTAACAAGTGGAAACCTGAAATTGCAAGGTTGCTAAGTAACTTCAGACGCAGGTCGTGATTGAAACCTAGACCTATGTGTTTGTCAATGCCGGTCATGGTCTGATTTATGTTGGTAGCATAAATCAGAAACGATGGTTTGCTCGGCAGTTAAAAGTAATGATGAACGATGCCCTTCCAATCCCACCACACACAACATATAACACAATTGCGTATTAATATGGGTTTTGCTACAGTTACTGTAGCTTTTCCTTACTTTAACCACGATCAATTCCCAGTTACGACAGGAACATGCTTGTTGTAAGTAGGTATTCCATTTCCCGTCACCCGTAATCAGTCATTTAAAAACGGTTAGGATTCAAACCGTTTTAATAGACAATTGCCAATGAGAACGCAGTACGAGGTTTCCTCGAATGAACTCGTATGGCACCCATATATATATTAAGCTTTTTTGTGTACCCAACTTTTCATAAATGAGTCAAAACGGTATTTTAGTGAATGCCTCTTTTCTTCAGCAAACTAACTACTAATATGTCGATTGTGCTGCACTTTTTTTATTTGAGCGAACTCCATCTTTACTAAATGATCCTCACTCTGCATAAGCTAAAGGTAATATAAACTATCCCATAAACGATACAATTTCTTTTACATCTTGTGTCGCTTTTTACTGTTTTTTAAGAATCATCATACTTTTCATAGACGGTAAACCATCACTATAGCACTCAGCTTTTATGTTGAACAAACATGCCAAATGGAAAATGTCGATTGTAATCGAAAGGGACAGATCGATTAAAATTCATAATAGGTACTTATTACAATGTTCTATAATATTTTTTGAGCATTTATCTTTCCCATATAAGTAATTTTACATATTAACGTCTAAAATCACATTATCTTAGATATAATTATTACATCTAAAACCGTTGACTTCTTGCAACACAGCGGCATGTAAAATAGGATAGCATGGTATTATAAAAGTGAAAGTTCAGAAAATTGTGACGGGGTTCCAGTTCACAATCGCAATACTAAAGTTAAACTTACAAATGCTACCATCCTCTCTATATTGAATGATAAGTTGGTATTAATGCTACAAGAACTGTGGCTTAAGTTTTCTCAACTATTATGTCGATATCGCGTATGTATAAAAATAATGTTAGGTACATCGACAGATATCACATTATTTTTATACATACGCGTGTTGTCTGCGATGCTACCAATATCCAGCAAATTAACTTTTTATTTATAAGTCCACACATTTTTTTACTTAAGCAAAATTAATCAGCAAATTAACCTGTCATTTGTTAAAATGCTTGATATATTATTGAAAACCTAATAATGTCTGGCCACCGGTGTGACGCCGCCACTAAATAAGATAACTGAAATATAAAGTAGTCTTTCATAACACTAGGCGAGGCTTTGCAAAACCTACCTGCATCATACGCAAATATAAATTCAGGAATAGAATTTGTGAATATAATGTCTGAGCGAACAAACGTTGCCTGTTTACATCTTATATCTTGTTTTCCTCAGTATTAGCCAATCAAAACCTATCGAAGTAAGTGAAAACTTTGATGCATACGCAAGTAGATATACCGTTTGAACTGTGGTTACATCTATTCATATCTAACGGTCTCATCGAATATTCCTTGCAAACACTGACCCATATTCTCACATAGTCCTCAACGGATAAATAATGTATATAGAGAGCACAAATGCGCAGGCGATGTAAGTACATTGTACACATATACGACCAATATCTAGTGCTGTAGATTTAGTTATAACCAGGTTGTTATCATTTTCTTATTACTTTAGCCTTCTTGTAATTGCATTTACTAATAATGTAATAATATGTCACTGCTGTTCCCGCCGCGGTCACGTTGCCTTTTCATCTAGGCAAGGTCCCTTCGGGTAGATGTAATATTAATGGGTAATGGAATATTGTTTATTTTCCTTGTTTTTACTGTTTGCTGCTATTGTTTGCTTAATGAACGTTTTTATATTGTTAAATATCAATCTAACAAATGGCAAAATGTTCTGATTTCATCTTAAATATTACTATTTGATTTAACTACATATGTCTCCTAGATTTTTGATACTATTTTTTTTATTGCTGATTATTATTTAAACCTACATGTGTAGTTCTAATTTGAATAACAACTCACTACATGTTGAAACGTTCATATTCGATCGTTGTATTAATATTGATTTTAATAAGGATAGATAACGTCGTAATATACGTATATTTGTAGGCTTTACCGAGTTTTCATATTCTACATAAGTAATAAATTTTCGATTAGAATCATGTAGGCAAAAAAAACCATGAACTTTGTTCAAATTTAATCTAAAACTGCACATGTTCTATATTTACATGGGTTGCTGTTATATAAATCTTACTGAACAATTGTAAAACTGAACTACCAATTACTGATAAAAGTATATTTAACTACGAATAGTTTCGTGTTTACTTGTAAATACTCTAACGGCTATTTATAGCTCAATAGACTGTGATTACTGTAAATCTTTTTGTTTTTGTTGTATGTCTTTTCACCTCGCCGCCGATCGGTCGCCGTTCTGAGCTTCTCATAAAAAAACGCATTATACTTTATAACGAAGAGTGTTGTACGTTGTTATTATTAACTATTCAAAACAAACAGGGTTCAGGTATATACTTTACAGAGCGAAGCGTCAATATGATTGCCCATATAAAATATATTATTTAATTTTATTGTCTTATTTATATTATATTATGTACCTATATTTAGCTTATAATATCGTTTTAGGATATCCTGTACAGATTTTATAAAGGTGTTTAAATAAATAAATATTATACTAACGAACCAGGAACATACTTTGAAAAATGTTATGTTGAAGTTAAAATGCATTTCAAATCGATTCCAGTACAAACTCGGGTATTCAACGATGTATAGGTATTCAATTGATTCTCCAACAAACGCAGTTGCCTCAAGCAGTAATCAGGTCAACCATAAAAAATTGGGTCCATCCTATTTTCCTGTTTAATATAATTATGTCCTTACATTTTACTGTCTCTACTTGATTATTAGTTTATTAATAGGTAATAATTTCGGAATCAATCCAATATTCTATGTTTACCTACATGTAAAGGTCGGTATATATGATAGCAAATATTTATATAAACATTTTGGCATTTTACGGCAGTTTTCAAAAACGTTGTTGAAATCTTTTGATCTGAAAGTATGTAAAAGAAGAAATAAATTTAATTTGTCACGTCTTAGAGTATAAAATAATACTAGACATAATATGAAATCTATTGTCGCCGCCCCGATGTGATGCTGCGGCCTGCGACTCAATAGGATAAACGCATCTCCAATATCAACTTTAATTGCTTAATTATACCTACAATCAAATTAATTTGAATGTAAATAAATATACCATACAATAAAAGTAGAGCTCACCGTACAGGCAAAGTGATTTTCGGTTATCTTATAAAATGCTTAATAGCAGCTTGCAGCCAGTAATATCAGTTAGTATCGTATCAATACTGCCGTCATAAGGAAAAAGACGTATCTAACATTTTTAAAAGACGTAATCTATGATTTCATCGAAATTGATCTTGGAATCAGTAACAAAGGCGCATCTGCCAGTATTTTATATTAAATACCTATAAAAATATAGGCAGATACTTCTTTTTCCCTTATGACGGTAGCATAGGATCTGTCGAGCCAGTGCACTTTTCGAACGTTTGGCCGATGCGCACGCAGCGTTCGTGTTGTATCAGCGCCACGTGCTTGCTGCGCTCACGACAATCGCGCTAGCTTCGAACGCCAATGTAAGTAAACGCGACGCTCGAGTGACGTCAACGCTGACTGAACGCTCGAGTAACTAACTTACCAGGCGCCAATGTGACCATAGACTCAGCTCTAAAGAATTATTTACGTGGACCTAAAAATATACCTGTGGATATAAGTAATACACCAACTGCGCCACCACACCCAAAAATTTCGAGTTACTTCACTTATCTAAATTATAGTCTTCATTTACTCAATGCATAAATTAAATTTTGAATACCTGCTTAATAAAAGGTACTAAATGGGAATTGAATACCAGTCTTAGTTGGGTATGTAATGTACCTACATCATCGATCAAATATACCAGTATATTTGATCGATGACCTACATTGCTTAAGTTGACTCTAGTAAACGAGGCCTATCCGGGATCTTTTGTAAATAATAAAGTGCATTGGACCCCCCTTTGCCAACAGCACATCTACTCTTTGATTATAACTTCAATAACGCTAGTGTGTGAAATGCTGCAATAATGCAACTATTGCTCAAAATGTATTTCTTTTATTGCTTAATTGTATAGGACATTCACACAGTTTTATTTTCAGTACGACATTTCACCTAACCGTTTCAATGTACCTACTCGCTGCGGTGCGTCACGGCATCGCCTCAGCCACTAGATAAAGGTGGAACCTACATAGCACTATGAGATATCTATAGTAGGTAGGTACTATAGACATCCCACAGCGCTATATAGCTAAAGTACGCTAACCTCATGCAAATGTTTGTGACTTTATGCCGTTGTTCCGTGTAAACAGATCAGTGACGTTACATTCTTGCAGATAATGGGCTCGATTTCGAAACTTGTTTACGTTAATAGTAAATAAATTTCATATAATATAATTACTCAAAATGAAATGTGTTAATTAAACCTGATTTGATTATTAGTAATAATAAATATCGAGTTAATAATATTGACATCAATCCTTTACGTAGGTACTTATAAATAGCTACAGGTGCCAAATAAGTTTTGTACCTACACTTTCTTAACGGATACAGGCGGTCAAGATACTTCATAGTGGTATGAGTGTACCAAAGTATATGGATTAATATTAGTTCCATTTTGATTGTAATATTAGCATTGCGAGGTTTAGCTAGGCTACAACAATCATTAAAAATCTCGGCTAAATGGAATTAGTATTGTGTTTTATTCAATATCAGTCGCAAGATGTTTATACCCTTACTTACAAAAAGAAATATAAACATAGACTATCCATCTACCTTCTCAATGATAGATTAAATTATTATTTGCCCTAATCTTATGCAATAGCCAATTGCATAATATTAGGGTAAGGTATTTTTTATTACTGAATAAATAATAAAATGTCATAGAATTTCGTCCATACCAAACATGGACGTCGAGCGCCATTTTGAAATATATCGAGGGTTAGCCATATTTAAGCCTATTTGATAATTATGTTAGTATTCTATGTATTTAGACACAAAACCGCAATGCGCATATAAAAGTTTAAAGAAATTAACTTTAAAAATATAACAATTAAAATATTTACAAATTTCTTCCAAATAAACTCACACGTCCGAAAACTATATGCGAGGAGTCTCAAGTACACGAAAAACAAAATATTTGTGATAGGTTATAGAGGTCTTAACTACGACGAAGCGATAATATAAAGTAAAACAACGCAGTTAAGAACGCGTGTTCCAGATCAATCCTACGGATATTCATATATCAGTGGGTAACCGATGCACATGATAAAATGTTATTAGTAAACAATATTCAAAATAGCTAAACTGGACAAATATATTTCTGTCCATCAACATTCAACCGTTTTGTCTATCTAAAAGTTAAATGATTGCGAAATGTATCTGAAATGAAGTGAAATCGTCTCATCTCAGAATCAGGTCGCCCGTTTCTTTGCAACTATTGGGTTGGGTAACCTAATTTGTTATTCCAAGCATCTGTATACTGGAGCACATTATATACTTACCAAAGTGGTTGCCGGGTAACAAACAATATTGCTTATTGATGCAATACCGATCCATCAGATATTGTATAATAAATTTGTTACAGTATTTTAGTACTTATGCTCCGCTTTTCAACGCTATCAACGTAATGTAGGTACGCTTGTAGAACAGTATTTCTAGAGACGTTATTATTTATTATAATCACAATAATACTTGAATATAATAATCCGTTTGCAAATTTTCTTGGTTCTGGGTATATGTATTCTTGCATAGTCGGCCATAGTTAAGCTTTTACATCCAACTGCCTTTCTATTTGTTTGACTTGATTTAGCATCTACATATATAAGCGAGCCTTCTATTGTGATTGTACATTTATTTTGCTACCATTTAAGCCACAGGAAAGTTTATAAGATTCCTTTCATTAGTACCAACTTTTCTAAATATAATTAAAAATAATACCTGTAAAATATAGCCAAAGTACATTCAACTACATGGAGACATACTTATAGGTATACAAGATTACCCAAGCACAGCGTTTCCTAAAAATATGCGCAGTAGCTGCTTAGCCACGTGCCTTTCATGCAAAGTTACTATGATACTTTCCAAATATACCTCCATAGAACTTATTTGAATTTATTTAGATATATAAGCATATTTTTGCTTTACTGTGGCAGTTATACTAAGAAAATGGTTGTCGTCTTCGCAAAAATATAACATATTTGGCTGCCGATGTTAAGTGCGGCAAAATGTACACATATATAATAAATCAGTCAACCCCTCACTAAGAGCATTAATTACAATTTATAGTCAGTTGACCATGAAACAATAAATTGGGATAATCCAAATAGCGAAAAGAACACGACAACTCTTGTTACAGTACTTGCCATTACACTCGTCACGTTGGTGTCCCTATGTTAAAAAAGGTTAAGTACCTATAAAATGTTGTAACGAGTTCTATGTTCACATCAGTAAAATATTTATTGAATAAAAGCTTTATGAACTTTAGAAAAGGTCTGTCTAGTAAAGACAAAAACCAATTGTTTAAGGACCGACCCAGCGGCGTTACTTCAAATCTAGGTAAACAGTTATGTTTTTATTACTCTGTTTTACACCGGCACTCTTAAAAGGGCAACCGAGTCTCTGATGCTTAGTATAAATTATATGCCTCAATACTTATATTTCTTAGTATGACTTATTACAACTACTATTTAAAATGTCATGCATCTTTCATTTAGCTCACTTAAAAATGTGAATCGTTACCGTACAATAATTCATTAGTTTAATACCTACAACCTCATTGGAATTCATTGCTTGGTGTAATGAGGCCAATCATATGTATATACCTATATTTTATATGTGGCGTATTAATTTAAAACATTATTCATATTAATTGTCATTTTATAAAAAACATATGGAATATACTAAACACAAACCGTAATTTAGGTAGGTATTTACACATATTACAAATTTCTTCTTCTTTGTGTAAGCAGTTATATATTATAAATAAATATATACTTTACCGATTTTGACTCAAAAATATTGCTAAACAGTCAAATAAAACCTTTATACACTAAAAACCATGTTGTGATATTAAACGTATTATCAAAAGCGGTGGCAGCCGTAAAGGTACTTACTATTTAGCAGTTACCTGGCGGCAAGTTATTTGATTTAAGAAAGCAAATGCTCCAGGAGGGAAGCTTCAGCCATTCGAGCTATAATAACAATGCCGTTCAAGATTTATAGGATTTATATCAGCTTGCCTGCCAGCCTTACAACTGGCGCACCAAGCTGGTTCAAAGGTAGATATTACTATCCACTCGCGTTTATCTTACAGAATGAGCATGGTTTCCAACTGAAAAAATGGCCAACAACTAGATATAAGTACCTACTGGATCTATTTCTCTTTTCTAAGTATCTTAAGAATTGCGTATTAATCACACGCTCAATGATCTTGCAACTACCTACCTAATTTACTATCCATTACATGATGGTAATTTTCGAAAGAGCCCAACTTACCCAATAATCTTTCATTTAGAACTCTGGAACGAATTGCTATCGAGCTTTCGGAATGGTGGACGGTATGGTTGACAAAAGACGTTCCCAACAACTAACAAGAGATCAGAAGTTCGCCCATCGCTTGCCAATTCTGCTTATTCAATTTATAATAAATATCCGAAGTAACATTTAATGTATTATGGACGCCTGTTCGAATTGTGTAGCTTTTCTGAAAGACCAATTAAACCAGTATCACCCCTTTACTATGATTTGTGGGCACGGAAAGTAACAATCCTTACACAAAGTGAATATCTTAATCTGTTAAAGTGACCGAAAAGATGACAACAATTTTGATATTTTATAATTTATTATTTACATTTTGACTCACATGTTTTAAAGCTTATATTAGAATATCAATTTTTTATGAAAATTCTTTTAATTGGCGGCTTTGTGCCACCCTGTCCCTACTAAATTTATACCACTGAAAAGCAACAACGCAAAAAAATTCGTATTTGTATCTTTTCTAGTTTAACATTAAAATGCCTCCTTAAATCTATCCGCTTAAAATTGGTGGTCTAAGATTCAGTTCGAAAAACATTCTCGTAAATCTGACCTTTAGCAAAATCGAAAAACATAAACGTATCTTAACTTCTTTAAAATTAAACTTCAAGTCGCAGGACTTATTTAACATTTAGGTGCAGACCTAAATGTTAAATTTAAAATATTATACTATCAATTACTACTGCTCATAAGAAATGTTATCAAAAAGAACTTTATATTAATAACGCTCACTGCGTTTAAAGTATGAACGCCTTCATTAAAACTAATTTGTCTCATTTAAAATAAAGTGATAATATAACAATATATAATAGCTCGACGGACTATGAGCTCTCATACTAGGTATAAGTTTCACAAAAAGACAAAATACATTCATAGTATTCGAATTACTTAGATGCGTCGTAAGTTATGAGCAACAACAAACAACATCCTAAATCCCAATGATAGCAGCCCTAATTAAACAAAAAACTGATTTCAGTATTATAGTTATAAACTGAGTTATAAGAAACAACTAATAGTAAAACTGGTACCAAGTTTATTATTTCTGCTCCACTCCCGCGACTCGTAGCGTGATGTTTATACTATGTGGTTTCCTCAATAATATTTCCAATACAAGCAAAAAAAATACTGATCCCAATGGTAGTTAGAGAGATTAGCGTGCAAACAAACAAACAAACCATTCAGCGTTATTATATTAATGTATATATTATAGACATAGAATTTTCATGAATGAAATGAGAGTACCTACATGACATATTATAGTAGCTAGATACAAAGTACAAACTATCCAGCCAGCCAGAGCGTATACTATATAACTACCTACATATAAAATATTATTACTGACCTAGTGACCTAATGCACTTGGCTTCGAAACCCAAAATTGTGCCCCCTTTAACGTCACCCCAACCAAACCGTCGTGGTTCGGGACCACCCCGACGCGCGACGCGTCAATACGCCCACCTTAAATTCGTTCACCACCCCTTAATACTGACTCACCTAGGTACACTAAGTTATTTGGAACGTATCCTTTTATGGTAAACTTTAACGGTTTTCAAATACACTTCATTAGCAAGTGCCGGACAAAAGTATTACAATAAAGGTACGTTATACGTACGTCATGTATATTTACAGACAATGTAAAACAGTTCGGGAGGTCGTTGTTATACATTAAGTACTCTTCGAAGTATATGTCAGGTGTATACGTGAATAATTGCATCCAATTTATTTATCAACTGTTTTTTATCCTTTACGACCACGTGTTGTAACGCATTGGAAATTTGAATATTTCGAGACTATATTACTGCAGAATGAAAATAGCAGTGAAAATACAAATTATAAATTGTTTATGATACGCTGAACATTCATAATAGACAACAAAAAAAAACGCTAATGTCAAAAAGCTGTGAAAATGTTCGTTCTTTTCACTATTGTTTAGTTTTTCATATGTCACCTGCAGTATAAAAATAGTTCTAATATCAGAGTTATATTAATTGCATGTTGCCCAAAACATAGCTTAACTTGATTAAATAATGTTGACAGCATTAGTTTGTATCAATTAATGTCGCGATGCATAAAGTTGTGCTGGAGTCAGAACGTCGACATAGGAATTAAGCAGAATTCCCGATGGGCGTAATGCTACTACCAGTCGTACCTTTTGCGAAAATATTGGCAAATATTTGTTTATTATTGATATAATGTATACCTAATTTAAATTGCCTGTGTTCAATATCAATATGCCGTATGAAATGAATGCGACTATCTAAATTGAAGTAGCCATTCCATGACAGGATCTAATAACGATTAAGCGCAATATTGGACTTTCATCCGCCGCGCGTCGTTTTTAAGTATGATTGGGCAGCAGGTAAAGGCTCCTTAATTCTGATGACAATTTCTCACTTTTATAAATTAGGTTCAACTTAAAATCTAACCCACGTTCATTTTCTTTCTTATTTCGTGTAATAATAGTGACGATATGGTATTTGTTATCCGCGTTATTTACCAGCGGGCGAAATGTAGTTCTCACGAAAGAAGTCATAGGCAAAAGCTAGTAAATAAAAAATATACATCGGCGGTAATTAATCAGGCATTTACGTAGACTTAGACAGAGATGTCATGGTTTGGAATGTCTACCATTGCATTACCGACGCAACACAATTACTCTAGCTAAGCCGAAAGGGTATCCGAGGATACTAGTAATTTGTATAGTATTAATTTAAAAACCAGTCTAGATAACGCTCTGAAGTATATTACATAAACCACGCTAAAGAAAACCAAATTGTTGAAAGCTTATCTATACAAAGGTACTTATGCCAGATTGTTACCCTCCGAAGGATAACGAACTGAAAAAGGTGCGCATAAATAAATATTGCAATATAAACAGATCAAGTAAATCATGTATGACACACTAATACGCGTTGCCTCACTATTACGATACGTTACATCAATCCGCGTCACTGGACGGAGAAAGTGTGACGTCAGTTGCGCGCATAAAGAAAGCATTGCGCGTGCGACTCTGCGAGCACTCTTGCTTTCGACAGAGGCCGTAGCGTCTGTGCGATAGCGAAAACGACATACTTCGGGTATACCTACCTTACTGTCGCTTTTTCATCCGGTATTCAGGTCTTGATTATGAAATCGAATCTATTGAGTCATTGCGGCTTATTATGCACAATATGTGGTTTTATATCGCTTTGTAGAGGACTGGAGTAGTGACAAATTTTGTTGACAAGTTATTCATGTCTTGCTTAATTAGACTTTTGTTTAAATAGTATTTTGTAGTCTTTTCATTTTTATATAAAATAGGTTAGGTTTTTGAAATCTTTTTATTAATATTCATAATTTTGTTATTTTAATAAAATAATTAGGTAATGATACTCGTTAAAACCCAAATATGTAAGTGGGTGATATAGTTCAATGCGATGAGTAATGAACATTGCTGATAACAAGTTTTAAGATGTTGAAAGCGTTGAAGTAAATAATTGTTATAAGCTTAGACTGAGAGCATGAGCTGTCCCATCAGCGATGGTCGTGAAGTCAAGCCTCGTCCATTTGCGATGTGTTTAGTGCTATAGAACACGTCGAATCAAATTACATTGCGAACACAAGGCTGTCACAGACAGTCACTCGTTCGTGACCTGTTGACTGATTTTAACAAAATCCAGGTCAAGATCTTTATTTCGTTTTTGATATTGAATGGCTCTCGTTATGCCTCGAAAATTACCTAAATATTTGTGAATTTTGAATACGTAATTGCTAATTCTTTAAGTGGTATATAATAAGTGGCATAGGTACATGTGTGCGTGTCATTTATTTTACAATTGTATGCTACTGAGCTGTAATGAGTTTATGTAGGTGATAAATGAACGATTAATAAAATGTTATGTAGACATGTATCATTCTTCTAAGGATTTTTGGATTTGTTTTACCTTCTCACTTTATTTACCTATACGTTTTCATGACAACGAATAAAACTGAAGTGACACAAATTGCAATTAGCCCAGCATAAAGGGACACATTTAGAGACGTCTACGTTGGGACTTGGATGTGTAATCTTATCGAGCTACATATATTCTTGTCGACAAGTTACGTGACTGCATTTCACATTTCTTTCAATACTAGCAGACCTCTTCACTCTTTTATATATTATGGAATAACAAGCAACCATACGAGGCAATCAGTTTTACATAAAATATATATTTCATATACTTAGTATGAAGGAGAAAAGTTCACAATAATCTATCTGTTTATTGCCTCCATTGTAATTTAACGATATTCTCATCGCTAAACAACGAAATAAGAAATGATATCTCATTATATATAAACTTTATAACTTATATAAAAACTATCAGTCGAGGTGCTTTAGAGCTGAACTAGGCACTAATAAGGCCCTTTTAAAAATATTTATTTTATATTGTGTTTTGACATAACCGGCTGCTCGCACATAAAGGTACACAAAATTAACCCGAATTTAGTAATTATATTACCTGACAATATAGTATTTATAACGCATTCCACATATGCCCGTACCTACTAAGTAGGACGACTATATTTGTTGCCGACAAATTGCAAAATACTCTTTAAATTGTGTAATCTGATAATAATAGGTCTGAAAATTATATTATTGGTCTCCTATCATTAAAATGCCTAAAAGCGACGAAGAGTAGTATTGAAGTTAGTTATAGAAAATCGTATTGCATATTGTTTTATACATAAATATCTGATCAAAATAATGAACTCAGCTGCTAATAAATCAGTCAAGAGCTAACTAAGCTCATCTCTCGATCTTTATAGCTACTTAATTTAGAATTAATGAAATACTAAAATAACAAATATTAAAATATTTTTGGTACCTAAAAATTGTTATTTAGATACAGGTTCTACTTTTAACGTCTCTTCTGGCAAAATTTCAGATACAATGAAAAATTCATTGTATCGTGTAGATTTGTGACGTCTATATTTGGCTTTTAAAAGATCTTTGTTTTTTATTTATTTAATGTATCAGAACCAAATGCATCCTTTTAAGTGATCGTTTTGTTTGTTCTAACAAATTTACGAAATTTCAGGTTATAGTGAATGGATGAATCTCTAGTATCTATGTATGTAGTAGTTGTAAAATCCTCGAAATATTTAATTTATTTTGATATAATGAGGACTCAATGAATGGTCATAATGTATCAGCCAGGTTTTTATGTCGGACAAACAATCGCTTATATTACGCTTGCACTTATTGCTGCAGTTACGTATACGAAGAGCGAACACAACTCGTAATCGAATGCAGTGCGAACGTAAACATTAGCTCAATGTTCGAGACAACCCTGCCCTGCTGCGGCACTGCGCGCAACTGGGTCAGTGGGCCGCCCCCCGCGCCGTCCTCCGCCCGTTCGGTGGCGCAACCGCGCGAACGCGCACTAACATAGACCTGGATCGCGGGAAAGTGGGTCACCGACTCACTTTCACTTATTACATGGGCTCCTAATCGTTTTCCATTGTGCGAGCGGGCGGGGGCTTGCGGGTGGCGGCGGGGCGCGCATGCGGGAGGCGCCGGCACGCGCGCCGTTGTCGCCGGCCGGCTGCCCGTCAGTCGATCGCGGAACGTCTACCGAGCGGCACGCGTGCCGCCCGCTGATACTATAACTCGACGCGATCGTAACATACCACGCGCTGTCAACATTTGTACGAATAGTCGTATTATAACAAAGTGAAATAAATTTACTTAGTGACTGACACAGACGCTCCACTACTGTACAAATTCATACACCTCTCGTTTAGAACAAAATGTGTTGGATTTATGTGCCTCCTACTATAGTGCTTGAACAGGTGCAGCCCGCGAGCGGCAGATAGTGTTGCGGCCAGACCGCTAGTGAACTCGGTGACTGTGTGAACGTTGTTGCGGTTGAACGCCGCCGTAGGGATTGTAATAAACAGCCGCACTGTGCGGCCGAGCATGACGATGGACCAGCAAACAGGCCTCATGTCCCTCAATATGTCCCCATTCGATTTGAGCCCAGGCCCTGAAGGGTCTGGATCAGGCGGGGGACCTTCGGGTGCATCACAACAATATGTGCCCCAAGGTGCCGCGTACCAATGTCCTCCTGAACAACAATCTTTTGGATACGCCAATTTGGATGCTTCATATCTATTTCCTACAGGCGCTGGTGGCGAGCCAGGTGCCTATTTACCAGCAGCAGGCACCGTATGTGACCAGACTGATACCAAGGATGTAATCGAAGAACTCTGCCCTGTTTGTGGCGACAAAGTAAGCGGCTATCACTACGGGCTGCTAACCTGTGAATCCTGCAAAGGGTTCTTCAAGAGAACCGTTCAGAATAAGAAGGTTTACACGTGTGTAGCTGAACGAGCCTGCCACATAGACAAAACACAACGGAAACGCTGCCCATTTTGCCGTTTCCAAAAATGTCTCGATGTTGGCATGAAACTCGAAGGTGAGTAAATATTGCTGTTTAAATGTATTTTATTTTATTTTAGAATAATTATTTTTAGTTGGCTGTTGTTTGTGTAATATTAGTTAAGTCTTCATTAACACACCAGGATGCTTCCGTCGCACTTCATATTAGGTTGATCCATCGCGTTACAATTGGCCCAAATAGGATTACATCATTGGGTTCAGTAAAAATCGAAATAATTTTGGATATAATATCACGCCGATGTACAATCGAACGGCGATTCCCCAGTGACCTTCACCCACTTTGTCTCTTGGAGGTCGACCCTGAGCCAATGCAGAGTATTCGAGATGCTCGCCGAGAACATTGTTGATGAAGGTTGCTATGTTAACAGACCAATAAACAAGACTGTTTTCAGGATATTCATTAACTCGTCGTTTATTAACAATTCCTCAGCACGCAAAAGGAAATAATTGTGTCTTACATACGGTATTTGGACAAAATGTATGGTATTCCAAATTGGATTTGTAGATTACGTAGATTTACAGCTAACATACGTTGAGTAAGCGTTTTACTTATAAATATTACAACATTAACATTAAAATCTTATTGGTAAGAAATATTTATCCAATCAGAAAGAATATTAAAATCCGATAAAAATATTCAGATGTTCGAGTACTTCGCAAATTGCTCAATATGTTAAAATATAATTGAAAAGATATACAACAGATTAAAGGATTTTAATATCAAGCACCTACCAATAAAATTTTAATATTATTTTTATATTATAACAATAATGAGAAAGTCTCAACATAATAAGCGCTAATAAAACGAGGCATGTTCTGCTCAGTAAGTACTTAAATTGCGGCATTTTGTTTTATTTCATATAAAATTAAGTATTCAAAATTAGTACATTGATTTACGCCCGTTTCCTGGAGAGGTAGGCAGGGACATGGATTGACTTGCTATTCGTATACTTTTTAAATGTTTTTTATTCGTACTCAACTCTCATTTCCGTGCAATCTTGCGGGTTAAGGGTACTCATAAAATCAAACTGAATTATCTTTGTAAGATATCATAAATATTAGTTTAAGTAGTATGTAGTAAATGTGTTTTGGAGTACGTATTGTTTTTATAGTAAATAACATCATGCACCGGGGATAACGAGATGTATTTGTTAGACATATTATTAATTGATAAAACGATGCGGTTACAGGTGGACGTTTTGAAGGTAAATACATTAACTTGTAGTTAGGCGATCGCGTGGGGCGGAGCTTGAAGTGCGGATCGTTCTAAATTTAAAACGCGCGCGGCCGCAGAGCGCCCTGACCTACTTGCGAGCGGGGCCGCGATGCGGCGCGCGCGCTGCTTGTGTTTGTGCGTAATGCTATGTTAACACGCTGTTGTGTGCGTGAGCCATTCGCCATTGCGCGTTTCGCCAGATGCTGCGTGGTTTGCAACATCTACTAGTCTAAAATTTGAATAAAGGAAATCCAGACACATTTCTACACGTAACTTTCTTAAAAGTTGTTCGGTTACATGATTTATATAACTTTCAGCATTAGTTGAGATTTTCAGTAAAATTTTAATTATTTTCTGCTAAAAGCGCATATTTCCTATTGGTTTATTTTTCAAGCATTGAACAACATTCGACATCTGATTATTACACTTAAAAACATCAGCAATTACGAAGAATTATGACAATTAGTTAACATTATCTGCTATGGACAAGCAGATGTTAGAGCATATATACGGCAACATATAATTTTTGTAATGTTTATCGCAATACATGTAGTTCAATAAGAAAAACAATATAATTATGTTATGTACATTTATAAACTGCCTATACAATTTCGTAATTATAGGAAGTACATGGAATATACAATTCTTTTGGCCATATAATTGTAATTCTATCTATAGATAGTAATATGCCTACATGTAACCACATTGTTTGTTAAGTAATGTAGTTGAATACGAATGTATCGATAATATGCAGCTATTAAATATCGGATATGTATTATAAACAAAGATATTAAAAGTATTATTACACTTAAATCTTTGATTATATGGATCTGCTACCAAATACAGATAAAATTTTAATAAAGAAACTTAAATATATCACGTTACTCTTATAAGAGGTCATAATTATTATTCCAGAACAAAGCAAAATCTGTTAACATTGGAAAAGTAAACCAAGGAATTATTATCGCAAGCATAATATGTCAGATGACACAATTCACACAAATAGTTGCCTGACCCGAATAATGGCGGTTGCGAGAGCCTCGCACCGCCTGCTCGACCTGCAGCAAGCCTTGTGCAATGCCACCGTTAAAGCACCGACTCAATATACTCAAAATATTATAAAACGGACGCTTTATATTTTCTTCTTGAAAACGGTTACCGGTTAACGGTTGAACCATATTTGTATTCGTTTAATAAATTATTGACTATAAAAGTACCTATCGTGGCAAATGGCTCACCACATCATGCTCTATGATTAAGATAGTCTTAAATTTAAGCTAGAGTTAGGTTGAATCTTTGAATCTAAACTTGACGCAGGCTTATATTAATTGCCTACTTTTGTTGGTACCTAAACAGATAAAACCAAATTACCGTTCAAGTTCAAATATGGGTTGTTAAATAACAAAACTGCTTCAATAAAAGCCTGCCTTTTAGTATAACGAATGTACATAAGTAATAATGGTTCATTACTGAGCGCTATCTACGCGAAATTACTCGTGGCTTACGTAAGCAGCTTCAACATAGCATAAAACTAGCTAGAGTCGCCACATATTGCCTAACAATGAAGTTACAAAAAAGACTAACAAACTAACTTGGGACAAAATGTCAAGCGGTGGAGATTCCGCTTCAAAAAGTAACATTTTACACAATTATAATATTTTTAAAATCAAGTAGACAATTATCAGTTAAAATTAAAATACAATCATGCGATTCATGTAGTTTGTAGTCAAGTGGGGGTTGTGAATCGGGCGTGCGCCGGCGCGACTGTATCGTGCTTTCGACACAATCGACCGTCGGCGGTGGGGTACGCTGCGCAAGCGGCGTTTCACAAGACGTTCAGACGACCTGTCGCAATGGGCTACCCAAATGTGACCTGAACACGTATCGTATTATTTATCCTCAGATGTGCAAGCTCATGTTATGTTATGATAGACTATTATAATTCAATATGACATCTTTAAGGTTCTATTAAAAATACATTTTGAAAGATTATGAAATGCCGTCCTATGTCCATTTGCCATATTAATATAAATACATATTATGTTATAAGTTGTATGGACTATTTCATAAGTTTATTTATGACATAATAAGCATCTATGTTTGGCATCCGCCGTACTGTGTTATGGACATGGTGCATTTAATTTGAATAATATCTCGGTAATAAAGAAAATTCAAAACAACAAATATTTTTCGTGTCTTAATTGTTGAAGTATTTACAATGTTGTGTGGTAGATGGCACAAAGCTGAAAGTAATTTGTGCTCGTGTGTAGTAGGTAGTGTGGCGCGATGCCGCAGACCGCGATCAACGAATAATGATGGTTGTTACTTGTTACACGGCCCGCTGCCTGCAGTGTACACACTACCTTACGTAATAAAGCCATCGCTATATTTACAGTGTTTTTAATGTAATAGTGTGAGGCCACGTTTTATTTTATAACGTAATTACTAACAGTGCGTTTCAAAAATTTATCGCTGCATTCAGTGACGAATAGAAGAGTTACAAGTAAGAATCAAATTGCGAAATATTACGTGCACGTATAGAGACGCTACGATACGCGGTCTACTTTATTAGAATGCCGATCAGTAATAGATTTACCTACTCTAGATGGGCGAAAATACAGCATATTAGATTGACTATTGAATCAATAAGAAAATGGCTCGATCTTGTGATCATAATACACGAAATAAAGTATTGACATGCTAAGACATTAGTAGAAATATGCATTAGTTGCGGTGGAACACAAGGCGCACGCAGGGGTCGGGCGGCCGCGGGCAGCGACAGATGTTAGATCACAATAAAAACGCGCGCGCCAGCCGACTATTTCGGCGCGCTGCCTTGACCCGAATCGAGTGTTTCGACAGAGCGGCCTCGTATACCGGGCCTTTCTATTTTTTAGGCATTACCTGTCGTATTATTACGACAGTTCTACCAGGCACTATTTTTGAAAGATTTTGACGGTGCCGCTTCAAAACAATCTCCGTAGTATAATAAACCAACTCCGAAGTGTAAAACTTTTATACTCAATAATAGTATATGTACATAGAGATTCAGAAGTAATTATCAAATCTTTATACAAGCCTTTTGAATAATCGTGTGTCAAATAAAATGCAGAAAATAATGAAGTAAAATTTCATAAAATCTAATCGGATTCTTATTGATGGTAAAGCTTACAAATGTATAGATGAGATCTTGACACAGTTCAGTGGATCATCGCGGGTGATTTATCTCGGTTGTGTAACGATCGCCGCTGCCGCTATCTGGGCGCGCGATCGAGTGCGTGCGGGCGTTCGGATGCGGTCGGCCAGCTCCGCCGGCACTCGGACTGAGGGGGCAACAAGGGGAGAGGAGAGGCAGAGCCAGCCTTGACCAAGTTTCACCGAGTCGTCGGTACAAGGAGCGATCCCCACCTCTTCCCGTCCTTTCGGTACATACTATTTTTTATCTCGTTGACACGATTACTTCATTTGACGGCCCTGACGCGTATGCCAAGGTCGTCCCTTTAGCTGTGACAGGTATAAGTCTTAGATTTTGGAACAGGGATACTACGTTCATGATTTCCTATTCGAATAGTATCAATATAGGGACGCTATGACGGGATACATGTTGCATATCGGCGACCTCTTTACCAAGGTCGACCTTGACCCATCTATGACAAGTGGGCCACAGCTACAAATAACTTCAGAATCCGAGGTGAACTCAAACGTATGTATCTATTTCTGCACACCGGCTGTTTGTCACCGCGACGTATGTTTTTGATTTGTAAAAATGACCTTGACCTTGATCTAGTTTAGTCGTGTAATAAACGACTGACCTCGTTTATCGCATTATCGACTGCTATATGCTATGTACTTATTATGTTTTAACATTATATACTTGCATTAAAATTTATTTAATTTTAAACGTGATGTACTACCTATTTATTTATGGAACATGACCACGGACGTACGAACCACAACAGACCTTTTCTTTCGCAATTCAAGGACACCCATATAATAAATTACAAATGTGCAACGAGGGCGCCGCTAATCTTGAACGATTGACTACTACTAGTAAATTCAAAATTCGAAATCAACATTTATTTCTTGTCTATACCCCTGATGACCAAAAATTACCACATCTTAATTGGTAGTAGTAAACAGAAAAGCCACGAAAGTGACAGGATTCCTTTTAAAAAAATCGTATATGTATAAGATACATTTTTATAACTTTTAATCCTCCATGCTTGCAATGGACAAAATTCACTGCCTATAAGAAATTGCCATTAAAGTTATGAAATAATTCAAATGATTAAACACCAATTAACTATTTTCCGGCATTGGTAAATGACAACGGACTAGAGAGTTTAAAATTAGGGAAATATCATATAGTCAGTGCTATTTGTCATGGATAAAAAGATAAAAATATATTGTCCGATCATGTGAATGTGATTATATTCATGATTTAGGATGACCAGGAGCAGACAGACTAGGCAAATATCTTGTCATATGAATACTAAACTTGACTAAGAATTCGTTTTATATAACGTTCAATTTATATACATATATCAATTTGTTGACTACGTTATTAAATTTACAAAGAAACGATCAATTCATTCCAAAATTATTAGTTTTAAACGTAAGAATTACAACATGGCGTAGGTGTGTGCTTTATGCTGTGTCAGTCAGTGCGAAGCCAGCCATCGATCTACACCGACAAATGCCGCAGTTTTGAGAATGCGGCTGACTACGTCTTCAGTAGTCTTCGATAAACCTTATCCAATAAATCATTATAATAACGCATAGCACGCTAACACGTCGGAAGATAGTAAATGCGTAGAACGAGTCAACGATTTTGTAATGCTTTGATATGTATACGAAACCTGTTTTAATAAACTGAGTCAAGGTACAGCCCTCTGAACCTGAAGGACGCTCGTAATTGTTGTTCATTTAAAATAAATATAAGTTCTTTGCCACCGTGTCAGTTAAACTGTATAATTATTGTATAATCTATTAGGAGTAAAAATTCTGTAACAATACTGTATTTTGTATTTAAAAGTGCTCCAAAAACGTGTTAACTTACAAAATAGACTATAAACCACCATAGGAAGATTCTAACTAAGCTAACAAGATTGTATAAATCTTATAAGAATTTCTTGTATGTATATAATGAACAATCGTTCTGAATTTTGTATACCTATAAACGCGAATGTATTTAGAGAGCGTTTGATTATATTATACAGAGCCTTAAATTGAACTATTATGTAAACTAATATCAACGCATAATTTGATTATGTAATAAAATACATAAAACGTTTAATAGACATCAAATCGAAGACCCGTTGAGTTGATTACAGTGCCGTAATTCTAATTGGATACGTTGACATGTCAGCACTCATTGGAATCTAATAGTCTGAACTTAAGACAGATTTTCTAAATGTTAGTTCTGTATCTTGATATAACTTAATGTTTTATTCGATTATAGGATAAACAAAGAATATGTCCACAGTTACGCGTGTAGCAGACACGTACACCATACTGTATAGTTTATGTACACGATACTTTCGTGACACAACCCGGTCTGCAATACGAAACTGATGGAATTGCACACAGTAATGCTTTAAATCTGTTACGCTCTCCGTCTCTTTTGAACCCTTTATCAAGCCCTGTAGTTGCGTCTTTATCGCTCAGAGGCGCGTTGGCTACAATAAAAACTGGTTGTTATTTTTAACTTGCGAGTTGGGCGGACCGGCGTCGCACTGAAAGCCCCTTTCCGTTATTTATCCATCGCGTTGATATATTGTAATTTCCTGGCCAATTGCCCTTATTAATAGGAAATTTAATTAAAATGCGTATCAACTGCAGATTGTTGTGGATATCAAATTTGAGTACTTGCTTACTGTTGTAAACTGTAGATTGTTCAAACATAAGTCAAAATATAATATAACTACAGCTACAGATATGTTATATAGTAGTTATAGCAGCAAGGGTTGTGCTTCTTCCTGTCTTCTGATAAAAAGTTACATTATTTAAAATATATTCTTGTCATATAATAAACGAAACTATAATACTTGCTTATCTTGTATTTATATATTATAATCAAAAGGAATGCCACTCAAAACGTTTGATGACCCAATTTGATATCAACTATTAAGTCAATGCTATTGTCATACGCATTTTATACATTTACAAATATTTAATCAGAGCATATTAAATACTGAACATGTTATATTAAAATAGCAATATTACAAAGATGTCAGTCAATTTGGTGTACAAAGAATCGGAACAAACATAAATTGGTGGTATCGCAAGGAGCGCCGTTCGGCATTTGGAATTCAGCCAGAATCATAAAGAGCGGGTCGACTCCGCGTGTGTTATGAGGCCACCGTCCTAAATTTCAGCATAACTTACTAAATATTTATTGAATGTCAAACAATAAATTATAGTAATTGCCTAAAAATACAATCACACCAAAACCTCGTTGTCTCCCTTATCGAATGATACTGTATTATAGATAACACAATAATATATACTCAATATATTTATAGATTGTTCTACAGTTATAAGCAAAGCATATTCTCAATATTACTAATTTAATGCGACCAACATTTTGAATCGTTTTTCAATTACTAGATAAACGTTAAGTGAGAAATGAATTTGGCATTTTGACTGTGTATAGGCGATCTAACAAATTAATTCGTTAATTTTAACGTATCTGATGAACGAAACGACCTTCTTAATTAGAATAAGTTATTCGGTTTAAACTTTGTATATTTTTCGTTGTACTATTACAATATATCGTTACAATGAGCAACGATTTATACAGAAAAATTAAATTTATACGTTTCCATATTTTCATGCAAGGTTCATGTAAACACGGCCAACAACTCCATAAATTTAACTTTTAAATCATATTTGACCTTTATCCGTATTATAAACCGACAAATGTAAAAGACAAAATGATTCTATAATTTCCTTTTTCTTTGCAGCCGTACGAGCAGATCGCATGCGTGGTGGACGTAACAAGTTTGGCCCTATGTACAAAAGAGATCGCGCCCGTAAACTGCAAATGATGCGACAGCGACAAATTGCAGTGCAGACATTACGCGGCTCGCTCGGTGACAGTGGGCTAGTTTTGGGCTTCGGTTCCGCTTACGCCGCCGTTCCCGTCAAACAAGAGATACAGATACCGCAGGTGTCGTCGCTGACGTCGTCGCCGGAGTCCTCGCCGGGGCCAGCTCTGCTCGCGGCGCAACCGCAGCCACCGCAGCCGCCACCGCCGCCCGCTCACGACAAGTGGGAAGCGCACTCGCCACATTCAGCGTCACCGGATGCGTTCGCATTCGACGCTCCGGCCACGGCTGCCGCCACTCCATCCAGCACAGCTGAGCCCACCAGCACTGAAACCCTGCGTGTCTCGCCAATGATCCGCGAATTCGTTCAAACTATTGATGACCGCGAGTGGCAGAATTCGCTCTTTGGACTCTTGCAGAGCCAAACCTATAATCAGTGTGAGGTGGATCTCTTTGAGTTAATGTGCAAAGTACTGGACCAAAACCTATTCTCTCAAGTGGATTGGGCGAGAAACACCGTGTTCTTTAAGTATCTAAAGGTGAATATTTGGATAAGTATGAAGTCTCCTGTCCCGAATCCCTGAACCTAATCCTGGTGTACACCGACTTGCTGGCGAATATGACGCATTGCGCTGATGCTTTATTTATTATTCAATACAATTGATTGTTACGCTTTGCGAATGGTTATAGTAATTTGCGTACCAACAGATAGTGGCTAGTGACGATGTGATTGTGTGAGTTAGGGGCGCTTGTGACGCAGCGGGCGACGCGGTGCCTCTCGCAATCGATACGCCGCGCCGCCCGCGCCGCACCACACCAACTGGGTCAAGTTCCCACGGCAAGCGTGCCGCCTGCCACTGCTGTCGCACTTCTAATCCACATACCGACTTACCTAACTACAATACCACACATATTCCGAACAAAAGTAACTACGTGATGCAAACTTATTGATTATTAGTATATAAACGGGTCGATTTACTGATTTAGTTTATTAATAGATATTGTAACGAAAGTTAATATACATTTTTCAAAAACAACGTAGGTACAAAAATATAATTATGTGTCTCGTCCATCGTACATTGGTTTATTAAGCTGTCGGGCGAGAGTTCAATCAATCAGCAGGAGTCAATCGGCGAGAGGGAGCAAAGGCGCTGGTAGCGGCGGCGACCGCACCGTGGTCGTCGTACGCTTACGCAAGAGCCGCAGTCGGTCATGTGGGCGAGCGACGTTGCCACTTCGTGCGCATCGTTTCGTCTCACTCCCACAGACAGCCTCCACTTCACAACTAGCAATTTTTGAATATGCTAAAATGACGCGACATATTTACGACTCACTCTCAGAATTAGGACGGTGGCGAACGAAGACAAACATCGCAGTAGATAGATAAACCGTTCACGGAAATAATATTGTTTTATTTTAATTTTGTTCTCTGTTGAATAAACTGTTGAGGTTCTGGTCAATAAAAAAGCAGCGACATGAAATGAAATGCTTTTGACATTTTTAAACTGAGCGCGTTTAAAACGGAATGGCGTGATATTTATGAAGGGGCGCGTGGTCGGGACGTTGGAGAGGAGTTGATGACCTAAACTTTCCCCAGACGGATGTGATGTAACGGTGCGGGCACGCGGGGCGGCAACGCTGCACTTTCGCCGCCGCACTTGACACACTGCCCGTGGCCGAGTTGCCGCGAGAAAGCACTTTTTACCGCGAGCGACGCGTAACTGCCGGTAACGGAGACGTAACAAGTTCTGTGGCCTTTCTTTGCTTTCTCTTATGTAATACTAATTGCGATTAGTCACATAACAGCGCGATGAACTTGAGCTGCCGGCGTTCTCATTCTAATATTTAGCACTTACTGTTAAATAATTATGAGATACACATATAATAGGCAACTAGTGACAACACGGAAATAATTTTTAGTAAAAATACGTTTGTTTACAACTAACTAACTACTGATCTAATATTTACGACGGCTCATGTAGACTAGAGTTTGATCTAATTAGTTTGAACTTCAAAGTTAGAATACAACTTCTTGAATAGGTGTAAAGTCGCCTCAAATAGCAACACAAAGTGTAACAACATAATATGTATATAAAATACACCTGTGCATTGATTTTTATTATTAGTCAATGAGAAAAGATTAGCATTTCGTTTCAATTACTACATACATTTCGATGATATAAAATCGAGACATTAGCCAAGTCCCAGTTTCGACACTGTCAATAACGATAACCAGTAATTCGAGTATCTAAGTTTTGCGCTCTGAATAACAGAGGATATATTATTTTGACATTTCGTTATAGTAACCGTTTGGACTGATCTTAACTCATAACGGAGTGATATGTAGTATCTTTTTATTTAAATGTGTAGTGAATTATGAATCAAATCGTGTTTCACGTGTCCGGACGTCGCTACCGTCGTCGGTATGAATCCCTACAAGTACTCGACATGCTAGAATGCCAATAGCTAACATACGGTTTTACTATCTACATTATTGGCATACGAAACTATCGCCGTGGCTATCAATTTATAGATACCATAAGATTCCCGACTTTGACGTGTGAAGTTTTGGGCACGCGGCAATTCAAGACGACTTTGACCTACTTCGCGCTCTACCGATTACTAACAACTCAGTTCAAGATGGCCGCCCGAAGGGAGTGTTAACTGTTCTAGATCCAAAACGGCTTATGACTCACACTCATTCTGCGCAATTCTCTGCAATACATGTATGGAAATAGAAACCGATATTTAATATTCCCTCGTACTTGACTAAGAATGCTGGCGCATTATGTCGGTTTGCTAGGGTTCAGTTATTTCTAAAGCTGTTGTGAGGATAGGGTATTTTCGTAGTGAATAACGCGGCGACAAAGAATAATATGGCTTTATAAATTAGTATAATACTGTACAATTACCACGTAGGTACTATAATGCCTATTACGAAATAGTCTTTTTGCTAGTTTAGGCATTTTAATAATTCTGAACAAGTTGATAAATATATACTAAATCAGAAATCGAGAAGATGACTTGCTAGATGGAATGGTTTGATTTCATCGTTTCGATCCATCGTGTTGAGCAAGCAGTATGCGGTGTGGCAATGCCTTCGAGCTCGAAATTCAGTTGTAACATTTCGTAAACGGCAAATTTAACGCGCTCGCGCTCCGCCCCGTGTTTTCTAATGCAACTCAATAAAATGTAGGTCACAGAACGACGTCGTCGGTTGCGACTGTCAGATAATGTTTTCATTACACACCACTTGAATTAGTTAGATACTGACATGACGTACTAGATAATACACACGCTTACTTTATTTCTTTACGAATGAAGTATAAAAGGTTAACAGATACACACACACAGACGCATGCACATAAAGACAAAGGATATCATTATGAAAGGCGTCACAGAGTTCCTATGTCACCAACACATCTAAGCTTCTATCGTGTAACTTTTAAACCGTCACAACGTATAACAAATATTTTTGATATAATATAGAGGCAGTTATTTAATTGTAAAATACAGCGATAGCGAATGATGTTAAACAATTTATTTAAACTGCTTCTATATTAGCATATTGTTAGTGACGGAAAATGTTATCTAAAATCCCCATCGCAAATTGTTGCGATAAACTGTTTACCCGTGCTCGGCATGTGAAGCAATGCGGTTATTATTTGTTACATTGCAGGTGGATGATCAGATGAAGCTGTTGCAGAATTCATGGTCCGAAATGTTGGTACTAGACCATCTCCATCAGAGGATGCACAATGGCCTCCCTGACGAAACTACCCTCCACAACGGCCAGAAGTTTGACCTCTTATGCCTGGGCCTCCTTGGCGTCCCATCCCTTGCTGAACACTTCAATGAGCTACAAAATAAGCTTGCTGAGTTGAAATTCGATGTTCCCGACTACATTTGCGTTAAATTCTTGCTTCTGCTTAATCCTGGTCAGTATTCATTCTTATTATAGTGTTACTATAATTGGTTAAAATGTATGTTTGCCCCTGTTGCGAATGTTTTATGCATTATTTTGTATCATTTTAATTTTTTATCTCTTTCTGTAGTTCATAAAACTGTGCATCATAAGAAAATTGCCTCTGGTGTTTTTGTTTTGAAGGTTTTTCTTGCCATTTCAGAGGTGAGAGGTATCGTTAATGGGAAATGCGTTCGAGATGGTTATCAGACAGTTCAAGCTGCACTTCTCGACTATACACTCACATGTTATCCTACGATACAGGTTAGTAATTAAACTCTAAACATTCAATGCATTCGGAACCAGCTCCATCGCACAAAACTACTTACTACTACACGTTCCATAACTAAGAAATTAGTGAAGTTTGTTCTACGTATTTTATTAATTTTCATTTTGAACAAAACGAAATTAAACTTATTCTTACAAGTTAAAAGATTTTGTAAAGTAACGATTTTCATATTGGGATGTTACTGTTCACTTTTCGGTAGAAAGCTCCCTATCGTGATAATCCGATATGTAGAAATATAACTTTTCATGCATATACTGGCCCAGACTTATACAAGAATTTACAAAAGTGTGTGAATTTGCAATAATCGATGTGTCTTATATTAATTTCAGGATAAATTCGGCAAGTTAGTGATGGTTGTGCCTGAGATCCACGCCCTGGCGGCCAGAGGAGAGGAGCACCTGTATCAGCGACATTGCGCCGGCCAGGCGCCTACACAGACCCTTCTCATGGAAATGTTACACGCAAAGCGCAAGTGAGTACCCATTTGCCGATTATTTCTAACTTGTGTGTGTCTAAATAATGTTATAACATATAGCTTAAATAGAACGGGGATACAATTGCGCATTATTCTTCAAGTACTGAATAGTTTCTATGCTACTGTTACTTTTGGCCTTCACTCCTATAAAATAATTTGTATCCATATGAGTATTTAATGCTCTGGGGATTAGATATTGTTAAGACATCACAATATTCTGCCAGTCAGCAGATAAGAAATGCAGCATATATCTTATTCTAGGCCGAACGGAGGTGAAATGGTTAACCGGAATGCCGAGCACACGTCGACCCTTGACAGATTGTATGTTATTCTATATTATATGTTACTACTAAGTATATATGTATTTATCATTTATATATGCAACCATTAACTACATCATAAAAATGAGCTAATAATGTTGGGAATTCTATAGCTTTGTTTTGAATATATTGTCTATAAATTACCAAATAAAATAACAAAAAAACGGGCTTACAAGCATATCATGCCTTTGTCGCATCGAACCTTCGATATGGTATCGTGCTTTGGGGTAATACTGTAAAAATAAATAGATTGTTTATAGCACAGAAGCAATGTGTGAGAGCTATTTACAATGTAGCTTCCTGGACAACCTGTAAGCCTCTTTTCCGTTAACTGTCCATAACATCATAAAAATGAGCTAATAATGTTGGGAATTCTATAGCTTTGTTTTGAATATATTGTCTATAAATTACCAAATAAAATAACAAAAAAACGGGCTTACAAGCATATCATGCCTTTGTCGCATCGAACCTTAGATATGGTATCGTGCTTTGGGGTAATACTGTAAAAATAAATAGATTGTTTATAGCACAGAAGCAATGTGTGAGAGCTATTTACAATGTAGCTTCCTGGACAACCTGTAAGCCTCTTTTCCGTTAACTGTCCATATTTAAGTGTACCATCTCTTTACATTTAAAACATGGATATTTGTCAAAAATAATACTGATGGGTTTACTCTTAAAAAAAATATTTGCAATCTCAATACCCGTTATCCAAACAAACTTGTTCTACCTCCAATAAAAACAGAAGTGTATAGCCGTAATAGTTACTCTATAGCGATACACATTTATAATCACCTGCCACAACAGTTTCATGAATTACCAAATTATAAGTTTAAGGTTAATTTGTTCAAATGGCTTATTCAAGAATGGTTTTATTCTGTGAACGAGTACTTAAATTGTAAAACGTTTATTGTTAATAATTTTAAAAAGTGATGTTTGTACATAATAGTGAACTATACTTGCATGCCATGCTTGATGGCAAATGTGTTGCTCTGATCTTGTATCATACCATCTGTATAAAAACCAAATTTCAGCAAATAAACGATTTAAATTTGAATTTAAAGTTAGCAGCTTACCTTGGTAAAATCAGATTAATTGATTTAGTAACGCCAAGTATTGTAACTTACTGTGTAATTATGTTATATTGGGTAAAAATAAAATTGATTCATATTCGTCACGTTCACACATAATTTTAAATAGATTTTACTGAAGAACCAAAATCTATTCTGTTGTAAGCTACTAAATGAGAAATAGTAAACTTTTTTAAACTTTATAACTACAATGATTGATATGTGATGTTCCAAAAAGTTTTTAATCCATATTATATAATGCTAGATGTCTATAAGATATATTTGCGGCAATAAACATCGGCAGACTCCAGACGTCGCTTATATAATTTGCTTTACCTCAAAGCCTATCTTTACAAGATGTAGATGATGTACTTTAATACTATTATATACAACGATTAAAACCGCTTAAGTACATAAAACATTGCAGTTGTATTTCTAACACGGTCCCAACAATACTAGCTCTGGTATACAATTTATTTAATATACTTAATTATAGTCATAGTCCGTTTCAACATCGTCAAGTAAAATTGTTTGTGGATTCATGGACAACTTTATTTAGCTATTGTGAAACTGACATTAAGAGTTACGAGTCTCAAATAGTTTACATCAGTCTGTACAGATTATATCAAACATTTTAGTACACAATCCTCTGTTTGCGACTCGGAAAGTCTTCATTTCCCATTAGCGCACCTTGCTTCTAAATTGTCATCATATATTATAGTGTAATCGTAAGTTTATTTAATTAAATATAAGAAACAAACAATCTAAGTACTTTAAGATATAAATATTTATTTATGACATGCACATACAGTGTACGAATTGAATGAAGAGTGATTTTAAAGTATTGGTATTTCCTATTATGCTTCAGTGCTTTGCTTCGAACTATGATAGTATTCATGCATTATCAGTTAATACTCAAATATATATTTAATAAATTACATTATTTGAGATAAACTAGGATTATCCTCGTCAATATGTTTTGTGTGCGCAAACTTACAAAAAGACAGATACGTAACCAACATTTTGACTCAATATAAAATGAACTAGATCAATATCAGTATAACCTACTTACATACGTATGTCACAGCCTAATTGAATAATACACCATATTAGAAAACGCTTATTGGCGGCACAAAACAAAGCTATTATGTAAACGATCGATTGGTGTCTGTGCTACGCGCTCTTAGCTAAACATATGACGCATACATTCTGCCTTAAAAAAAAGCTATACTAACTTGAAATACCAACCACGCTAAGCCAAACACACAGAAGAAAATAAATTGTGATGGCTGACAAAAAGAACCAACCGGATTGTTAGGATTAATATCCTCACAGCTAACACTGATCGTGGCGTGGCTAGGGCCGCCAAATGACAGATTTCGTAGTAAGCCACAACTACTTAAAAATGGGCAGGTACAAAGTTGAACGTCACCAAATTAGCGCTTTATAATTTGGCAGATTTTACCATTCGGCTGGGTCGTATACACACCTAATACTTAATTCATATAACGAGGTTAAAGACGACCACATATACATTGTATGTGACGGATAATACGGCTAATTTAATAAAGCCCTTGGTAAGTTTATTAAATTAGTAGACTATAAATAATAACGTCGACGTGTTCGTAATGAATTTGGATTTGCCTTTATTTAATTTTTATCAACCGGTTTGTTATTAAAATTTACCCTATGTATCTTTTTTTTAAGATGTTCGAACAAAAAAGTAACCTAAAGATACATCCTTAGATCAAATCAAAGCGTGGAAGTGTGCAATGCCAAAGCAATTATGGTAATAAGCCACTGTGAACAAATTGGATATTAGTTCAGTAAATTGAATAACAGCTGCATCTGCCTGTCATAATATAAATCGTATCAACGGCTGAGTACTTTAACTAGACGCTCGAATCAATATGATCACACTCAATGTTATGGCCAAAGACGAGGATAATGAAGCATAATTCTTATACTGTTTTATATTATCGTTGTTCATTACGTTTAAAACGACAATAACAATATACACAATATCACAATATTTATACTGTGCTAAGAAGGCGCCAAAACAACAATGGGCACTGGAAATTGTTTAAGTTGCTGTAATATTAGATTCACGTATTCGCGCATAATATGAATGAAATATACCCATGTCAATATAGTAAATGAGCAACCATTACATGAACGTACCAACATATCAATTGATAATATTCATATTACATAATACGAAAATAAAAAACATTGCATTGATATGAGAGATTTACACGCAGATGTTTAAAATCAAAACTGCCATGTAAGCGATAATTAGAACATAAATATGTACTAACAAGGTGGATTAATCCAATGAAGAGGATGGTCTCCAACGATCATAATTTGCAAGACCATACAATAAAATATACTTAGTCAATTAATTAATGTAATGTTTAGTTATAAAGCATTAGAATAATCAAAGAAGGAATGCACGCCGAAGGTCCATACTAGGCACTTTTAGATTATTTGAAACTTGGTAGCGTAGATGTTATAAGAATTTGCTCTGTGTGTATCAGGTGCGGATTCCTGCCTAGCGACGCGATTGAGCAACAATCGCCAATATAGAGTAAGCATTTACGTAATAAACGTACACTCAGAGACCATCCTCGCACTTCCTACTTGCACATTTTAAAATTAAAATTGTACTTTATGATTTTTCACTTTTCACTGCAACAGTAATTAGTTTTAGCTGAAGTATGGCTACAGACACTTTCACCCGAATGTCAATCAGCCATATCGATTGATATATTTTACTCCGCGAAATAAAAGCAATTCGATTACGCAACAATTGTGAGGTTCAACGTCTATTGGCACTAATAAGTACATATTGTGTACAATGCGCGCGCGATTAAGTGCGAGCCTGTGAATTCAACGTCCAATCACGTCCATTCATTGATTATTATCAGAAAACGTTTTGAGTAACGTGTCTTTATATCATACATAGCAAATTAATGATGTCGAATCCGGACGTACGTATCGTTTCGGTTTCATAGTCACGTAATCGTTTCGATAAATCATCAAACACTATATATAAATGTATAAAAGAAAGTCTGAGATTGAAATAACGATCGTTACTAGTTTGCTAATAACATAATTTAGTGACACTATAAGTTTATTGGCGACGCAACACATGTTTCCAAAAAGTTAACGAAATGTCAATTTGTTCTTTGTCTTATTTATAAATTAGGCAATATATAGCTTTTTAATTTGGGGTTTCCTAAATGGATGAGCTTGTTTACTAAATTATTTAAACAAAACATTGGATATATACATCATAGTTGCGTTTTTGCATAAAAAAATAATATTAAAAAGTAACTAAAATATTAAATTGTTCATATAATTCTTAAATAATATGTGGATAATAATAGAATATTATAATATTTTGTAACTATTAGTAATGACGGTTAATCGCACGCGCATGTTGTAAAATTTTAATACAATATATCAAAATTTAATACTCACTTGGTTGAAGAACTAATATAATATTTATTTCTATTTATTTTGTTTTATCATCCTTATTTTGCTTTTTGCACATAATCTTGGCAAGAATATTTTTGTTTATTTATGTGTGGGGTACTATAATCGTAGTAGCCCTTACAAGTGTATGGCAAGCACCGAGTCGTGATCTATGCGAGAATCCGCTTTCTGTGAGAAGAATCTCCACTGCCGACTGTAACAATTGGCAGTCAAATGGATATGTGTACGTCACTGTTCGGTCTTTGTTCTGGTTCGGTACGAGGACATCGTTCTTATACAAAATAATGTATTTAAAGTACGCATCGTATAACATGTGCATTTTCTATTTCCAGATCTTGAAGTTCCAGTTCAGAGAAACAGACCACAAAAGCGCCAAGCGCTCCCGACACCACATCAGATAGATTATGCAACAAACTTTACTTATTAGTTAGTTTTAGTTTATAACTTGGTGTGTGATTATCAAATTTATTAAGTTATTGCGCCGAGCGCCGGCCGGCGGTGCCGCGCGTGCCTAGTCCGATACAGATAAAACAAATATTTATCTACCTATTGTCTGTAAAATAATATACAAATATTATGCACCAGTCTTGTGTAGCTATGGTTAATTTATTTAGCAGTCTATATCGTGTTACTTCAAAATTGTGTAAGTACATTAAATAACTAGGTTCTCTTTAACTCCGGTGCGTTAGTAAAGGGAAATATTACAATATCTACATATTTTAGGAAAGTGTCTGTGATTATAAACGAAGAAATTTGATGAAAACCGTTTTTTAATGTTAGTTGAAAAGATCATTATGTATAATATACTTATAATAGTTGTTAGTTGTATTCTGTACCATACGTACATACAATATGTTGTGGTTGGCACGGTGATGCCTGCCTCTCTTTCATTTTGTCGTTACTTATTACATTTACGAAGTATGTACCTTCTTTTTAAGACTTTAAAGCACCTTACAATGTATTGTATGTTAAAGATCTTGACAGATAAACAATTGTGTTCTATACGTTACATGTCTCGCAGCGTGTGTGTGATTGCTAGTTGTGGTGTGTACGAGTGTGGACGATATCGCTACTCGCGTAAATTCATCATACATAATGGCTTGATTGAGGTATTGCAGATTTTATCAAATGTTGATATTTGGAATTTAAATTGTCTATGTGTATTGTAAATTGTATAAAACTATTCGCAAATATAATCATGTTTAAAATTTTACAGTCGTTCCGAAAAATATTTAATGTATGTTGTAAATTAATCGAATATTGTTTTTAATCGGCTATACCAGTACAAAATCAAAAATATCTTTGTAAATAACATAGTAGCACATTTACAGTGATGTACTCTACTTATAATTGTGTAATTATGTAAAATATTTCTCAACATACGTGCAAGAAGCCTTAAAAATCATAGATTTTTAAAAATATATGGGTACTAGCGTCTACCGGCTGATGGCCGAGGGAGACGATGTATTTTTATATAAAACGTATTGTTCTTTATTAACATATATAATATGTTAACTGAAAGTACATGATTTCGTATTTTTCTAACAATAATATAGTAGCGTACGTAAAACAAGTGTATTGATCTACTTTTAAAGTGGAAGTGATTATACATAATATTGAATATATAATGTTGTCATGTATGTAAAACTTGCATAACGACGTTACAAATTTGATTTGGAAACGTTTTTAATTATTTTATGATGGTGTCAATTTGGTAGTAGGAACCGGCCCATTGTTGTTAGTTTGTTTGGACATTTGTGTTGCAGATATCATTGTATCGAGAACGTACGTAGGTTGACGTTGTAGGTGTGTGAGGAGTGACGTGTCATCTCCGAGAGTGGGCAGTAGTGGGAACTATGCGGTGGGCGCTATTCTAAATACACTTGGCTACCGTATGTACTGTATCGAATGATTTAAATAATTGTGATTTGACGGTTTGTGTTAAACGTGAATGTTTATATTCATAATATTTTTAACGTAATGTCAATGCACCAAGTGCGAACGTATAGGTATTAGGCTGCGTCAACGAGTAGATATTATAAATTATGAGTGATCATTTTATCCATTATATCGGCTTAGTTTTTTGTCTAAGCTCTAAAATAAGGCGTTCAGTGGACGGTCGGACGCGGCGCGAATCGCGTGTCGCGTGTATCGAGGCGTGTCTCGGACCAAACGAGCGCAAACAATGGTTAACTGGACTGCGGTGCGTCCGTCCCTCTATTAGACGCCAAGCTTTATGTGTACAAAACGATGGCACCGTGTTTTATCTATAATACCGTCCAGTGATACACAGTTGCACTAACTAAATTTGTGAAAATATCATGACATTATTTTACAAATTCTCGCTTTATGGTTCAGTAGACAAATGTTAGTTGGAAACCAACAATAGGTAAATAGGATGGATGTACCTAGTACCTGTTCTATGAGTAAATAAACAACTTTAATAAAAAGTTCCTTGAAATGTTGCTGTGGTACAATTTTTAAAATATACAATATGAATACTTGAATTTATTTGATCGACAATGTTCAAATTTTTAAATATTTTAATACAATTGAGACAATTTCTTATGTTGTTTGTCGGATATCTGCATTAAATAGATGAGGACTACAGTTTTATAACCGTTGAGCACCTATTCCAGAATAGGTAGATAGAACCGGTATATCAGTTACAATCTCCACGTGTGTGTACGACTTGTTCAATATAGAAGCGTAATATTTTACTAAAATAGTAGGTGACGAAGCTTCGATTTGAAGATACTGCTTGGAATAAGCACAGTGTCATACTTATGCTAGTTTCACATATGAAACTGAACATAGTAATTAATTTTAAATATCTATCTGTCCTTAATCCACAGTAATCTTTAGAAAGATCGCTACAATTCTTGATCCATAACGTAATGAAATGACAGTGGGATTAGTGAGAGTTGCAGCGAGTCGAAGCTTCGTGAGTTAAACGCTTTATTGAAGGCAAAGCTGATCTGTGATGGTATGACATAGTTAAGTACATAAGACGGTGTTGGTCATATATTTTGCTCGTATTTTAGATGCACAGCGATAAATTGTGACCAATTTTCAATCAAATCACCCGTTTGTCCAGTGCAGCTTTAAAATAGACTTTCTTTATCGACGGGTTCGTTTGAGTCGGTTAAGTAAGAACTCTTTAATATCGTGTTAGTTAGACATGTAACAAAACATTAGCACCACCTAGTTTGGAAGCCGTTTATACCTCAATATTCGATTCCTTTGATTAGGCTTATGGACATTGTTTTACCAAACATGTTACCATTTTAAATATTAATGTTTTAAATCACACACATGAATATTTTTGCTTAGATATACAGTATTATTTTGATAGATATTCATGCTGCATTCATATTTCTAATTCCAGGAATCGGAAACATACTTGTATAGGACTACATGCATACATTTACAGGAACATATACAATGTATTTTTATGTATTCACATTTATATTTTTATTTATATGCATGGTAATCTGAGATATAAAACACACACATATAAGGTTGATAAAACTAACTTGGAATATATATACAAGTATAAATTGTATTATTTGTTAATACACATAATATATGATTGATTGAGTTCAGTTATCAAATGTAGTCATGTAGTCTGTCGTCGCGTCGGTTGAGTGGCGGCAAAGTGCAAACTTGCGAGACGTGTGCCATTAACTGTGTGATCGTAGTGGGTCTGGCTGACCCGGCCGGGCCCAGCACAAGCCCGTACCCGAACCAACGTTTAAGTACAACGCTTTCAGCACGTATTACAAAACGTTTACTTTCTCTCCGCACGACAGTCTTAGACAATAAACGGTTCAACGTTAAGGTGCCAGTGTTCGTAATTATTAGTTTTGTTAATCGGTTAATTTGCTATTACATGTTTTGTCATTCGCTTCATATTTTGATTTAATCAACGATCATGATTCATTTAAATATTTAATAGATTTGAATATATTAAATCTATTCTATTAAATCTAAACCTACTATTTACATCTAAGATTAGGTTGTAATATACAGCATAAAGTTGTATTTTAGCGATTATCTATGTAAGTAGTATCTATATTTATGATTTAATCTGATAAGTATTTTAATGTTAAGGTACACGATGAGTGTTCTATGTAAATGTAAATTTTGAGTTCAATTAGATCGTAAGCTATAGTTAGTTATACAAACTGCGCAGCGCCGTGCACCGCCCTCTGGTGTCGCGCGCCTCAGTTGTGACGCGCCGAGCCGCGCGCGCACGGATCGCGATGCTCGGTATGATTCGGGCACTGTTATTTCGCTCAGATTCGCTCGCGCAGCGTAACGTATCTGTACCCGGTCTTGCATACATTATCATATATATGTCTACTGGCGATGATCGCTTCTGTTGCATGCATTACTCTCATCATTACATGCTTTCCCCGATGATAATAATTATGTTAGGTGATCGGTTGCCGATAGGTATGTACGCGTCGCACACATTCCAAAATATTGCTAAACGTAACGCTAAGTGACGCGCGTAGACAAAAGCGTTACAATTTGTAAGTTTACCACTTTGTTGTTCATTAACGATAAGTTAGGGTTAATCTCAGTCGATGTTTTTTAACTTTAGTCTGTGTATAGTATTCTCGTGGTTAAGTTTTTGTGAGGATGTGAATTTGAGCGAATCGACAGGCCTCAGCCTGAAGGGTTCATACTAGCTGTAAATCTTTAAGTACCTAAGCGATAATTATTTCTGTTGCACCTAACTTTGTTTCGCGCGCCGTGTTAGTTCTACTTCATCAATTGTACATATAGATAGGGCGAGGTATACAGTTTTCATTCATCATGGTTATTGTTGTATCTGAAAACATGGGGCTGGCAAATATCAATGCAAAGTTGCACTTGCTGTTGATAAATTTAATTAAATTTTTTATCTGATACCATAGATGTATGGCTATTTATGTGTTACTGTTTTAGAAAGTGGTGAGGTCACGAATCGGGAGGCGGGGTTTATGTACGCGGATGAGTCGTTCAGCTCGAATGCCTTATAGTAGTAGTACGCATAGCACAACGAGCCCGGTCCCGACGCGTGCGAGCCTAGCGGCGCCACGCCACGAGTGGAACACGACCCTCGCATCTCGGTCCTCTGACCGATGTAATACTTATTATATAATAACATAAGTACATCCAACTATGTTCAGCCACGAAGGCTTGTTGTGAGGCTGCTCCCATTTTAACTGAACGAGAGTTCGCTATTTATCTTAGCCCTATTTAATCGTGAGACGTTTAAACACCACATCACTGCTAACATCACTTATTAGTAGTCAATAATATTTGCATATATAAAATAGATATAACTGTACAATGATTTTTGTCACGGCACGTTCTAATTGTCACATATCTGCTACGGATCGAATGTTGATCTCAGTGACGTGTGCCGCCTCGTCACGAAGCGGAACTTCGTCGTGTTCAGTTAGAGTGGAGCAACCGCCATTAGCTACCACAGCCACATATGTACCGTGTCATTACCTCACACTTGCGTCTTTTATACATTATAAAATAATAGTTATTGTTGTCGCTAAATCTTTAAACTTATTTTTATTATCAATATTGTTTAGAGGTGTCATTAAGTTTAAAACACAATGATCTATTTTTAGATGGCAACATAGATGATATGTAAGGCGGTGTGATGTGTCGCCCGAGCATCGTCAATGTATTTATTTTCATGGTGATTAATAAATATTGTGAGACGCACGTACGCGCAGGCGGCGAGGGCGCGCGCTCGCGCCGCCGCCCGTTATTGTAGAAATAAATGATATTTTCGTTTAAATAATTCTCATTTTATTTTTTAATTCCGTCTCCTATATACCTACACCGTTACTTATACCACACACTAATTATCAAAGAGGATATTATATTCTTCTGCTACCGCTGCATAACTGAGACTAGGACCGCGACTGACTTCTTTCACAAAAATGGACGCATGTGATCCGAGGCGAGCATTACTTTACTCTTGCTAGGTACTCGTAAATTACTTCTATTGTAACGTTCTCAACTATTATCTGCTGTGGATGTTACTTATACATTACACATGCTATATAAGGCTCGCTTGTAGGAGAGTATGTAGTAGGAAGTACCTAACTACAAAGATCTCTGAACGTTGAACACAAGTCGTCCGAGATTTAAACAATATCTCTATGATCGTCGGCAAATTAAAATTAATTGTTAATAAATATGAATATTTCTTCGCAATGAAGAAGTTTGACACATCGAGCTGGCGGTGCATCATATCAACTGTCATTTTCTAACCGCTCTCTGATCAATCTTGCATTGCTCTTATATCAGTGCCGTCAACTGAAGCCTTCTTATAGACTACCAGTGACATAGCTTATCAAACTGACATTGCGACGTTACCTCTAGGCAGAAAGGTATAAAGGCAGTTATGGCCCTACAAGATCGTTAACTATCCAAGTCTGAATTCACCGAAAGAATCATTTGGATTCTGTAGAACATTGCGGTTTAGCTGAAGCACATTGATTCTCGTTTACAAGCAAAAGCTAAGATCAATGCTTACAGCTTATTGGTTACCTTATAAGTTACCTAAATAGATAGGTACCAACTTCTATCACTCTCACAATATGGCTTCAGACGTGGTAAGTCAACCGAAGACGCAGTTATAGCACTAAATCAATTTGTCACCAAACAGGTTAGTAAGGGTCAAAAATGCTTATCGGTATTTTTAGACCTGTAAAAAGCCTTCGATACCGTCTCTGTCCCTATTCTAATCTACAAACTAGAAAAATTGGTTTATGATCTATGGCACTGTCTCTCTTCAACAGTTATCTTTCTGAAAGGAAGCAAACTGTTAGACTGAATCAGTATACGAGTAAAGACGTTGCAGTGTCTTATGGTGTTGCACAGGGAAGTGTGCTCGGCCCTACACTATTTCTAATATATATAAACGACCTCTGTAGTCTGAACATTACTAACTCACATACTTTTTTTTATGCTGCGCTGGTCTTTACTGGGAAAACACGGGCTGCTTTAAAAGAAAATACAGAACATGGCCTGTGCTTAGTTGCAAACTGGTTAAATTGTAATATTATTACACTGAATACACTAAAAACCAACTTTATCTGCTACAGTATCCAAAACCACACACAACCTAATACCGACTTTAAACTTAAAATACACTCATGCAAAAGATTTACTACTAATACAGACGCTTGTGACTGTCCCGCTATAGGTAAAATTGAGAATGCAAGTATTTAGGAATCATGGTTGACCAGAGACTGTCCTGGCATTCGCATATTGATTAAGTCACTGCCAGAATAAAAAAATTAATCTGAATTTTTAAAACCTTGAGACATGTGGTGCCAGTGTAGAAGCTCAATGTTCAAAACACCTCAAGGAATATTCTTAAGGAAATCTGTATAGCATTGGCGCAGTTCATACTAATCTACTGCATATCTGTCTGGGGAGGAGTAAAACAAAAATGTTGGAGCTAGAACGTGCTCAACGTGCCTTGCTAAAAGTAATGCCTTTTAAACAAAGAAGATTTTTTACTAGTAGTCTATACTCCATCAGTAAGAAAGCTTTATTATCTCTAAACTATTTTGAAAAACATGTAACTACTAACTTTACCCCAATCACTACATCAAAAAGAAGAAAATACATAATTGCTCGTACTTTAATAAAAACATAATTTGCCAATAGACAATTTAACAGTTGTTCGGAAACTTTACTTTTACTTACCATTAAGTTATGAGTAAACGGAGTCTTTATTACAATACACACACACATAAACACATAGTGAGAATGATTGTAAACGTTAATTAAAATTAAATATGGTCGCAGTACTTACGAATTAGGTTTACGTATTACGTACAAATTATAATTATTATTTTAATGTTTTAATTTTATTAGCTAATGGCATCGATCAAATATACCATAGATGCACGTTCTTGTACTAAATCGTACCCAAATAATGACTCCGAATCGATGTGTACTTATAGTTATGTTTACTCGTTCGACTATTTAAAAATAGTCCTAAAGTGAATATAAATTTAACTTAATATAAACCTTAATACTTAGTGATAGTGTCGTAATACCTATGACAAAGTATCATAAATGTTTTCTTCATTCTCTCGATACGGTAAAAATATTATATTATGTAAACAAAACATTCTGAAATGAACCTTATAGTAATTACAATTAAGTGTAAACTCATCGCAACAATTATGCGAGTGTTATTATTTTGACTATAGGCATATGATATTCTTACCGCTCAGAACATAGAAAGAAGGAATGATAGAGTCGTTATTCATTTTAATATATTTTTTAAATCTTTGATTAGACGTGTAACTAAATTTACGTTATTGAATGACAATAATTTGATAATAAGCTATTGTTATATTCTTTAATTTTAATAATTAAATTATAGTAGGTAACTGTAAGGAAGACGTCATATAACTTTAAAAAAAGCAAGCATATAATACATTTATATTAAAGAAGGCCAATCATTTACAGTACTAATAATTATGCTCACCTTCGTACATTGTATTACATGCTATTTTAAATATTTGTATGTGTGTTTTCTATGTAGTTTCAATAAATAATAATAAAACTATATACTCGTAGATGGTCGAATTAGCTAACAAAACTAGATATATTTTACCAGGATACTTTTGTTGATGTAGATGCTAAAAATATAAATTTTAACTGTTCTATCGTTAAGGAAGGAACTAGGTAAAAAAAATGAACAACTTTACTAAAATAATGTTTTCATGTACCTTTAAACAATATCAACTTATTTAACAATTGCCGCTTAGACCGATCTTTTGTTTCTGCATTTTTCAATTTTGTCACGTAATACGTATGTCAATATATTTTTCAATTAAAACTTATTAACGTTACCGTATAACCAAGATTCGGTGATTGTACTTGGCAGTGTTCGTCTATCCCAATGAAAACATTGGTATGGTTAAATTGTAAAAATAATTGAGAAATGCAGAAAAATTTAAAAATGATTTACTTATAACATTACTTAGTACCTAAACAGTATTTGAAGTTTTAGATGTTTCATTATTTCTATCTAAATTTAAATTTAATGTAGCTTTCCCCGAAGTGGATGTAGATCCTATGTTTACTGTCAAATGGGGTATTATTGCATTCACTTCAAATTGCACTATTGACTCTTCTTGCTATAAAAATAACGAAAACAATAGTTAATAAATCAATCGTATATAAAATTAACTAAATTTAACATAATTTTAAAATTAAATGGCAAAATATTTTACCTGTATATTCTGTACGGCTACATTTTTTAGTTTATTAAACCCTTTCTTAGTTACATATATATGTATCTTCTTCATTAAAATACTCTGAACAAATTACGCTAGAAGTATTTGGTTGGTAAAATTCGTCATCTTTATCTCGAGCTTATAATACGTCTCCATTTCTCCCTTCGAATTTCATGTTGTGGAAAGCTAAAATAAATTAATACAAATATTATATTAATAATTTAAAACAACTTATAACGACTCCATGCCATTTCATATTGACTTTGTTCCAAAGTAGTGGTGTCGATTCGCTCTCGCTTACGGGCAACGCACGCAAGAGTGAGCGGGACGGGTGCGTAATACATCCATTGAAATTTAAACGAAAATATTTTCAAATATATTATTTAAAGTGTATATATTCATCAAAATATAATAAATATTTCATAATAAAACTATACTTACCGATAGTACAACACTCCATCCTTTTTTTGCACTTTTAGAGTATAGTTTTTGCATTTTTTACTACACACTTTGGCATCGTGAAACGTCACACTGCTAGCGCGGTCGTAAAGTGACTGCGAGCGAAACTGTGTATAAAACTGATTTATGCTCAGTTTGGATGAAGCCGTTTTTCGAGCGACGATCGTGCATCTATAGTATATTTGATCGATGGCTAATGGCATTGTTTGCATACTAGGTGACTTCGATCACTACACAAAAAATATAAATAAAAACAAATTGTTATTTTTATCATTGGTCAAAATAAATATACTTATCTTTCGACGTTACTGCTGTATGTGGAGGATCTTTCATACATCTATAATATTTGACGTTACTGCTGTGTGTGGAGCATCTGTCAAACGACGTTACTGCTGTATGTGGAGGATCTTTCATACATCTATAATATTTGACGTTACTGCTGTGTGTGGAGCATCTGTCAAACGACGTTACTGCTGTATGTGGAGGATCTTTCATACATCTATAATATTTGACGTTACTGTTGTGTGTGGAGGATCTGTCAAATTTCTATATCTATAAGTTAATTAAATGATAGATAAGTAATTCTATATATTACCAAGAGTTTGATAAATATATCCTCAAGTACCTACCTACACATATTCTGATTACATTGTTTCAAAATAAATAATGTGCATTTGAATTCATGATATTTATGACCAAATTCTGTATTTTCTTTTAGCTACGCAATCTACGCCATGAATATCGATAACGGCATGGAACTAGTAAATCCAGTTCTTAAATGTATGTAGGGCAGAACAGCTGATCGGTATTATTTTTATGCTGTGTGAATTGTTAATCTATATGTAAAAACGTGAAGCAAAAACGCTATACGAAAATCGCGCGGGCGGAGGAGTATGAAAATTGGCACAGTTAAAGTTTATATGGAGAAGGAGGGGCGAATTCTAGTATTTATATAAAATATGCATTAAAATACATTAACCTTTTAACCGCCCGACTTTATATCAGTTGGCGTGCCACCAGCGCCCAGCTCACGAATCAAGAAATAAATACCTACGACAAAGAGGGTTGTGCAATTATGCATTACGATAATATCGACAAATAATATTGTTGTTTGTATAATTGCTATTATTAAAAGCTAGGTTGTTAGGCAACGCCACCTATTGGGTCCAATTGTATTTTGAAACCTTCCAGTAACCCACAGAAATATACACACGAAATTTCATTCAAATCGGTCCAGCCACATAGGAGGAGTAGGGTGACAAACACGTACAGAAGAGGGGAATCTACGTCTATGAATAAAGTACGTACCTAACTACCTACCCACCGCGCGGCTCAGTCGCCAAGTGTGCGCTTAGTTTAAAGCCTGGGGTATGAACATAGGCTAGTTTTTAAACCTTGACTTCGTCCGAGATAACACCGACATCCACGCGGACGAAGTCGCGGGCAAAAGCTATAGGTTATAAGACACCACGCTAAACCTACGAGAGTTTAGTAGTAAGATACCTACGTTACTATGGGAACGCGGGTGAAACCGCGGGGAACAGCTAGTGTTAGAATATTTACGTAAACTCAATAAACTGGAATAAAAAAAACGTTCCATTACATAGGTACATTCGCTTTACCTATTTGAGGAATGATCATCTTTCCTGCACAACCTTCTAAATGACTAGACGTATACCTACTCGACTGCTTAGCCAAAATCAATAAGAATTTCAAACATAAAAACGACATACATGCATACCTACATACATACATACCTACCTTAGACTCTCAATATTTTTACGTAAGCACGTAATAAGTAGGTACACATATAATTTTAAAAAAATAGCTACTTGTCCATCAATTTCCATTTCTTCGTCAGATTCGAATTCTTCATCATCGTCACCTTCCAAAATACGAATTAATTCTTCAACTGTAGCTATAACGAGATTCAGCAAAATTGTCGATATTAAAAAGTATTCACGAAAACACGCTCAACACTTATGGAAAATTCCATGCGGTTCGCCTCGGTCGTGACGTCACAGGCGGTCGTGTTTATCCGACGCAGGCGCTGGCTATACTAGCGAAAAATGATTTAGACAACATAGTCTAGGGATGGGAATTTGCATTTATAACATTACACATAACATATTTTCATTTTTAACTAAATAGCTCATTTCTTAAAGGAATTTAATATTTACGCAGTGCAAATACAACACAATAATATAACAATTGCTTAATATTTTAATTTTTCCATAACTCTGTATTAAACGTAATATTTTTGTTTATACATATTAATTCTCTTATAAATTCTAACTGAAATGTCTCGTCACTACTGTCGGATATATCCGACATGGGCGTTACAAGTCAAGACACTTTCTCCAGGATAATTTAGTAGATTTGCCATATTGGAAATAGCATTTTTCTTTTTGTTTCGAGTTATTGGGAGTCTGCAGACAAGACTATTTAAAAGGTTTGATAGACGATCTATGCGAAAAATAAGAATAAAAAAAAACAGCGTAATAAGCTTAGAAATCGAATATGCAATACAAAGGGTTTTTAGTCGGATATATTCGACTCAGGCGCTAGGAGCCCGAAAATTGTTTTCGGATAAATCCGACTTGGGCGGTTAAACGGTTAAATTAATGAAAAAACACTACACGCACACAACCATGCATTTGACACACGCAGTCGAAGCGCGTAACTATGGTTACATGTATCACAATATATAATGACATATATCAGCAATATCTTACAGGCAAACTTTGGTCGAATTTCGAGCACTTGGCGATCGCTAGTATCCATAATCATTGAACATTTTTTAGGGATTCAATCTGAAAATAAACATGAATATTTTTATTTCTGTATCACACTAGACTTTGCCCGCGTCTTCGCACGCGTAAATGTAGGTCAGCTTTGGTAAAAAAATTTACTTACTTAAAATAGGTACCTCAAAACATTTTTCTGGGCGGAAAGTACCTTACGTCCCTTTTTAAGCGAAATTTCATGATGTTCGGTAGAGCAGTTAAGGCTTGAAAGCGTATCTAACAAAAAACCAAACAAAGTCACATTCGCATTTATAATATTTGTTAGGATTTCATTTTTAGGTTGTAATTACTGGAGTGATAATATCGACAGAACGACTATATACCTACCACGAAAAATAACAGCATTTTATTTTTTTTGTATTTCATTATAATATTTTCACTACTATCCATACATTCTACTGCTATTTTCTTTTGTACTACTTAGTAGTTATTTGCTTCAGTTACGAGGATGGTCCATTTCTCCGTGAAAGACGTCATACTGTACTTACAGATTCCATAAAATATTAGGCCTTATTTTTTCCTAGGAGAAACTTTGCGAAATTTATTGATTTAGTCATGTTCTGGTCTATATAAGAAAGACACACGAAACATACAAGGCGTAAAGGTGTATGAAAAATAAATGAAGGTGTCATAGCTACGTTCTCGATTATTCTATTTTATAGCGTACTTAGCTATTGGGTACATCGCACGTGGAGTGCACAGATGACGTAATGGTATAAGTGGTTGCCTAGCCACTGCTGCCGCGCCAAATGTGGGATCTGTTGATCTCCACATGGAACAAGCATTTGTGTGATCCACAAATTGTTGATCCGAGTCTGGCTGTTCTTTGTGACCCTTGTTTAAATATTTGTAAAGTCCCCCGTGACACAGGTAAATTCCTAGTGCCTAAGTAATCTTTGTAACGGAGCATATGCTAAGTTTGTCACAGTAAGAGCGTAAACTAAGTGTATCGTCAGTAATGTCAGTATACAGCCCTGTATCGTAGAATAATATATCAGTCGTCTCCTCGCAACCAATGTGTTAGGTGATAGCCTAATATGTATATTAGTAATTATAACTGGTACCAGACAATATATATTCATTTAGTATATCGAGTTATTTCATTTGAGTATCCACACAAGACCACTTCTCAATTAACCGCACATTGGTGACACCGACGTGATGAAGACGCAGCCTTCGGAGAAAACGTGTCAATGAAGCACGCGCACATGACCTGCTGACGATGGGATCTGCACATGTGATACGTGCAGCCGAACACGCGCACGGAGGTTTGATAAAGCATGAATTGGAAGACGATTCGCCTTGTTTGCGAAGACCAACAAGGCTTGGGCTACGACAACCTACTTCAACCAGTAACATCTGCCGACTGGAGCGACCACCTGAAGTACTGACTACACTCGTCATGGCTGCATTGCTTAGCTGACTTTGAAGAAGCGACCAAAGCAGACCATAATGGATTACGAGCGACATGGGTTTTCCGGGACGAGGCGTAAAGTGATCCAAACTTGTTGGCGAGGTCACATTCCGCATCAAGACGAGGACTGCAGCATACCCGACGACCAAGGATAGATGGCACAGGACACGACGGTGGCACTCGATAGCACAGTGCACGCGTCGTAATCGCGTATCACACCTGGGGGCGAGGCAACATACCGCACCGGTGTTGGATGGTGCAACCTGCCAGTCTTCACATGGACCATAGCTCAAACGTTGTGTATGGGTGTTAGTCGCTGGCAGTATGTGATTATCATAAAGTAATCAAGTGTATGTATCTTCGTACGAATAGCTTCTAAGATAAGCGAGGAGTACTAATTAATTAAAATCTTTGAATATTCTTTTTATGTATTGTGCATATTTGATTAGTAAATTATACAGTGCAGTAGTTAAATCTAGAGAAATGCAAAGTAATGTCGTGTAATGTAATAGTTATTTTTTGTTGAGATTGATATATGTTAGTATTATATTGTGTTACCGCTGAAGTGCTCACGCGCCGAGTTTTGAGTGCGCCACCCGGTTTGGGATAAGTGGAGATCGCCGCACTCTCAATGGGCGGGCTCACTGAATTTTGTTCATGTTTATAAATGGTTATTTCAGGTCATATCGAGTGTTTGTTGACATTTAATTTCTAATTTATTATATTTAGACGATGTATCGTTATGGAATAACAAAGGGCCCTTGTCACTTAAGTGTATATGTTGTGTATTAATTTTAGTTTGGATTGTACAACGTAAATTGCACATGTCTAAGTTACATAATTGTAACATAATGAGAAATTTAACAATTTTTTTAAAGGGAGGTTTGGTGTAACAGAGCTTATGCTAAGTTTGTCACGGTAAGAGCGTAAGCTAAGTGTATCGTCAGTATACAACCCTGTATCGTAAAATAATATATGTATATTAGTAAGTATAACTGATACCAGAAAATATATATATTCATTTAGTATATCGAGTTATTTCATTTGAGTATCCACACAAGACCACTTCTCAATTAACACCACCCCACATCTTTAAAGTTTAAAATCATTTTTTTTGTGCCTTCCCATATATATTATATAGTGTGTATTTGTGATCTTTTTATTCATTCGATAGCGGTTAACAACTCAGATTTATAGGTAGAATATTTTAGCAGGTAGGTACATCTTGTTTACCGATTCGTCGCCGAGTCTCTCTAGAAAATATTGCGTAGGAATGCGTGATCGATCGTACTGCATTAGTATAAGTACTTTATATGGATGGCGTTCTTTTTCATAAATGTGCTACTGCACAGGCAGTATCCTTGCCTGTATAAATGTACAGAGAAATAAATTACATGAATTTCTATAATAGCAAATGTGAGTTTGTTCGTTGCTCTTTCTCTCCTCAACTAGTCGACCGATCATCATGAAATTTCGCATACACGTTCTCATAGGATAAGGAAGCCGCGTGCAAAATTTAGTAGATTATATGTGTTAGACTACAAGTTCAGCTTCTATGACATTTCAACTTATTTATTTATGTAACTTGTTTTTTATAATAACTCCTAAGGTTAGGTTGCCGTGACTGGCCATTCTGGTCTAGAGAGATTTAGAGAGAGTAGTTATATTTCTTATAGAAGAATTCGCTTCAATCGCGTAATTCTAGGTGAGTAACAATACTTTTCCTGGATGAAAGGTTCTCTATGTCCTTTTCTGTTCCCCTGGCAACGTGTATGCGAAATTTCAGTTCAATTTAATTAGCTTAAAATTAGTAAAGTTTAATAGTACCTATAGTATAGTAGTGTAACAGTTTCTAAATTATGTAATAGAGTGTTAAATAAACAACGCGATAAAATCCGTATATAGTAGTTTAATTTTAATGAATAACATTCGCGTAAACAAGACAATATTATGTAAAAAAGTAATATATCAAAATCACAACCTTATTATGATACCGTGCGATGCCGGGGCGGCACGCTTCGACGGGTCAGCTTTGAAAACCTTCTTCTTATATATATACAATAATGATTAAATATTTATTGTATTAATTGAATGAAGTAAAAACTTATCTAAGATCCAAATAAATTATTTGGAATAATAAACTTTAATAAATGCAGAACTTTGAAACGCGCAGTCATGTGAAAGCCCATAGCTTACTGCCTAATCAGAAAAGTCGGCGAAACATTTTGTTAATATTCTTTAAAGATACTTACCAATGTTTTATATATTAAGTCATGGCTAATATATTTTACTGCAACAGTTATCACGAACCAGATATCAGCCTATTATTAAAAAGGACAAAATTTTATAGATTGTCGATACAAGAACTATCAATACGCCATATTTATTCCTCATTTAATGATTATCTGGAGATTAAAAATTGGCAATTTCTTAGGTAACTTATGCATTATTATAATGTCATACAGAGAGAGAAGTAACGAGCGTTCGTATGTTAACTGTGCATAATCACCAATACTTTATAATAGTTATTAATGATAAATATCAACAATTGCTATGTTAATATCGTTAGGATAAAATTGATGTTTTATGATGTTTTACTTTTTACGTCCTGCATATTTGTATGAACACGGTTTATTATATTTCTATATTAATATCAGTAACTTAGTTTTTTTCTATCTAGCTCCTCGAGTAGTCATTACGAACAGTTAATGCAAATCATTCCATTAATCTGATGAAATATCGCTGCATCGCCATCTTTTAAATCCATAATCTCATTTCCAACATATATAATTCTGAATTATATACCATGATCATGTATACAATTTCAGATGATTAATCTAACTAACATAGTCCACTATACAATACACATACACAACCTAACAATATGACCACACCGCGTGTATATGTTAGTGTTTATATGTATGTACCTGTGTATACCTAACTACTTAGTACATAGTAAAATAAATCAGGAAAAGGTCTCGACAGTTACTAAAATAAATAGTCATAAAAATCAAAACTAAGATATTAAATAATAATAATTTATTGCAATCTGGAAGTAGAAAATACATAATAATAGAAAAAAGTCCAACAACTAAAATTACAGATTGTACAGAGTCACTGATCTACAGTAATACAAAAAGGCAGGATTGACATCATATTGGGTAAATTTGACACATTTATGAAACAGACAAATAGTCTATGGTATCATACCTAAGGTTGCATGCGGAGAGAGCCGTCTAAACGGATGGTTTCGCCATTCAACATAGGGTTCTGTATGATGGACTGTACGAGGAGCGCGAACTCTTGTGGGTGACCCAGGCGTGATGGGAACGGCACCGTGGCTTCGAGACCCTTGATTGTAGGCTCAGGCAACTGCGACATCATCGGTGTGCGGAACAAACCTGGAATACACAAGAATATTTTTTTGTGTTCTTGCGTGTTATATGAACTTGCTTGATGACAATGGTATGCAATGCAGTGCTAGAAGTACACATATTAACATAGGTATATTTTCGAATATCTACCGTTAAACATTTACCTTTGGAAGGTTTATACAGGGTCATAAATTCAATATAAAATTTTATAACAATAGTTTTATTTAATAATGGTAGTATGGTTTACTTACAAAGTGATATTAAATAAACTTATAACCTACCCGCAGTGCGTCTTAGACTTTCTTGTTAAATAAGATCGAAATAAATTTTGGTAATGAGAGGTGTTTCATAAACTGTTCTATTACCACAAATTTATTATTACAGCATGAAAGTGTGAAAAGTAATTATGCTAGGAATATATTACATATATACAAATAATTAAGTATTCGCATTATATGGTAATTTCAACATTTCAGCCAATGCAAATAAATAAAGCCGTTAGTATTGCAAACCTTAACGATAAGAACCATTTTTATTTTAAGCAAATTATACCGTTGGAACTCAAAATCGCTATAGCATTTAGTAATAGTGATATATTTACACAATCCGTATATCAATTAACACTTAGAACAAAGTATATATCTTCAGCCCTTTTTATGTGCTGTTCCTCCGCAGGCCGCCGTTTACTTCAGGGACTTAGTGCACTACGCTGACTTAGATTGAGTTAGTAGTCCTTTCACTGTCGAGAACATTAAGACAACCCTCATGGACAGTTTGTTCAGTTAAAGAAGAGAGATGACGAGACTTTTGTTATAGGTAAATGCTATTTGGAGGTGGTGGAACAGGCCCTTAGACTTGCAGAATTCTGCATTATGTTATCCTTGACTTAACTGAGTAATACGCACATAAATTCAAAGAGTCAAATGTGCACGACGAGTGTTTGCACTGGTAACTTGCATGGTAATCGATCAGTCCTTTAGACTATGGATTTTGTTTTTATTTACCTGGAGCAATGGTTACGACTCGAATGCCTTGTTTAGCGAGGTCCCTCGCGAGAGGCAACGTCATACCAGCTACACCAGCCTTTGAAGCTGAATACGCTGCTTGGCCAATCTGTAACACGAAAAATATACAGTTTTCTTTTTTATATTCTAATAGGTTTGTGTTTGACCACGATCTCACCTGATGTTAATAGAAGAGTTGTCTATATATTACACTAGATGTGCCCGCGGTTTCACTCGTGTTTATGGTCACTGCACCGCCCCCGTGGGTAGTAGCGTGATGTTAGCCTATAGCCTTCCTCGATAAACAGGCTATCCAACACAAAAATATTTTTTCTATTGGAACCAGTAGTTCCTGAGATTAGCGCGTTCAACCAACCAAACAAACAAACTCTTCGACTTTATAATATTAGTATAGATACACGCCTTTTAAGATATAGTTACTATTTAAGTAACTATATTTATTTATAGAATAATTACGAAATGCAATAAGATAATGTAATAGTAGTATCATGTAGATTAGATTATTTTAATTTTTTTATTATCATGAAGATGTATAGATAAAAAGTAACAGATAAGATAATAAAACGAAATATAGACATGTTAAGGACAGTCAACAGCATTTTAATATAGTCGACTTCTAATGTCTTTGGTCAAAGTCCAAGTGCTTGGTCAGCAACACTATGGAGGGAAGTAGCGATAACGAACTTGCTATTTTAACAATCAGAATAATCAAACATTTATTGATTATTAATATTCTTTCTAAGCATATTATGAAATGAAATCATTAGTGTAATATTTATTAAACACACCATCATTAGGCTGTCTTTCCATTGAAGCGGAGCTAGGCTGCGGAGCGAAGAAACGGAGAAATATTAACCAATAGGATTGCATACTGGAGCGGAGCGGAGATTTTATGCTATCCTATTGGCTCCGCTTCAATGGACAGGCAGCCTTAGGTAATAGTAACTAGCTGTGTCCGCGGTTTCACCCGCTTTTATGATTATTTATTACTGCGCCGCCCCTCCGAGTCGTAGCGTGATGTTATATAGCCTATAGCCTTCCTCAATAAATGAGTTATCCAATACTAAAAGATTTTTTCAATTCGGCCCAGTAGTTCCTGAGATTAGCGCGTTCAACCGAGATAATCGCTGGGTAGCAAAATATTGAAACAACAAACACGAAGACACAAATTCTTATCATTTATCGAAGTTAAACCACTCGGCGCGTGCGTGTTATGGATAGGTGTTGTGTGCAAGATGATCACTGATGATTCTAAGATAAATGCCCATTAACCGGTCAAGTCTTGGAATGCCAGACATAAATAAAAGCGTATTGTGATTGGCCGCCGGTGTGTCGCTGCTACTCTAGGTTAAATACAATATTTCTAAAATTCCTAGATCTCAAGAAATATTGAAACAACGAACACATCAAACATTTAATAGAACACGTTTTGTCACATACGGGGATTGAACCCGCAACGTTAATTGCTGTGGTAGTGTTACACGACCATCATTGGAGCAGTCTTCATTATGTATTGTTACTGTCAGTGCCATCTATCGATACTGTGGGGAAGACTCGGCAGTTCCGTCTAATAATTTATTACAGCGCCATATATTGGCGTCTTATGGAAATACGTAGCTTGTCGATACGCGAAGAGTAGAAAGAACGCTGGCAAATTCTCGAATCTTCGTACTGTCTACATACCGGGTATGAAAGGAAAGGTTTAACCGCGTATGAAAGGACAAGGCCAGAGCTCGCTGAGTGAGTTTACAATCGTAAGTGGTCAAGTATTCATAGAAGCTAACGGAAGCGAAAATACCACAGAGTTTGAAGCAGTTACAGTGGAAAAGTGTTGTGTTTTAAATTTAATTGTGTGCTAGAATAAAACGTGTTTTAGACGGTAATATTGTTTTCATTCTTATCCCTCGAACCCAACACGTAACAGTATTAGGGCTATTTCCTAGTCGGAGAGCCCTGGTTTGTAAACAGCAAAGACCCTGGGGTGGCCACAGCCCATCTGTCCAAGATACGCCCATGAAAGTATTATCAAATTACCTGTCCATCAAAGGCGGCCACGCTGGCTGTATTCACCACCACACCTCGTTGACCATCAGCGTCCGGCGCATTCTTCCCAATAAGTCCTACCGCCAGCCGAACAACATTGAATGTGCCTATTAAATTTACCTGTATCAATATAAGACAAAACTTTATTGTAACATAATGTTAACTATCTATACTAATATTATAAGGAGGAAAGATTTGATTTCTTGTTTGTATGTTTGTAAGGGTTTACCTTACAAACTACTCACCTAATATTAAAAATTCTTTAACCATTAAAAAGCTATATACCGAAAACTTTAGCAAGACGACTTTCTATAGGTAATTATCTCGACGCAAACATCTATTAATTAAAAAACGCAAGATTAAGATTTTATATTGATTATCATTATTACGCGGTCCGCAATGGATTGCTACCAATACAACACATCACTCGCGCCGGTGGGAACGAACTCTGCGTTCCGCGCGATTAAAAAAGAGCTGATCTGTTTAAATCACGACCATTTAATTACATGCTGTATTTTAGTAAAATTTGGTGTTCTTTGGTTGTCATTTAATAAAATGGACGGTTTATGCAATATGTTGTTATTCACAGTCATAAAAATTTAAATTGCATCATGGTACGATTTTGTAACTCGGTCCGAGTCTATTTTTCAGTTTTCGGTACACCGTCTCCCCACCCAGTATTATCACCGAGTAACATAGGCTAAATTTTATTTAAAAGAAAGTACTGTTACTAACATAACCTAACCTAATTTTACGCGAGCGAAGCCACGGGCAAAAGCTAGTATATAATAAACTTATAATGTTGTCTACTCCAACGTTACGTAAAAGCAGTTTTGTTCATGAGAAGATTTAATTGGATACCAAAATAATCATAAAAGAAATCTACAAGCCTGCGATTTACAGAAACATTGTTAAATTAAGTCAATGTTATGAAATACGTAATAACGACAACGAAATTAAAATGTATGGAGATGTGTCGAGAGTTATGGTAACTGTAAATCAAAAGTCAATGAAATGTAAAAATACAGGTACCCCTCCATGGTAGTAGTCTACCCCATTGTATCTATCTACCATGGGGTAGACTGCTACCATTGGTACTGACAGTACTGATAGAATAGCTACACGTAATGAAAAACACAAACAAATTTTCTGATTGGTAGGTTACTAATGGTAGGAAATTAGCAATTGATGTAACCAAAAATCTTTAGATTTGAATTAGATTGCGTTTTAATGTTAACTGTACAGCTCTTATGCTGCTTCAGGAATGAGATCTTATGGAATGCTTAGTGCATCAGGTTGATTTACTACAAATCAAACTTATTTGAAGTATATACAAACCTCAATTGTTTTTTGGAACATTTTTAAATCAAAAGGCAGGTCTTTTTTGAAATTGTATACTCTGGATGCAGTGGCGACTCCAGCACAGTTTACGACCACATCCAGTCGACCAAATTTGTCTATGGTGGTCTGTAAGGCATTCTTGACATCCTTTTCTGAAGTAACCTGTAAATAAGTACCACAATAATGTTTTAGATTGTCTAGCTCGTATTTATAATTATTTTTGAAATAGGTTAGGCTATTAGAAAATCCTAGATAAATTTAGAAAATAAAATAAAATAAATAAAATGGTTTATTTCAGAAACATTATACAACTTCTACAGTATATGTTCTTACATATAGCTATCACAATGACATGGTAACTATTCAACACCTGTATTCTGTCCATCCTTACTACGGGTGCTAAACCTGGGCCTCCACTAGGATTGGCACCCATAGTAAGGATGGACAGGATGCAGGCCTAGGCCTGGGTCCTAGAAAATTTTAAACTTGCCATAATGCAGATAAAATAATTATGCTAGGAAATAAACTTTCAGATAAAATAAGAATTGTACCCATCAAAATAAAAGAAAACTAAAGACATAGTGGTAACTATAAGAAAACTCAAGTGGAGATGGATAGGACATACAACGAAAGGCAAAGAAAAATGGAGCAAATCTATCATGCACTGGAAACCAAGAAACATAAAATGCAAGAGAGGCAGTCCACATAAGAGGTGGTTAAATAAAATAAAAGAGGTTTACAGTAGTCGGGCACGCCACGATCGTGGCGGTAAGTCCCGTGTTTGAGGAGTGGCTGGAGAGGCGGCATGGCGCCCTCACCTTCCGGCTGACACAGGTTCTGACTGGCCACGGTTGTTTTGGCCAGTTCCTGTGTCGTATACGCCGGCAAGAGACGCCCGGTTGTCACCACTGCGGCGACTGCCGCGACGTAGTTGAGGACACGGCGCTGCACACTTTGGCGATTTGCCCCGCCTGGGCATCGCAGCGCCGTGAATTGATCGCGGCAGTCGGATCGGTCAACCTCTCGCTCCCGGCCGTAGTTGAGTCTATGGTCCGGAGTGAGAGGTCGTGGAACGCCGTCGCCTCCTTCTGTGAGGAAGTGATTTCCATCAAGGAGGTGGCGGAGCGGGAGAGGGAGCGTTTAAACCCTCTCCCCAACCGCAGAACCGGGCGCCGGAGGGCGCGAGATGACCTCCAGCCACCCTGAGGTTTGACCTGGGGGTGGCGGGCTTTGTGGGCCTGCCCGCCATCCATTCAGCACCAGGTCCTAGAGGCGGCGTGCGTGTTCCCACGCGCGCCTCTGTGTCGAGTCCGTCTCCCCTCTAGGGGGGAGACAGTAGGTGAAGTAGTGCCTATTTTGGGTAGGTCTTTCGTGTAGTGGCCTGCCGTTTCATACGGCGGGCCGAAACCTCGGCGGGGTCGCGACCGTATGCGAAAGTGATTCGCGTGGCCCCGTCGATAGTGGTTTTGTCGAGGAACACCGTGGTACGTTTAGTCGGCATTCCGGGAGGTACATTATCTTTTCAACATTTTTATTTTACCCCGGCGAGTCCGACATAATCCCTCCGCCCGCCCCCGCGGAGGGATATGCGTCATTGCATTCTCCCACGTAAAAAAAAAAAAAGGTTTACAGTGGTAACAAAACAATCAATAATTAGGTTTATTTTTATTCAGACACATAATATATGTATTATTTATGAGAAAAAGAATATCTGCTTTGAAATTAAACCACTTTATATGGATTTTATCGCATTGTTTATTTTTTATATACAGTATGTATAATAAAACCTGTCCGATCCTTAAAGGTGTTATACAATAGCTTATTATGAGTACGTAAGTGACATCCTTTTATAAAAATCGAGCATAAAAATTACCACAGTAAATTTAATTTATTTAAAATAATTTGTTAATAGATTACGCATGTCAACACCGATAACTTATTAATCTTAATACCTAGGTATCACTAAAGTTCATAAAGGTTCACCGATGCTGCGCTGCGCTACGCCGCCTCTACCTATCTTCTTCTCCCTAGTCTTTATTACTCTGAAGTCACTTGGGGTCAGCTTTTCTAGTCTAACCGGATTTGACTGGATATCAGTTTTTACACGCCCCTACCTACCCCTTAGAAATAAAATAAAAATGCCGCCAAAAGTATGCTCCGCGTCCTTGTCAAGTTTAGTGGAGTGTGCTTGACTACAAAATTTCAATAATTTAAGGGTAAAAATGCCGATCAATACTGTACATAATAATATTATGAAGATGTTTTACGATGATATAGATTTTTCTTTTCCTTAGCATGTTTGTTGAGAGAAACAAGACCTTAATGGATCGGACAGGGTTTATTATACACACTGTATATTATTACATAATTTTGAAACTTAGCTACTATTGTTAGACACTTTTACTAGTTACTGATATTTGAATTTAAAAATCTATTTCAATTTAATTTTACACTTCACCCAATGTTTCAGTTGCATTTAAGCAGCCATGTTCACAGGGAGACTAAGATGGTGGTTGTCTCAATGTTCTTAAGTGTAGTTATATCAAAGTACCCGAACTTAATTAAATTATTGGTGTTTCTATTTATGCAGAATGAGCTCAAAGTATCATGAAATCTAGCTGTGTTTTTCTTCTTCTTGGGTTTGACTATTTGGATTTCTGATTCCCAAGCTGGTGGTACATTCCAACCATCTTTGCTATTGAAATTTGGAGGTTTTTTCATTTCAATAGCCTTGCAAAGCATCCTTGGTAGGAATCTGTGTCCTTTGCGAGTACCTGTGGTTTGTCAAATAGCAGATAGTGGTTGGTCCCCTGTTGCACGTGTTCACAATAGTAATATAAAGTTTCAAATAATAATGGAGATCTGGATTCACACATAGGCTACTTTTTATCCCGATATTCCCACGGCAACAGGACTAACGCGGCTGAGACCGCGAGCAAAATCTAGTAAAAAAATAATTGACGCGATAAAATCCGTATAAAATTGTTTAATTCTAATGTATAACATTTGCGTAAACAACATCTGCTTTTTAATCTCTTTTACATTCAGCCAGCCGGTTGACACAATTGGCTTTGTACTCGAAAAGTGTTTTGTTCTTCATTCACCTGGTTTCAAAACGCCCAAGTAACTAGTTTGGAAGCCTGGTTTTATTACATAACAATTTTCTAGCATTGTGGTCCGTACTTTAAGTTTGTGGCAGCCCTGAATCATACCATTAGGCTGGAATATATGAATATATGGTATATGGAATATATGGTATATGTACTCAGTACATTTAGTGTATTTCATTTAAGCCCCAATAATTCCCAATGACATAAAAGAAAATCATGTAAATTGAGAAATATGTTTGTTTGTATATATTGTTGGTTTAAAGGTAAAACTCGCTATTCGAACATTCCTGTTTATTTTTTTTACTATCATCACATATTTCTCTTACTATCAGAAATAACAAATGAAATTATCGAGATAGGTAGTTACCTATTTATTACAAAAATACCTTAGTAATATTTTCAGTGATGGTTTGATTGAATTAATCAATAATACTAAGTGAGTTTTATTTTTATATCGACAATATACATATTATCATATTAATGACAAATGAAAAGGCTAAAGACCACATTATGTAAGATATACCTACTCTTTGTGTGATATAACCATTAATTCACAAATTTCATGTCTTGTTGGCTACTGTCGCTGATAGATTCATGCCAATATTGCTAAATCTGGCATAAAGTTTCTACTCAGTGTTAGGATTTTTATATTATCTGCATTTATAGATAAGACTATTACAAATCTTATTATTAAAGGGAAAAAGCAAGAAGGCTTGTATTAGGAGCAGAACCTGCTATTCAGGGCATCCACCCTACTTAATAACATTGCTAATATTAAATATTTTTGCTCATATACAAGAGTTTTGTTAACACAATTTTTTTTTTATGGAGCATAAAAGAATTTCAATGATTCACATAAAAACATTTGTAATGCATGTCAGTTTGTTGTCATAATTGAGAAGAAAACCTGCTTTGCTAATTATTAACTTCATGTCTTGATACCTAATTACTCATAATTCCTTAATCAATGTTTGGACACTGGCAATACTGGCATCCCAACAAAATGGCTTTTGTTGTATCTGGATATGGTTATATGAAATTACTTATTGGAAACTAAAAATAATACCTTAATTTCTTAGTGGTACAACCTAATCTAGGTCACAGTAGTATATGATTATTAAAACCTAAATTATTACCTCAAATTAAAAAGTTTGGCAGGAAAATTTCATTTAATTCCTGACAATTTTGTAGTACATTGCTTGTGTTATTGTTATTTGCTTTAACTTCATAGATAATTGTTATTTATGTTTTACTTACATCAACTGGAACAAATGCAACATTCTCCTTCAATTGCTTTGCTGTTTCTTGTCCAGGACTGCTTGGCAGGTCACATATAACAACCCTTCCACCTTGCTTTAGCAACTGCTCTACAGTAGCACGGCCAAGACCTGAAGCGCCGCCAGTCACTAAGCCAACTAAACCCTGCCATGTTTAGAAGGGAGATTTATTAATTTGAACTTTTAACTATACATGCTTCACCACACACCTTAAGCACGTTTCGAATAATAATGCCCTTCAATTTTATAAAGCACTGAAATGGCACTTTCAATATCATAGATTATGCGTTGTTGTCACAAACTAACATATTATTGATCTATCTGCCAATTCGTGATGCGCGTAGTGCAATATTACGTCGTTTTATTTTTAATCTGCAATTCTGCATTATTCTGTACTACACCGTAAGGTAAAAAAATTACTATTCTGTTCTACATTATGAATTATTTGAATAAGATAAGAAATAGTATAAAGATATCATATTATGGCAAAATTATTTCAGTCTACTCACTTTAAACATTTTATAAAAGTGAAGCACTCCTTTTGAGGTTATAAAATTATCAACAGTGTGCAACCCCTACAAAACTGAACCTAAACTACAAATATTCTAATATCAGTCTTACGTAATCAATGCTGATTATTAAATTCCTTAAGTCACTTATCAAGTCATCAATAATTATGTAACTACTTCCAACTTATCAGTCAACAACAGACACACTTTTGTAAGTTTAATTTATCATTATATGACAAGCGAGGACCGGCCGGCATCATTATAATTTTTAAATAAATTGTCTCTACTTTGCGTCAAAAGCGGGTAATAAAACGGAAAACCTATTACTACAGGGCACAGTATTATTAGCTTTTAAGTAATTATTTAAAAACAAGAACTTTGTACTTTATTTTTCCCGCTTATGTCAAACAGAGTCAAACTCGTCGAATATCAAATAATTGATGAACAAATATTTTGTTCTTAAATTTGGCAATGACTATATCATGTCCTGAGTGTGTTCTTTGTAATAGCTTCAAATGTAATAAAACAAACATAGACCGATTATAATTATTTTAATTTAGAAACTACAGTAATTGTTTAACCGTGTTTATTTTTTTTTGATACCTTGAATTTTCACATTGTTTACATTTCCAATGCTGTTGGTACTTCCTTTAAGTTATAATTCCTACATATTATTATGTTGTGCATCACTGCAGTTGCAATTATTGCCTGAACATTAAGCAATGCTAAACACAGTGTTAGTGTCACAACAGAGAGCCGCTGCTTTCAGACAAAAGACTTTTTATTCTGAATATGAGATTATACAGATTAAAATAAATTCCTTATGTACATGATTTTGTAATTGTTATCTTAATAAAATGATTTGTAGTGACTAGCGCACAAAAATATACTGAGCATTATAAAAATACCTTTCTATTGTATTGCTGGTTGTTCAGCTACAGTAACAGGATTCAATACATGTGATAATAAATAAGGCCTACCTAAGGGTAAGCACTGACACAAAACATCTAACGGTTACTAAACTAACCTAAAGAGATGTATTTTAATAGGTATTACTACATTAATATGTAACTAAATCAAAACATTTAGTAGAAAACTATTAGATACTCCTGAGAAATAAAAGATTAAATATTGTAGCATCATAAGTTGAGCCTTGCCAACGGGTCACCACTTTATTAACCTCAAATCTGCATCAAAGATTGCTGTGACATTTAAGGGAAAGTTTCCTTTACGATTCCTAAATTTTTTACCAATTATATGACCTAAATTATGTTACAGTATATGTGCTTTTATAAGAAATCACCGAGTTTTACTTCTTATTGTTATAAGTAACATGGGGACTGGATGTATACATATATGTCTGTGTGCAAACGATAATAGCACAATACTAGATATATATCTTGTGTGGGGCCAGTCAGTACAGACCGGCGACACTTCGATCCAGTGGGATCTTTTGTGTCGACTTCTCCAATAACGTCTGCCATGGATGTTCATGGCAGTCGGGATCGACGACTTAACGTGCTCTCCGAGGCACGGAGCAGGCGATAATTGTCAATCAATATGCACATAATTTCGAAAAGTCATATAACTTCCGAAAGTCGGAGGTGTGCGACGTGGGTTCGAACCCGAGACCCTCTGCATTGCAGTCTGTTGGTCTCCCCACTATACTAGATATATACTCATCATATAAGTTGACAATTGCTGATAATAAGCTCCATGCTAGTAAAAGTTCAGGAAGTGGAGCAACTCGTTGTTTCTGAAATTAAAACATTAATATGGATATACTACATAAGATGCTGTACATATCACAATAAAATTTTATTAAATTCACATCAAAAATGGATGTTATGGATGTTACGCACATAAACGGCGTCAATTTTATTAAAAGTGATTGGAAAGTAGCTTATGACCACCGAAATTTAAAGATATACTCAGCACCATCCAGGCTGTGCATGTGGATCACCCTTCGAGATGAAGTGCGGAAGCTATTTTCGGTGTCGCTATCAGTATCTCAATCTGATAACTGAGCAAGCTTCTTCAAATTACTGTCGTTACTATAACTAAAAGATACCTACACTTAAATTATTTATAAAATCAACTTTGTAATCTATCCCAAAATTTATGATCCTAGAATATTCTTGGATTGCAGTCTACTATTGATTACACCGATCTAACCAAACGGCATCATGGACAGATAAGTATGTTATTGGCAAGCCTAAAATGTCATTTTCAAACACAGGTTAATCATTTTTTCGTAAGCTGTCCTCTCAAAGATGGATTAACTTTCTTTGGATTGGTTATTGGCGATCAATTAACAAAAAAAGGATTGACATTTCAATCCTAGATTGCAAGATTTCGATTTGGATAAGTATATATACAAGTGCTCGACATCAACAGTCGGGTTGTAGTCGCAGCTGGTCATCCCTGACCAGGTTACATAAAGGTAAGATCGGGACCTTACCTTTGTGCTGGAGGGACATCACACTACGTTCCTCCACCTACCTATAATATTATTCTAGATGTTTATGCTTGCTTTGGTAACAAAGCCACTGAGGTTTACGACATTGCCAAGTGCACATCACAATAGAGGCCCTCAGCTTATGCTAATTACCCTTTTAGTATAGAGGAACTAGGAAACAACGGTGAACAGCCATGGGCCTGCTTGCCTACTAGGCATGAAATATTTCATACATCAATAGTACCTGTATTGAGACCACCCGATATATTTCACAAGAGTACACAGTACATATAAAGAGGGTGATTTAAATTTACGCGATCCTAGCAGCTCTACTGTCGTATATAAAACCATACTGAAGAGTGAGCGAACGATGAATAAGCTGCTAAAAAAAAGAGAACCTATTTAAGTAAAATTAAAAAAACTTATTCTCAACAAAGTTACCTTTTTATTGGCATAAGGTTTATTTATATCTTATGCTGAAGCTACATTAGCGAGCGAAAATTCGTGTCGCGTAGGCGCGATAAAACCATCGTATTCACGATGTTCTTGTCTATATTAGGCGTGAAAAGATTCATGTCGTGTTGACGCGATACATCGTGTCGGGTTGTGTTGTTCGACCTGTTGTGCGGTCGAGACGTAGTTGTTCAAAATGAATGAAGTGGCGTTGCATTATGTCATATTATTATCAGGATTCCATATAATACTCAGCTTCATAAAATTGAATGAACTTCAACAGTTTTTCGTTACTCCACTACAAAAAAAGACAAACACGTCTCGCTGAAGTGACGTAGGTGTAGCCACCCAAGCGAATATTAGCGCGCCATATCTCTTTGATGCGCGTCAGTTTACCGACAGTGCCCCGATGATACATCATCTTCACCCGAATACAACGCGTTGCAACGATCTAGCTGGCCACACTCATCGCGTTAACACGAATATTCACCGTAACCCGCTAATGTGGGCTACATTAGCGGTCTACGGCGAATATTCGTGTTAACGTTATTAAACTTTAAATGATATTGACTATATATATCAGGCCCTCATTTTTGTACATAAATGTTATGTGAAATTGCTTTGGAAATATGAGAATCTTGAGATAGATAGAGATTTGACTTTGACTTGTTACACATGTCTTTTCTCGCCCCATTGGTAATCGTCGTAATTTATGTTTAGCTAATTGATTAAAATAGCTAATTAAGTTGATACAATTTACTTTTAAATACTTGCTCTAAATTAATTGTAAATAAATTAGATAGATAATAATAAGATATAAATAAGTGATTTTATCATTTAAAGTCCCAATCCCGTTGGTGTATGATGAGAAGTCCATTGAAGAAATTTATCGTGTTAGTGAACCAAATGTCTATACTGAACAACATCACAGCGACATATACATAAAACATACGAAAATAAATACAGTTACACTTATAATTTATCGTCATTACATTCCTTTGTAGAACTGGCCGTGTTTTATCACTAGCGATATAATAGTGACAAAAACAATAAGTTCATGACGATTAAGTTATATTAAAATATCTGTAACTGCCATGCTTAGTGCCTGCTGTATGATAAAGGAGAACAGCAAGTTATATATTCTATCTTTCAATACAAATGCATCTGATGGCCACTTGTTTTTGTTTTATTTATATGTTAGGTTTGTTAATATTAGTTTAGTTGCATGTAAAGGTTGTACATTATATAAATTTGTATTAATAGAAGTTTGATACCTCAGGTAGGGATAGGATGCATGACTTTTCCTCGCTTAAAAAGCCGGTATCGCCATATCTGAGCCACATTATGTATTATACAATCAGAGAGCTTACAATGAAGACAGCCCCATAATTATAAAGTACACACAGCGACACATCAACCTAGACTGTTTGGACTTTGAACTATTAGAAGTTGAACGCTGCGAATCGTGCGACAGAGTGCGTTATATTTTTGTTATTTTGTCTCACTCACACTGAACGGGACGCGACGCTCTATCCTTACCATCACATCGACACCACTATGCACTGTCCCTTTCCGACAATACTCTATTTTCTATGTAGCGTAGTTATGCATATATAGGGTGTTTAACTTGATGTGTAGCCGTGTGTACCACATGTGGCGTTTTTACCGAGGATAGGACGTTGAAATAAGGTTGGGCCTGCAACCGGCTTTATATATTATGTAAAAGTATAAAGGAGCTAGCGATGCAGAAGACCAACACAGACATATAAAAAGTAGTAACTTCTTATAATTCTGTCTGTGCATTGCAAATGCAATATTAATATGAACATGGGCTAAAGTTACCTTTACTATGACATTAATATCTTATAAAATAATTTAAAATAAAACGCAATTTATGTACGTCGAAAGTGCAGTGGAACAAGGAGATTACAAATACGTTTAATTTTTGCTTCCATAAATAATCTTTAACAGTATAGAATATCTGTTTAGCAGTTTCGAGTTTCGTTTCGTAATTTTCCTGTTCTAATTGAAAAAGAGGGCGTACTTCTCTAATTTGAATAATACAAAATCTATGTTTTTTAAAGGCTATATATAAAAATGTCCCGTTAACTTTATTTCGTTGTCAATTAAAGTAAAACTATTTTACTGGCGTGGATTGTGTGTGTTTGTGCCCAGCCGATAACTTGAGGTTTTTGGTGCCTAGTAATTATGACATGACAGCACGTCAAATCACCTAGCGTCGCAAGAATTTTCACCTAAAAAGGGCGTGATGTTTTTATTAATAATGGGTAATAAGCTTACCCCATAAACGGGTTTAGTTTTATGTAAAGTAGGCCCAGCACTTTGTAGGTCGTGATCCGGTGGACACATAGTAGGTCGTGTAGGTCTTTCGGTATGCGGTATGACCAGGCTGTGTTATGAATGAGGAGGCACTGTTGGCACGGGCTGCCGAGGAGCGGGAGCGCATCTTCCAAAGATACGAGAGAGGGCGAGAGAACCTCGTCGGCCAGATTGACCCTTGGGAGGATCCAGAGTTCGAGGAGTACCACAAAACAGATCGGTATGTATCGCTTTTATGCCAGGATGCGAAATGATTTGCGAATTAAGTTATGTTGACGAAATGTTTTTTATTTTACCTTTCTTTATATGATTTTATTTACCTTTGTACTGATAAATAAATTATCATGTTTGTAATAAGGTGTAATTTGCGAATTCTTTGTGTGTGGTGCACACCTCAATTACAGATTTGTTATGCACTGCCGCATGTTATTGTTGTAATTGTAAATAAAATTTATAACTAAAGATAAGTAAGAAGAAAATATGAGTATTTCATATTTTTTGAGCATTAGGTACAATGCCTAACATAAATATGTAAATTATAAGAATTTGGTATAGTATTTTATGAAGCTGTACTTTCAAACTACAGCATCATCATTAATGAATATTTTATCATTAAATAGCCACATTACTACAATTTATATATTATTACCAAAACTTTTTACATGGGTGAAAGTCATAAGAAAGTAACTGAGTGACTTAAATACCAATGCAGTTAATATTTGTGAAGACCTTTATGCTACTAATGTAAAAATATTTCAAAAGTCTTGTACAAATTGATTTATACAAAATATTCTTAAATGTAATGTTCCCCTACCAAAAGATTTATAAAAATAACCTTTTGCCTTCATTCTGCTAAGAAAATGACTAGTCACATATTTTTAGAGACTTAACTGTCAATTTTATAAAATGACTTTCAATGGCATTTTGGCCCATCTAATATTACCAAAAGTAAGTCCAACATTTATTATAAACAATGATGGAATTCACACATCTGTGCGCAAAAGAAGCATGACATATAAATTTATACAAAGCTTTTTATGTAAAATCAATATTTATTTCTTGATTTGGGTCTTTTGTTGAGGCTCAATATCTTAAACTGAAGATAGGAGCAGAAGTAAGTTCTCATAAATATATGCTTTTTCTGGAAGGCAGAATCTACAAACTTTTACTTTTTAGTTAACAAACAGAATAAACACCTACATGATTTGATAAAATATTTAAACTAGATTTATTTTATCTAATTGACCTAATATGTTTAAAATCTTTTGATTAATATTACTATATTGTCACTGTCTAGGTAATGCTAATTCATACAGTGTGCTAATGAGGAGGTTGGTAGGCAAGTTGAGAAAGCGAGAAATCTTGTCTATTTGCAGGCCAAGCAAGTTCTTCCTGTCTGCTGTCACAGCTGTTAGCATAATCTAGATAGTGGTATTTATTTATTAGCTAGCCAATGCTCATTTGTTTACATTGTGCATAAATGCAAATGACTTCTGCTTACTGTATATTTGTGATACTGTTGCATAGCAATTGATGTATTGCCAATGTATTTAATGTAATAACAATAATGTTACTATTTTTGACATGCAACATTACACATCCTTCCAGATATGGATTCATACATGATGAACGGCTGCCTCAGAAAACAGGCCCACAAAAAGTTAATATTGAAGTTGAAAGGGAGAAAAAATGGGTTAAAATGCTTGCTAATTGGGATACATCAGCTACCAAAGAAAAATTACACAGAAGAATATACAAAGGCATTCCAAATTCACTTCGAATAAAAGTATGGTGTAAATTAATGGATGTTAATAGAGTGAAGTCAGCTAATCCTGGAAAGTATCAAGAAATGTTGAAACTAGCTAAACTGTGGTCCACAGATGTTAGACAAATAGACTCAGATGTCAATAGACAGTTTCGTGAACATCAATTTTACAGAGAAAGATATTCAGAAAAACAGTGCTCACTGTTTAATGTTCTTTGTGCTTATAGCATGTACAACTCTGAAGTTGGGTACTGTCAGGGCATGTCTGGCCTGGCTGGTGTCCTCCTCATGTATATGGACGAAGAAGATGCATTTTGGGCATTGGCTGTACTACTATCAGATAAGAAGTATGCAATGCATGGATTGTATATAGAGGGTTTTCCAAAATTAACAAGGTTCCTTGAGCATCATGACAAAATACTCACAAAATTTATGCCAAAATTAAAACATCATTTTGACAAGTTTGGTTTGGATGCCATTCTGTATTCTCTTAAATGGTTCTTTGTTTGCTTCGTGGAAAGAGTGCCATTTAGCCTATGCTTAAGGGTTTGGGATATATATCTGATGGATGGCGAGAGAGTGGTCACAGCTATGGCTTATACAATACTCAAGCTGCACAGGAAGGCAATAATGAAGCTAAATGACATGGATCTTATTGTTAATTATATTCAGGTGAGTTAATATTTATAATTAATGATTATTATGTGATTATGGAATGGTGAACTGTACATTGTTTGTTCATTATAGGTTAAGCTACACAAAGACTTTGGTTTTGAAGATGATATTGTAATATCTCATTTGGAGCGATATATGGATGAGTTGAAACGGGCTAAGCTTGACTACCCTGGTGCGCCGCCGGCCAACGAGCTACCGAAACGGCCTCTAGGCGTATTCGTAGAGCCAGACAAGAAACAAAAAATCGGGCAGCGAGCAGAAAATTTTTCAGAGACTGAAAAGCAGGCGAGAGCTACTGTGATATTACGGTGAGGAATACTATTAAAGTCATCTGGCATTATGAAATTTCAATTATTTGTACAAATGCTGTTTTTTGGCTTACACTGATTATTTTGCATAATATTTATATGACATATGAACAATATTAAAGCTTCTTAGACATTGTTCTCCTTGTTACTTTATTCAAAGTATTATTGAGGTATGGCTTTCTAAAATTTTCTGTGCGCTTTTGTTTTTAAATGTTTGTCACTAGTGTAATTTATAAATGAGTTTATTGTATGCGCATAATATTCGTTTAAGTAGTAATATAATTCTGAATAAAATCTATGAATATTTAAAAATACAAATAAGTTTTTAGATTGTAATACATACATACGTACATGCATAATCGAACATGTGACCATATATATTTATATATATATTACGCTCACATTTTCGCAAATGAGTCATTATTATTGTTTGAGTTATTGGGGAATGGCTATCGTGTCTAATGTGCCCAGAAAGGCGATGCGTTGTTTAATTACTTAAATATTGAAATAACAAACTAGTCATATTTGCACCATCTATAATGTTTACTAACAGCATATATTTAATACTATAATAAAAATATAATAATGCCACTATTAATAAGGTGACCTTGTTGTTAGGGAACGAGGAATCTCCTACAATGATACAGATTTAACTGGTACGGGGGGCAGTGATTCAGTTTCGAGCGACTTCTTAAAGTTAGTTATGAATTTAAAAAGTTTTATTTTATATATTGGAATTTTATTTTATCTCTTTTACAAAAAATAAATATATATCGTTGTTCCAGACGCGAGAAGGCTGCAATGGAATTGCAGGAGCTTCGTGTGTCACAGAGTGACACAGTGTCAGGTAACCTGGAAGCATCTCCACCCACTTCGCGTACCACCTCCGACGAGAGCCTTAGCTCCGATCAAATCACGCATTTATAAAATTTACTCATTTGTATTGACATACGTAAATTCATAAACGTTGCAATAGTTAGGCTAAGAACTCAAAGTGCAATTTAATGTAATTGCAGCTACGAGATCGCAAAATCCTTCAATCATAAAAATGGATGCAGTATTGATTCTTAGATTTCATGAACTTTATTCTCGTCGTATATGGTTTCAAACACGCGATACTAATAGTTTACTACTAGAAAGGAAAACACGCAGTTTGTACTCACGATCGTAGATTTTAGTATTTACCTAATAAGGCTGCAACTTTTATCTATTAAACTGCATAATACTGCGATCATCTGCCGTCGCCTTGCAGGTCAATAGTTACCCTAAACTGCTGTTCGTCCTCTTGAAATACAAGCGCTCACTTTCAATCAAAATGATTACAACCAGAAATAACGCCGTGAGTTCTTAGCCTCCGTTTTCGTAGTAGGCTTTACATTTCAGGAAACAAATTTGACGTTAAGTTGCACAAGGAAATGATAAAGCGCGTTTTTGTTTCGACATTATTTAATATAATGATTTATCCAGTACTTATACCGACATTAAACAATAGCGCGAAGCTGCTTTCCTGTAACCGTATTTACCTACTCTGTTTTTAGCATGTCGTTCGATAGCTCGCATCAATCACATTTGCATGGTATAAATATTGTAATAATGGTTCGCAATCTTTGATGCATGTTCTTGATTGATTTTGCACAGTCGTGAAGTGTCGTTCATCCATGATTTCTTGTAATTTTAATACATGTGCCTGCATTGTTATAGTTCTTTGTTACTGTGCGAGTTGAAAAGAGCTGCTGATTGACTTTTCGCCCCTAGCTTTCATCTTGCGTAACTTTAGTACCGGCGAACGATTGTATTTCTAAAATTTGACTTCCACATGAGTATTTTACTAAGATACTAATTCAACAGGAGTTCAAAGAATAGAAAATCACGAATCTAGATTATTAGAATCTAGGTATACTAGACATCATTGAGGCCATTTTACATTTTTTGTAGATAACAATGCTATCGTAAGAGATGCATCGGTAACATCTACAAAGGTAGATAGACTATCTAATTACACCAAGTATAAATAAGCTCGTTAAAGGGAATTGCTCAGTTTGTTAGGGTGCTTCGGCTTGGCGTGGACATTAATTTTAGTAACAAATGCATTGCTTTTTCATATCTTATACCCAAAACAAACTAAATATGATAATAAAGCTGCAACAAGTTGTTAAAATATGCCTTTTCTTGATATACATAATATTTCAGTAATGTCACTTTATAATTGACTGAAAATGAGCATATCATTGATTGAATAATATCTATATTTATTATAAAACCGATACCTTATTTATGTAATAAAGAAGAACATGTTAAGAAAAACAAGTATCTTATTAAAAATGCATGTTTATTTATAATATGGTAACCCTGAATGGAGCGCAAATGAAGAAAAATGGCGGTGCCTATCATTGTTATCAGTTAAAACATATATTGCCTGCAACGAGGTATTGTTTAATATTTTTTAATTAATTAATTATTTGTAAATAGATTTTTACTGAGCAATTTGACCACGCAAAGCCGAAAGTAGCTATTCCCTTTGTAGGATTGATATAATTTTAGGTTGGACTTACTACTCTTAGATTTATGTGTTAAATCATGATCTAGTGTCTTTACCTAATAAGTACAAATTGAATAATATAAAGGTGCCCAGTTATAATTGATTAATTCAAGTTTTAGTCATATGTTTACATTAATAGTGTTAAATATAATTGAATATTTTATCAAACGCTAAAAATAAACTCGTACATGTTTGAATGGCAAAAGCTTATACTAATAATATTTTAATATGTAAGTATCAAATTTGAAAAAAGTATTGCTCATGGTACTTGTTTACTATTAAACAAATTTGGATGCGAACTAAATGACTATTTATGTAAATACCAACGACTTACTATTCTAAAACCTGGCAATTCTTACTGTCATCGGCAAAACACTGTTTGTTATGATTGGCCATACACATTTTATCGTCGTGTTTTATGTGATTAACCTAATAACCACATTTCTGCGAAGTTTCTTTTCTGCTATAAAACATGTCCAAATTCAGATTTCAGACAATTGCCGTAAAATAAAAAAAGAAAATAATCTTATTTACCGGATTTGACACATTTATAGTTATATTCAAATATTTATTTCAAATAAAAGCGTTGGATATAAGTGCGTTATAAAAATAAAATATATGGAATTGTGTCGAATGGATTTAGAATGATCCGAAGAGAAAACTGCAGATACCATATTGGTATTATTTGTTAGATCTATTACACAATACTACGGTGGTTTAAGACGAGATTGCTGTTAAATATTTACTTTAAATGTCAATAATCTTTATATTTAATTTTGCTCTAGTAAATACACAAACTCGGACCTATGTATACAACAACTCTTACAGTACCTTTATTAAGGAACTTATATTGTTAAACAGTTAAAATCTTGTAATCAGTTAATATATTGCATTTTATATTTGTACTTTTAATGTTATTACATTTGAAAGAAAGTAGCCTTTAAGGGCAATGGATAAAATACGACCATATTGTTTTATCGCTGTTTGTAGAACTTTATATTCTCAAGACATGTTTCTCGCTATAGTGTAAACTGCACATATGTGCACATAATCATTGCATGAAACAAACACTCCGAATTTATACAATTTATTTAATTTGTATATATTTTTGTACAAATTATATATACTTATATTAAACATGTATATGTATAAATTACGTAAAATGTATGTTCTTGGAGGTTTTGTTGCATGCAAAGAGCATAATATCCATCACATAGTACGATAATATAATTATGAAATAATATGGATTCATATTCATGACGTTATCTTTGGACAAAATAATAAAATTTCTTAAGAATTTAAAATTGCCTGTTTTAAAAATTAATTATGGTAGTTCCTGAAATATATTATCTTTAAATCATGATGTTACTTGATCTGATAATACGTCACGACCTCTGGTATATCTTGTATAGCTACACGAGACGCGATATGGACAGTGAGCGCCATGTTCAAGGCACAAATGAAGTAGACACAGATACGCCGCATATAACGCACTCACAGATAGAAGCGTGCGAAGAACGATTCTGGATGAAGCGATACCGACTTCATCCGAGAATTGCTGCTCATTCCATTTGATTGCCGGTTTTGATCCGTCCATCAACGATACCGAGCATGATCGATGATAAACAAGTTCCACTCATAATCCTTGTGTCGAGTGCCCCTGAACACTTAAATCTAAAGCAGGCAATCAGGCAGACCTGGACACTTTTCCAGCCTACCTACTTTGTGATGGGATTGAGTAGCAACGATGTAGCTAATTTATTGATGAGAAATTATTTCGAGCGTACGAGCATCTATTTTCTGATTAATTTTTGGTCAGCGCCAACATGTAGAGCCTTGAAACAGTTTCAATCATTCAACTACTATTTATTGAACTACCTTTTTTAGTTTTATCGATTCCCTTCTGATCTGTAGTAACAATTTGTGACGTGAATACTTTATTCTTATTAATAAAGTATATCATGGGTAACTTACATAATATATATGACACAACAGACGTACACTATAAAACAACGCGAGTTTGTCCATCGCCCTTATTACGTAGAATGTGATACATAGTTGTGAACGCATAAGATAATACAGCTTATGGTCGTTTTGTTTCTAGTTGTTATGATCAATTTGATATTATGTAAGATACCTAGTGCAAGGTTTAAAGATGAACACTGCCAATTTTAAGCGTAGCAGTAATTTTATTATGAGTTGTTATATCTCTAAATTTTCTTTACAGATTGCGATACAACTAATATTACTTTATACATTCTTGCCTTAATTTCAATAAAATGCTCCTCGTCTGTCTTCCATTACAATGCTTTTTTACCGCCTGTCCTTTAAGTGTGTATTACATAAATAATTACGCATTAAATTATACCTAATGTTAACGAAATAATATTTCGGATATATAAGAAAATATTTTCCATGATTATACTTACATATTATTTAATTTGGTTATAGTTTTAGAGAAGCAAAATTATTAAAAGTATATATTATAAATCTATAGCGTGCTGCCCTGTCCAGTTATGATATGTGGTCAATGCCCTATACTAGAAAGACTTGCATCTCGATTTATGTATCGTTACATAGATCTGTGCTAGTAATGTTTGTATTGGTAGAGCTCATTGCTAGTTTGGTAGTGCTTGATCTGAACGTACTACGTTGAGGCCATATTGTAATATTATAGTTTTCAATATATGTTTATACTTAGCTTTTTATATAAACTGCGTATTGAGATGTTTAGTTCATTGCTTTCTGTACAATACAAGTGTCAATAATGGACATGTGTGACACTGACTAGCTTGCCGATTTGTTTGTATTTCATGATTGTTCCATCGTAAATAATGGGATAACAGCCATTAGTCATATTTTGAATTATACTTGGTTATAAAGTATGTAATAAAATTGTGCACTAGCATGTTTTAATGGTGGTATGGAGGTGGGTTTATGTCATGATTAACACGTTAAACGACATGCATTAACATGGCATGTCTTAAGATTTGAGGAGCGTGTTTTGCTGATGTGCATTGCACTCTATCACTAACTTATGTAATATGTATAATGCTCGAATGTTCACTTTCACCGGTTAGTTAACTCCTCAGACCTTAAGATGATCCTCAGCTTCCCGCATTATTTGTGCTACTTCTCATCAAATAACGCTACGCCCCACTATATTCTGTTTAATACTACTTACAAACACTTATTAATATTTATTTATACTATAGCACATAGCCATCGGGCACGTTTGTACGCGCCCAAAAAGCACATAATGCAAGTTATTTATACTCCTTGAAGGATTGATTGTCTATTTCTACCTCATTGTACATGTCCGCTTTAAATGAATCTCTGCTCAACGGCTGACATTGACCACGTTGTATATGTTTAAGTTCTCGCATAAACCCACCCCTATCATCCGAACTTTTCTCTTTACCATTATATTTCGGTAGGTATCTACACTAGTAAATGTTACTTATTTATCATTTTAGTTTTAAGTTAAGTTCAACAAATCTCCTTAATTACCTGAATTAGAAAACTATGGGATCAAAACCATTAATTAATCAATAAAATGATTCGAAATATTTACGAATTTTAGTTATTTACAATGTCGTATGATATGACTATCACAACCATTTCAGAATAATAATAAAATATGAATGATTAAACATTCGACGTGTGCCAGTATACGGATTACAATAATTTTACAGAATGTTAAATTTCTGTATTCTAACTTATTGTTAGAAGAGTTGTTTCTTTTTAAAATAATGCTTAGGATATCATAGTACAATCGATAAAGGCTGAATGTGCAAAATAGCAAGGAGTCGTAATGCTATTATTTTATTTCTAGTATTGCCGCCCGTGGTGGTATGAAGAACACCCATTAATAAAAATAATACAAACACATATCCGAAATAATAATTTCTATGGTACGTTCTAGTGGAATTTTTCATTCATCACATACTGTGCATTACGTAGACACAGCACACATTATCTTATCAGTGTCGCTTTTAGTTGTAATTCAAATTGTCACATTTAAAATGTTTTGTCCTCAGTATTTTATAAGTAGATAACTAAACACTAATTAAAAGTATTTTTCTACACCACACCCAATACACTATATTTTTGATAATTATTTTGTATCACAATATTGCCTATTTGATTCTGTATCGAACTGATGCATAGGGATTATAACATTTAATATTGTTCAGTAGGTACTTTGTTGAATATCAGTATTACATAACTGTAATACTGATATTCAACATTAACATGTTGACATAGTTAATTTCGACAATATTAACTAACGATAGCGTTGGCGAAAACCCACGCTTTCCTCCTTGTTAGGGAGTAGCAACACACTCGCAAATTTAACAGGGATACTAAACTGCCACGCGCTCACACTTTCCTAATAGCTTTCATGACCACTAAGTTAAGTATATGATGACGGCCTGGTCAAATATATCCGTCAGCCTTCCTTAACATACTATTGATTAGCTTGACAGCAACGTGCGAAGGATAGTTAAAAGATTATTGATTGTACGTTTTTACTTCAGGTGAATTTCCTCCGTGTGGCGTTCCACTTCGTAACTCCCACGCTGACGTGGATATACACTTTAGAACTCCCATCCTGAGTACGCTCCTTGTCTATCAACATGGTTCCGATCCTATCGAAAGTTACCTTGTAAATACAACAAACCTTAAGAAAAAAACAAAAAGAAACAAAAATTGAAAATTCCTTTAATAAAATAATATTATTTTTATATTTATCCTTTGTAAATAAATATGTATAATAAATAATTACACAATAAATAAAGACATTTAATTATGTATTATTTTATTCATCAAGCTACGAGCAGAGATTTGTTAGATCTTCATAAAGATGCATGCGCGTTTTGTTTGAAGCATATTATTGTTATTATTATGTTGATTTGCTTGACGTGTGTGTTCAAAATTATGTACAAGGTAAGAAATAAAAATAATTTATTTGCATGTTGATCCTTTCATACGCTTGAGCAAAGCTAGCTGTGAGTAATAAGCACTTATTGTACAAGATCGCGTCAACATGGACCTTCACCCATCTGTTAAAACGAAAAAGCAGTTTTAAGTGTGCCATATCAGAGGCCTACTTGAATAACTCTTGACAACAGGTTGGCCACTAACCACACGAAAAGAAGAAGTATGTAATATCATTCATAAACGATAATGCCGCTAGCGGGCTCACCAATGTAACTAGTTCAAGGCTACCCTTAATTAAAATCGATGGAATGCATGCTCTTTTCAGTTTCTTACTTATGTGTTTACAAAACGAATTTAATACTAATTGAAAGTACCAAGCATATAGGAAAATATGAGTTCGTCTATCTTTTCTTGGTCTTTATAGAATGTTTGAGTTGCCAGGTATCTTATCTTATCTTATCTTGTGTGGGAGCCAGTCAGTACAGACCGGCGACACTTCGACCCAGTGGGATCTTTTGTGTCGACTTCCCCAATAACGACTGCCATAGATGTTCATGGCAGTCGGGACAGACGGCTTAACGTGCTCTCCGAGGCACGGAGCAGGCGATAATTGTCATTCAATACGCACATAATTTCGAAAAGTCATATAACTTCCGAAAGTCAGAGGTGCGCGACGTGGGTTCGAACCCGGGACCCTCTGCGTTGCAGTCTGTTGGTATCCCCACTGAGCTATCGCTGCTCTTGAGTTGCCAGGTAAGAAACCAGGAGAGTTTATTATTGTACCGGTGTATTTTCGGGGGCACCGGCACCATCCTTAGAAATTATAGCTATGGAAAACAACATTATATAACTACTATAAAGATATTTCTATTGCCATTGACAGATCTTAAAATAAAAGATGGCACGGGAAGTTTATTTTACAAAATATTAAACTATGGTTTTGATAGAGATTTCTTCAAAGTTACAAGTAAAATGTAGCTATTGTATCCATTTAAAATATATTTTTGTTTCTGCATTCTGTCTACATAGACTTGAAAAAAAAAGCAAGAATATATCTTTATTTGCTATCTTTGTTTTCGTCATTTATATGGAAAGTAAAAAAGAAAAGAAATATATTGTTATCCTCTTTCAAATGTACCTGATATTTATTTTTTTGTCTTTCGTTATCATTATTTATGTTTGGATTACAAATTGGACTGCTCGTTCTTTTGTGTAATGGTCTGTTACTTTTACTGATAAAATCTGTTATTGTTTGAATTCTATCGTCAATTTTGTAAATGATCTAATTCATTATTATTGAAATATTTATTTATATGAATAGGCTATTTTTTGCCTCTATGTTGATCCCTTGAACCTTTTTATAGTTGTATCAGTTATGATTTTACTAGGCAATCCATTCGTGGTAAGGTCATTTAACGAATCATACAAAAATATTTTCTTTAGGAAAACGTGTGGGTGAGGGTCAATGTTACACGTGTTAGTAGACTATTTGTATACATTCCAAACAAATGAAAATTGTATCATAGCTAATAACTAAACATTAGAACTTGTAGACAATATAAACAGTGTAATAATTTAGTTACATAGTCGATCAAGGCTTTATTCGACAATAGATCGAAGTGGGTAATCTTATATCATATAAAGTTTATATCATCTACATGTTGTATGTTTAAACCTTTTGACCGCCAGTCATATATACATGACAAAGCAAAATGTGTCCAGCACGCCACGGCCACGACTACATGTCAAAAAAGTAGCTTGGCCGCGAAAGCACGCTTTTGCTTTTTCACGTGGCGGTCAAAGGTTTAAGAAGGTATATTGTGTTGAAGTGTTGGTGTTGTATGTGCAGAGCACAGTGGCGTCGCGGGGGGAATGCGGTGCGACGACTCGGTGTCAGCATTGGGGTCGCGGAGGTCCCTTGCCGATACGAGCGTGACGAGCACGGCAGACCTCAGCGTGTTCTCGAGCGGGCGCTCGCACGCGCCGGACAACTCCCTCGACACACAAAGCAACGTCAGCGACGACGCTACCGGGTCAGATGGGTGAGATGTTTTGTAGATGTAGCTGCACACCCATTTCATATTCTAAAGGCGGTAACAAACTATCCGATTGTAAGCCGCGGCTGACAGCCACGAATGATGTGTGCACTGTCGAAAAACATTCAGTGCGTCAGATTTCCATCAGACGTCCGAACTTCGAACACACGAGGACGGTCTAAGGTTATGACCACGGCTTATGGCCGAAATTTTGCAAAGCACAGAGAAATCTATAAGGCCCGGTTCCTACATTCGAGAAACGAATCATTTTACCTGAGGACAGTTAATTTTGACACATATTCTATAAATGATATGTCATAAATCATAGCTAAAACGACTCGTTTCTTGATATAGCATAAGTCACGGCTGTCAGCAGAATCCATAAGCTGCGTAAGAGAATTTGTTTCCGCCTTTAGGCTAGGACAATTCTACATCATTGTGGACAGGGTACGAAGACATGTTGGTAATTAGCGATCGCCGAATTAATCAAATTGTCAATAATTTCGTTGGTTGTTCAGTAACTTGCATATACCTACTGCTTGTAGGTTTATAGTATTTTACTGCAAAGTATGTAAACTATAAGACAAGTAAAAGATTTTAAACTATCTGATAATTATCAGATACGATGATAATCGCGATAATTTATAGGAGGCTTATATATTTAATAATCTGATTCTGGGACATCTAACAACTTAATTTTCAAGATAGCTGTTAAATATTAACGAAAACTTATGAACATAGAATCTAATGTTCAACAAACAGACAATACTAATGTTGCTGCAATGACGCTCATTATTATGTTGGTAAAAATCTGTCATTATGCTGCCTTGCATACGTTTCGGCTGCCAGTCTACTGGATTATAATGAGCTTTTACATGAGCCGGCGGGACCGCTATTAACTGCATCAAAATACCTTTAAGGATCAAAGCACTATTGTAAATATACTTACCTTGTTATTACACTTGTGTGACAGTTTGGTCTACACCAGTAAAACCTTGTGTTGGACTTCGTTTAGTTAGTTTGAATGGCAGCTTATACAAGTGCGGTTTTAAGTAGTAGGCGGGTGCACAGATTGGAATATGTGGAAGCATCCATACTTGTCAATACACCGCTACAGGTATACAGCATAGCTTTCCGGCAGCCGTAACTCATGTAAAGGAAGTCAATTCATAAATAGTACGTAATATAGTACGGGATAGAATAAGTCAATATTTGTCGATAAAACCACATGCGATCCACTCTTACTCGGTTATCGGTTCAATTTTAGAATAATTTTGGTTTAGATATATCTCCTTGTTATCTTCCCGTGCCCACTGCAGTCTACTCTGCAACAGACTTATCTTTGTTGCTATATATTGCGTGTGGTGTTTAAAGGCTCATTACCATCATCCGACACTGACAGTCAACTAAACATGAGCTAAAGCAGTTTAATATGTCTTTATTTTCTTATCTATTGATACAGTGAGGTTAAATATCAGCTTGATAGAAAAGCCGATTAGCAACGTACATGTGTTGCATTGCAATCGGGGTTATCGTTTTCGTGCTCACCAGTCGCCAGCACTAGCGAGTAACGTCCTATCAATCTTGTCATATCTGCTGTCGAAAGCCATGTGTGTCGGTAATAATCGACTGTTTCTATGTTTACTCTTAAAGGGACTATAGAAGTATGAGTTCTAGAGACCATACTATCCACTAGCACCCCTAGCGGTGAATTCAAGCGCGATAGCGTTATTGCATTTTTATCACATATCTACGAAACAGCAGTGGAAATGTGGTGACTAAATAAAAAAGATAGGCAGTGCCATTAGCCATTATTTGTGCAAAGGGATAGCAATAAATCATGCAATTCTGTCATGTTCTTAGTTGCAGTTGCGTGGTGTAAAGTATAGGCATACGATTATCAAGTTATTCTTAATCATCGTACATAATATGGTATCTCATGTTTCAATGAGACAGCTTCCGCTCATATAACCTTACTTAGTCGGATGGTTTTATAACGCATACATTTTCTGTAATCTGCTATGTAGTAAGGTTTATGTAGAGTAATATATATTTATGTAGAATAAATGTGATTCAACCAAAAATTGCATTTTAGGAGAGTATTCTAATATAACCGAGTGCCTAATCAAAATTTAGTCCAGTGACGTCCTTGCGATGGCTGTCGCGACGTACCTACACTTAAAAAGGTATATAAGACCTAGCTAAAACTTATCTTCTAAACTTTTAGAAGACTATCAGACCCTTAGTTTGGTTTGTCGTTTGATCTTACAAGTGTTTGCCTACATATTACAGTATATGATTATCTTCCAAAATCGACAAGAGAGATTTTAAGAACGTATGTTACCGTTTCTACTAGATTCGTTCGGTATTGCCTTTGACGCCCTGTTGAAAACTAACTATAAAAATTAACTATAGCGACTAACCTAATTTTTATTCTTCGGAATATACACTAAAAGTCTAAACAACTATTTTGAGAGAGTCTTGTTATTATATTATTCTATTGTCTTTTATTCTGATGTAAATATTAGTCGATCGCGGACTTCATTTCATTACTCTTAATCATCTTCATTCACGTTGTCCATTTGATCCACGCCTGCTCTGCACTATATAAACCATTCAAAGTGTGTGTTATCTGTCTGTCCGTCTCATTTATGTACGCTATGCAAGTCACGTTTGTTTTTTGTCTTTTGATGTATTGCTGTGTAAGATTAAAGATTTTTGTACGTAATCAACTACAGCCTAATGGGAAGACTACCACGCAGAGAGCAAATTTAACCTGAATCAAGTCTGAGTTATCAAAATTATACCTATTTAAATATTTTTTTGTTAGTGTTCGTCGTATCTTTGTAATTTTCTATAACTTTCTTAAAGTTTTGTGAAGCCTGCCGAACCACAATAGAGTAGCGTAGCCAGTATGGTCTGCTCTTTCTCATCCGGCGAAGAGACTCGTACCCAGCAGTGCGATAATTTATGAACAGGAATATTATTATTATTTAAAATAATTTAATTATCTATGTCTAAGCTTACACATTTCAAATTACAGTTCGGGTATCTGCGGGTTAAGTATACAGAGGGCGCCTTCGACGACGCACTCTACGCCGCGCGCCACACCGCACCCGCCATCCGTGTCGCCTCTCTCAGATGATGTAGTACGCATTCACGTCACTTACAACCCTCTCTCGGCGAGCCCCTCGCATTTACACCCTATCAGCCCTTCGATGTACAAAGGCTACAACGAGGAACACCACAAGCCCGTCACCTTAGGATTCTACCCGAGCAACGGTGCTACGAATCTCCCCTCAGACAATAGAATTAGAATCCAAGTGCCATCAGAAGAACTTCTCACGCCCGTCGTCGACTCTGGGAGGATAATAACACAACGCTTCATTGACACTCGTCCGGAAATGTATGATTTTAAATAGCCCAAATGTTTTTATCAATATTAATGGCCAGTCATTTAATAGTATTTGCTGCAACTTTAAGTTATTGTGATTTAAGTAACTTACCACCAAGTGAAACGATCTAACCAAGATTTGAAACTGAAACGCAATCAGTAATATGAATAGCAATTCAACTCTACAAAAAAATTATACCTATGACAGGAGTTTAAATTTTATGTGTACATTGCTCGGCGAAGAGTACCTAATATAAAAGCTCGAATGGCCTTCTGATGGTAAGTTTTATCAACTTAATTTTACGACTCACCGTTCTTCATTTATAAGGTAATAAAATAGCTCTTATGGGCTTTTCGTATGATCCTCAATTGGCAGCTCAGAGCACATTTAGTTTTTACTCAGATCTACTTTAACAACAACAGCTAGTAAAGTTTATGAGATTTAAGACAGGTTTCATTCTGTTGAAATCAGGTTATTGTCGAATTATCGCCTTAATATGCCTCATTATAATTAAAGTCCAATACAACAAGAGGCAATAAGGCGGTGCGTCATAGATATTTGATATAGACATTTAAATTTATAAGATACGGTATTATCAACACGAAAATAGCTTTCATCGTTTATATATTTTACAATGATATATGAATCTCGCCCACATGTTAGTCTGAAAATAAAAATATTTTTGATGTATTTAATGTTGACGAATCTCAGGCTTATGGCTTTTAAGGATCTTAACTATTCGGCCTTGGAAGTAATATTTGTTAAATTAACTAGTGCTTTGGTCTTGTTTAATTACCATAAATAACATGACAATAGGACTCTATAATAATATGCGACATCATAATATAAATTGATTATTTATTTATTGATAAAGTATAGATGTTCCACGTAACGCTTTTGGGCTAATGGTAGTAGAGTCTAGAAAGTTTTGATGTTGTTAGTTATTACATATTTTGTCCATGCATTCAGCTGCCTTTATGTACTTACAAGCAATTTGATGTTATGTAAATTGTACATATATTTTATTCATGGTTTATTATATCCATGTTGTGAAAATTATTATAAAAAATCTGTAACTAAAGCTGCCATATTATGATGAGAACGATTTTAAGTATTTTTGGAGTTGAATAGATTTCCTTGTGTTTAGATTGTGGAGAGTATTTTTGTGAGTGTTTACTTCAGTTTAATGATGCTAGTAAAACAACGACATAAGATATGTAAGTTTAAATAACGTGCATATGTTTCTGCGCCTGCGTGCTATAACTGTTCGTTCAAGTTGTTATTGCAAATAATGTGAATAAGTTTTTAAAAGGAAATTATATTTTGTATGCGAGTTAGTTTTGTCTAGCATTTTATATAAGAACGCAATAAAAGGTTGTTTCTGAACTGAAACTGTGCTTGAAGTACTTTTCGTCGTAAATTTTATTGTGCCTCGATTTCTCTCTATTTTTAGGTATCTAAACGACCTCAAGGATAATATGAAATCTGTATGAACCTAACAGCTCTATCTACTTGTTATCTCGATAACTATCACATTGTAAATATCTTACACTTGATCTATTTATTCGTCAATCTAATGTTGATTAACTTTAAACAGTAATTCCTTTTATAAACCCCGTAACGTAAATAAGTGTATAGACTGTTATAAGGTTTTGATAGGTTTAGATTCCATTCAAAATAAACTTCAGTGAGAAATGCAATAATGTCAGTTAAATTGTTAGTTGAGAATATTTAATATAATTAGTGTTAAGGTGTATAATGTATTTATGTATCTTCATGTGAAACAATATTGTCGGCTGATATAAGTAGAGTAATTGTACAACAGTAGGTACGGTACACGCTTACACAATATATACTTAGTTGACACTTGTTATGTATATTATCGGCTTGATTTGATTCACTCGCCTAGATCTGGACCTACCGTAGTTTACGTTTAGCTAGCTGTAAAGTATTCTTAATTGTTCATTATGGTTGGCGATTCGTATTTAATTTGACGTGTTTGTATAATTATTATTACAAATAATATTACTTGTATTAATTAATTAACTACGTCAATAATTTTGAAAATTACAATAGCGAGCAGGTAATTTGAATATTGTGAAAATTTAAAGAGTATATTTTGCAAGTTACGGGTGCCGTCATTATAATTTGCATTTTAGAATAATTTGTCATTTATTCCATAAGATTTGGGTTAAATTTTCTTTTTAATATATTTAATGTAATTATGTAGGTATAGACAGTACAGTACAGAATATGAAAATATATCGACGATCATATTATTACGCATTGTGCGATATTTAGTTTATTAGTGGCACAATCAATATCAAAATCTCCACGTCCGCGTCATCTCAATATCATTTTGGGTACCATGTGATAAATCAATATTTTTTTATTATACTAATTCGATCTGATTATTTTTATTCGATGGGGTTAGTAAAGGGTTCAACTGTTTACAAAAGGACAAATAAAATTGTGCCATTTAAAAAAATAGGGTTTTCCTTCCATTAATCACTGATTTGTACATTTAATTAATCTTATAATGTTTTGTAAATGCTCGGTATTTTAGTATAGGATTTATTAAACCTCCATTATTTGTTTGTTTAAGTTTTACTTTTATTTGGTAATATTAACATAAAACCTGCAGCGGTGTTAAGTGCAGCAACATTCCCGCCCCGTATCAAAGTCCGCTTTGCCTGTTCGGTCGCGACTCGCGATCACTCGTATTATTATATTTCAAGTTTGCTTTTATTTGTGTCCAGTAAAATATTTGTAGAGTAGTGAGCTTGCGTTGCGGAGATATGTTGGTACATAAAATAATGCTCATCGCCTACATTCAAATAACTGTCTCGTTATCGACGAACTTGGATATTGTGGATTGTAAATGGGATATTACACGTCCGTCCAATTAATTTCTATTTTTATAGACTGTAACAACTAATCGGTACATGAAAACTTTAATTTAGTTTGATCTGGATCTTTGATAATAATTGAGCACATCTATTTATTTAAGTAAGTTTGTATGATGGATGATTTATTATATTTTAACAATAATAATAAGCGAAGTCATTATTTTCACTTTTAGTTTTATGTCGGTTATAATAAGAATTTAACCGTACGGCAATATAAAATTATGTGAAACTTATCATAAAATAGGTGAATATTTCTTGCATTTGTCTATAAGTAAAACGTTTGTCTGCTTCTATAATATAAATGCTCTAATACCAGTTACTCGTAAACGTCATCAAAACGGGTACATCACTAGTTACACGCGCTAAATTTCCGTCATCAAATATAGGAGAAAGCAAATTTATAATTAGTGCACAGTTTTAATGTTATAGGTATTGTATTTTGAATAGTTTTATGAAAGTGACTGGTATTTTAACATTTATGCTTTTAACTTAATGTGTTTCGCACCTACTTAAAGCAGTTTTTTATTATTATAATTTATAAAATCTCATAGGTACGTACGTATTTAAAATATATAAATGTTCTTTAAAAGACAATGTAGAGTTTAGGATCATACGTTATCAGAGGAATAAATAATTTCACATTTCTTGTTTCTCGTAGTCACAATATGTTATTCATCGTTTGTATAGTGTGGCTATCACAGGTTAACTCGATATGATATTATTAAATGTAAATGAGTCACGCCATGCATACCCATTGTAATATAAATGAATGTAACAGTAAGTTGAAGGATAGGAATTGTTTAAGGGTAATGTTGGTTAGTAGTGGAAAGGGGCAGGTGAGGTGGGTGTGTCGGTCGGACGAACGGTCACTTCCAATTATTTATCTTAATAGAACTACAGTGAGATTAGTGCCTGCACCAATTACGTTGTTGACTAACATATTTAGCTCATTACTATATCGTGTCTTGTTGTAAATAAAAGTTACTATAATTTTTATTTTTAATGAAGGCTAAGATAATATTTTATTCTCATGTGTATCGTCTTGTATAATATTATAAATAACGGTCAAGTATTGTATTACAACTTATTGTAGAACAAAACGAATGCATCACACAATTAAGCGTCGTATTATTTTCGCTATTTAAGTTTTCTTAATATTGTACGTTACTTAGCTTTAGTGTTATGGACTTGTTTTACATGTAAACTGCTCTTAATTGTAACTTGCAAGTTTATTAATATAAGAGCCTATCTAATTTTAACACTCTTAGAGGTGCTGGAATTTCAAGCTTGAACGTACTCAAAGCAACGATTTTAATTGGGAATTAGGTCAAAATCATTGTGTTAAAGTTAGTCAAGAAGTTATAAACTTTGTGATGGTTTGTTTAAACATTATGATTGAATGTGCATTTATCTTGTGATTTTATTTCGTAATGTGGTATTACTAACAATACTTTAAACATCAATATAGTAACATATACGCAAGGTCAGTTAGTGTTTGTAAAATGGTGTCAATTTGTGTCACGAGATTAAACAGAAAATGCACACATTACTAGGATACCTGTGTGAACATTTTCAATTCAGTTTTAAAACTGTAAACAGGACTGTACTATATGATGAGGATTTAACTTTAAATGATCATTATGTTCAGATACATGATGATAAATAATGTCGATAGTGAAACTTGTAATAAAATCATAAGCGACTTAAAAACGCTTGGTACTCGTAATACATGGAATTGAACTAAACGTCAATATTAAGGCTCTGGCACAGGTGCGAGAAAACGACTGCTATGATTCATTCGCAGATAAATAAATTAAAAAAGCATAATGAGTACGGCAACTGCAGAAAAGTGGATATGATACACTTCTCTACTTACTTACACTATTTCTACTGTAATGTACAGGGATACCTATGTAGGTTGAAAATTATGTTACATAATGAACGTAAACTTAAAAGTATGCAATAACTATTTGCTTTTTAAATTATCTTGTGTAACTAGTATCATAATAATCCATTAGAATATTGATTTTAGTAAATGTTTTATTATATTAATAGTAGTACACTAGATTGCAAAGGTTGTAATATTACCAAAATACAAATAGGTTCCAAAGCAGTTTATATGGTTTTTATTATATTGAAGGAAATTTAGGTGCACTGTTGTTTTAAACAAATATGGTGTATAAATTCGCCAATATCCCGTTATTGCAACGATTGGTACACTGCTTATCGATATTTAGCATGATTGTGTATGTGACTTATTTTTTACACCATAGTTTCAGCCCGTACACGTCAGGATGTTTTTTCATATTTAATTATTAATATTTCACGAGTATTGATAGCCGGTGTTTCGGTATTGCGTTGTGGTATAGCTAAGTAATTTGCACCTGTGTCATGAATCCTTTACAAAATATTTTAGAGTTTAAAACAAGTGAAACTGTATTCCAATTTACAATGAGGTATAAGAATTATGCATATTTTAAAATAACTGGCCTTTGCCTAAAGTGCGTATTTTAAAACGATGCCCGTTGGAGAATTAATCTTCATTACTTAAGGTTACCGCCTCCAAAACTAAGTAAGTCATTGTAATATAATTTTATTTGATACGAAGTTGATGCATGTTCATAGAACATATAACTGTTTAGTTGATCGCTGATGTTAAGCTCATTTTGTAAGGAGACACCTGTATCTTTATAACACTAATGTTAAGCTAGCAGTGAGCTCTCTTGGAAATAATAGCGGAAATAGACAACGTTCATAATAAATATAATAATTTTCAATGAACCTGTTTTATTGCCCACTTCCTAACCTAAATGTTCCAACATCGTGATTAAGAAATTTGTATTCACTATATATTCTCTCTATAATTTACCATCCTAGAAAAGTATACGTAATACGAATATTTCTGCTTTAAAGATCAAAAAGAGCGTATCATGACATACATACACTACTCCTAGGTACTACTACTTCTTTCTTAAATATAATAGAAAAAAAAATAGTAATGAGTGAATGTGAGTCCTGGTATATTGCCCTCCTTAGCAGGGCGGTTAAACTCGAATATTTATGGCTTACAAATTAACTCATAGACAGTGCTGGTGGTGGTATTTCCTTGCCGCGAACTGTGTCAGGGTGTGAAAACTGTCAAACATTTACATGACAAAATAAATACTCATAGACAGTGCTGGTCTCTAAAGTAAACGGTACAAAACCCAAGTTCTTTCTAGTAGCATAGATAGGCGTTAATATAAGATTTAATATTTGGTTACGAAGTGTCAAGATATGACCTGGGTCAATTTGAGGTTTTAAACTTCAACGTTGATATTATCTTTCGTTTCCTTGAATTCTGTAAATTTTATACTAGCTTGATCTCCTGTATCTTCATTAAACGTAAAAAATAAAGGCTTATACAAGTTTCCAACTTATTATCTCTCATTCAGAGGTAGACCCTTTTTATTGGCGTGACTGTACTATTACCTAAAACGTGACGACAAGTAAATGTAAATTCATAGTATAGTTGCGTTATTGCAATTTTGGCGTTCATAAGTATTACTTAGATTTATTTAAATAAAGATACATGTATTTTTATTTTGCTTTTGATTAAAAATCACTAGTGTAAACTTAACAGTCTTCAATTAAATTACGCTTAATTACTTTGGTTTCTTGGTGAATAATGTTTTCTTTTTGTGTAAATTGGCTTCTTCATAAATTTATTACGCGATTTCCGAGAAATTCAAAGTAAATAAGCGTAATTTAGAAGGATTTTGTAAGAATTATAAAAGCGCCATCTATCGGCTATCTTAATATCTAAACGAATATAATGCCATCTAAAGTAAATGGTACATATTTTTAAAACTGATTCGAGAGTGGCGTATCTATACTCAGTATATAGTGCCTTATCTATGAACTGTGTCCAGAAAACAAGATAATTATGTTCCCTCTCTGCCCCCACCTTTGACGCATAGAGAGAGGTTATGTCGGGCTCACCGGGAAAAAGGTACCCCGGCAATACCGACTAAACTTACCACGGCGTTTCTCGGCATTACCATAGACGGCGAGGCCGCACGAATCGCTTTCACATGCAATCGCGACCCCGCCTTGGTTTCGGCCCGCCGCACTGTGGGCTGAAAATCGACCTCCATAGACATAGAAATGAAAGTTGCTAGATGTTCGTTTTGTTGACAGATATGGCTTCTATTAACTATTATACACATAACAATGTCGTCTGAGCTAACTCCGCACAGAAATGAATTTATTATAAGGTTTTTTCGAAAAAAAAGTATGGAGCTAGCATGAAAAATCTGAATATCTCTGAACTTGCAAGGAAAACCGTAATATCCTCAGAGATGGTTATAGGACTAATTATTTGTGATTTTTTGACATACTTCATATAACGGTACCTGCTGCAGATTTTTTTTTAAAAATCATCTAATTTTTAATTAATTTTTTTTAACATTAAACGATTTGTTTTATTGTAAAAGTAAAGAAACAACACGTTATATGCATATAATACTAAATCTTCGCCAGTTATTTGTTAAAATATCAAGAAAATTATTTTTGCCTTACATAGTATATATGTTTTAAAACAGGTAATTGGATACCATTACTAAACTTTGCATACAGGTAAACCACTGAATATTAAATTAGCCTTCTAATGAGTTCTGAATAAGAGATTAAGTGATTTGCAATATCGCACAATGGTAACTACGGAGTACACTAATTAAATTCTTACAGGTAAGTACATAAGTAAACTAATTAGTTAATTAGACATGTTACGAGTTCTAAGAAATATTTTCGACAACTGTCTAATTATTTTATTATTATGTCTAAATGAAGGTATTTTTTTAAATCATTAAATTCTACTAATGTCAAAGTAAAGATCAATCGATAAGTTAGTTATTTTATTAACGCTAATAATAGGCATTAAATAAAAAGAAAATAAATTAAAAAGGTATTTTTTAATAGTTGATAAAATTTATATAAAACAAAACATAGGTACAAAAGTATGCAAAAATATAAATAGGTACAAGAATAGTAATATAAAATATTTAAAAATTAATCAATTGCAAAACATAGTTACGTACCAAAGCTAAATAACGAAAGATCATGAAAAAATTACATTGAATAGAATTATAATATTTATAATAAAAAGCACAAAAAGTTTCTAGTTTTCCTTATCACTCTCGTTGATTTCTGAATCAGAATCTAGATTGCCTAGAAACTCAAAGTCAGTTTCTTGAAACTGAATTAAATTGAGGGTTTCAGGAAATAAATCCTCCTTTTTCTTGGCATCTAACTTGGGCCTTTGTACATTTATAAAAGGATCCGAAGAAACAACTAACATATTAAGGATATCATGATTCGAATCTTGCCTGCTCTTTTTCTGCGAATGATGTTCCCGAAACCTCCTAAAATCTTTATTGCGAGACTCGGATGCTTCTTCCGAGAGACTTCCTATGGGTACAACATCATTCTTCTCGATTATGTCTGCCGTGTATAAGTAATTTGTGGACGGTTGATGACATATAGTACCAGTCATATAATTCCACGTACCTCTCTGCTGTTTTGAAGGCATAATCTTTAAATTTAATTATATCTACTTTTTCCCCGGAAGTTATTGCCTGTAAAATCACAGCAAATCTTCTTATTAGTTCTTCGTCCAACCCAGTAATGGCTGCAGTTTTATGGGGAAATTTGAAAAACTTTCTTGCAGTGTTGCCGTCATTAGTAGTTCCGGAACCTTGTTTAACAATGTCAATCAATAGATTTAATTCGTCTTTAAATTTGTCTTGAATAATCTTTTTTCTCTTACTTAGCATTTCTTTGTGCTCGTTACCTCTCGCAGCCCACTCTCTAAAATCTAGTCTATACGAAATATGTAGTAAACATTCCATACAATTTATACGGGCGTGTAGAGATGACAATCCAAACTCGTATATATCAGAAGGTACGGTCTTTGCTGTTACTACACTCAAACGGTTCATTTCTGTCGGTTTTGCCAGACACAAATAGCATGATGAACTTGATCTGGCTTGAGACAAATACGTGCAGACTTTACCATCGATCATTGTCATCATTAGGTGATGATTCACCCTGTTTCTATTATTGCACTCTGTAGGAATGAGAGCCTTAATTTCTTCATCCATTCGTCGTTTGTGTTCGATGACTACTGCTTCGCTTTCCTTCACAAAAGTAAATTGAACTGGACGACAATACATTGCTGAGCATGGTTTTGGGTTCATCCACAAAGTATTGTCTCCATCAGTCAGTTTTAGTGGCACCAAGGAAGTCATGAAAATACTTGAATCGTCTTGATCGCTATCCATTTTCTGCTTGTATCGGCTTTGGTTTGACGCACCATCGAAACCCCATTTAGATATCAATTTTAAATCCTTATTTTGCACATCATCGTTAGGAAAACTTTGGAGGATTCTTTTGAACGTAATGTCGAGTAAAGCTTGAAGGGTTATTCTTGCCGATGAATCGGTCACTAACACTGATTGCTTCGGAGGATAGCATGCCAGCTTGGTTTGTTGCACTTTATAGTAGGATGAATATCCTTTCTACCTTCCCGAATAGCTGACTCTCGTAAAGTGATGTATTGCCACTTTGATAATTTTAATGAAAGGAGTAATCCAAGTGCTTTTTCTGGTGTAAATAAGATAGTTTTCACCGGTTGCTTAAGCGTTTCCTTAATTTTAGAGGCTGCTTCAGGATGTTTCAGCATATATTCGATTACAGATGCGATATCCTCACAACCTTCTTCCTTAAAACGCGCTGCTGCTGTATATGCCAATTCACTGGGATTGTCAGTTTTATGCTCATCAGATCTTCTCTTCTTCTGTTTGCTTTCCAGAACTTCGAATGGTTTTCGTGACCTCTTTGTCATTGTACCAACAGAGTATGATGTTGAGGGTTCTGGAGAGATTGATCTTGATCCCTCAGCAACAGTTGGTTCTTGAGCGACTAAATTTATACAACTTGGCCAATCGATAGTTGCTTGCAGCCAAATTTCGTATTGTTTTCTAAAAGTATCAAGAATTCGGTGAGATTTTTGCCACCTTTGTGATGCAGCTCCTACAAATCTCCGACAAAATTCTTTTAGAGTCACTTGATCTTCAACGGAAAGACAAACGTCTAGGCGGGATATAACTTCACTAAACAATACCTCATGATCAAATGAAGTACTCTTACATTTTAGAAGAACGAATAAGTCTAAATTGGTATTTAAACTTTCCATTATAAAATTTCACAGTGGTATGTTAGGGGTAACAAAGCTTAGAATAAACTAAATTATGATGCAAAATGTTAACCATTTTATATTTCAGTCCAACATTAGTTAACGACCTCATTAGACAGTTGTCGAAAATATTGCTTAGAACTCGTAACATATCTAATTAACTATTTAAGTTACTTATGTACTTACCTGTAAGATTTTAATTAGTGTAATCCGTAGTTACCATTGTGCGACATTGCAAATCACTTAATCTCTTATTCAGAACTCATTAGAAGGTTAATTTATTATTCAGTACTTTACCTGTATGCAAAGTTCAGTAATGGTATCCAATTAACTGTTTTAAAACATATATACTATGTTAGGCAAAAATAATTTTCTTGATATTTTAACAAATAACTGGCGAAGATTTAGTATTATATGCATATAACGTGTTGTTTCTTTACTTATACACCAAAACAAATCGTTTAATGTTAAAAAAAATTAATTAAAAATAAGATGATTTTTAAAAAAAAATCTGCAGCAGGTACCGTTATATGAAGTATGTCAAAAAATCACAAATAATTAGTCCTATAACCATCTCTGAGGATATTACGGTTTTCCTTGCAAGTTCAGAGATATTCAGATTTTTCATGCTAGCTCCATACATTTTTTTCGGAAAAACCTTATAATAAATTCATTTTTGTGTGGAGTTAGCTCAGATGACATTGTTATGTGTATAATAGCTAATAGAAGCCATATCCGTCAACAAAACGAACATCTAGCAACTTTCATTTCTATGTCTATGGAGGTCGATTTTCAGCCCACAGTGCGCCGTGTGATACCGCAGGCCACTGTACAAAAATACTTCTTCCACCGTCCCCCTGGCGAGGACAAAGACGAAAGAGGCGCACGTGGGAACACGCACGCCGCCTCTCGGACCTGGTGCTGATCGGGTGGCGAGCAAGCCCACCCAGCCCACCACCCCCAGGTCAAACCTCAGGGTGGCTGGAGGGCATCTCGCGCCCTCCGGCGCCCGGTTCTGCGGTTGGGGAGAGGGTTTAAGCGCTCCCTCTCCCGCTCCGCCGCCTCCTTGATGGAAATTACTTACTCACAAAAGGAGGCGACGGCGTTCCACGATCTCTCACTCCGGACCATAGGCTGGACCACGGCCGGGAGTGAGAGAGCAGCCAGTCCGACTGCCGCGATCAACTCACGGCGCTGCGATGCCCAGGCGGGGCATTCCGCCAAAGTGTGCAGCGCCGTGTCCACAACAACATCGCGGCAGTCACCGCAGTGATGACATCCGGGCGCCTCCTGCTGGCCTATGCGACACAGAAACTGGCTAAAACAACCGTGGCCAGTCATTACCTGTGTCAGCCGGAAGGTGAAGGCGCCATGCCGCCTTTCCAGCCAATCCTCAAAAACGGGACTTATCGCCACGATCGTGGGGTGTACTGGGGTGCACAAGTCGATTTCTCCATTCTTTCACCAGGACCTGGCGGAGAACGGACAGCGCTACCTCTAAAGCGGGAAGACCTAGTCCTTCGCCCCGAGTTAGCGCTTCCTGGCGCCAGAGGTAGAGCGACGCCAAAAGCGCCGCTTCCAGGTCCCAGAGCATCGATCCGGCGAGTAGACTCGCTGCCTTGAACGAGATCGTGCGGTAATCTCTAATTAACCTGACGGCCATTGCATGCTGTGGCGCACGGAGCGCTGAAATATTACGGGCCGTCAGGTTATTTCCCCAAACTGGTGCCCCATAAAGGGCCATGGACTGCACGACCCCTTCGTAGAGCCTCCGGCAGGAGGTGCCTGGCCCCCTTAGATTGGGCAGCAGACGTGCGAACTTCACCCCTGCTTAATGTTGCTATGTCAAGGGCGGTTAACCACTTTTGGGGTTTTAATGACAACATCAAATTTTATATTTCATATTGTGATTAAAATAATTTATAGACATGTTAATTATAGCATATCTCCGTTAGAAAATAATATTTTAATCAAAATAAATTAATAATATAATAAAAAAGGCATAAATTAAATAATAATAACGTGCAATGATTGTCGATATTACCATCCCTCATGATGGCAACCTCGTGAAAGATGAGAAGGAAAAACAATTAAAATACCTCGACTAGCACACGAGGTCGTCGATATGTGGGATGTGGACTCGGCAATCATTGTACCCATAGTCGTTACGGTGAATGGTCTAATAGCCAAGAGCCTCGACCAACATCTTAAGAGGCTCGCGTTAGGTGCTTGGGTCAAGGGTCAGATGCAGAAGGCAGTCCTCCTCGATACGGCACGCATAGTGAGGAGGTTCCTCTCTCTGGACCCCTAACCACCGGCAGCTTGGACCTTGTCTCGATGTCGGTGGGCATCCATAATTTTTATATTTTAAATGTGTTTTTTTATAATTATATATTTAGAAATGTAATTTTTATTGGTTAAAAGTAAATAAATGTGAAAAATAAATAATAACAATTAAAGAGTATAATAATAAAAAGTCAACGTGATTTTAATATATTATGCGTTTCATTTATAATGAAAGATACATTTTGATTTTATTTCAGATAGATTTTTTATCACCTGTGCTTAGAATATATGCAGGTATTAAGTTTAAATAAAAAAGTAAGGTAAAATATTTACTATGGGTGCGGTCCACTTAGCGTTCACGACGCCTACAATGCTCGTTTAGCCGTTCCACATGACGACTAGGATCGTTGTGGTCGCGGCGAAAACGTCACTCATGACATCATTACTCACGCTCACGCAACGCTCACGACGACCCATGCTGAGAGGTGGGTCGTCGTGGGCGCTGAGAAAATTGGTGCCATTTTTGAAAATATAAATTTGGTAACAAAGATGGTGACAATGAAAATTATTTTATTTTATGCGATTTTGATGAAACGATGAATACTTAAATAATTAAACATCTTAATATAGTCTAACATTTTAATCTAAATTTTTTTTAAAATTACATTTTACTTCTTCATCAGAGTAACGATTAATTACATTATCTTACGTGGTCTAAGTTTCCGTTTTTCACGATCATGATTTTGTAATAATGGTATTTCACTCTTCATCTGATCTGGAGAACTTGTACTTTCTAAAGCATTTGGATATTTGGTAGAGCGTATTTGATACGCTCTACCAAATATCCAAGTGTCGCCGTTAAGTAAATACTCCACAAAATTATGAAACACTAGATTTTGCTCGCGGCTTCGCTCGCCTTAATGTTATTTTTAGTAGCCTATATGTTATTCCGATGAATAAACAATAATACTGTAAAGTTTCATCAAAATCCGTTCAGTAGCTTTTGCGTGAAAGACATCCATACATCCTCACAAACTGTCACATTTATAATATTAGTAGAATATTCGATATACATTTTTGTAATATAAATCCAATTAACCAATAACTATAAGAGTTTATTGGTCAGACTTAGGCACATATTGTAACCTTAACCTCTTTAAGCATTCGACTTATTTTTTCTAATTCTCTAAATTTATATCAACGCTCAAAACACTCCATTATCCGTTCCACTTGAGTTTACAATTGTAACGCTTGGAAGCAAGTGGAACGGGAAAAACCGTGATCGTGAGCGTGAGTGTCGTGAGCGCTAAGTGGAACGCATCCTATACAGAATGCCCGGTAATTAATGGATAACCTGGAAATGTCTTATAGTGGAAATGATGGCTATTCAGAAAAAAATATGAAAAAAATCTATCCTAACTACTACCTGAGATATGTGTTTTTTTTTAATTACCATGTATAACTTTCTTGTATACTACGACCATAAATGAATTAAATCCATCGGTTTTTTGTTGTTTTATTATTAAACATTAATTATGCTAATAGAAAGACAGTCAAAAGTATGCTATGCTTATAAAGCTTGCACTTTTTAATATTTTTATTTTATATTTTTTCTATTTTTGAACGGCCTTCATTTCTACTATAAGACATTTCAAGGTTATCCATTAATTACCGGACACCCTGTATATTGTCAGCCCTCGTTAAAAAATTTAATATCAGTCAAATTACAGAATTTAAAATATTATTTTCAAATAAATTACGTGTTGATGCGTTACTTATAAATAAAATGTGTAAAATGTGATCCCATCCGGCTTTTATTAAAGCCTGAAGCATTTTTATAAGTTGGGGGACGTAATATGGTATAATTGAATTTTTTTTTTTCTTTTTTTTTTTCTTTTAAATTGACGGCATGGCATATATTCACGCAATGCTAACGCATCAAAGAAATTTTTATAATATCTTTGGAACGCATCCAGTGAACTAACTATAGATACGACACTTATATTATATACATAACTGAGAATAGATACACCACTCTCGAATCAGTTTTGATAACTATGTACTGTTTTCACTAAACGGCATTATGTTCGTTTTGTAATAGGAGTAGCCGATAGATGACGCTTTTGTATTTCTTACAAAAATGGTTCCTACCAACTTACGCTAATTAAAAATATTATAATATATAGATTTTCTTGAACGTAGAATACGCAATATATTTAAGAAGACAGTTTACAAAACAATATTAACACGATTGACCAAGAAACTAAAGTAATTAAGTGTAATTTAGTAGAAAACTTTTAACTGTTTCTATTACTAAGATTATACTTGAGTAATAACCATTACATGAAATGCTGATTTACCTTTAGTTATTTTATTCTTCTACTTACAAGATTCGTTGTAAAATAATATCATTATTTTTCAAAGACGATAAGCTGAACGGTTGCGGTTTATAATTTGTTCAGATGTTTTATTGCATTTGTAAATTAAATACTCGGCAGCACAACATAACTTTCTGTTTATCTACTTTTGATCCATTTTCGCAAATCTTAATCCAATAACGTTATAAAAGTAATATACAAGCACAGTAGGTACTGATTTTCGACGTTAAATCACAGAATTATACGAAACGAAAACTACTTAATTAATGCTGAAAATTCAATTTAAACTGTGACATATATTATATTGACACTTCAAAGCAAAAACAGATAAAATATATATATTTTTTAAATGATCACCATATGGGTTTCTTTATTGCCACAAATACGCTGGGATTCTCGTACCGTTTTCGTTTGTGATCACCAAAGTCTAAGAGTAATTTTGTTAGCCATGAATATTCGACAGTTTTTCCATCCTAGAACTAATCATCAAAACGTAAGGTACACACTATTTCGATGTGATTTTTATGCCCGACTTTGGTGCGCATTGGCGGCTTCTGGTTTGTTCTGTATTCTGAGAACAAATAAATAGCAAAAGTAGAATAATATAATATCTTGAAAAGTTAAATCAGTATTTCGTTTACTTAATGTTTATATATTACTCAACTATAGAAAATCTTAGTAATAGAAAATTTATAGTAATTTAAAATATTTTATGTTATAATATGTATATTTGCAAACTGACTTCCTAAATATGCTATGTTTTTCTACACTATATCCGAGAAAATCAAAGTAAACAAGCGTAATATGGTAGGAAACATTTTTTAAGAATTACCTGACCGCCAACAATTTTCGCCCCTATTACAAAACGAGTATAATGTCATCTGGTGTAAATCTGGTGTCCATCTGGTGTCTGCTTTTAAAACTGATTCGGGAGTGGCCTGGTAATAATTATTTAGGAACACTCCATCTTCCTTTTTTTTATCATCTACTTGGTTAACGAACAGACGGATCGCCTGATGGTAAGCGATTACCGCCGCCCACAGACACCCCATGGGCGGCGGTAATCGCAACACCAGAGGAGTTACAAATGCGTTGCCCGCCTTTTAAAAAGGAGTACGCTCTTTTCTTGAAGGTTTGTAGGTCGTATTGGTCCGGTAATACCGCAGGCGACAGTTCATTCCACAGTTTAGTTGTGCGAGGCAGAAAATTTCCGGAAAAGTGCACAGTTGTGGATTGCCAACCATCTAAATGATGGGAATGGAAATTCTGTCGCGTAGGACGATGGCGAAAAGAGGCGGCAGGGATCAGTCCGAACAATTCCTCGGAGTACTCCCCATAGTAAAAGCGATAGAAGATGCATAGCGAGGCCACATCTCTACGCAGCGCCAAGGAGTCTAGCCGATTTTAAACAACCGGGCAGTCGACGATTCGAGTCGCTCTTCATTGAATGCGGTCTAGAGGGAGAAGCTGGTACTGGGGTGCCCCTGCCCAAAGATGAGAACAGTATTCCATGTGAGGCCGAACTTGCGCCTTGTAACGTAGTAGGCGGTGGCTCGGCGTGAAATACTGTCTCGATCTGTTGAGCACGCCAAGCTTTTTCGAAGCTAATTTAGCCTTACGCTCTAAATAGACGCGGAACTAGACTTCAGTCGATATGTCGACACCAAGTATTCCCATATTGGCTGAGGCAGTTATAGGGATGTGCTCAAAATCGAGTCCATCAAACCATCTAGTATTATATAGCGTGTAACGCGGAGCACGTATGACAGTTTTAGGATTAGTACAAATACATCAGTGGGATGGCGTTACGTTATTTGAAAACGTCGAAACACAGATCGGTTGACCGGTATAATGGCAACTGTGGATGAAAAACGGCATCTGCCCTGTATACTCTCATATGTAGTATAAAGTCGAATGGGCAGACGTTGACTCGCCAACTCACTAGATGGTCTCCTGAATAGCCACCATAGGCATACAAGCCAGGGTGAAGGTGTTGCCAGGGCACAGTTGCTTTGGCAAATACCTGCACACAGTCGCTAGGAGGGAACCGAGTCCCATCTGCCACTACTGCGAGTGTGAAGATGATACGGCGCAGCACACGCTCGAGAAACGTCCTGTTTGGGCGGTGCAGCGCCTCATTGAGGATGTGGAAGTACATCTCTCGCTGCCGGCCGTGATCAAAGCCATGGTCGACAGCGAGAGGAAGTGGGCAGCGGTCGCATCCGCTCGACCGCCTGGTGGCGAAGCGGATCCGTGAGGAAAGTATCCTTGCGGATCCCAGCCGTCGCCGGTGCGCATTTATTATGGCGCCTCATGCCGCCATAATAAAGGCCGCGGGCGGCAGAAAGGGGATCTCCCACCCGTCAGCCATTGAGTCGGTCCGACGCCCTCTGTAGCGCTGGGGCGTTGCCCAGGAGTCGTAGTCTGCTGGGTGGGTAGCTGAGGTGGTCTCTTTTCCAGCGGCCCATACACTATACAAGGCAGGAGTAAGCATACCGTGGGGTTTTGGTGCGTAGGCCCGAAGTACGGGAGAGCCGGACATAACCCTCTCGCCTACCCTTGTAGCGAGGGGAAAAACACAAGGCGCATTTTCCCGCCTAAAAAAAAATAAAGGCATACAAGCCAGCGGCAGAGGGCAACACCAGCACGAGTGGCTAAGGGTGTTGAGCGGTGCGGCGTCGGTTTCACCATCACGCGTCTTGTGACAAAGGAGACCCGCCGCGGTAGCGTAGTTATGCCCTTGAAAATGAAACTTCCATCCCCAAGCATATGGCTCTAGCGGCCCTCCTCTGACCAGCCGACCAAAGCCAGAGGTGAGAGGCACCTACGGGCGCTCTTGAGGTTCCACTCCAACCAACCAGTAACAGTAAGCAGAGGCCTTAACCGACTCTCTGAGGTATTCAGGACAGCAGTGTCGCCACTCACATTCAGCTCGCCACAAGCTGCCATACAGTTTGTGCGCTTTTATTTAACCTGGTGATACATTTTTTGTTTGTATCACAAGGCGAAGGTGGTATTTTAAAAGCTAGTGTACTGTGCCCTACGATATTGCGTTAGTCTCATGATGAGATAACGACTGTTCCTAAGCGGTAATAATCATTATTTGTTTCCCTTTCACGGGTATTTTCCTTATACATTAGGAAAATACCGTGCCCTTTGGATTCACGGGGACATGGCTGTAACATGCAGAGGCCCTTGGAGACTTTTAGTTTAGAGTTAGATGGGACACTACAGAGACACTAGCCGCGGCAGGTGTAGGAGACTATTGCTGCACATGGGTGTTGGTTTAGTGTAATGCAAACTATAGATAAAATAATAAAAGCGTGTTAAATAAACAGCGTCTGCCGGATATACTATCTCAGTACAAAGTCGGAATGGCAGATTATTATTTTTGACGTTAGGTCAATATATAAAATATGCAGGTGCTTGTAGGATATACCCTCACTTGATCTCAAGTTGCCAAATGAGTATTTTTTCAAAATATATATGATTTTTGATTATTTTATGCTCATTTCATTTATACAGGGGTAAGGCATGTATAGGCCAAGACATACAGCGCGTAGTCGAAAATGTAGTTGAAAATAGAAGCCGTTGTCCATGGACATGAACTACCTAAGCATTTTTAAGTCAACGCACGATTAAGAAATCCAATATATTTATATCTCGAGTCTGTAGCTTAATCAGAACTCGAGCGAAGACCCAGCAATCTCTTTATCGGAAGGTCAACCTATGAATGAAGCCATAACTTGTAAGACATGATTTCCGTATCTCACGCACGCTTATCTTAAGTAACGATTGAGTAGAATGGAGTGACAAAAGACTTCCCAAAATAACTAGGCTAAAGCAATCTAATGAAGTTGAGCACATCAGCGTGAAAGTTAACCTTTCCAAGCTGGCAATAGTTCCTAAAGTCGGGATTTCTAGAGCCCTTTGTATATAGTCGATTTGTGTTGATCTATTCTCAGCTCAAGAACCTAAAGTCAGAGCCACTTTTACTCTATTTTATTGTAGAAATGCCAGAAGTTAGCTTAGAAAAATGTATGCCAGGCTCTTGATAGCTTAGAAATGAAAAAGTACCTAGTAACGACATTAACTTAATGTTTACCTATAAGTATTTCCCAATGCATGTAAAACAAAACCCTAATTCTTATATCCCTGAGCATAAAGTTCCAAACCAAATTTCCAAGTAGCTCTATGTACAGTACAACTATTATTTCATTATCTTCCCCGACACAGAGAAAAGACGTTTTTTAACGTGGTGGGATTGGGTGGGTCGCTGGAACTGAAATTACTTTAGCGACCTACTCAGTAGTGCCCAATGCAGGAATCCCTGCGGGCGACGACTGCTGGGCTGCGCCCCGGCACTACAACGGGCGTCGCCGCGTCGCTCCGATTCAATGGCCTGCGGAGAAGATATCCCCATTTTGCCGCCCGCAACCTTCACTACGCCAGCGACGCAGATCCGCAAGGATATTTTTCTCACGTATTCGCTCCACCTCTGCGAAATAAGGTTCCTGCAGAAGGAGGCATCGTACTCGAATGAGTTTCACACAGTTGACCTCGTCGATTGTTTTCCTTACTTCTCAGGGTCACTTATATCTTATGGGATCACTGCAACGTCTGTCTGCCTGTCAGTCAGTCTAGATACTTTTTCTTAAAAACGTGTGAAGGTACTTTTGAAATTATTATCATGTAAGCAGGCCTATAATCTCTAGGTGAAAAATTGAACTACCTGGTCATCGCATATTTTGACACTAGATAGCTGTCTGTGGGATACAAGTTAAAGAAAACTAATTCGACTGTACGGATGGCGTAGTGGTTTATGTGGTCGCCACTGCCACTATGCCGAATGTCGTGGGTTCAAATCCCATACGGGACAAAAATATATGCGATTCACGAATGGTTGTTCCGAGTCTGGGTCTTATTTGTGTCTATTGTTTGAATGTTTGTAAAGTCCTCCGCGACACAGGATTTATTCCTAGTGCAGGCGTTGTCTTTTTTAAATAAAATAAATACTATTTACCATGGGAACAATAACATACTAATGTAGACAATGCTGTGTACCGAATGTTTATCTAACTGTAATAGTAGATAAGTCTAAATCATTGTATAGGTGTCTAACTTTATCAGACAGCATCAGTTCTATAACTGTCAGAGACATGACCACCGCGTTCCATGCTTTGAGTGCAGAATACATTGATAATGTCTTCAAATTGAAATGATAGGGTGACCATAAAAGATTTTCTATAATTCAGATCTGAAGTCTGATAACCCTGAAACTAAGCCAGCTTGGTAGACTATGACGAATCTCTCCTAACACAGAGAAGCGCCCTGAGCTCAGCAGTAGGACAGATTATGCATACAGGGCTGATATTATAATATTTACTAGATTTAGTTCGCTTTACTTGTGTAATGTACATTTTGTCAATAAATTTGTATTCCTCGGGAACAGTACCTTTCTTCTGGATGAAAGTGCCCCATGTTCTTTTCTGTACCCCTAACAATGTGTAGGTATGCGATATTTCATGATATTCGGTCAAGTAGTTAAGGCGTGAAAGCGTAGAAATAAACAAATTCACATTTGCATTCATAATATTAGTTAGGATTATTCCATAACTTGCTTATGTTAGTTGACATAATATTGATTTACGTTTTCGCGAATGTTATAGGTACATTGAAATTAAACTAGTTTGTACGGATTTTGTCGCGTTGTTTATTTTAAAACACGTTTATTACATAATTTTGAACTATAATACTACTACGAGGGTAGGTCAATAAGACCGTGACTTTTTGAATGAACACAGATTTATGGATAAAAATAATTTAGACTTCTTTGACCTGATTCAAAATATGAAATGAGGGTTCAGAAGATGCACCCCTAATCCTTGCGCCATAGGCTTCAGTTGTATTAGCCCTAATAGTAGATCAGGCGTAGCATTCGCCCCGTGTATTCAAAATGTTAAACGCTAATTCATAATACTACTAACACTATTTGGGTATACTCCAGGTAAAAAATTAAATATGCCTTCGAAGACTACTCTAGGTATGTACCTAGTATTGCAAATTCTGCTATTAGGCGCGGTTCCTATATGAAGGAAAGAAAGAAATCTTTGCTACACAGCTACAAGCTTGGCATTATATGTACAAGGAAAAAAGAAATAATAATAATAAGAAAAGAAAATAGGAAAAAAACAATAAACATGAGTCACATGCGGTCCCACAGCTGCAGCAATCAGGATTACAGTTCAGCATTTGCCTGGTCCCAAGAACCAGGCACTGGTCTTCCACTGAAGCCAATCATGGTGACACGTACAGATACTATACCAAGAATTGAATCATTTTACCTATGGATAGTTTATATTTGACACATGTTCTATGAAAAATATGTCGGTCCGTAGCTAAAACGATTCTTTACTTGATATAGGAACTAGGAACCAGTACTTAGACAATCGCCGTGTAATAACGACGTGTAAAAAGCAAAGTGAACCAACTCAGCGATATATTAAGGATAGCGTAATAGTTTAATTGGTTAGCTTGCTACTGCCACTGCGCCGAGTGTTGTAAGTTCGAATCCCACACGGGACAAAGACTGTGTAATCCACAAATAGTTGTTCCCAGTCTGGATGTTCTTTGTGCTTGTTTGAATGTACAGCATCTGTACAGTGGGAGATTGCAATACAGGCATTATGCCCAGTGCGGATGTCGTCATTTATAAAAAAAACACCGAGCATCTGGTCTATGTGCTCGAAGGAACCAATTATCTTTTTACGTCCCAGGGGTTCTGTTGCCGTTTTAGGTTCCGCGCTGCTACTGATAATTGCATGCCATCACAGGAAAACTAATAATGCTTTGCTCGGAGCAGGAATCGATTCAGCAGTCGCAAACGCACCGCTGCGTCACCGATCACCGTGTCAGGTATAGTTAGTCCATACAATACTAGAGTTCATTTTATCTTGTCACTCCACATTGAGAATATGGTATTTGAGCTATTTTTCTGTCAGTTACTTACCCATATTATTAATTAGAGTAACATGATTAATAATATTAATCTCCTGATTTATTAGTTCATGAAAGTACCAGATATTAGTAATAGTCTGTATTTAAATACATCTCTTTCATGATTAATCGCTATGCATGCGATGAGCATGTGTTAATTAATCAGAATTTACCATATAGGTACAGTCAGCGACACATGTCGATATATTTCTGCGAGATGTCGATTGCCTCTATCTTTCAAAACTGTCCCACGAATTGTAGGTTTTCATAGCAGTACGAGATAAAGGATAGTTATATAAACGCAGTTCAAAAACACAGAATAATAATCAGCATTTAATTCATAAACAAATCTTTCACAATATTGTTAAATGTTTAGTTACTTATGTTCCTGACTGTACCTACTTATGAAATTCATTAGCTACTGCATATATTGGCAGATACTAAGTGGCAGAAACTACTTCTATTTAAAATATAGGACCAGATAAAATTAAATGTACGCACTGAGCTTACAAATGGTTTATTAAAGTAATTATATTTATAATTAAATTATAAAATAATATCATATAACTGATAATATTTAAAAAAAATATTTATTATGGTTTGGTGCGTCTCGGTTACGAACAAAACAAAAATCTATTTACCTAAAATTAATTTTCTACAAATTATAATAAGGGCAAATAGGAACTTTTTTAGTTGTTTTGACATTATATTTCTAAATTGTGTTTGAATTTTGTAAACAGTGTAAAGTCGGTCGGTATACCTATTACCTCCTATTGTTTTATCATTTGAACAAATTTAAGGCAATTAATTAATTTAATTCGACTTTCGTATACAATTTAGATGCCTACCTATAAACGCATAAATGCGTCTTTGTATATTTTTCACAAAAGTGTAATTTTTAAAGTTTAATAATCCTTAGTTACATATTCAGCCATGAAACATTTCATATTACTCTAGATGGAAGGCCTCTTTCTGATATTTCTCAACTATTTATCACATGTCATTGAATGTACTTATTCATATTACATTACTTCAACAGTACCTACTGTTTACATATCTATCTTGTTCATAAAGTTGAAATCATGTATTGCACTTTAAAATTCATCTAAACAATGCACTTATAATATACACACTTCTATATAAAATACTGTTACAGCTATGTACCTATAAAACATTTATGCTTACCAAAACTAAATGCAAAATCCCAGTCACCAATTTAAAATAAAAATATTCATTTGAAGAAAAACAAGAACTTAGTCGAATAATGAAAAGCATTTGTTCGTTTACAAACAAACGATGAAATATGATGACGTATAGTAACGACGATAGTATAAAAGAGACAAATGATGTAGCTATTTGGTCTGTCTCGGTATACGATTCCGGGCGTAACGAGAGTAGCACACACAGCACTATTACCGCACCAGTGTCCATAATACACTCAACAACGATGTTGACACAATTATCTATAAGTAGGTAAGTATATCATTCTATATTCATCATTCAGTTCTGATTTGGGAATGTAATAGCGATTATGGGTAATGTTTAGATGCCCTAGTTTTAAATACATAGTTTTTGTAAGTAATGTATACAATATGAAGACAACATTTTAACTAACTAAATTTGTTCTGCATTCCACTTTCTCTTTCTAGCATTAACATATTCTCACATTAACCTATATTGTTGTATCGACTTATATTATTAAACCTCATTATAGTAAACTTAGTAAAAATGGTAGTTGCTTTAAAAGGTGCTCTATACCTATTGAATCGGCTGTATCAAATTTCACTACCAAATTTTATTCACGAATTTACTTTCATGGTAGTCTAATTCTCATTAATTCTAATAATTATTTGCAATTGCCAGCTTATTATTTCTGTAAAATAACAGCCTGACAACAAAGCTTTTCATATTATAATACAGAATGAAAATATTATTTAAGGTATTGAGACTATATAATATGGGTCGGACAACTATTTTAATATAAGACGAAAGTTCTTTACACAAATGAAGAACAAATGAAATAAAAACGTAACAATTTTGAATTTATAGTTCGGGGGAAAATATTGGTAGATTGCAATATAATTAGCACCATTAGCTAAATAGCGTTTGTTATAATTTTTAAAATAGCATTGAATAGATCTATTTCACACATATGTGGGCGCCGGCAGAATTATTTTCATTGAAGTGCATTGGCATTTATACGGTACCAACCAGTATTTAAATTATTTATATCACTGCCTTCTTATAATTATAGCTAGGTATACAATATTATAAATTTAGGCAATTAAATCAAGCAAGTAGGTACATAAATGAATATCAAATTTGGGTGCATACTTAATACAATGTTGCAACATGTCAAGACATGAATCCGCAAACGATGGGAGACGTGAATGCTTAATGTTCATAGCAAAAAGGTGTGGTTTGGAGTACTCCAAACTACACCTCTTTAGCTTAGACATCCAAATTTTTTATTTATACAGTTAGTTGATAGTGGGGCGCTAGAGCATCCCCTTGCACCTCTCCGTCGGCGCCCATGACCACACAAGACCCTCGATCGACGTAGTTCCATCTACACATTTCGAGTTTTGATGTACAAATCTGTAATGACATGCACGACATGGTCGACTACGGTATTGACCTCAAGTATCACGCAAAATACTGGTATAAAATAACCTTTAACTAATTACTAAGGGCCAAAGCTGACATGTCACTTTTGTTGTAGGGTCTTGGCGATGCTCTTATTTTAACATCATCAAGTTTTTAGAGTTCGAAAAAACTTTTATATAACAGCTATGTCCGTCTGTCTGTTATACAACTTTCAACTCAAGAACCGTAAGAGCTAGAGAGCTAGAGCGGTCAACACCATTCGATTCAGCATAGTCGATATACCCCGAAATGACTATGACCTTTGACCTCTGACCTCAAGGTCACGTGATACCATTTTTTCGAACTCTAAGATTTACGGCAATTCATTGCCGTTTCTCACTTGTTGAATTCAATCTAAAGTTGAACTACTGTAAGTACTTGAAACATGTAGGTAACGTTAAGCGCCTAAATCACCCATACTAATAGTAACACGCTTGCTTTGGCTCGACCTGTATGAACAATCACAAATTAGCTGTCACCGCTAAGAATACCTGTAATAGCGTCTTTGCTGCCGAAGACCAAAGCAAAGATGCCGAAAATTACCACCAAAATGTTCTTCCAAATGATGTATTTAGTTGGACCGTAGCCAATGTCCCAGAACGTGATCACTTCGATGACAGCAGGAGCTATGAGGCCAAGAAGGGAGAAACAGAAAGCTCCGATGAGACCCATGAAAGGACCGATGGTGGGCACAGCTACCGCCAGCAGTACACTTGCCGTCACCATGATGGTTCTCATGATGTAATCAGCGAGGTCCGGACGCTTGGTGAACTTCTCCTTGATGCTGTTCCACATGATCTCGATGCACACAAAGAATTGGAGCCCGTATGTGCAGTATACTGCGATCGCGATGGAGATCTTGACTATCTGGGCCTTGCTGTAAACAACATGTTACTGTTTACATATAGTCTTATCGTTTCATTTTTAAGCTTGGTTTGTAGGACTGTCAACGCTAATTTTATAATATTACTATATCATTTAAATGATTTACTTTCAATTGTCTTTGTATAGTGTAGACACACATTGTCGAAATGCTCTTATCGCATTTAATGGTATTTTATGTCCTACAAAATGGAGAGAGTAAGTTTTATTGCCGCCTATCATCTAATTTCTGAAAGGAAATATCTACCAAAACTATCCCTGAGACCTCATGTACAACAGGCGCCACTGAAGCAGTCTGTAATTTCTCAGATTATTTAAGAAAAAGCAAATGTTATTAGACAGATACAATTTTATAAATGATAAATTGAAATGAAATTGAAATGTCAATAATACAAGTTAGAAATATAATAATATTGCTTAGTTTTATAGTACCTATCTTTCTTTCACTACATTCTTGGTCGCAGCACAGAATCTTGAACTGTCTCAGATAAATGACAAAAGGCTTGCCCCATATATCGTGGTTAAAACTATAGCTAGTGAAATGTGGGTGTAATACATACACCTCTGCCTATCTCTTTTATATAGGTATGTAATAAATGCGTTATGTATGTATTAGTCACCGGAGTAATTACGGCATTTGAACTGAAAAATACTTACATTTCTTTTATATCCAAATCGAGGGTGATGGAATCCTTGACAGTTTCACCGTAGCGGAGATATCCAAGGAAGCCGAGGAGAATGTAGACCAGGGTCACGCCGGTCATTCCTTTGTTTAGAACACCGCAGAAGCCTAGCATAGAGCGAGGCGTCTTCATGGCATTTTCGAGTGGCATCACTACACCGATAGCTTCTATAGCAAAGATACTCAGTGAAAAGAATTGTGGCCACTCAATCGGTGGCTTAAACAGCATCGTGGACATTTCATTAACTTTTAGTTCGCCGGTGCCGACTAGATAGTAGAATGTTATGCCGAGTCCAAGAGCCATGAATGCGTTGGCGATCATAGAAACAGGGGCCAGGTACTTGAGATTACGGATCCACGCCATAATGATGAGTGGTAGTAAGAGAGCGAGAATGAACAGTCTTATGTCTAGTTCTCCATCCTTCATTCCCATGTGGTATTCTACGACCTGAAATAAAAAAAACAATCATCAACCTAATAATCTGTAATGAGATAGCGTGGAGAGTTTTAAAGTAAGTATAAAGTTCATTTGAAGTTTATGACTTTTATTTTGAGGCTTATTATTGATTAAAGGCAGTTTTCTAAATGTGTTGAATTATGTCAAAGATACGTTGTGTGTACTTAATTAAAGCACTGCTTCAATATTTTTAGTCATTTAATATTATACGAAAATTAATGAGTTTCTTTATTTTGTGTACCTTTTTAAATTAACTTTTATTTATTTATGATATTAGTGACTTATAGTTTCGTTTGTAATCATTTGTCTTATATTCTATGTAATTAAAATATGTAAGTTATTAAACTCTTGAGTCTTCTTCATTCACATAGTGTTTTCATTAACCTCGAAGAGGTTAATGAAAACACTATGTGGGTCTGTGTGTCTTTCGTTAGTGACCGGCATAACTCCAGAACTACTAGACCGATTTACTTGTAACTGGGTGTGCAAATACCTTGAGGTCATACCTCAGTCGAGTTTGAATATGGGCCCTGTAGACCTACAGGGCATAAAATTTTGACCAAAAGACGCCCGAGATATAGGGGTCACAAAATCACATGTATTTTAAATGGAAAATATTGACTTGTAACTTGGTGTGCAGACACCTTGGGGTCATACCTCGGTCGAGTTTGAATATGGGTCCTGTGGGTCAAAAGACCCTCGAGATATAGGGGTCATTTCTTTTCATTACATTTAAGACGAAGAGGTTGAATCCTGGGTTTTTACACCCATCTCGTTAAGTATAAAAGCTTATGTCTTTAGCTTGGTGTTAAGAAACTGCTTCAATAGGTAAGACTTCTAACATTGTAGCTAAGTAAGTAAAAATTTTAATCACAAATATTAATAAACTTTTTAAGCGAATAAGAACATTATCCAAACAATGAAAACAAGAGTCGGAGAGGTCGATCAGGTCGTGTCCCGTCAACTAATTGCAACAATCAGCCAATCGTCAACACAATCGGTACAGAAAGCAATATAATTAGCTACGTAAACTACTACGTCTCGAAGCGGAATACTGTAAGTTAGAGTACGCCCGGGACCCATGTCGTGGCTGTCCCTATTCAGAGGAGTTCGGTATTGTCAACATTTTTCTATTGCAGTGGGTGGGCAATTGAAGGTGCGTGGCGGGTTCCTCTCTCCCTCTTTTTTTATTATCTAAACATTAACACATTCCTAGAAGTACTTTATGAATTAAAAATTAGTGATTATTCTGTTTAATGTTATAATTTTGAAAGATAGAGGCAATCGAAATTCCTCAAGTGTGTATTGACTAATATTGCTTTGTTGTGGATCCCTTATATTTTTGTAGAACTATGAAGATGTGTTGTTAAATTATTTTATTATATTTTGATTTTACTATGAACATCGTATATATTATTTTGGGTTTCATTTGTTTGTGGTTCATATATAACATCAAGGCTTTGATTAAAATCAGCTACGGATAGGCTAGTTATAAGGCTTTAATGATGTTCCTGTTGATTACATCGGCTATAAGCGGAATGCACGTGGTTGCATTGGAGGTGGGTAAACCGCGGGCCTAATGTCTGTCTTTGTTGCAATACTTATTAAGTTCAATATGCATATGAATAGACTCTGATGGGACGAGATCGAAGGTCGCTTACCTGCACTATGTTTTTGGCAACAAGCACGGTGTAAACTGAACTGGTACCGAAGTAGGTCGCGAAGAGACACACAAGAATGAAGATTCTGAAAAAACAATAATAATTTAAAATCAACCGTAGGTGTATTGATTGTATTGCTCAGTGGGGAGACCAACAGACTGCAATGCAGAGGGTCTCGGGTTCGAACCCACGTCGCGCACCTCTGTCTTTTGGAAGTTAAATGACTTTTCGAAATTATGTGCGTATTGATTGACAATTATCGCCTGCTCCGTGGCTCGGAGAGCACGTTAAGCCGTCGGTCCCGGCTGCCATGAACATCTATGGCAGTCGTTATTGGGAAGTCAGTGTCCTATAATATCCTGATACTGGTCTAGCCTTAGGATATCGTTAGCCTTCGGATTGCGGAGGTCAGGTGGCAGTCGCTCCGTGTAAAATCTGATATCCAGTCAAATCCGGTAAGAAAGAAAAGCCGACCCCAAGTGACTTGGGGAATAATAAAGGCTAGGGAGAAGAAGAACCGTAGGTGTATTGATTTGCTGGAATAGTAATGATGATCTGGATTGCATTTGTCAAGATCTCATATCACCGGGTAAAATTCTGAAGTTATTCTGTCTCTAAATAATGTTTAATAATTTTATTATAATTCACTGAGTTAATATAACATTATGCGTTGGAATATTAGTTCGTTAGAATACTTAGTAATATTGCTCTAGAATACGTCAGCAATAATTTCGAAATTTCTCGATTTATAGGTTCAGACAATTGGTACTTTTTTAGATATACTGAAGTATCTGATATCTAAACTATGTACTAAAATTAACCATGTTGAATATAACCAAATAATTTTCGGTAATGTGGTGTACGGATCCTGCATAAACGATATCATATTGGTTTGACTTAACGCTGCCCCTGTCAGTGCGCCGAGGACTGTGGATTCGACCGCCACACAGAGAAATATGGGTGATCATTAACAGTTGAGTATGCTAATGTTTATGTCGGTTATTTGGATCTTAGTAAGGTTGAGATTATGTACGATTAGGAAATTGTCAGTACGGGCAGTCGATTTATAATTTACTCACCTAAATGCATTGCCATAACGTCTCAATGCTGGAGGTCCGTTCTCCAGTGCGGCTTGACCTACTTCTGGAAAAGTCATCTGTGTCTTCCGCGTCTTCTTATACAGAACGTGAGAGCATTTAATCTGTTGACAAAATATATCATCATTTAAAACGTGTCCACACATATAACTAAGTACGTCTAAAATATTTATCACCATCATACATAACATCTGCATTATAATTTAATCCATTCACTTAAGAGATTTGCATTAAGCAGAGCATGAGCAGAACAACAAATTGAGTCGCTTAGCAATAACAGTATCAAAGATTACTTACGAGGATGTATGAACAATGCGTGCACACAACTGCGACGAGGATGGTCAAGAATATGCCGGAAACGAGACCGACGCATTTGAACGCTTTGGGCATAGCCAGGATACCGGTACCGAGGGAGGCCTTCAGGAGATGTGTCAGCGTGTCCATGTCTCTGTAATACCAAGCGAGCTCGGTAACAAGGGTAACGTCACGTGTGTTCAAATTGATTTCTAAACAGTTACAAAATCAGCACTCATTTTGAAACACGGATGTAAAGTTATACTTAGGAACAGTGTTTAATATGAAGGTGTGGTCAGATTTTCGGTTCGTAATGTATTGCCGATAAAATATATTTGGATACTCATCCAAGAAACATATGCCTCCATTATTTTATTTCTATGATATATGTAGATACTCAATTCTAAACGCAGTTTATGTCGCTTATTACTGGGACTTTTCCGGACAAATTCATTATCATCACAGTTATCTATAACAACTTATTTATCTCATGACTTTTATAAATCCTAGAGGTATAAATTTTCAAAATATAAAGAAGTATTAAAAACATTGGGATTTCTTAAAATTTTATTGGGTTTTCATTTATCACTGTATACGATACTATACAATCTTAAAATATGACCACATTTTATTATTACACGCTGTAAGTAACGTCAGATATATACATATATTGCTATGACGGGGCATGTTATATTCATTCTCTCTTTTTGTTAATATGTATGTTCCATGAATAGAATGAAATATCAAAACATTTTTGTTATCAAACTACAGATGCCATACAAATCAAATTTTCTTGTTTATTTAATTTATATATAGGATATAGGTACTTATACTATAATAAAACTTAAAGACGCAGTGCTTAACAAACAGCCAAAAAATATTAGAAACGAAAATTTATATTTATGTTTGTTTGTTTCATGTAAAATTTACTGAATTGATTTTAATTCATTTCTACTTTATTTCATTTCTACTTTAAAATTTGTAAATCCAACATAATATAATAAATCAATTTTAGATACAACATTCATTTAAAGAATACTACAACGATTCTTGGCACATATGTATTTGCAGTTAATTCGTGCATCATTTACGCCCAGCTATTTAAGCAGTCACGAACAAAGATTTAAGTACTTAATCAATAGGTTCTCTTACAAATATTATTGCTAAATATATCGCCGTTTTTGTACTTATTCTGGTACGACGAGAAGATACTTATTGGACTTATTATAATAACTGACCAACAAATTTGAAAGGACAAAGGATAACATATTGTACAGAAAATGGTGTGTTAAACTAAAACCCGATTACATTTTACGGATCATATACATTACAATATTGTAAGTGAACGAGTGATATTATAATCGCCGGCACTTTTGTTAATCCGTTTCATTTTATAAAATATTGCGAGCTAGTTAGTTATACTCTAATCGAAATTAAATATTGTCCCAAAATTACACTTTAACTGAAATAGGGTTGTAGGTATTTAAAACGATTGTCAATGCTTACAATTATAATATCACTAGTAAAATTGTAAAGCAATGGCTTTACTAGAATAAAAGCAACGACAAGAATAATTTGAAAGTCACCCATTATAATATGACCTAATATACAAAAAAAGTAAATAACAGAAAGTACGCTAAGCTAGTAAATCGCATTTTATAGCAGTCAATATTCGCATTAGCAACAAACGTACATTTGTCTATTACGCATTCTGTAAGTAAATAGTTATTGTGATCTGAAGTAGGCCAACTTAAAGAAAGGGTAGTATTTAACTGTTCCTTCATTTTTTGCCTTTGTTCCACCAAACATACTAATTGCGCAATAAAATATGCTTACCAAAATTACTAATTGCACACCAAAATATATTTAAAGAGATTAAACTAAGTCGACGGAGCTCAGCGCTTCTATTTTTGAGTGGGTTTAAGAAGGAACCTAACATAACCTAACCCTTCCAAGACGGAATGCAGTGATTTGACGCGTATAGATGTTCGTTATGATATATTTTGTTGTGCAGTTAGTATTTTTGATGGTCATTATATTTAATCCCTTAAAGAAATGCTATATGACGTATATATGTAATTTTTACTTCATGAATAATTTTTACTTCACTGATAATGATACAACCTCATAGAATAATATATAATTATAAATAGCATAAATATCTATTTAAAAAATTCTATATTATTTTAAATTACAAAAATATTTTATGAATATATGGTCTATATAATTAGAGCAAATGAGTAAGTTTTGTATACATTTGAAGGCAATGGAGGTTGAACATCGATTATCTTTACCTAGCATAGAAAAAGAAGTAATAACAAACTAGTACATAGTAGGTATGTAACAGAAAGCTTTGGTCATATTAGCTAATAAGTTGCAATGTAGTTTCACTTGAAGGTAAACGAATAATACTATGATGATATATTTTTATATAATAAATTATATAAAAATATATCATCAGTGTTTTTTTAATACATCTTAAAATCAGAAGTAAATTTCCTGTTTTATTAGTGAAGTTTAGTCCACGTTAATCGTTAATTTTCATTATACATAAAATATTTTTTGTTGCATTTACTTGATTTTTGATGTGATTTTTGGTCTTTCCTTTTTATTTATATTACTTTTACGCGATCTTGAAAGATATATAATTAAAAAGCTCCAAGCTCTTTCTGTAGCTAAGGATTTCAAAGTAATAAAAAATACTTACGAAGTAGGATTTTCCAGTTTTCGCTCACTTAGGGGGTCGTAGTCGGCTGACTCGGGATCCTTCGTCATATTGTATCTATGCAAGAAAGAAACATTATATTTATTAGCACTATATGCTCATCTTTTAATAATTGTTTGAGAGTAAGTAGGTATGCATGAAAGCACATGTTATAAAGATTTTGTTGTTCTTTAAATATCGCATTGGAGAGTTGTCATGTAGGTGATTGCTCATTATGACTACATATTTTAATAATTAAAAATGCTGATATTGGACACATTAATTCATTCATCATCATTATTAGCACTAACTTTCGACCGGTCCTGAGATTTTTGAGTCTGGTTATCAGACCTTTCTGTTGGAAAATTCAACAGTAAATATTAACTTAATGTAATATAAAGATTGTCATCAGAATAGTAGGTACCATGTATTATTCATAATATCTGGATATATCTTCGAATAGCCATCCAGAGGATAGGCAGAGGTGTGTCATACTAACATTGCGCTATGATTTTAGGAGCGATGTAATTGAGTGCGTGTCTAGTCTGGCACTATTACCGACTCCATGCTGTTACTTAGAACTTCTTGACAGATAATCACAATAAGAATTTGTACAGCCTGGGAATTGACTAAAGCCAAGACCTCATGCACATCAGGTGCTTACACTACTTCTGTGTAGACAGAACATGTCAAGTCAAAAAGAAAATTAAACACTTTATTAATGTTTAATTTATAACATCTTGTACAATTCCTATTGTAACTTTATTTATTGTTAGTTTTATATCAATATGTAGGTGTAGCATTCTGATAAGATTATATTTATTTACTTTACAATTTCTTATAGACACATCACTTACGGTTCTATGACGTCTGTAATAGAGGTGTTCTTAATTGTACTGGCAGGCATTAGGCTATTAAACTAACTGCTATTTAAGGCCAATGAAGAAGGCATTGGTTTTAAATAGCTATTGTATAATATAGTACACACAGATGGATTATATTTTTATAATATAAACATATTGGAATTCATATTATTTTAAAGAGCCAACAATCAAAATATGCTTTTATGGAGTCTTTTTCAAATCCGTCTTTATACGGTAGATGAAAATTGGCTGGCCATATTAAGTGGAACGTTAAAACGTAATTGGCGAAATATAGATATTCCTTTCTCTATTTGGCCATTTGGCAATATACAGGCGTGGGATTATCTATATATATTCTCTGGTTACACCATTGTTGTATAAAAAATATGATTAAAATAGAACACTTACGTGCTGACGATTTTCTCCTTCCGCTTTTCTTCTGGAGACAGGAATGTCTCCAGCTCCTGCGGCGCAGGCGCACTGCCATTGCATTCCTGGGTAAACGAAAATAATATTATATAGTTATATATTATATAGATACGAATCATGAACCGGCGGTAGACCCATGGATAAGGCCTTGGACTTGCAATAGAGTGGTAGCGGCTACCAATACATTGTACCTTCTACTGACGTTGGAGTCAGTTTTGTTCAGTTGGAGGGGTTTGTAACACTTAAACGTAACAAATAACTGCGGTTTCTAATTTCTTATAGCCGTAGCAATAAAAGAACAGCTTATTTAAACTGGTTCACAATTATCTTCGAACGTTTATCTGTGAAAAATCATGTGGAAATTTGTTCTATCTTTAGCTGATTACGTTGCTGACCGTTTTTTATTCGATCGCGGCGGTTCAAAGACGATTAGATCAATGTCATTTATAGATCATAAATGATATAAATAAAAATAATAGATAATATAATATAAAAATACTTACGTTCACCATTTTGATATTTTGATAGACGGTGGTCGATCACGATTAATTGGTCTCTGTTTATGTCTGTGAAAGAAACAAGCATCGTGTAAAAACAAACCCAACTAATAATTAATCTTAATAATATCTTAATTATGTAAATATCTATGTATAAATTATATTGTTGCTATCACGTGTAGAAAAGTGAACGTATGTTAATCTGTGTGCTACTATCTAACAGAACAAACAACGTTATCCCTAGTTAATTAACTATAATAATTTAAGTAATCAAATTCGATATAGAATGTTGTTGCAGAGGCGTAGACAAGAATATTTATTATTTTTAGTAAACATGCGTTCATTCGAAATTATTCCAGAAAGTGTATGACGTTGTATTGTTGTGATTATGAATAACAAAACTTTCCTCTTTATAATATTAGTACTTATAGATCATTGAAGTGCCAAACATTGATCATGATCATGATTAATCATGATCAATCTAATAACGAATACATTATTGGATAATAACATTACTCAGCAAATCTCAATATACACAATATGCGAGATCAAATGTAAACTTGCTATAAAGCTCGATGTCAAAAAGTTCAATCCTTCTTTTATGTTAACATTAACTGTGTTGGTCGCGGTCAGTGTAAGAGGTGTCGATCGATACCGAAACATAGCACGCACATCGGCATATGCGAGGTTGCGTGCGTTTTAAATAGTTAATCGTTTGCTTTATGAACGTAATTAAACATCTTGGGGCAACCTGTCTAAAGGTTCTCTATAGTGTTCTTACAGCCTGCCAATCCACATTTGGCCAGCGGAGTGAATTAGGTTAAAAACTCTAAGAAGAGACCGTACACAGAAACATGATAGGTTTAAATTAAGTAAAAAAAATATGTATATAATTGTGATCATAAACTAATCCAAGCTATAAACGTCAAAGCATTCATTTTCTGTATGCAGATTCGATCTTTAAGACATTTTACTGTCTACCGTGTTTCTATTTACATATCTCATGAATATTAATATTCAGTGACATAATGTAACATCCTTAAAGGTATATATATGTATTTGATCTCAGATTTATTATGACCTATCGAAAGTTTGGTGCGCGTTGCAATAATAGTGTTACAGCCAGTGCCATCTATCGGCACTGTGGGAAAGACTCGGCAGTTCCGTTTCATAATTTATTACTGCGTCATCTATTGAGTCAATAGATGTCGTCAATAGTATTGACGTCTTACGGAATTACGTAGCTTGCCGATACGCGAAGAGTAGAAAGAACGCTGGCACATTCTCGAATCTTCGTACTGTTTACATGCAGGGTATGGTGTTTCTAGAAATCTCCAGAAACGCATTAACCGCGTATAAAAGGGCAAAGCCAGCGCTCGCCAAGTCAGTTTACAATCGTAAGCGGTCAAGTATTCATCGAAACGAAAATACTACAAACTACAAAGTTTAAAGTTAGTATTAATGGAAAAGTGTAGTACAGTGTGTGTTGTGTTATATTGTGTGTTAGAATAAAACGTGTTTTATTCGGTAATATTGTTTACATTCTTATCCCTCGAATCCAGCACGTAACAGTAGGTTGCATACTAAGAAATCCAAACGCGTCGAGTAGTCGTGAGGTGTGAGCGACAATTATCAAATATTTGCCTACTATTAATTTAAATTTTGTGTGAGCAGCAATAAGCCTGTATCTAATGTAGTACCAAATAAAGTGCCTTCCATATGCGGTGTTGATATTTTGTTTATATTGGATATTAGTTATCTGATATTTCGCTGTTTGTCTACCTGATCTTACGGCCATGGGTTCAATTCTCGAGCATAAGCAGAATTTGACCGTAAATAATGTTTTAAGTAACACCGTGGTGTCTAAAACTATAATCAATCGGGCAGCTAGCTACTTTCGTAGTACCACCATTATACTTATTAAATTACATCGTACTTAATTTTTTATCATAAAGTATGTAATGTTATATAAATGTGGATGTTTGTGAAACTGTTTGTATGATAAGAAGTTTGTTACTAATAAAAAGAAATTGCACTCAAATAGACCAGTAATTTGGACATTATAACCTTGGTTATTTTATATACAATATTTATAACCTTGGTTGATGTCCTGGGGATACAAAACGATGAAGCCGAAGGCAAAAATTATGAGACATTAGTAAAAGTTTATTTTTATAATGTTTTGTTCAGTATTACAACTGATAAGGAACACCTTTAAATCAGGTTGTATCGACTAGGCACAGGTAACCTAGTTAAACTGTATCGCTGCTTAGCATCATACTTTTTTCTTCTGTACAGCTAAGTTTTTGCGCGATTACGAATGTATTATTCCTAACCGATTTTAAAGTCAGTGTCTAGTATCAGATATTCGTAGAACTGATTTCCATGTGACCTCAGCGACACATAGAGATAACATTATTTTACGATTTAAATCAGTTGTGTCTGCTATCCTTTAGACAATAAACATGTATGTATGGGAGGCACATAACAATCGGCATTAGTTCTAATGGTCTAATTATTATTTCTACAATTTAAACGTGATATGAGAAGCTATTGGGCATCGACTGAGTTAAGTCAAATCAGGGAAGTGCCGGCCATGTGACCGCTGTGTTTAAAACAAACGTTATGCAAAATTACTAAGATCAAGGTCTAACTGTGCGTTCTCATTAATTCTCAGAATATTATAATTGTATGACTGATGTAATAATGATACAATAATAATTAAGAATTATTATGCTAGTTTTACAAATGTGATAAAATGCCTCATATATTATATCACTAAAAAAATATTTTGAAAGGGAAATAAATATTGCTCTTTGAAAGTATTTTTTGGGTATTACACAATAATCACTAGCATTGTGGTTCAACGAATTATTTATAATATTTTGCAGAGTATTTTTATTACACAAATCAATCAAATAAGGTCATGGTCTTTCCAGTAGCTGTGAAATAATCTTGTTTAAAGAATATAAATAACTGGTAATATAATGACGAAATAATAAGATGTATTATTATTATTAAATAATGTAATAAATAATTATAATTTCAAAGTTGCAAATAGCAACTAATCAGTTTGATTAGTTCAGCGGTTATCGTTTACGGTGGTGCCATTATCACTAACATTTAACCACAGTTACTTCTATTTCCTTTTTATGTAATATTTATCGACAACTAAGCTTAAACTTTACATCACAGCACACATATAAAATAAATAGTTTTTAATGTTACAGCATACCTACATACAAAATAAATAAAAAAAAAATATTGTCTTACTTTTACGCAAATGTTATACATTGAATTAAATTAGTTTATACGCGTTATATGAAATGTATAAGTTATTTAATAATTCCTTACAGAAAATAAGTTACATTTATTTTAAATATAAATTAGAATGTTGACGTCTTTACTTAAAATGAATCCAAGTTAAATACGAGGTACATTTTGTGACATAAATGAAAATGATAAAATAAAAATGTACGCGTTATCAAACATTAAATTATTTGTAAAGTGTAAAATTAGTTTCACTTACTTTAAATCGAGTTTCCGAGTGTACCCTCCGTTTCGTGATAAGTGTTGACGTACCAATTGTTCAGCCACGACTGATAAATAGCACAGCACTTAGCCTCTATAATATGTCAAGATACATGCGCATATCGCTATGATCAAATACGATCAGTAGAAGAGTCATCTTGTGTATACTTTAGTGCCGTGTGTCGACGTGTGACTTACAAATGTCAAGGACAGGGAAGATTAGCACATCGTGTGCATACGCAAGTAACGGGAGCAGACAAATACACTACTGAATTTCTATTATGTGTGGGGTAAGTGTGCTAATAAATATTTTATATAATATATAATGACGAATACCCTAAGTTGACTACAAATATTATACTAATGAAGGTTGGTGAAAATGTTTAGATGGCCACTCAATTATATCAATATTGTTTTACCTCTCAAATGCCGTTGACGCCTCACGCATAAATGAAATAAAAAAAAAAAAAGCGAAAAAGGAGTCCAATTACAATTACAATTACAATTACCGTTGACGCCGATCGACGTCTTCAGATTTGTACTCGTCAAACCCCGGTGACGCGATAGGGCGTCGAGCACAGTCGATTGTGTATGGTTTATGTTTTCAACGGCGGAGTTTGAGAGGTTTAGATTCGGATGCTACTTGGTAAATATATTTATTCATATGGAATATTATTATGGGGAAAAGCAGCTGATATACAAAGTATTTTTATATTGCAAAAAAGCGCTGTGCGTGCAATTTATCAATTAGGAACTAGAATCTCGCTCAGAGAAAAATTTAAGAATATAGGTATTTTAACTGTAGCATCACAATATATTTATTTTAAAATCATGTATGTCCGTCAAAATATATATTTATACATAAAAAATAGTGACATACATAACATCAATACTAGAAATAAATATAAATTATGTGTTCCATTCTACCGTCAACATAAAGTTCATGGTTCCTTCATGGGTCTTGGTATACGTTTTTATAATAAAATCCCGAGTAATATTCTAGAATTACCAGAGAATAAATTTAAAGTTAAAATTAAAACTTGCTTAATTTCTAAAGCATATTATAATATAGATGATTATTTAAATGACAAAAATCCATGGCACTAATATTTGCATCAGATCACAGGATATTAAATGACAAATACTAACACTTGTTTTTTTTAAATATATGTATACATATATTTTTTTTTGTAATATTACGCCTTGTTTAAGCTGGAATTTGCATTGTTGTTACATTCAGTCGTATTTTAATCAAGAAGAATGTGCAATGAAGACAACTCGTGATTATGGACAGTTCCGTTAAGCTTTCTTTTGAGTCTTATTCTGAATTCTGGTTTAGTGGAATTTACTTACTACATTTTATTTAAACAATTAGATTAAACTACGGACTATAATCATGTCTTGTCTTGATTATTTATGTACATGTAAGTGGATGCTCCTATTTACCATACTGCTGCTTTAGAGGCTACCATCAATATTTATCAAATGCTTGAGTATGTTGAGTAGTAGTTCATGGTGAAATGGTTGCAGCACCTTACAGTTATGATTTGTAAACGAAATATTATTGTACACTTGGCGATTAAAAAGACTGGCTATGAGTTTCTTGCCCGTTCTTCTCATGAGCCCACACCCTTGCTTTGCTGAACGCGGCAGTAAATGTATATTCACAGAAAAAAAAATTACGTGTAACTTTGACATTCATAAGTATTACCTTGTAACCTAATTTGAATAAATTTATTTTGATTTGATTGATTTCTATATCTAGACTATGTACTGGATTAACAGATAACGTATTTTTAATTCTGTGATGCTTTGCCGTGGTGTTAACGCATGGATAATTTCATATACAGGGTGTCCGGTAATTAATGGATAACCTGCAAATGTCTTACAGTGGAACTGATGGCCATTCAGAAAAAAATATTAAGAAAAAACTATCCTAACTACTACCTGAGATATGTGTTTTTTTTTTAATTACCATGTCTAACTTTCTTGTATACTACGACCATAAATGAATGAAATCCATCGGTTTTTGTTGTTTTATTATTAAACACTAATTATGCTAATATATAAGCAGTCAAAAGTATGCTATGCTAATATAGCTTGCACTTTTTAATATATATATTTCTTTCTTCTTTTCATTTTTTCTGAACGGCCTTCAGTTCTACTATAAGACATTTCAAGGTTATCCATTAATTACCGGACACCCTGTATGTAACAGGCTAAAGTAAATCAAGATTTGTTTATTGGTATTTTAACAAGCAATTAAAGTGCATTATGTAACTCAGATTAGATAGTGTTTGGTAAAGCAACTAGCATTCGCTCGCAGCAATCACTTTCACACATTATCTATTACTAAAGTTTGACCACGGCCTGGTTCGTGTAAATATAGGATAATGATAGATTAGGTTATTAACAGTACTTTTCCGGGATAAAAGGTACCTTATGTATAATATGTAGGTACCCTATGTGAGTTCAAGGAACGAGTAGTTTGTTTGTTTGTTTAGCTACGGACAGTTGGTTTTTGACAAATTTTCCATACAATATATGTCAAAAATTAACTGCTTGTAGGTAAAACGTCTCGATTCTTGAATATAGCAACCGGGACTTAGAGCAACGTTATGAAATAACAAATCTATCTATCTGAAATTTCGGACTTATAAACCTACTTTATGTAGGCCGTATTCTAGCTGTTCAACATTTTATGTGGCATGCGCCTCTGCCCTACATATTTAAAGGGTTATAAATAAAACAATTATTTAAACGGCCTGTTCACTGTGCCGCCTGAATATATACATATAAATTTGTTATCTGTAAAGTGAAAACTATGTCAAGAACCGTCTGATAAATAACAATTACAATAATTTTACAAGTTACCTTAATATAGAATTCTTATGTCACGCCTACGTATGTACAGCTCGCAATAAAATGCATAAATATATACCAAACTAGCGACCCGCCCCGGCCTTGCACGGGTAGTACAACAAATTAAACACCTAATACTTCCTCATGAATCACTCTGTCTTTTAGTGAAAACTGTATGAAAATCCGTTCAGTAGTTTTTGAGTTTATCGTGTACAGACGCGGCGAGGACTTTGTTTTATAATATGTAGTGATACAAAAAGGTTCTAAAATGAATAATTACTAACATACCTGGATAGAAAGTATCTTATTAAGATTAAAAAGAAGAAAGGATTAACACAATCCCGGACATGGTCTATCTGTGAGTTGATATAGATTGCATTCAAATATCTTCAAGGAGTTTTACTTTTACAATAACTAGTGTTTCGCCAGTGGTCGAAATTCAACCATAATTACTTTTAAACGTTTGAGAAAATGTATATGAATTTACATTTAAAAGCAACTGTCTCCATTTTTTTATTGATAACACTAAGGGTCGTCCATAGCAACTAAACAGATCAAAAATAAAGAAATTGAGAGAGAGGAGAGAAAATGATTGATCTGTTTTGTCTTTTCCTATACATATAGGTATAGCACATTATTATTAGGTATATATTTATTGAACATCACTTATCTTAATTGCGCGCGGTATTGCAACACCTACACTTATAAGGTAACGTGTAATAGATTAATGAATGTAAATTATCTATATATTAATAAGTGAAGCAAAAACTTTGTACAACTTGTTACGAAAACTGCGCGGACGGAGGAGTATGCAATTTAGCACAGTTAAAGTTTATATGGAGAAGGAGTAGCGAATATTTTTATAAAATATGCATTAGAAATACATTAAATAAATGAAAAAACACTACACGCACACAACCATACAATTGTCACGATCAGTTAAATCGCGTTCATAGTATTTCGGTATTGTTCGGCTGATGTCGTAGAATTTGTCGTAACTATGGTTACATATGTATGTGGAGTAGGTGATTAAATGAAATGTGATTATAAGGGTATATTCGTTACAGACAATAAAACCTTAATAACGATAAAACTTAAAATTTAAATCAATTATGGTTGAATTTCGATCACTTGGCGATCGCCTACTTGTATTGATATTGACTTCAAAATCGTTAAATAATATAACAGTTTTTCTATTGTCCATTATGAACTTGATCTTGATGTGATTATATGCAAATAGTAGACATAACAGTTCTTACATTGAGGTGAATGTCTTTATCGTATAGGTATGTATTTTAATAATCGCACCACCTACTTTATTTGAAAATAGGGTTTCAATCGCGATTTTCTGGTTAAAGTATGAACCGTTTAACAACATTCTGCCATGTTGCTATTATGTATCTAAGTATGTATGTTTAAACAACAGCAATATTGACATATATAGGTATAGCTACTAGATGTGCCCGCGGTTTCACCCGCGTTTATGATTACTGCGCCGCCCCCGTTAGTCGTAGCGTGTTGTTATATAGCTAGTCTATATCCTTCCTCGACTAATAAGCTATTCAGCAATAAAATATTTTTTCAATTTATACCAGTAGTTCCTAAGATTAGCGCGTTCTACCAAACAAACTCTTTTTTTTTTCATACTATTACGAGGTATGAATAAATTTTAGTGGTATTCAAATGCTCCGACATTTTATGACTTATTTATTAGACAATGTTCAAGTGTACCTTGTATTGTAAATAGACAAAAATAAATACGCCGTAATATCGTTTCATCAAGATAAATGCAGGTAACTTTGCACGCGTAGATAAAGAAGTGATTGATACAGTGACATCGAAGTTTGAAACGATGGCTATCGTTTTGTCAAATGAATTTTCACCTCGTCTGAACTGTTGTGTTTTGTTATTCAAAACGCGCGCCGATCGTCTGCCGTGATTGTAAACCATTCTATCGACACACGCTCAGTTATGACACGTGGAACTTCCTATTGACGTCTTTATGCAAACGTGGCGTCACTATACTTCACAAAAATATGTCGAAAGTTGAACGTAAACAGAAATAATTGTAGCAACTAACTATAAAATTATACCAAAAATATACCTATGAATGTGAAATTTGGTGAATATGTTGAAATGATCATTACTTAATCACGCGTAAACTATTTAATAAATTTGAGTAAATCTTGACACACATACTGTGTCATGTGCAGTTACGATACAATCTATCCCAGTATGCCTTCCAATGGCTGTCATGTGGGAAACCACGAGCTTAAGGTAGTACATACTAAATATAAGTTAATAAAGGTAAGGATAGATATGTTAAAACAATAAACATTACTATACAAATCGTAAAAAGGTACTCATTTGATGGACTGTACAAAAGGTTGTAAGAATCGGCGTACACTACGTGTATCTAGCGAAGAGAGCTAGGACTATATTCAACAGTTAGTTTTAACGTTACTTAGCGCAATATTTTTCTGTATCTATTTATACTCCTAAAGTTTCTGTAGAAAACTGCAATTATTGTAATATAATATATTATTATATTGCAAGAGATATAAAAATTCAGAGCTAAAATTATAAATCCTAATTGATTACTAGTAAGTACAGCTGTTTAGTGAGTGAACCAAGATCATCGAACAATTCGTTTTAAAACAGTTACATACATTTACATAGTAATTTATAAACCACTGAAGTATCGCAAGGTACAATAGTTAAGCTATTATATTTTTATCGTAACACGATACAACTAAATATTTTGCACAAAACATTTTCCGCTCTGATACTCTATTTCAGATATCGAGGTTCTTTGAAGTGATAAGTTTACTTTTTACACCAACCGCAGACAGTTTCTATAGCGGATCCGGTAATAACTATTCTCCTATACAATGGATTGTGTCAAGTAAAAAGCTGAGAAGCTATTGACAAGTTTTTAACTTGGCTAACTGAACAAGATTTATTATGAAATTAAATTTGATATCGCAAAAATAAAAATTCTTTAACTAAAGCAATCTAATTTAATACAGTTTTGATGACTTGAAAGAGATTAATATATTTTTATTTACTTTTGAGTCATGCATAATTGAGCGCTTGGATGACAGAACTTAAATGAGAAAATAAAAATCGCGTTACGGAAAATACATACACATTACACAGGTTCTTATAAATATTGCGTGTTTCTATTGTGCGTACTGGATATCTATCTATTTAAATTAAACTGCGGCAGCATGTATCCACGAGACAATGGTGCCAATTCTGTTGTCACAAAATTCTCTTATCTTAGCTAAAAATCTCTAAAATTTAGATCAGTCCTGTCAAACGACATTTTGTATTCTGAAATCGCTAAAAGTGACAGGCCAAACTAAATTTTAGAGATTTTTAGCTAAGATAAGAGAATTTTGTGACAACAGAATTGGCACCGATATGTATAAAGAATCTAAAGTAAATGTAATATATTATGACGCTCTTTAATTTTGTTGTGTTATTTTTCTCTTAAGTTAATATTTCTTGTAAATAATTTGTGTATAGGTATATTATGTTGGTGCTGCGAGGTGCGCTCCTCCGTGGCGCCGGCGTCATTTGTTACGCCGACGATATCCTTGTTACGCCGAGGGGCAAGGCGCACCGGGCGGCGGCCATACTGGCGACCGCTGGGGTCGCACAAGTCGTTGGTCGTATCCGGCGGTTGGGCCTCGAGGTGGCCCTGTCCAAGTCCGAGGCCGTTTGTTTCCACGGCCCTCAGAACCAGCTACCTCCAGGGGCTCATATCATGGTAGGAGGGGTCCGCATCGGCGTCGAGTCAACCCTAAAGTATTTAGGTCTCTTGCTCGACAACCGATAGGACTTTACAGCCCATTTTCGTCGTTTGGCCCCCATTCTTCGGGGCGCTGCAGGCGCGCTCTCGCGCCTGCTACCCAACCTTGGGGGGCCAAACACCTCCTGCCGGAGGCTCTACGAGGGGGTCTTTCGGTCCATGGCCCTGTATGGTGCGCCAGTTTGAGCAGACAGCCTGACGGCCCGAAACATTTCGGCGCTTCGTGCACCACAGCGCGCCATGGCCGTCAGGTTGATAAGAGGTTACCGCACGATCTCGTTCGAGGCTGCGAGCCTCCTCGCCGGAACGATGCCATGGGACCTGGAAGCGGCGCTCCTAGCATCGCTTTATCGTTGGCGCCAAGAGGCGCTAGCTCGGGGCGAAGGACCACCTCTTCCCGCGCTCGAGGCGGCAAGGTCCGAGCTCCGCCAGGTCCTAGTGGCGAATTGGAAGGAGCGACTTGTGTGTGACTGTGTCGAGTCCGTCTCCCCTCTTTGGGGAAGACAGTAGGGAATATAAATGAGTGATTGCCTTTGGGTAGGTCTCTTCGCGTAGTGGCCTGCCGTTTCATACGGCGGGCCGAAACCTCGGCGGAATCGCGACCGCATGCGAAAGTGATTCGCGCGGTCCCGTCGATAGCGGTTTTGTCGAGGAACACCGTGGTAGGTTTAGTCTGTATTCCGGGAGGTACATTTTTATTTTCTTAACATTTTCTTTTACCCCGGTGAGTCCGACATAATAGGCGATGAAAGCATAAGGCCAAGTAAAAAAAAAAAATTGGTGTATTTTGTTAATTATTCGTTTATTTGATGTGCAATAAATAAAGTTTCCCTCTATATAATAAAAATAAATATAAAAAGTGAATTCATACCACAAACGTTTTGAACGAGGCAAGCCATAAAAGTTACTTTTTATGTATATTCGCCTGATATTGAAAGAATGTTAGAATAAATAGTATTTTACTATTCAGGCAGAATAATACTCTTACAGACCATGTGCTTATTTTTACATCCACAATCGCATTATCGCGAGTATCGGCCATGACTATTTGAACGACATTATTGCACTCTTAAAATAACAATAGCAATATTGTCATGCAAAAAACGGTCCAAGATATATTACCACGGCCTGTAATATAAAGTATAAATCATAGCTTGTATCTATTACATAAAGTGTGAATAAAGGTAGGTTTTAAATGTTTAAATGAGTAATTATAGTAACATAGCACTACTTCGTCATTTATTTGTTTAATTATGTACTACGCAGAGACAGGAAAACATATTCATGTCACTATTTATATGCAACGCGCGCCATTGGCACTGATGAGCAGGTAACCAATACTATAGGGACTTGCGTTATTTTATCCAGGACTAGCCATTGAGAATATATAAATACTTTTTCTAGTATATTCATTTAACATACACTTTTCTATTGTATCTCGTTCCTAATACTATTCTTAATAAGATAAATGAGCAAGTATAATGTCCTATAAAACATATCTATTTATAGACCAAGACAAACGTAAACTAAACAGACGAGACTGACAGAGACATTTAGAGGAAATACCAGGTTAATAATTGACCTTTAAATCAACGAGTGTATAAACTATAAAGAGTTTAATGCGGTATGACGAGTGTATAAAAACTAAGAGCGATATTTATAACTTAAATTACTAGTAATCTTCTTAACCTATAGAGGCGCAGCGGTACGCCGGCAAACATGCACTAGTCGATAAAACCTTACAACTGCATACTGAATTTCGTTATTGATTTCCCCTCGAGACAATTGTAAAGTAAACTAATATTATGGTCTACCAACCTCGCATAAACCATGGTAATTGGGTAAAACGTAGACGTGTGTTTGAGTGGAGCACCTTATGTCATAGTCATAGCACATATTTATACATCATACATTACCATACGTGTTACACATACACAAAAGATAAGTTTGCGTCGTATCTCGCATCAAAAGGAAATTGGACCAGTGTCTATTGTGTCGAACAAAGACCGGACAACCGCAATCCGTCTTATCACCAAAACAAAAGTGATAATGTTTGCTCAATGATAGTATAATCAGTTATCTTAAAGTATGCTATTGTAGAACTAACAAAGCATCCATCAATTTGTTCTTGGTTACGATATATCGCTTGAACTGTTTGCTCGTTCGTCTGTATCGTTTATTGCCTCTGTCAACACAATGTTGGTGATCGAACTCAAGATATGTACATATGTGTAGTTAACAACGGCAAGAATGCTATAAACGTAGTAGCGATCAATGACGTGGCGGTTATTATTAGCGAGTGTTTGTAAACAAAAATATAAAAAAAAGATTTTGGCACTCATTATTGCGTACTCGGATGGTAGCAATAATGTTTTATCATACTGTCAGTCTCACGTCTATATTGCCGATAGATTGGCAATGGTGTGCTATTTAAATTGCGATTTATGTTTTTAGATTTCTGAGTAGTAGAGCCTCGTTGATTACAGCATAAAAGGCCCGGCTCGACCGGGGAAGGACTACCCTCTCACAGAATATCGACGTGAAATAGCAGTATTCCTACTGTTGTGTTTCGTTCGGTGAGTGGGAGTGCCGGCGGCCCAATCACCCTCTTTCCCCCTTCCCGCTCATTCTCACTTCCCACTTCCTTTCCTAAAGGGACGGCAAGTGACGCCTCTAGTGTTGCAGGCGTCCATAGGCTACGGTGACCTCTTAACATCAGATGGGACGAATGCTTGCTTGCCACCTTAGTTGTATAAAAAAGATCCCACGTTATAGATGGTTACCCTATAGCCGTCTATCAGGCAAAATGCCAAACGCCGTACTGTTACTTAAAATTGAATTGCGGAAAAGCCAATGACAATAATATGCACTACCCGGAAATTGACTACGAGACCTCAATAACAGCAGTGGCATTCAAAACCGCTGCGCCATCGATGATCTTCTTTTATGAGATCATCGATGGTCTTGAATATGTCATTTTGGGGTTCAAAATGCAATTCATTTATTTCGCCAGCTAAATTCAAATACTTGTATTAATGTAATGCGACGTCACTTCGTTAGTGAAAAGCGTCAGATTCGAAGGCACGACTACTCGACGGCTAATTCAATGCCTAATCCGCTTGTAATATATAAATAAGGCTATGTCCAGTAGTGGAGTAAAACTAATTGAGAGCATTTAATTGATTATTGATTGCTATAATTATCTATTCATCCTTGACCCTCGGCGTACTAATTAATTCATCTACCTGAACTGTCGCAAGTATATAGTAACACATTATGTCTAGTCATATTGGCCATGTTTTACTTATTGATTTCAAGATGTTGATAATCAAATCTTGTCATACCATCGAGGTTAAAGATGACTGGCAATCCTGACATCTTTTTATCATTCACCACTTTTTTATCTCATTTCGGATTTAAACGTTTTCTCGTTCAATCGTTTTCTGTAAAACAAAAATGATTGATGATTTCCTTGTATTTTTTTTTGTTGTTCATTTGTGCTGCGTGGTAAAGCTATGGGTTTAATCTATAGAATTGCTGCGGTACACCGGCGGTCAAACACAATAGCTTTTCAATTATGTCTGCCATTCCAATTGACTGGTTAAGAGAATGAATGGAAGTAACTGCCGTTGCCATTATTTGGTATAGTTCTGCTATTTCTAATCTGTAATCAAATACAACTCCTTTATCAGGAGTCAGCATCGATTGGTATTGCAAGCAATCAAAGGTAAGAGGGAATAGATAAGTATTTTTTTTATGGTATAGGAGGCAAACGAGCCGACGGATCGCCTATTATCGGATATTGAACATAAGGCAAGGGAAAAAGATCATTGCAACCTTGTTAATAATAAATTGAAGAAGATTATATAATATTATTGTTGTAATAACATCGTTTTAATCAAAATGTGTCAATGAAACATCAGAATATACAGTAGATAACTATTGTATAATCTATTTACTATTCCATTTAGAAATATTAAAATAATTCTTGAGGAAATATACAAACGGTGAAACGATCGAGGTAAAGTAAAATCAAAAAATTGTGGGTCACACAAATATTTGTACCGTTTTATGATTGGATCTACTTTACATACCTATTGGTAATGAAAAAGAGATTTTGGTCAATATTCTTTGCTATCTACTTGGCGAATCCATAGTAGTAACTTATTATACAACAATCTATGTTAGTTAAATATTGTTAAGTTCTCTTCCTATTACACTATACGTAGCACATACTGCCTGTGATACAGGTATAAACTAGAACAGGCGTCCAAATTATTGTATCCTATTTTTTAAGTATTTAAGATCTATTATTATACATATATGTACCAACATTAACTGATTAAACTATTATTATTATAGTAAATTGATAGTATAATAAGATTACATCAGCAAAAATACAATTATACTACGAGCGCTCGTATTTTGTACAGGGAGATCGCAAAACGCCTGATCGACGTTTCGCGTGATCAGAAGGCTGGTCTTTTCTTGGTCCAAAGAATCAGCATTGCCATTCAACGGGGCAATGCTGCCAGTCTTCTGGACACGTTACCAGTTGACAGCGATGCTGAAGAATTCTACGATGCCTAAACCATTTTTGTAAATATTTAGTATAAATAGTAGTAGTATAAATAGTTTTAATACTTAAATATGTAAATTATACATGTATTATTAGTAATAAATTATTATACTATGTATAACAAGTTTATAAGGTATGCGGAAAGGATGCTCTGTGGCTAAAACTATCATTAGGTACTGTTTCTAGTGTTCTTTGCCCACACTTAACTTCTAATACTTCGCTACATGAAGGAAAGGAAAGCGGATGCGGTTTCTACTATTGAATATTTAAATTGTAAAATGATACAGTTATTGTTATGTCTTTACTCTTAAGCAAAAGCAGTTATTAATATATAACATATTAATATATAGTGCAATAATAACCTCAATCTATTCTAATACTATAAAGCTGAAGAGTTTCTTTGTTTGTTTGGTTGAACGCGCTAATCTCAAGAACTACTGGTTCGAATTGAAAAATTCTTAGTGTTGGATAGCCTATTTATCGAGGAAGGCTATAAAACATCACGTCTCTAGTTCGATTCCAGGATACCGCAGCGTTACTCTGATAGGAAAAATTTTAGTAGCAACTTCAAGTCTATAAAAATAATAAATAGGTTTTGAAATAGTCTAACCTACTAAATACTGTAAATACTACTAAATAGTGTACCTATTGAAAGATATACAGACGTGTCTTTAGATGTACATATCTATCCCATAATCGTACCTATTTATTATTAAGAGAAATTGAAGCCGGATTGTGTAGTATTTTTAGGTACATATGTAGACGCAAGACGAAGCATTATTCATACAAAATTAAGAGTACTCATGCCACATAAGGTCTTTTATACACAGTTGTTCAAACATTTGTTTCACCTGTAAGCCCCCCCATGAAGGTTATCCATTTTTACTTAAACAGTTTTCAGTTATGGCATGGCTATGACGCACAGCATTGTGTCGGTATTAACGCGGTTCATTGATTATCTGTCCTTATGAAACATGCACGCATTTCCATTATAAAAGATAAGCGTAACAAAATAAATGTCACGATAAAATTAGTTTAAACATAACCTACTTATGTCAATTTTTAATCCCTTTAGCTGTTCTGTACTTCTAAGAGCGTGTATGCAAAACTTCATGATGATCGTGAATGTGTTAGAAACAAACTTGTATTCGCATTTATAATATTAGTTAGGATTTGGGCCTGAATTGATTGATAGCTTATATATTTTGTATGAGTGCATCTCGCTGAGATACCTGTGACTCAGAGTATGCAAACGGTGTTAGCAAAGAGATATGGAAAACAAGGTTGTCTTCTATTTGAAATATTTATCATCGGTATTTTGTTAGTTTCAATGTGGCATACCGACCTTGAAGCTGCTAATAAGAGTGAGGCGCCGGCTTAGAGACTTAGCGTTGGAAGCCGCATTATCTTGACTTGTCGACGCAACTATTTCGGTACAGACACCGACGCGGATAAGTCTCGTGTCTCATATACGATTCATCTCGCAAGAGCACTACAATTGAAGACTAAAGACTCTACATTTCTACAAGATCGATATTACTTGAAAATATACACACTTATTTATATTAGACTCGCTTTATTTTGAAACATTAAACACATGACTGCGCCCGAGTTATAAGCCAGTTTCTTCATCATTATCATTCAATAGAAAAGAGACAATGACCAATTAATTTGCAGTTATATAAACTTAGAAACTTATTGCGTCTATTAATGATGATGGGGACATGAAACTATTACATGAGTTACTAGATTTTGCCCGCGGCTTGGCTCGCCCAAATGAAGGTTAAGTTTGGTTAAGTTACTAAGGGCTCGTACACATAAACACGATACGACGTCGCATCGTGCTACGACGCGGCATCGTTTCACGATGCAACGTCGTATCGTGGGAATCTACAACGAGCAAGCGACACGACATCGCAACGTGCCACGATGCACGGTACGACGTCGTTGAAACTATCTTTCGACAGTGTCGCATTCATTTGTTACTGAATATTCAAAGATGACGGACGACATTGTAGTTGTTCATTTAATAACCCTAGCCGAAGAACGTCCCGTACTATGGGACAAAACATCAGAAGAATTCAAAGATAGAAATAAGAAAACAACAGCGTGGAAAGAGGTGTGCAAAAATTTGTTCGTCGAAATCGTGGCACGTTGAGTTTTCGTGTCGCTTGCTCGTCGTAGATTCCCAGTATACGACGTCGTATTGCGTTTATGTGTACAAGTCCAACAGTATTTTTCCTGGATAAAAGGTACTCCATGTCCTTTTCTGTTGCCCGGAAAACATGTATATGCATGATCAGTCAAGTAGTTAAGGCGTAAAAGCGTTACAAACAAACAAACATTCCCATTTATAATATTAGTTAGGATATGACATCGTAGGAAAATATCATTAAATGATTATAGTATTGTATGTTTATAGTTAAGTAGCACAGCGCGACCTTAAGTACTTAAACACTATAAATAATGTGCTCATCACGTGTCACAAGTTTATTCACGCGTTGATTAGTATTTCCTTATTTAGCAATAGTGCTATAGGTACGTAGGTGCAATTATGTTGTATCGCACTACAATAACTTTATACACGTATCTTGAAACTAATATACAAGTTGAACATGGGGTAGTTAGATAATTATTACATTATAAAAATCTATATCATATCTATACTTATATTATGAAGAGGAAAGATTAGTTTTTTGTCTGTTTGTTTCGCGGCTACGCTAGCGTAAATAGATTAGGTTAGGTTATATTAACAGTAGGATTTTAATAAAATATTATCTATGTTACCCGGTGATAATATAGCTATCTAATGGCGAAAGAATCTTTTATATCGGTTTATTAGTTTTCTATTTAAATCCTTACAAACAAAGAAACAAATGAACAAAAACCAAATCTTTCCTCTTTTTAATATTAATATGGATAAGCAATGAAATTGTGGACGCATATGGTTGACAGTGATACTATACGATAAATACCTACTTCGGTTATCGTTTGATACGGATGTAGCAATAGTTATGTTAATTATATTGCCAATGCGCGACAGCTGACCAATGGCTAAATGTATATAGTTTTGAGACTGCATGTGGCTTTTGTGTGTCATACTAGTATTCAAAAAGCGCTTGGCAATTATGCGATATAGACTATTTTATTGATAGGTATATATGTAGTATTCAAAGAAAACAAACCCTAAAAATTTTTGTCTTGCTAATCTGCAATCAGTCCCAAACTATAAGCAGATTTTTCTGTGTTGTTTTTATCATGTTGAAGGAGCTCATCAGTAGGAGATCCCTCATCCTTTACCATCTGTCACCGAGTTTTTGTACATCATCGCGTTTCAGTCGTTCAGTGAACAAATATTATAAATTCGAATGTGAGTTTTTTTCTTACGCTTTTACGCCATAACTGGTCGACCTAACATTATGAAATTTCGCATACACATTGTCAGTGGTATAGAAAAGTACATAGCGTACCTTTCATAAAGGAAAACTTCATGTTCCCGCAAGCGTAGCTGCAAACAAGAGATAATTTATACTAGTATTATAAAGATGAAAGATTAGATTTTTTGTTTGTTTGTTGTTTGTAATGATTTAACTCAAAAACTACGCAACCAAATTAAAAATTCTTTAGCTATTAGAAAGCTATATTTTCATTTATCACCCATATATATTTTATTTAAAACAATTCTGTTACCTACTAACGTAACCTAACCTAATTTTACTTGAGCGACGCTGCGGGCAAAAAGCTAGTACGTACCGTATAAAATGTGTTATTTATAAGGTAGAAGATTCGAATCAGTTTAGTGAGGTGTAGAATATAATTGGCACCGTTGTTAGAATTGTATGCGTATCGCGTTAGTGCCGCGCCGCCGCGCCGCCGCGCCCCCGCGCCATGTTTATCTATAATGATTACAGCTGTACACCTACTTAAATTCTACTGTAGTTACAGTTTTGACTTATACTTTATTTAATAAGCTTTACTCCATTTGGTTAGGTATCTAACTAAAGGTAAACAATCTTGCTGTAACTTTTTACACTAACGCATATTAAACAAATAAACTACTGCTTAAACTAACAGTTCAATTGATTTAGTAATCGTTATTGTTGTATTTACTTATAACTTTAGCAGGATTTTATTTTAAAAATGATATTATTGGATAAAAAGCAAAAAAAGGCACATCAAGATTGTTTACCTTTAGTTAAATACCTAACCAAATGGAGTATAAGGTGAATGACGTTCTTGGTATAGGTACCTACTTACTTATTATATGGGAATGGGATAATTAGAATGGGAAGAACTAGGCAAATGTTCTGTGAGCAGTGGCAACAGGTTAATGTATACGTAAATTAATATTATTGTTTAGTTAGTGTAACCTTGACGTTGATAAGTGTTACTATGTTACCTAAATATTTCGATTTTGTCTTTTTATAGATAAGATATATTCTGCGGTTGACAGTATCTTAAACCGATGAGAGTTCATGAAGAATGCAATTCAAGTGAATGGAGAAGTATTATAGTAAGTAGCACCGCATAGGACATTTCTGCCGAGAAATAGGCTAAATACGTTATAATGTTACGTCTGCAGTTTATAAAACAGTATCTTAATGAAATATAATGTTTGAATCGTAAGGAAATCCTTTACTTATAGGCCTTGCTATTCTGCCAGTATAATTATAGTGTCTTATCTATGTATTCTGCTAACATCTTGAACTCGATTTCGCCATGCCCGTAACCATAGTAACCAACTGTAATTGCCATGGTTACCGTAGGAAAACTCAAATTATAACAGCCGCCTCGGAAATGAGTTTGGTAGTGAGATACCAGAATTACACAGCTGTTTAAAAACTATAAGTCTAGTAACTATTTTGCTTGATTCTAGTTTAGTACCGAACGAATTAATGTGTGTTTTATCATGTTACTTATATATGAACTAGATTTCGCCAATGTCTTCGCTAAATTTAGATTATGTCATTAAATTACTATAACAATGGTGGTAATAGTACTTTTTTCCGGATGGAAATCTCCTGTTCCTCTGACAAAATGTATGCAAAATTTCACGATGATCGGAAGCGTAACAATCAAACAAACTCATATTAGGATGGCATTAAAACAAACAACATTTTTTTTATCATTATCATTATGCTTTCGTTAGCATCCGTGTAAATAATATGTGTGCCACACAACAGGAGCGAGTACCAGTGTTATATTTCAGACGGCTGACGTAACTTCTCACATATCGTCTATGGCAGCGAAATCAGAAGCCGAGCAAGCTCGCATTACTCTACCCAAGGAGTGAAGCCATAGGAATACAACCACACACCTATACCTACACAACATACGGTATAACACACGTGACATACAATTTAGTGTACTACGCCTTGTGTTGAATACAAATCACTATTACACCGTTTTATTAAGTATACATCATCGATCAAATATACTATCGATGGTATACATAGTTAATGTTCAGTTTATTGACCCTCGCAAAAAATATCGTTCAGTAGTTTAGGAACGGTGAATTTGTGGTTTGCACGTTCATGTATACGCCGCTGTCCCGTTGCGGATAATGACCTCCTTTAGAACTTTGATTTATTATTAAGATAAAACTGACAGACTACCGACGATTAAAAAATCTATTTAGAACTAGAATCACTACATATTATAAAACAAAGACCACCGACGCGTCTATACGCGATAAACTCAAAAAGTACTGGACGGTTTGTCATGCGGTTTTCACTAATAGACAGAGTAATTCATGAGGAATGTTTAGGTGTAATTTGTTAAGGTTTTGTACTACGCGTGCGAAGCCGGGACGGGTAGCTAGTACTATACATACATACAGACATAGATTCACGCCTGTTTCCCAGAGGGGTAGGCAGAGACTACGGATTTCCATTTGCAACGATCCTGACACAGTTCTCAGGCTTCATTCACTTTCATCACATTCCTCATGCACGCTCGTTGGTTTAAGGTGCTCTTAACCTGGCCTTTGTCCAGAACGCCTGCTATCTGATCCAGAAACGTTCGCCTAGGTCTTCCTCTTGCGACTGTTCCATTCACACTAGCTAACTATATAACTATCTAATTTCTGTACGACTATGGTCTAACGAGCAAATTACTTATACTACATAGTGTCGCGGCTAAATCCATAAAGCTACGGGTCAGGCCCGACATAATAGAGTGCGAGCTCATTGCCATTTACCAGGCAAAGTTTTAGGCAGCACTGCTATTGAGAATTTCATGACAGTTATAGCGAATAATATTGCCCGTCCCGGCATCAAACTTGAGATTTAATGTAATTCCGCTGCATCAATGAATCAAATACTATTTATATACTTGTTTACTGAGTTTATATACCATATTTCACACATTGCCTATGGAAATGGAACGCAATACCTACTGACGAATCTTTTCACGTTACTACAATTCACGCAAAAATAACCTCGCAGCTCTTATGACGGGACATCGGCCACGTGTGATCTAACACTTTGTTGCATGTTTCTATAATCTATACTAAAATTATAAAGAGAAAGATTTGATTTTTTTATGGTTTGTGAGGATTTAATGCAAAACGACTCAACCGACTTGAAATATATGTGATCACCGAGTAACATAGGCTATATTTAAAAAAAAAGGAAGTTACTGTTACAACATAACCTAACCTACTTTTACACGAGCACAGCCGCGGGCAAAAGCTAGTATGATATAAAGTTGTTACCCTAAGGTGGCACCAAGCTTGGGGTCAATCACGTTTACCATTCACCTAGTTTACCATTATTACAACTTTGAATAAATATTTATAGAATTTTAATTACAATACTATTTCCTGTATAGAATGACAATATCATGATATGGAAACACTCAAGCAATTTTAAGCCTTTTAGTTAATGTTATCACTAATATTGCACAATAACATGAAATAAAACATATCTACAACTATAACACGGAGTCCATTTTTTTCTATTCGGTAATGAGGCCTTGAGACACGAGAAGGTTATGACGCCGTAAAATTCTAAAAAGTATTATGCAATATAATGAATAAGAAAGATAGCTAACGATGCTGTATTTTAAAAATGTTTATACAAAATTAGTATTTATTACATAGTAACTATTTTAACTACCCATTGTAGTAAGCCTTTAGTAAGATTTACGTATATATTTTACGAAAACCTCTTGTGTCGAAGATGACTTTACAAATGTTTAATCAACGGACACAAAGAACGCCTAGTCGCGGAACACAATTTGTTGGCCAAATCTCCTACACTCGACGTTTCGGCAATTTTGAGGCGACTAACAACTGAAATCACTACGTGACCTATGCATTGTGCAGTCTACAAATCTATACAAATATTTTAAAGAGGAAAGATTTGATTTGTATCAATTTAAATCAAAAACTACACAAATGATTTAAAAATTCTTTATCCTTTTGAAAGCTGTACCGAGTAACATAAGTTATATTTAAAAAAATAACTTACTGTTACTTACATAAACTAACCTCACATACATTTACTTGAGCAAAGGCGCAAGCAAATTCTGGTTGTAAATAATTTAATTCAGCAGTAAATAATATTGTTTTTCTTTTCAGTGCAGTTAATTATTTATTTTAGCGGTTCTCTTATCTCCATCAATGCCGATGGATAACAATAACACACTGTGGATAACTATATGTAGGTATATTGACAACTCCGCGAAGGATGCAGGATTATGTACAAGAGAAAGTTTGTATACAACATCGTCGTCACAATTTTAACACGCAGTAGCTGTTATGTATTTATATATATATATATATAACTAAACATTATTAAAACACGTATTATTATTATTGTACCTAACTAAAAGAAAAAGAAAACAAATTGTAACTACTAAACAGCTTGTAACTATTTTGATTTAAATTGTCTTTGGGAAGGAACTGACTCCTAACATACAGCTCTCGCTAGTTTGGGATTCAGGGCTGCATATTGTTTGTATTCACCTTGCTGTTACATGTATAGAATTATTATTATTATTATTATATCCAAACTAACATTATAAATGCGAATGTGAGTTTCTTTGTTTGTTACGCTTTCACGTCCGAAATACTTGACCGATCATCCTGAAATTTCGCATACACATTGCTAGTACAAAAAAGGACATAGGGTACACTTCATCCACAAAAATGTACTGTTTCGCAGGATAATATTTTTTTTACAAAATTTACTTTAACGCGAGCTAGGTCACGGACAGACTTTAGTCTTCGATTAAAATGTATATCTGTCAATTAGTCCTATTGTTCTACAATAGATAGTATCATTGTTAACTGTTTTACAAGAAATCGACCTACCTGTATTAGTGTTACGAACTCTAATGCCTTGAATTTTAACTTCTTTTATTTGTCGTATCAAGTTTAAACTTGACAATAAATTGTCTGTAGTTCATATGTTATGTTTTTACGCAAATAATCATATATTTATTGTTATATTTTATGTTCAACTAATTATCATTACACGTAACTTTCTTTAGAATAATTTATTCTATCGTCTTGATAAGATGACGATCACGGTTTGTTGAATGTAAACATAGAGTTAACTCGACCGTAGTACAGTATTTGTAACGTGTTTATCAAATCTGTATAATTTACATGTATAATAATTAATAATTATATAACATGAATATGAATGGGATGTTCGTGCTCAGTGAACAGCAATATAAAAGCATGGTGACGCCGGCGATGTCAATTCTAAGCACAGGCTAAACAACATTACATAACATAACATTAAATTAAATAACATGACTAATTAGGTACCTTTGTATATTATTTACTAAGAGAGGTAAGTTAATACTAATAAGTTGTAAAAACTACATATGTAGGTATATAAACTCAGTGTTTATAAAATATTAGCTGTGAACAACATGTTATCGTACAATGTGATAAACATACTTAATTGAAATGTTTAAGATTGATCGCATATTGCACGTTGATGTGTGAACACAGACAAAGCGACAATATATGTATAAAAGTAAATAAGATAATAAGCGATAACATAACCACCACAACAATTATATAATTTGATCATATCATACGCCAAAATGTTAGTCAATGAGATAAAAGATCAAGTACAAGATGCATCAACCCTGCGAAATGTTGTGCAATGGATATTAGAAAATTGGCAAATTATAATTCAACTATATGTCAGGCTCTCCAAAAATGCCTCAGCAGACAACAGCAGTTCAACGAACATAAGCGATGTGTAAAAACGACTACTTATATAAAAAGAAATGTAAAAATACTCTGAGCACATTAATTGATGATGATATGTTTTGTATGTATGTGTGGGACTGCGTTTGTGTGTGTTTTCCGTGTGAGCGTGAAGGTTTATAACTGTGTGTAATAACACGACCAGATAAAAGGGTCAAAAACGTGATACGCATGGAATGATACATATACCAGGCGTATTACGATAATTATTTATAATAACTTATGTGTGACTATCGAATTTAGTCTTTATTATTGACATCATCATTGAATAAAGATCACCTAGCGATCGTTCGTGATATATTCATGAAAAATATTTAAATTATACATTTTTGTGGTAAATATATGATGCTGATATATCATAGTCTATTTGAAAATTAAGACAATTAATCAAAATCCAATAGCCTACATTTATTTTTGCATGTTCTTTGTTATTCTAGTTAAGATGTTAACTAACATACCAGTTCTTTTAATGGCAGACATAATTAAAAACTTATTGTGTTTGGCTGCCGGTGTGCCGCTGCTACTCAATGGTTTAATGAGCAGATCCGTGAACATAATATATATACATAATATACATATTGCTAAAATCTTTCTTGAGATGAGTTTGGAACAAAATATCTTAAAGCAACACACAAAGAAGACCTAATTTTGAAACAGCTTTTTACCTGTTTCATGAAACTTCAACTCTTAGTTATAGCAACAACTGAATACATCAACGGATCAACTGAATAATCAATATGTCATACGCATGAAAGAAACACGTAGAGGCCTTAGTATTTAGAAATTCCTAAGCAAGAACGATATAGCAACATGCAGGTCGTAGGTTAACTCATAAGCGTTATTGAATGGAGTACGAAGCATGAGTACAATGAAAATAGGTGCAACACGATAAGACAAAGAAAGTTTGTTTTTAAAATTATATCGTAGCGGGCGCTTTGCCAAAACACAGCTTAGTACATGCCGTGGTGTGATGTCCAGTGCGTTACTTATCACTCATATCATTCACACTGGCTAAGCCAGTCTTGATACTTTTATATTAAGATTTATATGCTAAAATGCAGTTGTTTGATACTACCATAGATGTGAGCTACATAGAAATGTTACTAACATGACCGTACCGTGTGCAAATAATTAGTTTTTCGGTCATGTGATATTAAAATAACTCTATTTTTGGATAGATAATTATAGTGACGCCGGACGGTGCAAACCAGCTACCATAACACCATACGTGGAACTAACATATGAGTTATTATCGTGTATTTGACAAAAAATTCCTTAGTTTAATCTTTTGGTGTAATAAGGAAAATATTGTTTATTCAGAGAATGAGACTTACGGTATTTTGGGGATACAAAGAATGGCCTTCATCCTTGTTTCGTACAAACAAGGTTTATGCACTTTCTGGCTCATACCTTCTGCATGAGTATCCATGCTGCTTACGATAACGGTCCCGGATATACGACACTTTATTTTATGTAGCGTCACAGAGTTTAGAACTGTGCCCCGTAGGAAAGAAACATAGCGAGCCAGCATGGAGGAACCTAAGTTATTGTGGTTGATACACCTGCGCCTTATCTGTCGAATCCATACTGAGCGTGATCGTTTATACTATGTGCGTGTTATGTGATTTCTAACTTATAACTTTTTGCGCCTACTTAACAGTTTGGCAGAGTCCAGTTAATGTGAATTACTCTTCGTACTTAAACCATATTAAAAACCGAGGCTGTAGTTTTTAGAATTGTAATCTTTTATGTAATTTTATACCATCTTAAAATATCTACCTTTATAGTTTTTTGGAGGCACTCGTAATTATCTGCTCGTTACGTACAACGCAGAGTATAGACAATATCAATAAGACAAATCGTAAGACTATTCGGAGAACATTATATTAAAAGATTGTTTTCACTAACTGGCTTATTTATTATATTAGTAGCATTGTTCAAACATCCTGTCAGGGATGAAAATATCGTGTAGCTCGTTCGTTACTGACAGGAAGTATTGGTTCAACTATTTCTGTATGAGACGACGCGACGGACGCATTAACAACTTTCGGACCAAGAAACAAAGAAATTGTATTTCTATTATTGCAATTTTATAAATAAAATTCTATCACGGTTTATTTTAAGCTGTTATTTTCAAACAAATAATAGACTGTGATGTAGGTGTAACGATTTTCCCGATAACTCAGGTATTGTCATGGGGTAACTAAGGTAGCAATCTTCCTAATTATGAAGATTCGAAACTGGTCAATATGTAGAACTACGTTAATAAAAGTTGTATTTAAAACTTATGAACTATTTTAATTTTACATCAACATAACAAGCTATATTGAATTTGAACTACTTTGTACGGATTTTATCGCGTTGGTTAACACTTTATTTTATTATATCTAATCTTTCTTGTCTATTGTTGCATAGTTTTGCTAAGCGCTGTACCTATACTAAAATACAGACTATAGTCTAGTTTGGAAATTAGTATTAATAAGTTTTGTGCTAACTCTAAGTACTAAGTTTACTAAGTTTCATCCAATGTTCTACATTTCTCTGTCAATAAACATTATTACTATTTTGAAACTGTTACAAAATTATGTAATAAAGTGTAAAATAAACTACGCGATAAAATTCGTATAATGTAGTTTAATTTCAATGAATAACATTCGCGTAAACGTAAGACAATATTAGAAAGCTAGTATGTCGTCGAAAATTATAGAACTCTTGAATATTTTTGTGTAAGTATTTATATCGGCGTAATATCTTTCTTTATTGTCGACGAGACTCGAGAATTACGGTCATGGGAAATCAAGATATTATTGATGAACCTACTTATTACGTAACGTTAGTGTCATTCTCTGACAGAACAATAAATTTTAAATTTAAAGATATTGGACAGCATTAATTTTAATATCAAAGGCTTTTCGAGAGATAGATTGAGAAATGAAATATGAACCTTTATCGCCTAAAATTAAATTACTCACCGGGTTTATGGTTCGTAAATTGCAAATATTCTCATTACTTCTTCATATAGGCTAAATTTTTTTTATGATTATGATTACGACTGATTTTATATAGGTTGTTCGATAGATGAAAACCGAAACCACGACCTCATTATCGTAGATGATCGTGAGATGTATCAACGATTGAAATACCGTCATTTAATGTACTGATGACATAGATTTCCAGCGGCATACCGCACACAGCCAGACACAATAGATTCTTAATAATGCCTGGTATTCTAATACTTGACAGATTAAATGTTTGAATAATTAAATTTGTAAAAAAAAAATAGGTACGCACTATAATTATATTTTACTAACTCGAGCAACATTTTCTGCTATTTTAGTCTCATAATATGTTAAAAAGTAGTCATCTCTCAAGTTATTTTTAAACCCAGTTGCGTGAAAGATGTTTTAATGGTTAAGCAGTGACAACTAATACGGAAAGATTTACTTATGTGTTGCGTCGTTATAATGTTTAAATCGATTTTATACTCGAATAGAAAGTTACATAAAGTTTTTAAGGCTAGTGTGAATGGAACAGTCACAAGGAGAAGACCTAGGCGAACGTTTCTCGATCAGATCGCAGGCGATCGGGACGAAGGCCGTCGAGCGTCTGATTAAAAAAGTAAAAGGAAGGCCTTGGCGGTTATGTACACTTGGTGTTCACACGACACACGAGAGGTTAAGAGCACCTTAAACCTCGTTGGTTTGACGTGTATGAGGAATGCGATGAAAGTGAATGAAGCCAAAGAAGTGTGTCAGGATCGTAGCAAATGGAAAACCGTAGTCTCTGCCTACCCCTCTGCGAAACAGGCGTGAATCTATGTCTGTATGTATGTATAGTACTAGCTACCCGCTCCGGCTACGCACGCGTATTACAAAACCTTAACAAATTACACCTAAATATTCCTCATGAATTACTCTGTCTATTGGTGAAAATAAGAAAGAAAAATTATTTCTCACTAGTTTCTGATGACGCGTTTATATATTATCAACTGAGTAAGTGTTACTATCTGTAATATGGTTTATATTTACACAAGATAATTATGTTTTCATTTCAGAAGTAAAGTTTATTGGCTTCGATTATAACTATCAACCGTGTGTAATCTACAAGCAAATAAAACGTTATACTTACATCCATTAATTATTGTAACATTGACTGGATATTTTTTATTTAGGCTCATTAGACGCTGCCCTGTATAATATTTCCGTATATTTACTCGAATGATACACATTTAAATTAAACATAACATTTTAAAGAATAACAGTATACCATTATTAAATAATGATTATAATCAAATAGTTAAATTCAATTATCGCTTGCGCGTTGCCTATTGTTCGAAGTCGTTTGGATTGTTTGTTTTGTAGTAGGTACTTCGTTAATCGGCCTGCGTGTCATCCGTAGTTAATACTCCTTACTTAATTAATAAATAGTAAGTTTTATTAGTTTAAACAATAGTATGTTCATTAATTATTACCAGCTTAAATTTAAAACTTAGTCGATAGAAATCGTCAGCACATCAAAGTCATCATTATCACAATCAAACCTACATCCAGTTAAGTCAGCTTTTACCAAATAGGTATCTACAATATGGCGAATCAGAAACAAAGGCGTGATCCATTGATATAGGGTTTTTATATATCAATGGCGTGATCGCTAAAATTTAATTCCGTTAAGGACATGTTATTCAAAACATAATTATGATATGAAATTTCATATGTCAATACCTAATTTCTATATACCCTACCTATTGTAAGAGATTACTTTTTTACTTGTCTCTATTTTCCTTTAAAGTAAAAACTAGTTTGTTGTAAAGATTTCCAATGCTTCACACGTGATCTCACATTTCGTTTCAGAAATATCATTACTTGTGTGCATATTCAAGCTCACATTTGCATACTAATCGCGCAAACCAGTTTTACTTAGTGTCAGCGTTATTACCCTTCACGTTGTTCGGCTTAGTGACTTATATTTATATTTGAGTGCTCAAAAGCCGGTTGACGGAAATTACGTGTTACTGATTAATGTTAACTTAAAAAAGAAAGAGCAGTACTTTTACGTAAGCGATATTTGCATAACATGTAGTTTCAAAGTTATTTAATTATAAGCAAGTAAGTTTAATAAATAATAAAAAAGAATTGCCAAGAATATGCAACGGTTTAATCTGTTTATTAGCAAAATTGTGATAACCTTACGGGTAAAAATTATAAAATAACAAACGTGATCGTATGAAAAATCACAAATTACTGCAAATCATTATTTACACACGATCCATATATCGCCTTCTTGCTTATCTACTCTACTCTTATTCTACTGTGCCGTGTGCTTGTGTGATAATAACGTTAACCGTTCCTATTAACCTTTATTTAAGCTTTAAGCTTGCCTATTTTCTCTTGGCTTTGTCGCAATACCAAGAGGACACACAAAGTCACACAGTCCTTCCTGATCATACACAACGGCGCGAGCTCGTACGCCCCTTGACTTTCGCCCCTTTCATTAAGTCGACGGCGCGCCCCGCTTCACGGGGCTCCTATTTATGGGTGGATTTAAGAAGAAACCTAACAAATACCTACTTGGGGGCGAACGGGCTCGTAACTCGACGGTTCACCATCAGGTAAGCCATTGGATTGTCTAATAGTTAAATTTAAAATTATGTTGTGTGTTCTAATAGTACAAGATGAGGAAGCTCTTTTTAGTAAAGCTAAGATTTCTGCACTCAATCTATAATGTGTACGTACATCTTGAATTCATAAGCGACTGTGTCTGGCGGCCAATAGATCATTCAAATCGGTGTAAATACTTGCAAATGGTATTAAAATAGTCATTCAAATAACATAAAATATGATGTGTCCTTCTTTGAGAAGTCAAACGAATGCGCAACTCGTGTAAATATTTAAGTTATTTGTGTAGATTGAAAACCATTTATTATGCTTTTTACCCTTGAACCTTTATTCGTTTTACAGAAAATGTAGTACAGAGACGATGTCGCGGTATGTGTAGAGTGATAAGTTTGTTATCATAACGCCTAACAACTATACTTGCGCGTATTGCCCGCAAATATCGGTAATACACATTTTTGGAGCTTGACTTCACTATTCAAAGAGGCTTCATTACAAGCTTAGACTGATGAGTGTGATACAGTTTTTTTAATAGTTGGCTCTCGCATTAAAATATATATGTATCTGCATCGCGGAGGATCTGTAGCACTATACAAAACTCGAAAGTAGAAAGGAAATGCATAGAAAGAACACCCAGAAGCGGCAGAATTATTGAAGAACCACACAAATTTTCGTCCCGATTAAGGTTCGACCGAAGAGGTGACCACATAATCTACTGAGCTATCCCTGCAGTTTCCATGTGGTTCCTTTTATGATTCATAACTCATGTCAAAACAGACTGACTCTTTTCTCTCTTTTTCTTTATGATACTAACTTTTACAACATTGAGCAATTTCTGTTCCTTACTATTAAAAGCTTCCTTTAACATATAATTATAGTGTTTATCAATAATAAATCACGTTATAATAGTATCTAATGATATTGCTATCGCATGATTATAAAAATAATAAATTATCTTCCGACAATACAATACTTAAGACCCGATTGCTTTTTATAAATGTGATTAAAGTATAGCGGTTGTAGGATGAGTTTCAAAGAAATATTTAAAGACACCGGCAGAAATAGGCTTAACATAACTTCATGTTACTCCAATGCCTTATTATTCAAAATTCTTTAGATATTATTTGATGCCATGTTCTCTAATATTTTGTAGATTTACAATGGGATAGTATTTTATTAAATTAATAAAACTTCAACGTACTTTTATTTACTGGTTCCGGTTGACTTTGGATAATATACAGTGTTGCTATGTATCAAAAATAACAATTAGGCGAATCGATATTCCTTTCACTTTTTTATTTGAGTATCAGTGTTTCAGTATATTGTTAGTATTACATACACAGATCAATGAATGCACAAAAATATAGACCACGTACACTTTTTTGCACCCATTTTAATTATTTTATCTTAGATTGGAATCGATACTAACTGAGACTTATTTTATTCAATGGCAACTCAAAAATGATTTTGACTGTGTCAATTATTGTCAAACTACTCGACATTCGCTTGCTTGTGCACCGCTTACTGCTCTCGCATTGTGAATACTTCTCGTACTGTGTATTTTTATTATGTACTCTGCTTTCTTGACGATTTTGGCGATATTTTATAGACTCTGGCGTATATTGCTTTCACGAACGACCCACGCATTCTTACAACGGATATTGGTTTCTCGTTTATTCGACTGACAACGGCTTGTTTTAACGGATTTCGATCATAATGCATACGCAACAAAATCATATGATGAGATATCAGTGCAAAAACATATTTTTCTATATTTTAGTTGACAGCTCTCTTGTTGGTAGAGAAGCGATCGAGCAATATTGTTGTAATTGTGTGGTAGGTAAAAAAACTGTAGGTTGTTGTCATGTAATGGTTATAATATGGTGCCTTTGCTGGGCAAGGTTTCAACATAACTTAATAAAGTCTGCACAGTTTTTAGATAATATTTTAATTATCTATGATGATGATAATGATTAGTGATTAATAAAGTGTAGAAAGCAACGAGTAGGTATTTTATTAATATTATTTATTAATATATGAGCCGATAATGATGATAACGATAAACTACATAAGTGTTTAGTTTTGATAATATAATATATGTTTAAGTTCCAGTACATAACACACCACAAATAACTCTTAATTACTTGGTGATCTTAAGATCTTTGAGACTTAAATACATGTGTATGTGTATTTCATTTTTCTTTGACAGTAAATATCTCGTTACTCCCATTGAGCAGCTAGATAAATATTTTAGTTTTGAAATGTTAATAATATATCAATAAAATAAAGCAAAAATCATCTTAGTAACATTAAGCCCAGAGATATATGAAAACTTGCCGGTCTCCTTTGAAATGTGCCCTCGTTATTGTTATATTGCATGATGAAGTGTTCACACTACAAAGAGTGTTACATTACATTACATTTATATGATAGAGAACGATAGTGTACAATAGCGTATAAATAAATATAGTATTATTTATAATTCAGGTGTCATGTTGGCATGGTGTGTCAGATGACAACGTTAAGAAAAGAGACCATGTTCAAACGTAATAGTTTGGTTTCAAATACCAAATATAATCTTTTATTACCGTTCAATAGCAGCGAATGTTATATCACGTTGATAATCTTATAAGATAGAATAATATTAACGTAAATAATCATTCCTAAAAGCAACATATTACTAATGCAGAAATAATAATACCCACAATTAATATTTGCGTCGAATCTTTAATAATAATATCTAAATAGGATAAAATGTAGTTAATTACAGCGACAGACGTCATTAACAATGATTTAATGAATATCGCGCTTGAATTCACCGCTAGAGTGTGTAGTGAGGTCTCTAGATGTCCAATTCTATAGTCACTTTAACAGTAACCATAGAAAACGATAATTAGTACCGCTAAATACGGCTTTTGACAGTGGTTGTGACAAGATTGACAGTTCGTTACTCGCTAGTGGCGTTTACTGGTGAGCACAAAAGCGATAACCTCCATTGAAATCGTAGGTACTCTGAGCTGTCTCTTAAAGTAGACCTTTCTTAGCAGGACGAAGACTTTTAAGCAATTAATAGTTATTACATCAGTCCACCAGTAATCAGTCCTTCCATAGCCAAATTAAAACTTCCGTCAAGTCTACAATTTGGTTTTGCCTCTTGACTTTTCATCATTTTATACTCTGTAAGACGTAGCTTGGGTCCAGTGACATTTATATCGGGTACTGGGATGATGTTGATCATATACAATTATAAATTATCGGTTAATGATATTATTCGCCTTGACGTTTATATAATTATTGTAATTAAATATATTATAATAAATCAATCAACATAATTAGAAAACAATGCTTTTATATTAAATTTATTATTGTATAGTGAGTTTCTACACGTTATTAGAAATAATTCAAACTAAAAATTGTTTACCCGTTATACACATGTTATGTAGTATTATATTATTTTAACATAAATAATCAAATATAAATCTCAATTACACACATGACACAAAGGCTTTTCCATAAAGTCTGGCTTCTGTCTATTAAACGAATTAAATCACTAAATAAGCAAGCACTAACAGACAAATACGGTACCTACTATAAAACAATAATTAATGAAACAGTGTGGATGACTTTTTAAATGTTTGCTTTTATGTAACTATTAGACTTTGGAACTACTGAACCGATAAAAAGATCTTTTACTATTACAAAGCTACATTATCCTTGAGGATCATAGGCTATATTTTAAGTACATCATGGTATATAGCTGTTATATATACATTATGTATATAATAGTGCATAGAATCCCTAACTCTAATGCCTACTCAGCATTTCTGACTACAGGCGGCATTTTGAACTTAAACAATACTCCAGTTCATATCGACCATTCGCGCGTTACACTTGCCCTTTAAATCGTGTGCAATATCTATATAAAAAAAACTTTTTGATTCTATAATTTATTTATTTTCTAAAATCGCCTTAGTGCCTTTCCTTATAACAAATTGGTGGCAGCGGTGGGATACCGACGGTGAAGGTATGTCTCCGTCCGGACTCGTTAACGAAAAGATACTTTTTCGTAAGTGTTAAAAGTGCATATCCGAACTCAAATACTTCGTTTAAAAAGTGGATGAACACTACAAACTTTTACAGAATAAATACCCTGGCGAATATATATCTTGTACAAGTCAAGGTCATCGCCCATCGTCGAAGCTCGTGTATCATTTCCAAAACAGATATATATGTATATATATATATATATATATAGGTACTATTATAACCCATAGCCAGTATCCTGACCGAGCCAATGCCTAGTTGAATACATACCGTGCCGACAGACCGCGCTATTGTTCTCGTCCTGTATCCTGCATTGCTCCTGAGTATCCTGAAAGTTACATCGTCGAACTCCGACTAAGTCGTGTTCCTGAAAGATGATCATGTTCCTGTATATACTCCGCAAGTAACTGCGAGTTTTCTGTCCTTAAAAAAAAATCCTTTCATGTAAAAATACAAATCCTATGTTACTTTTCATAAACCAAGTGCGTGTTTTCAGTAAACAATCCTGCCCATACGTATAAATTAAGTAGCGTTATACGATTTTAATATTTCATATTGTTACTCTCATAAATATTATTTTGCACCATTTGATAATTCTTAGAATAAGCTGGGCGCCTATCGCATTCGTAAGAGATAGCACCTTACTGTACAGAAACAATAACAAGTGGACCGTCTATTACACCGAATCGTAATAACGTTTATTTTATTCGCGTATTTCTTTTAATAATACAATATGTCTATAAGAGAATCAGAAATGAAACATGAAAAGGTAGATGTCGAAATTGGGACCCTATTTAAATTCATAAAGCCATTCGATCGAACTCTCGAGAAATTAAACTCATTTATTACTAATTGCGACTACGCAACTAGTTTGGCCTCCGATACCCAGAAACCTATTTTACTTAAATATATATTATCACAATTAGGAGGTAAAGCTGAAATAGTCCGCTCCATTAAGGAATTTGATTCCTGGGACCAGTTAAAAAGCTTTCTACAAACCCAATTTGGGGAAAGAAAGCACTATGCTTATTTATTGACGGACCTACAAGAATGCCGTCAAAAATAATAATTAACCAGTTAACCAATACGCATTACGTATAGAAATTTGCCTATCAAAACTACTAACAGAAGTAACTCTGTCTAATAAGAAAAAGACTATATAGTTGGCCGTACGGCAGCTATGGAAGATTTGGCATTTAACTCGTTTGTACTTGGCCTTGAGCCCGATATTTCTAATTTAGTCCGGAGTAAAAGCCCATCTACCCTTACTAAAGCCAGTAACCTAGCAGTGTCTGAGGAGAAAATCTTAAATATACTCGTACTAGCTAAACGTAATTCATAGCTCAACGCCACAACGCCAAGGCCCAAAACCTAATTACTCATTTAGACCTCCTGTTCCCAGTGTAAATCCTAGGCCCCAGGCCAAAACCGTTTGACCGCAACAATTAAAGTCTATTTTGTAGTTACTGTAAAACCAAAGGTTTAACTATTGAAATGTGTAAAAAGTGTGAATTTAACAATAATCGATTCAAGGTTCCTCACCCACTCCAAGTCAGACTCCGAATCATTTATTAATTCAGTAAGAACATTATTTTCACATAAATTCCTTTTACTGAATGATAAGAACTACTACTTCTTATTCACTAAAGTTCACCACTTCGACAGTTGCTCATACAGTGACATTTTCGAATCACTAAAATCTCTCATAAATCACTTAATAAGTGAACCAGAACCTGTTAATAAAATAAGCATTACTGACTTTAAAAACCCGTTTGATAAGCACACCTACATAAAAATTTACAATATACTAGCACATTTATTTCACAATACTAATATTCATATTAATATTTTCCGTAATAAGATTTACTACCCCAGTCATAACCAAGTCCAAAGAATTTTACGTGAAATCTATGACATTTCCATTGCCGGACACCTCGGTTCCAATATAATGTTTAATAAAATCCGTGAGCAGTGTTATTGGAAAAATGTGCGTAGTTACATTGAAAATTATGTAAAAATTGTACTTTCTATCAAACTAACAAAGCCCTTAGAAAAGTTAACAGAGCTCCAATGCATATAACGACTACTTCCACTGCACCTTTTAAGAGGTTATCGCTTGACATAGTTGGTCCTCTCCCTGAGTCCGGCACAACCAAACTTAAATATATACTCACACTTCAGGATGACTTGACTAAGTACTCTGTAGCATCTCCAATTCGCAGTACAACCGCTGAAGAGACCAGCGACCGCTTAATCCATTTTACACAAGGAGTTTAAGAACGTAGTCACTGTACGCTAAAAGAATATCTTAATTCATACATTTCTGAAAATCAAGATAATTGGCCACAATATGTTTACACAGCCATGTTGGCATACAATACAACAATTCACTCTACGACAAACTATACCCCGTATGAGTTAGCTTTCGGACATAAACCTGTTCTTCCAAATTCTATTTACGAATCTGCCTCAAATGCTACTTACTCTGACTATATTAGAATGTTGCAACATCGTCTTAGGACCACACGAGATAAGGCCATTGAACATATAAATAAATCTAAAGAATCTTCCAAGGCCTACTACGATACTCATACTCGCCCTGTAAGCTATAGCGGTGGCGACTATGTTTATTTAAAAATCATCTTCGTATGTGTAAAGCTTTATCCTCGTTTAACCTTGATAATAAACACGCAACATGTTATTCATCATCTCGATGAAGTAAAACTGGCTCATCGCTGTGAGTCTCTTAGTTAAATTAAAGCATAAGTTTATACAAATTAGAGTATCGATTATTTGTGTCATATATATATGTATACATATAGGTACACATATTTATACATACATTTATATATATAAAATATTTACAAAAATATAATATTATGTTAGCTTAAGTCCTTTAGTTTAACTATGATAAATTCTAGTAGCTATAGGTAATATCATAGTATCAATTATTCCTTACATTTCCTTGTCTTTTGCACAAGAGACCTTCATCGAAACCTCAGTGAATACTTCCGGTATATATATTTTGACACCATTGGATCACTTAAATAATCGACGGACACCTTAGTATTGTAATTCCTATAGACGTTTCTTATATAGAATCGCACATTAAAAACTTGAACGGTATAATAGCCAGCTCTAAGTTCCTATGTAAGCAAAGTGCTCTGTACTCCGATGTCGAATGTCTTAACTCACACCAGCCGTTATCAATAAGGTACTTGGTGTCAATTCTGTTGTCACAAAATTCTCTTATCTTAGCTAAAAATCTTTAAAATTGAGTTTAGTCCTTTCACTTTTAGCGATTTCAGAATACGAAATGTCGTTTGAAATTTTTAGCTAAGTTAAGAGAATTTTGTGACAACAGAATTGGCACCATTGTCTAAATTGGTTAAACAAAATATACTTGTCACAACTTCAACTCTCTCGTCCTTGAGAAACACTTTAAATAAAATCAGAGTCAATGAACAATACTTAAATAGCGCTATTGATACTCTGACTCTTTCTCAACAAAACCTAACAATATTAACTGATAACTTACTTATAAGGTCAAAAATCAACGAAATTATAAACATATTAGAGAGCAGCTTGTTAACTCTATCATTTAAGTTAGAGGATATTATAAACAGTATTATGTTCATCAAAGTAAATATTTTACTTTGATGAACATAATACTGTACCAATAATAACTCCTTAACAGTTGTTTACAGAACTTGTAGAAAATTATAGACTTTTAGCAAATTATCATCAACTTCCTTTAAGTTTATCTTTAGAAAATATTTACACATTGATGAATGTATCCGAAATCGCTACATATTACAATAACAACAAGATTATATTTGTTTTAAAATACCCCTTGTAAACTCAAAAATGTACTATTTATATCATAACATTCCTTACCCTGTCGCTGTACTTAATAACACATATACTACTATAATCCTTTCGAGTAAGTACATAGTACATATACTATAACTAGAGATAGGTAAATTATAAAATGTAAATTGATATACAATTTAAACTTTATTTGCGATAATTTAGATATTTATTCCACTTCTACAACTCCGATCTGCGAATCGGAAATAACCTCCAAAGCAGTGAATTCTGTGCGTAATATTTGTAAAACCAAATTTCTTAAAGGTAATTTGGACATATGGCAGCCAGTATCAGATAATTGATGGATTTATGTTATTACTGAGCCGTCTAAACTATCTATAGAATGTAAAGAGTCAACTAACATAGAAATTATAGTCTCCATCACTGCTTACTTAAATATTGTATAGCTTTTCATAAAGATACAATGAATCCCAAAATATTCAAAGGTAATTAAATGACAACCTATACAAATTAATTTTAATTTGATAAATGACTCTTGCTGTAATTCTGAAATACTACTTAAAACCTATATTCCTATTTTAAACATGACTAAAATTAACCTTAACTCTATTGCATCACAACAATATAAGTAAGTACCGTAGATAAAGTGATTGAACAGCCACGTATTGTTATATGGCAAATATTACTCCTATACAACTATTGTTATAGTAATTATAATTTTGATTACAATCTTATGTTATAAATTTGTAAAATCGGGCACATATCACTGCTATATTATTAAAAGTAAACGCGAGTTTGATATTGAAAAGACTGAAGAGCTTTTAGAAATCGCTGTCGTCTCTCTTACCACATCAACAAACCAAAATCCGCACATCCTTTACATAAAATTAACCCTTCTAGGGTAAGTTTACTCTTAACCCCGACGGCTGTTATATATATTATACCTTATGTATATAATAGTGCACAACATCTCTAATAATAATGCCTACTCAGCAGCTTAAACAATACACCAGTTCGTATCGATCATTCGCGCGTGACACTTGCCCTTTAAATCGAGTCTAATATCTATATAAATAAACGTTCTAATTCCATAATTTATTTTCTTTTTAAAAGCCTTCGGCCCTTTCCTTATAACAGAGCGAAGCCATGGACGGGAGATATATTATGATTTGGTTCAGCTAAGTATTAACACTGATAAATCATTAAAATACGTGTGTTATACTAGGTGTTTATTTTATTCCTATCCGCTTAAGCAATACAAATCGTGGAACGTTTGAGTTATTGCGTATTTACGATAATTTGCGTCATTTCTGTAGAATATTGGATCTTAATTAACTACCTCGTATTGAACTAACTTAATGTAACTGTAGGCTGTCACTTTCTATGATTGCGATATGCTTGTCTAGTTATTAAAGTAATCGACTATGGACAGTTTTATTGCGACTTAGTGTGCTTCGTTGGTCCCGTGGCAAAATGCTGATCCTACATTGGGCTTGCGCGTTCCTTAAGCTTGTGAACGACGTGAAATCCACGTGCAAGCCGCGACAACGCACCGTAAGCGTCGCGTGCTGGGAGCGACCGGCCGCTCACGACCCTCTCACCCACAACCCCCGCCGCCCGCAAGTGATTCAGTCAGTGACAAGGCTACGTGCGCCCGGCGTGCGCGCGACGTTTACACGGTACACGCCGCACGCTGGTGAAACGCGACGCCGCGTTGTCGCGGCTCGGATGCGGCGTTCGCGTCTTTCACACGTTCGTAAAACGCGCATGCCCAATGTGGAATCAGTCTAAGTTTGCGTGAATCGTGAGATCTTGGGCTCGACTTGCAGGTATGCTGAAGTGTTATTATTGGGATTGCTGCTAACAATTTCTCATTACAAGCTCGGAGTATGTCATCAAGATAGTAGTGCGCAATTCGCTCTTTCTAATATGTAGGACCATAGCTAGTAAAATGTGGAGTTGATCACCTCTGTCTACTCTTTGAAGGATAGAGAGACATGATTTAGATAAAAATAAATGTACCAAAAACTTTACTTATTTAACTCTCGCTCACACAGTACACATTTTCGTTATTTATTTTGCTTCAGTTTAACTGATCACTTTCGAGTCTTAACTCTTTATCTTTCTATACGCAAATAAATTTGTAACAGAACATTAAATGTGTTTGAGATAATATTAAACCTGGTGGTCTCCGATACAGAGTAACCTACTTCAGACACCAGCTCCTCACAAATACAGACTAAGTATAAAAATATGTAACGAACTCACACATACTGTTCCAGTGTAAGCTTTTTGTGAGAAATAATTAAACAAAGGAGATGTTACACTTTTGTATAGGACTCCGGCTATAACTTGTACATCCTCAGGAAACCTGGAAAATGTACCCCTAAATACATTTAGTTACGAAATTCTTTATTAATTTCTAGTAATTTCGTTGCGCAAAATAAAATATAAAATGTTTGATGTTTATCGTACGGACTATATATGACAAGTTGGTAGATGACATTTATACATAACCTAGAATTGTCAGAAGTAAAAGAACTCTTGCTAGAATAATATTAACCAAAGAATTGATAATTCTTGTAGAAATTAAAGGAAAACGTATGAATTCAGAAAATTGTTATAAGAAACACCAATTCAGCATTGGAATATTTATTATCAGTCAATATGACATTGACCGTTAATGTCAAACATAAACAAAATGTTTCCTTCTGGAGTGCACCGTGCAAAATCAGTATATTATATGTGTATGATAGTTTAAATGAATAAATTATACTCTAAAACATATTTATTATTGACATAATATATATTTATATATTATATACATTAATTATATAGTACTTTTGTACAGTTTTCGATCTGATTTATGAACGCATACAAAATTATATGATCAAGAACCACCGCCATATTGAATATAATGGCAATAATATAAAAACTATTATTTTTATGCGCAAACGTAATTCGACTTAAATTCAGGTAATAATATTTTTTCCCAATTCCTGGTATTTTTTGCTACTTTTTGGCTGATTGTACATTTCATAGCCGAAAATGAAACATCTCCTTTATTATTATTAATTATATCAGCAATTCATATCAATCAAGATTCATGACAAGGTATCTGCTATTAGAATACCGATTATTATTTTCAAGGCGCATTATTAATCCAATAATTTTAAATTGACGATATAATTATTATGACTTATGGTTATGATGGCATAATTGCCATAATTACTGTTATACGATTAAAAGCTGGCACAGACCACTCGCGCGGGTTACTCGTGTGAATTAATCATACAGGTTACTAGGGCGGTTGACTCGCATCGGTTATTGACGCGACACATATAAAGGTGGAGACAGACTGCGATCGCTCGGCGCACAACGAACGCCGCTGCTTGAGACGTGCATGTCGAAAAAATATACCATCGTATGCTAGCTATCGTGTACGAAGCAAATGCCTATTTTATCTGTCTGCATATTTATGGCGAGGCATCTGCTACGCACAGGCTGCGAGGCGAGCCAGCGTGTGTCGGCTCGTTGCGAGCAGTGCGTTGCGCTTGAATGGTTGTGTCCACCTCGCTGTGATTATCGCGCGCAAATATATTTGCCGACAGACAACAAAAAAATATTTACGAAACGCAATTGCATTACATGATTTGTAATAATTATAAAAGCAGCAGCGGATACGCGCACGCGATGTGATGGTGCCATCTTGACTGCTGCTGTGTGCAGCAGCAGTCAAGATGGCACCATCACATCAACTCATCAACAGCGCATGTTAGCAACCCGCAACCTGTGGGTTACACCGGTCCCGAACATGCGCTGTTTGACCCGAGCAAACGCAGTTTCATTTTCTGTCGAGGCGTGCGTGGATATAATACGCGGCGAATACCTCGTAATGTCTGTCTCCACCTTAACCCGCGCAAGTGAGTTTACTTACGCATGTTAACTGTATTTTTTAAAAGACCTTTATAACAGACTTGTATTCTAGAAGAAACTTGCAAAGACTAGAAGATTGGCTGCGTAACTCATAGATGAAAAAAGAAAGTAATTAGTTGTGTCTACTAAAACTCTTATGTAAGTACTAAGTAAAAATAAATGAATTGATATATTAGGCGAAGTAGTCATTCTAACTAAAATACGCACCTGCCCACGCAAGGCGGTAACTAGGTCAGCGATATGTTTGTCTTTATGATTTACATTTTTTGTGTTAATTTTATCGTGTCATTGTCCTTTCGTTCGTATTGAACTTCTGCGTAGTATGTACATAGCTCAAGATATTTCTTTTATTAGACTTCGAAAAAGGTATGTTACTCGGTTTTGAAAACGGTGAACTTAAAATTAAGTATCTATATATTAATAAGTGAAGCAAAAACTTTGTACCCGTTTCTATGAAAACTGCGCGGACGGAGAAGTATGAAATTTGGCACAGTTAAAGTTTATATGGAGAAGAAGGGGCGAATCCTAATATTTATATAAAATATGCATTAGAAATACATTAAATTAATGGAAAACACGCCACGCCAGAGCCATGCATTTGACACTCGCAGTCGAATCGCATTCGTAGTATTTCGTAGTACTATTCTTCGTAACTATGGTTACATATATCAATGTTATAATGAGTTTGACAAAGATAGGTAAATTCACCTGTATAGATCTAAATCTAAATGAAATGATAGACAATAAAACCTTAATAACTATCAAACTTAAAATTTAAATCAATTATGGTCGAATTTCGACCACTAGGTGACCGCTCCGCTAGTATAAATCTAAAACACAAAAAACTGATTTAATTACGACCGTTTTAAAAACTTGCTTTATTAGTATTAGTAGAGCTTTATTATTAGATATTATGTTAAAATGTCAAACCAATTTTAATCAAGTTTTATTACTTGACTTTATTATAAAAGCATGCTAATACTTGCAGTCGGCCTCGATGGCGTAGTGGTTAGTGTAACCGACTGCCACGCCTGAGGTCGCGGGTTCGATAGCCGCACAAGTCAAACATTTGTGTGCATGAACATGGATGTTTGTCTTGGTCTGGGTGTTTCTATGTATAATAAGTAAGTATTTACAAAAAAAAACGTATATATGTATGTTTATTCATTGTCTAGTACCTATAGTACAAGCTCTGCTTAGTTTGTGCTAGATGGTTTTGTGTGTATGTGGAAAAAAAGAAAAAGAAACACTTAAAGTCTTTGAGCTCTTTTTTAAACACAGTCAGTAGATGTCGTAGGATTTTCTAGTCATAATAATGTTAAGAAGTATATGTATACCCACTTATACTTATTGTTATTGTGTTAGCGGTCTTGTGCTGAATCATTATTTGGGATTAATGCTAATGTGAGGCAACAATGAAACATACACATTTATCACTCACACATCAATTACACTGATATGGGTTGCATTTAGCTTAATAGCTACAGGAATACACATAGGAAATGAATCCTATATTGTTCTCGTGGCATAATTTTTTGTTCGACAGTAATGTCTTAGGCGCGATTGCCAGATAGGACAGTGTATTGCATCTTTCTGTTAGAGAACTCTTAGGGCCTGCGCACATAAGTCGTGTGCCTCTGTAGCGATACAGATGAGATACGCACGCGAGTCAGACGCAGCCTGTAAACCTTTGCACAGCTGTATAAATTCAAACACGCGTTTGAATCGATACAGACGCGCGTGTGTAGCGATACAGACGCGACGGAAACGCAACCAGCAACTCTGCAAGCTTTGTATATCGACATTCAGACTTTAAAACATAGTTAGTTGGCGAATTTTTCGCCATTAAGAATTTAAAACATAGTTGGCAAAATGTGATTGTAATACTATTTTTACCAGTCTGGTTGTGCCATAAGGAATTGATTAGACATACAAGCCAGTGTCAATGACCTGACAAATAACACAGTGAGGTCATTATTCAAAGTTAATAAGGTAAGAAATTGTAAATCACTTTAATTATTATATTATTATGTGATTTATTGTTTTAATTTACTACAGTATACCGCAATTATTGTGCAGGTACTTACCTAATACTTATAATTGGAGTTTCAAATTAATTTTCACCGCGCCGCTGCTCGCAAGGCTAAAACTCCTTTAGAAAATGTGCTTATTTCCGTTATGAAAATTAATGTAGAATTTACTTTTTTATCAATTATTTGATGCTTTGTGAGAATTATATAGCAGAATTGCTAGATTATGAGGCCAAAGAAGTTTGATACGTGCTAATTTATTGATCTACAATCAATTTGCAATATACGTTTTATACCTAATACAGCATGACTTGAAGTAAATCATATAGATCAGCTAGTTATTTGAAAAGTTGCCGATAATGTCTTTTATTACACGTATTGTACGTGTAATAAAAGACATTATCGGCAACTTTATAACTAAAATACTTTATGAAATTAAATGTAAGGTATAACCAACGTGTACGAACACTTATTTCTGTAATGATTCTTAAACAGTGTTGCATATTTTCCCCTTATTGTTTAATATTTATGACACGGATGGTCAGCTTTAAACATTAATTATCCTTCTAAGAAATATCTCTTATATTTGATTTTATTACAACGTTAATATTTGTTTGTATTACTAAAGGAACAGTATAAAAATAATAAGTAGCACCTGGTACGTCTCAAAAGTTAGAGCGACGGTAGACAAACGGACCGATAGACATCGCAGGCTTGGTAAAAGGTGTAATAGGCACAAAAAACCAAAAAGGAAAATTTCACGACCTCCCAACTGCAAACGCGCTATTTAGATTATGAATATTTAACTCCTTACTTTCTGCCTATTTTCGTTATATCACTTGTTTGCTAAAATGGATAATAACTAAGTACTTGAGACTATTATCGAGACATATACGTAAAATGTGACAAAATGTATTGACTATGACCGAATGTAGGTATAGCTGTATCTATAAATACTGGTTTTTGACAGCGGGATACTTAAGAAATTCGATCTATCATTACACAGCTTCTTTTTTATCCTCACTACTCCAATCCGGATCGAACCGCTTTGGTTCGTTCAAAAGCAGATAAATGAAAGTGTTTTATAACTTTGACAGGTAACAAGATTGTGGTAAGACATTTTACAAAATCGATTGAGCGAATATTACAATATAGGATTACTAGGTATTAGACGTCTGTTGAAGTTTATACACTAGGTTTTTTCGTAGAACAATTACTTTTTCATTGTATAAATCATGTAAATGCTATTTGGCAATGACTTACAAGCAAGGAGAAAATGCTCATAAAATTCAAAAAGTGTCACATTATAACTGATATACCTCTTATAAGATTTGCTCTTGTTTTTAGGTAGAATACATTAATGATCTAGGTTTTAAATATACATTCATTAGATACTAAGTATATGAGAGAAACCATGTATCAGACTAATTTGATATAACAATATAAATTCTATAGTTTTGCGTGGTTAAACTTATTAGGTACTTTATTATATAATTTCGGTAGCTAACCACTTACGCGTTTTGTTGGTTAGTCTAAAACTACTGTAAAATATGCCTTAACTTCACGGCTACCTAACGAGATGTGTTAATTAAATTTGGTCAAGGTTGCCATTCATTTATCAATCAGCCTTTTGCGTTAACCTATTTTCTCTGGAAAATGTTGTTTAGGAACTTTTATAGTAATGTCTGTTGACGCCGATGGACGGTAGGGGGTAAGATGGTGTCCTTGTCGCCAATCTATATATTATAGCATGGCCATCCACTGAGCTGGCGTTATTGGTCTTGTTCTATTAATTCCATAAGAAGAATATCCTGTACCTAATTTCCTAAATTGATCTGGTATTTAGGCAACTTTATTGAAGTTAGTGTAATGGCAGTAAATTAAAATCAGTTATCAGTAAATTAGTAAACTCACTAACCCCTTTGACGATAACATAGATGAAATAAGTAACACTTTGTGACCTAAATTACTTTAATTACTTTGTTTTCTTTTTCTTTATAACATATAAATACGTAAATATATTAGAATAATAGTATATATCATTCCAATCCACCCAAAGGTTGCCTGTAAGATATTGCTGATATATTAAGTCAATTAAAGAGTAGGTATGGTTAAGTAAATAATAATTTGTTTGAAAAAGATAGGTAAATTAAAATTAACCTGTATATATCGAAACCTAAATTAAATGCGATTATAAGGGTATAGTTTAGACAATAAAACCTTAATAACTATCAAACTTAAAATTTAAATCTATTATGCTCGAATTTCGACTCCTAGGCGACCGCGTCCGACCGAGTCTTTATAAATGCTATAAAACATTGTATTATTTTCGAGGCTTAAATTCACATACATACCTATGTATGTTTGTTTATTTTATAGTACTTAGTTTGTGGTTACCTTGCTTACAAATATAACTGTTTAACCTGTCAAAACCAATTGCGTCTGGCCGCCGGTGTGCCGCTGCAACTCAATAGGTTAATATGCTACCTGCCAGTTGTAGACGAGGTGGTTACTTCTTCGATTATTTATTAAACGCTTCATAGAGCCACAGTTTAGGGTCCGGACCGGTCGATATAGCAGGTAGCTATAATATCGACCGGAACACAAAACTGTCGCTGTCCGCATGATAAATACAAACATGGCCAATTTGTTTGACTAGTTGATTACATCGTAGCGAGTAGGTAATGTCGTATGAGTTGAGCAGTTTTCAAAGACAGTCGGTAATGTAAGATGGCTCAGGTACAATTATGGGTTATTGTTGACGTTCTATAGAATTATGGGCAAAGACAAACCACCCGTATACCGTTATGGGACAAATGAACAACAACATTTTTAGAAAGCCAAATCAGAGGTAGGACAGTGGGCACTTATAAAAATCGTTTTATCTAGTTGTCATGGCAATGGTCATGAAAACATATTGAACTATATAATAAGAGGCACAATATACAGAACAGGATATGTTTACTATACAAACTTAAACATTAACCTATTGAGTCACAATGGAACACCGGCGGCTAGACACAATAGTTTTTATTATGTCTGGCATTTCATTAGACAGGTTAATTGAGAATAAAAATTAAAGTAAGCATGAATAAGTTATTTCAGTGTCATTGCGGGGTATGTGCATGCTTAAACTTACACGTGTTTCCCAGATGCGTAGACAGACAATGGCTTTGTAAAACGGTCTGAGCACCTTCATCTACGTTTAAGTCTCGGTCTTTCTCATTCAACTGTTATATTTACATTTCACGTTCTTATATTGTTTTTTTATTAATTTTAGTTTAAAAAGGAATATTGACTTAAATATTCCATGATATTTAAAACGAGTCTTTGCGTCTTAACTAATATTATAAATGCTAATATGAGTTTGTTTGATGTCAAGGGTGTAGAAAGGACATAGAGAACTATTTATCCAGAGAAAAGTACCTACTGTTACCAAGGGACATCTTTTTTTCACGGATTCCTTATTATAGCATGCTAAGTCGGGGGCAATCATGAATAAATTTTGCATGTAACTACCTATATAATCGTAAGAAGTAACAATTCATTATGGCGCTGACAAACAGACAGATCTATGAAAATAGTCAATATAAATTGAAAATAAATATTATAATGACAGATACTGTTTAGAAACAGAACTAATCAATAATGCACCCTAGTTGTATTAAAAATATTTATGGGTATTTTAAACGGAGACGCGAGGCAGAAATTTAGTAAATATTAATAAATTAGTTAGGCACTATCGATTTTGATTGAAGCAACATGCATCGTTTGTAACGGACAATAGAGAAAGTTAATAGCTTTTATTGATACAGAATGTTCAGAGCACGCGTCAATTTGATTCATGATCCTGTAGCAATATGCAACTACTTTACTAGGTCATCTTATACCAACAGTTCATTTTTGAATAGAAAGTTGATGTACTTATACCTACTAGTTTTTGTCGCACGTGTGTTTTAATGTAAAAGTCGTATGCATTTCACAGCCTAATTATGTTAAAGCTTTTACTATATAAGTCTAGATATAGGAAGGTAGTTGTGATGATTTTTTAAGCGAGATTATATTTATATACTTGTATCTATTACATGAATCTACAACTAATATATGAAAGGGACAATTATAAATAAGTATCGGGACTTTTATAACAACGCCGAATACCCTTTTATTCCGATGACAGTTTTTATCAAATATTTCTTTTGATCACTATAATTTGTCAGAGCTGACGGCGTTATCATAGACGACCTTAAAAAAATATAGTGGTCGAAACAAAGTATAGATATTATCATTAAATTATTTTTGAAACATAAGTTTATTATTAATTGAAACATAATATTTACAGATATATAGTGCTAAATATTGAAAGAAAATAAATAGGTAAGTTAACAAGTTTCAGGATTAACTGCACAACAAGCATTGCAGTAGCTATACGTTTATCGTATTAATGTCAAGGGCCAGTCGTGTGCAAGGAAGCTTATAAAATGACAAGTTTATTTTCAAGTGGAGGGCATTTGTATGGTAAATATTAAATACAATGACGTCACGTGCGTCTGGCTTGGCTTAGCCTGCAGTCGACCGGTTATCTACATTTCAAGTTTGAATGTCATGTAAACATGAATGAGCGTGTATAAAGTTGAACAGATTACCCGAGCCGTTCACGCCATTTGTAACACGTTGAGCGGACATCCAATGTTGACAAAGATTTTTAGTACACAGATAACTATTTAGTACTTACAGATAAAATGCAAAGAAGCCATACATACTCATGAATGAGCACCATATGTTCTCATATCTAAAATCTTTATTTAAGCCATTTGTTTATATTTACTTTAGATATTATCATAACAACTTTGTATAGAAACAATGTAGGTCGTAACTAACTAATATTAGCCGTATTCGTTTGTACTTAATTACTTAAGTTATTTAATCCACTGGTCGTATTGATCCAACAAGGCTGCCCTAATCAATGGCTTTCTTTTAGTACTTGATTGTATGCATGTAGGTAGATATATACCGGCTAATTTATAAGTTATAACTAATTTTGGCTATATTTTGAAGCTCGTGTCTCATTACTCATGAATGAAACTATGTCTTGGTGTCTTCGATAAGTATATTATATATTATGACAACTTCAGTAAGTAGATAGTATTACAAAAAAAGTAACACACATGTAAAATGCTCATATAATACTGCATTTTACAAGAGCAAAATATATCAACACACAGCTCTTTCTTGAATAGGTATGATAGGTATCTTTCTATATATTGTTATTAAGTTTGACCCAAATTCGTCGTGCTCATTTCTAACAAGAGCTGACATACCTACCTAGATACAAGACGCAAAATTTCTTTCGGTAAGTTATAAGGACGCACTGGTAACGACTAGCAGTCTTTACGATATTATAATATGTAGGTACACGCATTTAATGCATATGTTACTATATAAACGTATGGACACACGCAAAATATATGTATAAAATATAAAACACAACAATTAAATAAATAATTGGATACAATTTCATTACTCGTACCGTAAATATAATAAAAGTAGTCGTAATAAGTAAATGTTAATATTTTGATTCATGATTAAAACATACATACATATATATCGCACCATATTGTGTCAAATAATTTTGATGACGTTGAATATGCTCGCTTGAATTATACTTAGTGCATATAACTGCAAACCCATATGTGACTGCAGAAAAGCTTGTCTGATGTATTTCTACCATATAATCCCTATTCAAAGCTATATTTAAATAATAAAATTGTATGAACATAGTCCACTCACCTTTTACGAGCAGCTTGCACCGGCTTTTAAACGGCGGGTTATAGGTTATAGCGAAACCGAACCGAAGCACTGAGCCACGTGCTTTATATTTAGCGAGCGGAACGCGAGCAACCGACTCGCGAGTTAAAAACGGAATGAACGATGCCGCGAACAGCCCAATCGGCCAAACCAGACGTATACAATACGCATAGCACGGGCAAGCGAGACTGATTGTTGCGTCATAGAGCACGGCGTAGCTGTAGGTACGTTGGCGTATGCTCGCTTCAACACTGCCACGGCATCGGCAGTGGCTGCCACCTGGCGCGTGTAATCCGACCGAGTATGGCGCTGGCCCTCGCGCGCACGGCAGTGAGCATACCACCGACATTTCAATTCAGCCCGTTAGCTGCTAATGTTTGTGCATCATGTGTGTGCCGTGCCATGCACGTTTCTGTAGAAATTTAATGATCCCACTATCATGGTATCGCTGACGCATATAAAAAGAAATGCGCTGCACTATTTGTAAGCGTTGATCGTGCGTAAGTTTTTATGAGGCTGACATAACAATACAATTTTTTTGCAGATCCTTCGAGTAGTTTGCTTTTAACTGTGTTTGTGTCGTCATCACTAGCGCTACACGAGTAGAAAGAATGATCGCTAAGCATGTATACTCTGAAGCTATTTGCTGTGTTATATACACATCCGTTATAATTATTATGGAGATTATAAAGGTTGAAATATATTATGTTACCCGTTATTATATATTCTACATATATCTATTTGTATTTGTGTCTTTAGATATTCAACAGGTGGTGACGCCAACGATCCGACGAAAATGTGTGTTTGTTCTGATTCTATTGTTTTATTTAGATGTACTTTGGTCTATAATTGCCTGAACCAATACATGTCGTCAAAGGGATCATCCGTCAACAAGTTACAATCAGTATAAATTGTAACCTACTCGTACCAGTGCCGATAAGTCGGTCATACGACCCCGGTTTGCCGAACTATCAATAGTCCAATACCGCATAAGTACTTTGGCGATTCCGCGGCATTAGTGTTCTGCTTTTGTACCTAGTCAATGATGGAAGGAACCTGGTGCGTTATGTGTTAAACCCAAATTAGAGAAGATTATTAATAGTCTGCCTCAATGGCGCAGCAGAGCAGGAGGATGCGGATTTGATTTCAGATCCGGGCAATGTGATTAGGGTTTTCTCTCGAAAAATGCCCATCACGGAGACTGGATCTGCATCCAATAATTGGTACGCCCTAGTACATGGCACGAAGACCTATGACCTGAAACCATATCTGGCGATTAATGTAGACGTGACACATCTCTTCGGAGACTAAGTATTTATAAATAGGGACTTCGAATTTAATGCTGCGTCTAAACGGATTAGTAACACCAGTCTGTCTTAATCAGCCACCAATCAAATTTGCGTGCTGACTGACGGGCATAATAGACATTATTGTGTCCTTTACGATAAACAATCGTTGTGTTTCATTCAGATTGTACCAGCGATGTCTAGCGATGCAATCGCGGATGAAACATAGCCATGTTCAACGGCTCCTGCAAAGACTAACGACAAAACAAAGCCATGTCCCATCACTCCTGCAAAATCTGGCGTTGAAACATAACCAGTTAAAAACTGAATGATGCTGATAATAATAGTGAAGAGACCGTTTTAATTGACACAGCACGATATCGGTTACCGATTAACTTTACAATAAACTGTAATCGTGGGTTTAGAATCAAAACAGAAAAAAAAGGAATAAATCCAAGTTGGAAATATCGAAAGAATAATTACATCAAAGTTATATATAACGTGTTTACTTGTAAAAACAATCTGGGCTTATCCTTGATTAATTTGTAGTATGACATACTTAATCCATATTTAGTATGAGAGTGAAATAAATGTTATATAATAGATAATTGATTGGCAAGACAGCTCTTTTAAAACTATGGGATATTTTAACCATACGTCCAATATTGCATCTTCAAATCAATTTTTTGATAAATAAATAATTTTAACGATTTGCAGAATGGGGTTTAAGCACAGTACATAAATATACAGTAACCTATCTTCATACAAACGGTCGGAACTCGAGTCATGCCTACGCACCTCGGCGTCGGCATGCGCTCGGCACCCAACCAGTCGCGAATGCGCCGCAGTGACGAACGGACGGTGTGTTATTTTTTAAACAGTAACCGTGCGATTTGTTACCCAAAATAAGTACAAGTATAGCCTATTTAATATGACAAGTAGAATATATTGTGCTGTTTTTGAATGCATGAATTCCTCAATAACGCACCGAGAGATAACTTTTTTTAGATTACCTGGAAACTCCGAAAGGTAACACTATAAAATGATTATACTTACTAGTATGTAGGTACGTAATTTAAGTCCTTTTAAAGGATTTTTTCCCCTCCCGAAAGGTACCGGGACTACAGTAAGATTAATTCGCAAACTTTTTTAATTGTACCCAGCGATGATTTCGTGGAATATATAGAATAAAAGAAATATTCTGAACTTCTTTTAAAACTAAACGTATAAATTGTAAAGTAGCTGCAGGTATATATAACCATGTAAAAGATATTCCTTTTTCACCTCCTTGTCCATGTTTCCCAAAACAATTTTTAATTAATGTTTATATTCATTTCATTTCATTTCATTTCATTTCATTTCATTTCATTTCATTTCATTCGAATGCGGATTTTTTATACTTTAAAATATAATAATAAAGCATTCCGTACGTCTCAGTCGAGGCGCAAATATTTTATAGCCGCAAATTTATAACACCGATTTGTTATTAAGTCTTAAATCTAACATAAACATGTTTTTTTTAAATTAAATCTAGCAATCAAAAAACAACATGCATTTTTATTGAACACTTCCTATTCCATTCACAAAGTATTTCATTTGTTTAAATAAAATAATAAATATTTACAATCACAAAAATAGATAGAAACTCAAAGTAGGCAGATTTAATTAAAATGCTGTAGGTGGGAGCCCTATCGCATGTTTACGTATCGCGCGGCTGTAGGCATTTATTTCAAAGATACGACCGAGTTACAATACTGTATATTTATGTACTGTGGTTTAAGGTACGATGCAGCGTAATAATAATTAATACCGAACACAAATATACAAAAGCATTTCTTGGACAATTGTTTTTATCTCGAATTAGTTTGATTTTATTCGATTCATGCTGTCGCGTCACTATGACGGAAAGTAAAAAAAATACCCAAGTGCGTGTACCATGGTAATGCAGTAAAATGCGTTTTTTATGTTTAAATTATTAAAGACTAATATAATAGCAGCGATAGCCTAGTGGGAAACTGTTGGACTGCCACGCAGAAGTCTCGAGTTCGAACCCAAGGCGCGCATCTCTGACTTTTCGAAGTTATATGCGTATTAAATAGTTAATTATCGCTTGCTTTAACGGTGAAGGAAAACAACGTGAGGAAACCTGCATGTCTGAGAGTTCTCCATAATGTTCTCGAAGATATGTGAAGTCTGGCAACCCGCACTAGGCCAGCGTGGAGGACTGCGGCCTATCCTTCTCACACTGAGAAGAGGCCCGTGCCCAGCAGTTGGACGTACGTTTAATACAGGGTTGATATTATTATTATTAATACAATATCAATAGAAATTATTACTTGATTATGTTTGTGAAACAATTATTTAAGATTCTAATTATGTTTAAACAGTCTTTAGTACTATAAGTAATCATTGTTTATTTTAGCAATTTATATGAAATGTGCAGATTTACGTGCTATGAAGTGTCAAAAGGGACTTCGTATTTGAAACAGACTATGAGTAATCGGAGATGTATTCCTATTCAAAAAAGAACGGTTGGCTATCTTGGTTATAAGTAGGTATATAATAATACTAATATTCACTCTGTATATGAACTGTCCCACTGCTATTCATGTTGTAAAGTATGGTGAAATAAAAGATGTTGTTTGTGCGACGATTAGATATATTGTGTGTCATATTATAAAGTTTACTTGGATTATATACTTCGGTGCTAGCTCTACACTACACCTCCCTTCGTAAATAATACACAAAACATCGGCAACATTTTTTTTAACTAGAAATAAAAGTCGTACTATAATGAAATTCACTTGTCTAAAATATTATATGGCTATATTACAAAATTCACAGCAATTACTCTGACTGTTAAGAACGTCTTACTTGGTTGAATGCTAGTTGTTTATTACTGAGCGATCTTTCGCCGAAAGCCAAGTTACTTTTTCCCTTCCACAATAACCCCACTATTTCAAAATTACGGTTGGCTGTGTTGCCAGTTGGGTAAATGAAAACTTCCGAACAGAATTATTAACAAAAATAAAGAAATCATGACAATAACATATTTAAGGCATATACTATGTAAAAAGAAGATACTTAATACATATTTCGAATTTATATTATCTTTTTATTATCATGCATAGTAAAATTGTTTGATCATAGGAGGACGGTGACTTAAATCAAAACAAAGTCCGTTTTTAGGTGGTTTTAAAATTCTATACAATTCCATTAGCGCCAATGTTACGCAGAACTAGGCATGGCTATATTACCTACCTACATCTAAGCAATGAGATACTATGTCTGATTAATTAAATAAATTGATTAGATATTGTCATTGTAGATTTTTACCAACTATATTCCGCCAAGTAAAACGGACAAATTATTTTAGTTTCGACCTTAAAATCCAATCAATCATATCTATGTATACCTACCTATATTAATACGTGAAGCAGAATCTTTGTAGCCCTTTTTACGAAAATAAGAAGTATGTAATTTAGCACAGTTAAAGTGTATATGGAGAAGGAGTGGCGAATCCTAATATTTTTATAAAATATGCATTAGAAATACATACATTAAATTAATGAAAAAACACTACACGCACACAACCATGCATTTGACACAGGCAGTCGAAACGTGTTCGTACTATTACGGCGTTATTCGTCTGACGTCGTACAATTCTTTGTAACTATGGTTACCTATACCTTATTTATATGTAATAAAAAAAAACAATAAAACAGCAAGCTTAGGAATATAGTCAATGAAAGAGTACAAGACGAGATTTTTTTTTATTTAAACTAAGCTAATTTAAACCATGTAACCTTGGCGAAACTAAATGAAATGTGATTATAAGGGTAAAATTATAGACAATAAAACCTTAATAAGGATCAAACTTAAAATTTAAACCAATTATGGTCGAATTTTGACCACTTGGCGGCCGCTAGTTATGATTAATACTTGTCAATAATAGGTATGTAGTGTTAAAAGTTTAATAGTTATTTAAAAACCTTCGTAATTAACATTCTTTAGGACATTCTGTCACAAAGTCAACTTGCATACATTGCGATTAAAAAGGCACAATTATATTATTCACTTTACATCATCATTATCTATCGTTTATTATTATCTATTTATTTTATTCTCTATATTTATTTCAACCACTTTTTGTTATAAAAGTTTCATTATTTATCTTTTTAACAACATAAATTGCTCCACTACTTTTAGTTGATCAGACGTCAAGTAAATGGGAACATTAATCATAAAATATTTTTATCATAACTATACATTGTGTAAACAAATATTTACAACTCGTTTTGTGTATAATTACAATGGGTGGTTACAGTTTTATAACAAATTTTGCAAAATGTTTATTCTGCCACTAAGGTAGAAGTAGTAGAATATACATTTCAATATCAAGACAATTCGCTTTAGCAGTATAAAATATTAATATAGGCTAGGTACAAAATGCACATGTAAAAGGGGAAAACATATCAGTGAGCAAATTTCTCATGAAAACGAAATAAAAAATATTATAAAATATGTAATAATTTCATTAAAAAAGACGCACTCGCGCACATTTTTATCACTCGTCACTTTAACACAACGTTTCACATGGTTAACATGATTATCAGTATCACTGATCACTGGTATTGTCTTTGTATATTTTCACATCTTAACAACCATCTCTTTAACTAATACGTAAGATCCATCAGATATCGGACTTATGTATGTTATAATTCTGTGTAAGATTTGTTTGGCAGATCCAGTTTGTAGTGGTACCGTGCACAAAACAAAAATTATTTACGAAATGCATTATGTAAACAAATTAAGACATTTTCTTAATTTTTTTATGCATATTCGTCTAGTCACCCTTCGCGATATTGTCACATGTTTGGAATGCACTCACGTCAGTTCGACTCCAGTTAGAGGCAGGGTCGCCATGTAAAGGATGGTGAAATAAAATATGTTGTTTGTACGACGTTTAGATATATTGTGTGTTATATTAAAACGTTTACATGGATTACGTACACTGCAATGTAACTCTTTTTACACTATGAAGGGACTTAGACTTCTCAGCCAGCTCTGCCAGCATCGGTGCGAGTTAGCAAATTTCACATCTTTTCGAGAACATTATCGCTAACTGTCAGGCATGTAGGCGTGATGTTATCCTATACAATTTAATGCGCGTATAACTTCAGAAAGTCAGGGTTGCGTGTCTTAGGATAGACCTTGAGACTTATATGTGGCAGTCCTACTGTCTCCCATTAAGCTACCGCTACTTGCTTGCTAAGTATAAAAGGTCTAGATAAATTATTACAGTACAGTAAAAAGATAAAGGTAATAATTACATTTTTATTGTTATGCAATATGATGATTATAATCATATTTAATACCTCTGGGGCAAGTGTTATCATCTCATGAGACTAACGCAATTCCGAAGGGCATAGTATATCAAGCTATGTAATAATCTCTTTCACCTTAAGATGTGAACAAAAAATTTATCACTAAGTTAACTAAAAGCATTCAAACCGCAGGGCAACCCGTAGCTGAATATGAATGTCGACACAACTATCACGACAAACTCACAATATCAATCATTGCCTCATCGCTGCTTTTCTTTTATTGGTATACTGTGATACAATTCCAAAAGCTTTGGGTGTTTTTTATAGGTTCCACTTCTGGCTCGGTTGGCCTGAAGGGGTAGCCAGAGGTATCCATACCGGGTCTCCGTTCACATAAGGAAGTATCTTACACAAGGAATTATCTGAAGATCCACGTTCTTTCTCATATACACAAATGACTTAAGTACCCGTAACTGTTCAGGAAACGTTTATTTTTAAAGTCAATTGTTATTTATTTAGGTCACAAATCGTTTCGGTTTGAAAAACTTATAAATACTTATGATCGTCAAAATATTACTTAGTGAGTATACTAAGCTAAAGCTATATTAAGGTTAATTGCTAGGTTCAGGCAAAGGGTTTAGCCTATAAGAATCTTCTCATAGGCTTAACCCTTTACCTGAATCTAGCATACATGCACAAAACTCACGACCACTCTTTTAAATCGCCAATTAAATATAATTTCAGTATTCTACTACTCATATCAATATACCAACCATACTAATATATAATAACATACTCATATCAATATATCTTCTTCTCCTTAGTCTTTATTATTCCCAAGTCACCTGGGGTCGGCTTTTTAGTCTAACCGGATTTGACTGGATATCAGTTTTAAATTACACGGAGCGACTGTCATCTGACCTCCGCAACCCGAAGGCTACGATATCCTAAGGCTAGACCAGTGTAAGGATATTAGAGGGCACTGACTTCCCAACGACTGCCATAGATTTTCATGGCAGCCAGGACAGACGGCTTAACGTGCTCGCCGAGGCATGTAGCAGGCGATAATTGTCAATCAATACGCACATAATTTCGAAAAGTCATATAGCTTCAGAAAGTCAGAGGTGCGCGACGTGGGTTCGGAACCCGAGACCCTCTGTATTGCAGTCTGTTGGTCTCCCCACTGAGCTATCGCCGCTTATATCAATATACAATAACATTAACAATATATTATATTGACTGGATGAAAAATTGGGATTAGTAGTATTTATAAATAAAATCTATAATAGACAGAAAGGTGACATGTGGGCGTATCCACTTACACTTTATTAAAATCATAAATTACGCAAATGACATAGTTTTGCTATTTAAATTACGCACATGACATAAGTTAGAATGCAATTGAATATCACACTAAATACAGCCAAAAACTTAAGCCAACATTTTGCTTTCATATAACCGTTGCCTCAGCATCGCCTACGTAGCTGTAACTAATTTTTTACATATATTCCACTGCGAGCGCACTAATCCCTATCTTGTGCTGCCATCCCAGCAAGCGTGCAATGATGATAAAGCACCAAGGAGCGATTATCGATGAAAGAAAGAATATAGTCCAGCCACTTCTGCAAGAATGAATGAATTATGAAACTGTTATGCGACAGCTATGTCGCGTAACAGTTTTATAACACGTAAGCATGTTGAAGCCATTCAACATGCTTGCGGAGGCTAGTTTATCTCACGCTTGACCCGTCATTTATTGAGTACTTTATTCTTGCGTGGGGTGGTGTAAAAATACGCTGAAGAATTCTTTCCGGTACCCAACGGTTCAACTAATTACAAACACTCAGGTTCAAAGACAAGGAACACGCTATGTTATACATACAGATTCTCATGTTTCCTTGGAACATATCTACATAATAAACTAAATAAAATCCTAGATTTATATCACTTAAATAAGAGATACTGTAAAACTAAGGAAATGAATATATAATGAGGCTGAATTATGATGAGACTGAGATGCTACTTACTATAATAAAGTAGTTCATAACTCACCCTCCCACACGCATATACTCACACCAACACTATACACAAAGGGAGGCTTATAATATACTCTACAAAAATCTTATTTAAAAAAAAATTTAATTGTGTTAAACAGTTTTCTTGAAAAATTGTTAACCACCTGTCTTTAGAATGTTAGATATAATTGTTATAACAGTTAATTATTTCATTTAGGTTTATCACTAAAATAATATTCAAAATTCTAGTTTCATTAAAAGTAAATCAGCTTATATTTTACGATGTAAACATTCTAGGGCAGAGCGCTGATGTCTGAAATACAGATGTTTTTCATCTAGCTCAGACACAGATGTTTATGTACAAAATTGTAAACAAAGTTGGTTACCGGATATTTATGTGAATGCTTGTTACAATTTTCTGATGTCAATAAAATTATTATGTTTCTCTTATCACAGGTACTTTCTAACATATTATATTAGAAAATACCTGGCCCTTTGGGAGGCTTACACGGAGAAATGGGTCCAACGTGAAGAGGCCCTGCGAGTTTTAATCAAAGGTGTGATGGAACACCTACAGCGGCACTAACCGCAGTAGACGTAGGACTATTGCTACGTATGGATTCTAATATATAGGCTATAGGTATGGGTGTTTGGTGGACCGGTATATTGCTAACTATGGATGAAAAACGGCGTCTGCCTTGAATACTCTAATAGCGTCAATGCAATGGGCAGACGGTGACTCGCTAACTCACTAGATGGGCCCCCTGAATAGCCGTGACAACGGAGACCCGGAGCGGGTTTCCCCGTAGTTATGCCCTTGAAAATTACACTGCCACCCCCAAGCATATAGCTCTAGCGGCCCCCCTCTGACCGGCCTACCAAGGCAAGCCAGAGTTGAGAGTCCGACGGGCGCTCTTGAAGTTCCACCCCAGCTAACCAGTAACGGCAAGCCGGGGACGAGGCCTTAACCAACTCTCTGAGACATTCAGGACCGCAGTGTCGCCACTCCCATTTAGCTCACCACAAGCTGCCCTGCGGTTTGTGCGCTTTAATTTAACCTGGTGATATATTTTTTGTTTATATCATAAGGCGAAGGTGATAGTTTTAAAGCTAGTGTACTGTGCCCTCCGATATCGCGTTAGTCTCATGATGAGATAACGACTGTCCCAGAGGGGTTATTATTATTATTATATTCTTTATTCAAATATTTTCAATATACTTTTCATTTTTAAATATACATATAGGTACCTATAAAAATAAATTTAGAAATATAAAATATATGGTACCCTACCGGCATCGGGAACAGGGTCCAAGCTGCCGGTGGTTAGGATTCCAGACATAGGAACCACCTCACAATGCGTGCTGTATCTAATAGCACTGCCTTCTGCATCAAACCCTTGATCCAAGCACCCAACGCGAGCCTCTTTAGATGGTGATCGAGGCTCTTGGCTATTAGACCATTGACAGATATGACTATCGGCACAATGATTGCCGAATCTACACCCCACATGTCGACAACCTCGCGAGCCAAATCGAGATATTTAATTTGTTTATCTTTTTCAGCTTTCGCGAGATTGCCGTCATGCGGAATGGTGACATCGATGATCATTGTGCGGCGCTCTGATCGATCTATCACCACAATGTCAGGTTTGTTGGCCACAACAGTCCTGTCCGTGATGATAGTTCGATCCCAGTACAACGTGACATGACCATTTTCGAGAACTGATTCAGCTACATACCTGTAGTACGGCACTTCAACATCTACAAGTTTGCATTTCAGAGCAAGTTGCTGGTGAATAATCCTGGCTATTTGGTTATGTCTGTGCAAGTACTCACCGTTAGCAAGACGAGAACAACCGGAAAACTATATGCCTGAGGGACTCACCAGGTAGGTGGCACGCCCGACAAATGTCAACCGTACCATCCCTCAAAATATATCTCCGTTAGTTATTCATCTTGATAACTTCGTCCGTAATAGCACAGACAAAACCTTCGGTTTCCCCAAAGAGGTCACCGAAACGTAGCCAGTTCACGGAGGCTAACAGGTCTACATTAGCTCCGTATAGAGCCTTGTAGAACCGTATCGTAAAGCTCCTTGCTTTGCCATACATCCCTGCGATCGTTAGTGCTAAGTACCACAGGCTTGCGCCAGTTCTCTTTAGCCAAACTGAGCGGGGTGAGTTCGATGTCTACAGCAACTACATCCCGATGCATACCCACGTCTGCCTGGAGAAAATATTCTCTGAGGTTGCATACCTCGCGGTTATGAAGGGCATTCAGAAACTCCTCCACATTTCCGCAGGATATACAGTCTTATCACAGACGAAAGTGGGTGATGCATACGGTATGCCGTCAAGAGTGTACGGACCCGCCGGTCCAGGGCATCCAGTTCAGTCTGAGTCCACTTAAGTATGCCAAAGGAGTACATGAGATCCGGCATGACCCAACAGTTACAAGTTATTTAAAACTTTTTTCAGTCGACCAAAGAAATACTCCTGCAACGATTGCTTCATGTCAGCCTCATTGATACTTAACGCCTGTGACATACCCAAGTACTTGTAAGTATCGGTTACAAGAAGTGATCGTAGGTTAATGGAACCCGAAAGTTGTGTTCCTTCGGATTCCACTATCCTTCCTTGCTTTACATGGATGACAGCACATTTGTCCACACCAAAATCCATGCTGATAGACTAACTAAAAGTTTCAGTTACTTTAAGTAAATCCATCAGCTGTAATTCAGTGTGGGCAAACAACTTTAAGTCATCCATATACAACAAGTGGGATATCACTCCACCACCTCAATGTAACCTGTAACCTAGCCCTGAACCCTCTAGTAATGTACTAAGAGGATTCAATGCTAAGCAGAACCAAAGAGGACTCAGGCTGTCGCCCTGAAATATACCCCGCTCAATTTTTATCAGTTCGCCATTCCCAGGGATCTGTCGACATCCTGGATAGCTAAGAACCGTTTTCCATTGCACCATGCATGACTTCAATATTATTATTATTATTCACATTTATGTAATATATAATGTTATGTAATATATAATGTAATAAATGTCCTTACGTAAGGACATGATCAGGAAACGCATTTTTATGCTATCCTTCGTAATGAAACGGAGTTACCACAAGTGTCAAAACCGCATGTCTATAACAAAAGAAAACAGAATGATAACGTGCTTTTTCTACGCATACTTAATGTATTGACCATTATAAATAAGGAACTTATAAACAGAGATTATAAAACGGTAGACATTTTCAAGAGAGGTTTGATAATTCTAATTTAATTGTAAAACTTAAAACTCATAGATATTAATTAATGGGTAGTGTTTAATTGCACAGCAAAAAAATACTAATTGCGCAGCAAAACATGCTTACCAAAAATACTAATTGCACAGCAAAATATATTTAAAGATATCAAACTAAGTCGATGGAGCTCCGCTTCGCGGAGCTCCTATTTTTGGGTGGGTTTAAGAAGGAACCTAACATAACCTAACCCTTCCGAGACGGAATGCAGTGATTTGAGGCGTATAGATGCTCGTTATGCTGTGCAATATTTGCTGTGCAATTAGTATGTTTGATGTTCATAATATTTAATCCCTTAATTAATATATTTATTTCAATATCACCATTTTTTATGTATTTACAGATATTATAACCTATTTGTTTCAATTTTATTTAAAAGCAGGTAGTCGCAGCTCTGATATGGACTTCAGGGCACGCCGCGATAGCAGCGGTAAGTCATGTAGGAGTGGCTGGAGAGACGACGTAGTGCCCTATCATATCGGCTGACACAGGTACTATTGGGGCACGGGTGCTTCCGGAAGTACCTGTGTCGTATCGGAAGAGAAGCGACGTCCCGGTGCCATCACTGTGGGGACTGCCTCGAGGACACAGCGCAGCATACGCTAGACGAGTACCCAGCCTGGGCGGAAGAGTGCCGTGACCTCATCGCGGCAGTCGGGGTAGAACGTCTCTCGTTACCGGCCATAGTAGAGACTATGTTCACAAGCGAGAGCGCATGGGTAGCCGCCATCTCCTACTGGGAGGTAGTAATGTTCGCTAAGGAGGTGGCAGAAAGGGAAAGGGAGGCGAACACCAGCCTCCCGGCCCGCAGTCGACGCATCGGGCGACGAAGGGCAAGCGAAAACGCGTTTAAAGTTCGAAAAGATATTTAACTTAGTTAAAAAATAAAAACATTTTTTCGCTCTTAAGTATAAAAAAGACCTTTTATATTACCTTTATAATAACAAAGACAATTGAAGGCATGTTCAAAGGGCAAGAGAAGCAGCTGCTACTCCGGTTTGCGCTCCGCCAACTTTCGAGCGCTTGATGACGTGGTTACAAAGGCGCTCATATAACCGAAAATATTAGCCGGGTCAACTTAAAATTTTCAGAGAATATACTTAAATAATGTACCTACATTCGAAACGGGCAAAAAATAAAAAAAATGTTTTTTTAGGCATAACCCCTTAAACGTAGCATAATCACAGATTAAGTAGGTACTAACCATCTTATTGCAAAAAAGATACCTATTTAAAAATATATTATTAGATAAGTGCTAAAACAAGTGTGTAATTATAATTTTTAACGTAACTTATAAATTGTATGTGTAATAAATCTACATATTATCTTCTCTGACCAAATTCACCCATCCAACAAGAAGACTTTTCGCCACTGTGCGGTCTGAATCGACCCATTTCAAAAAGTTCTTTGGCGATTCGCACTGAGTCGGTGTGAAGGGAGCCATTCAAAATGAGTTTTTGGGCAATTCACACCACGGTTCGAACCGTTCGTTATGCGAAACCAATAGCAAACCAAATCATACCAACACTAAATAAAAAATATACCTACTACTACTTGGCAATCATTTATTATTTAGAAGAATCGTGAGGTTCAGCCCGGTAGTGCACCATTTGGGTGTAGGTGGCAGACAGCTACTGCTGCCTTTGTGACAGCTATGCGAATTGGATAGCATCTGGTGGCTATTTAGAGGGCTCAACTAGCGAGCCATCAGATCTCTGTCAGTCGAAAAATCAACAATTATAAAAATTGTAGCTTTTACACGCCAAGGCCACGGTTATATCCGCGTAAATCCCACAAAAACATAGGTCGGCTTAAAAGCTATTCTATTAATCCAGCTATCCTATATACCTATATAAACGGGTATGAACATAAAAACACACAAATAGACAATCTATTGGAGTGCTGTTTCATTCAAATCCGTTTGGCAGTCCACGCGTCATTGAATTTTGTTTTTTGATATGTCATACAGATTCAGTAACATTTATAGTTCTTTATAATATTAGTAGGATTGAAGACAGGCGTCATTATAAATCCATTATTTTTACAATAACCAGACTTTTGAACATCACTGTTAACCCAGAGTTATTAGGTTCCATTGTCGACAAATTATTTATTTATTTTTTGATACAAACGACAAATATTACAGTATAAACAGAATCGTAGTCCTGTTAAAAGTTATATCTAACATTACTTTATTTTTCCACAAGTCAGCTCAATCAAGTCGATTAACTAAACATCTATAATCTAGCAAATTCTCAAAAATTTGTCTTGCATATCCACAACTAATACGTGATGGCAGTAAGTAGTGAAACTCTGCAGAAAACTCGATAAATTTATCTATTTTACTTTATATTAAATCTCTCTAAGAGGCTCTTCTGCGATGCGACCAGCTGTAGCCAAGGGCGCCCGTTGGACAGCCACGCAGAGCTCACGAATTCAATCTCGTGGCACGCATCAACCTATCAAAATAATCAGCGTATTAAAAAGTTAACTATCGTTGGCTTAAAGGTCGAGGAAAACATTGTCTATGAGTTCTCCTTAATGATCTTAAAGATATGAGAACTTTGCCTATCCACACTAGATCGGCGTGGTGGACTATGGCCTAACCCTTCTCATACTGACACGAGGCCCATGCTAAGGACAGGACAGTTTATATACTTATAGGGTTGATATTATTATACTAAGCTCGCCTTAATGTAGATAAATCCTAATTCAATAAATCCTATCCGATAGAGAATATATTTTATTCTGGATGAAAAGTATCATATGTCCTTTTCTGTACCCCTACAATGTGTACCTACGCGAAATTTCATGATGATCGGTCGAGTAGTTAAGGCGTGAAAGCGGCTCGAGCAAACAAACAAACTCATTACACATGTATATTATTAGCTAGGCTTAGGATTAAGGGCTGTAAATTAAGCGGCTTCTAAACAGGCGTTATTTTCACTCCCGTTCGTTATTTTCGTTTGTATAATAGTGGACGTTGTCAAAAATAAAAATCTTACTATAATGTAACGCATTAATTACATAGTTTGCGTATGGCTCGGCTATATAGCCAGAAATTAATCCTTGACATGGTCAACGCATGAATTGATGCCTAAAATATTTAAAATATTGCAGCTGATATTTTAGTAAAATATTTTAGAGCTCTTCTAGGAAAATATTTGTCCAAGAAAAACAGATTAAACTTAGTATATAAAGCATTAACATTTCGCTAGAAGTTCTGGTACCCCGAACACCAGCCTTATATTTCGCATAATTTTGTTCTTACCCTTTTTAATTATCGTCAATATTATAATAATATCATAAAGAACTTATTTCTCAGTCAATTTACATGAAATATTTTAACAGGAATTAAAAGAGCTGTAATAAATAAATATGTAGTAGTAAAGTTCAATAATAGTAGTGTTAGAGCTTTTTAAAATTATGTAATAACAGTTTTTAAAAGTAAAATAAACAAAGTCTCTGTGGCGCAGCGGTAGTGAATGCGACTGCTGTGCATGAGGTCTCGGGTTCGAATCCCCGGTCGGGCCAACATAAAGGTGTTAGGTTTTTCTGTTAAGAAATCTCAATACGAGCCCGGAGTTAGGAAGTTGGCGGTGTTAGACACCCCCGTGCTTCGGAAAGCACGTAAAGCCTTTGGTCCTGCGCCTGATCTCTCTCCGGTCGCGTCGGATTATCCGCCGCATCGGATCATGAGGGTAAGGGAACAGAGAGTGCACTTGTGTTTGCGCACATACTTGTGCACTATAATATCTCCTGCGCAGATGGCCAGTTTACGTTAAGATTGGCCGCCGTGACCGAAAATCGGTCTGGAGGACATTAATAACAGTGTTTTAAAGTAAAATAAACAACGTGACAAAATCCGTATAAAGTGTTTAATTTCAATGTATAACATTCGCGTAAACGTAAGACAATATTTTGTTTTTGTTTCCTTTCTTGTGTAGTGATGGTCTATGATGGTATATGATGGTCGATGTTGTCCATTGCTCGGGTACTGTATCATTTACCTCATTTTGTATTACTTCGTTAAACAAAATGTGAGAGCTGGTACAAGGTGGTCTATGTTTTTAGTTAGGAGTTCGTTATTAATGCTGTCTAACCCAGGCGCCTTATCTCTCTTTTCGCTCTTTATTGCCTTCTCTACTTCTGCAGGTAACACATCTAGCACGACGTCTCTGCATGATAGGTCTGCACGTTGACAGCCCCCTTTCTTTGCATAGAGGTCCCGATAGAAAATATCGATCGACATGATTTCTGAACGTCTTGTTTTGTGTTTACCGTCCTTATTTGAAATACAGGGTATCCAGTTTATCTTCTTCCTCAGTTGTTTGGCCACTCTTTTAGTGCCTCCAGTCTTCTGGATGCATCTTTCCAGTAGTCCGAGTCGGTATCTTTGGCGGTCTTTCCTCATGTTTAACTTGATTTTATTACTTAGTTTGGCTATATCTCTTCTATCTTTTTTAGTCTTCCACGGCATTGCTATTAGTTCAGCTCTAGTTCTCAGCAGTTCTTTCGATTCGTTTGTTAGCCAATTCACCACGGTCCTTCCATTACTTGGTTCACTTCTTGCCTTTGTATGTAAGAGCTCTTTGAACTTGTTATACTTATTTTGAGTACTAAGTTCCTCTAGGCTTTCTATAAAGGTTTTAAGTTTTCTTTTATTCTATCGGTCTTTTCAAATGTTGCAATGTTAGTCAGTTTTACCTTGATGTGTCTGTGATTCCTAGATTTGCTAAGTTGTAGCTTTGCTCTTATCAATCTGTGATTGGTGTTGAAATTTAGGTTATTGACTACTCTGCAGTCTTGAAACTCTTTACTTTTATTTGTAAGAATGTAATCTATCTCATTCTCGTAGCGGCCATCTGGTGACATCCAAGTCCATCCGTTGTTATGGCGGTTTTTATACAAGCTGTTGAGTACTTTTAAATTATTCTCACATGCAATTTGTATGAGTTTTTCTCCGTTCGTTTCCCTGAACAGTATGGGCCCAGTATCATCTCCTCTCCTTTCACTCTGTTGCCCGTTCTTGCATTGAAGTTCCCCATCACTATTAAGTTTTATGTCCATGATCTTTTATAGCAGTTACTAGTGTAGAATAGACGGAGTCGATTTCTGGAGTACTGTACTGTTCAGTCGGATAATAAATTTGTACAATTGACCATATTTCGTTGTTGGGTGGTAATCTAATGTTTAGTATTACAATGCGTTTGGATACGCCGATAAATTCTTCTATGTATTGTCTTAAATCTGTTTTCACTAGACTTTGGCCAGCTGTATTTCCTTTATAATAGAAAATAAATTTGCCGTGGTCTTCTATTGTCTCCCCTAAACGTCGAACTTCACTCAAGCCTACTATAGACTAGTTTATGTTAGCCAGTGCTAAGATCAGTTCCTAAAACTGACCATAAATCACAATCCAGCGGATTAAGATCGGGATCGGATCTTGATAACGACCAGTCTTCAGCTCTGATAAGTCGGATAATGTCCACGTTGTACTCTACTGACCAGGTAGGAAGCTTCAATAGAGCTTTGAGCATAAACTCGGTCGTTCTCCTAGTTCAAACATTGCTCAATAGAAGTTGCTTTGCTTTTACCTACCTATACATTTTTAAATTTTCAGTTAAATAATTACTAGCCGGTCTCCTATAAGCTGTTAGTCCTAAGTCATCTTTTAAAATACGCGACATGGTTCTAGGTGCTATATTAATTTCTCGAGATATATCTCTTGCTTTTTAAGATTTCTTCGAATTTTTCCTTCGCTGTTTTAATCCCGTTTTGTGTACCAATACTACGTTGACGGCCAGATATTTTTGTCACAAACAAAGGGGATTGCATTGTACCTGTCAATAGCCTGGTACACAAACATTCGACTAATACCAAGCGGATGGAGAGTTCGATAATTGCTTTGGGCTTCATACCTACTTTGTGTAATGCAGCAATTCTGTTCTCATTATCACCCTAATCCGTTTTGCTGTTTGTTATCCCTAAATAAATAAATAAATATCACAAATATATTTGCGATTGGCGCGAAAAAGTAAAAACACAATGAATATTCATATAAGAATGACAGCTTCCAAATCGAATGTAATATTATGTTTTTTTTTTATTGTAACAGTATTTGTGGCCAGACTAGAATATTAGTAAGGATTACAACATTGAAATCATATTTATGTTCTGCTATTAGGTAACAATATCCTGCGTAGTGACATTGGTAAAACGACCTAAATCTTTAACCCACACGTGCAGCCAAATAATATCTTAGTTGTTCTAGAACATGTAGGTATATACTAGAACAATATAGAGCTTATTTCTATTAAACAAATACGTAATAAGCGGTTATTCAGTATTACTTCCTTTTTAAGAATTACGTTGTTGTTGGAGTGCTGACGTCACCATAGTTATCAGAGTAACACTGACGTGAACACGTTGTTCAAAGCTTTGATAAAGCCGACAATATAGATATGAGTCGACTGCTTATATTATCCTGCCTAGAGCGAGTTATGTAAGCGCTAGTCATATTAATACGTTTCTAGATTTTGCACGCCGCTTCGCTCGTGTGAATGTAGATTAGGTTAGGTTGGATTAGTAACAGTATTTTGTCTAGATGATACAGAAAAGTACGTCAGATGTGTCTATGTCCTTTTATGTACCCCTGACAACGTGTATGCGAAATTTCATGATGATCGGTCAAGTATTTAAGGCGTGAGAGTGTAACAAACAAACAAACTCACATTCGCAATTATAATTTTAGTAAGCATTTATTTATATGTCCTAACACAATTGAATATAATTTAAATTTATACAACTAATATAACAAGATCGCATAAAAATAAAAAAAGCTCGGATGTTGCCCTGACTTACACACTCTGAAACTTGTATACATCTCTCTAATTGAGTTAGTACTTTCCTACTGTATTCCTGTGTGGGGCGGCACGTGCTCTTCAACTATGATTAAATTGGAAAGAGTACAGAGAGCTGTCCTTAAGGTTCTCTTACACAAACATCGACGATACTCAACCGCAGCTTTATACCAAGAATGTGCAGCATTTTATTTATTTATTTTATTTATTTAGGTTCATCCACAGCAAATGTATTATACATTATTATATTATACATACAGCATTAACCATGAGGCAGCACTTTGTGCTGCAAACATTACTTCGCAAGCATGCATCAGTCCCATACAGGAATATAGAAATTCGCCGAAAGGATCGCATCTGTGAAATATTACCACATAGAACTGCCGTTGCCGGTAGAAGATTTTCTGTGCTAAGCTCTCGACTCTACAATCGAGTAAACAGAATTTTTTACGTGTATCCACAAACCAAAAGGGAATGTAAATTGTCGATTTACATTCCTTTTACACGGCTGGCTATAAACTAAAACTACCAGGGGACAGAAAACCTCCTAAATCCTATTTGTAGTTAAAATCAAATCAAATCAACACACACACACACACATTTACAGTTATATAAGCATGTATGTCTTTTACTTCTTTTAACTTGATATGAATGCAATTTTTTATAAATTTTTGTTTTATAATCTGCATTTTATTATTCTATGTCAGAATTCTGTAGATTAATAATTATTTCATAATTTTATTTATATCAGATAATTGATTCAATTTATAATTTAATGAAAATCAAACTTAAAATGTTGCATTAGTTCCCACTTATGGAAGGCGCTGGCACCTGTGATTCAATGTTTTATTAGTACAGATGTCAACGTTTCATCATTTTCTACAAAACTGTTACCACATAGTGTATTTTCTTGTTATGATTATACTATTTTAATTTTATTGGATGAAAAAAATATTATTATTATTATAACGTTGTTTACCAGTGATTATAATAATGATATAATATTCTATCATATACATACAACACCATCTAGCCCAAACTAAGCAGAGCTTGAGCTTGTACTATGGGTACTAGGGAATGGATAAACATACATATAAACTTTTTCTTTTGTAAATACTTACATATTATACATAGAAACACCCAGACCAAGACAAACATCCATGTTCATGTACACAAATGTTTGACTTGTGCGGGAATCGAACCCGCGATCTCAAGAGTGGCAGTCGGTTACACTAACCACTACGCCATCGAGGCCGACAAAATTATGCATACGTATACATTATTGCTAGTTTAAAAGTAAGGCCATTTTATTTTGTTTGGTTTTCCTCATAAATATTATGAATCGCACAGTCTGTTGGAAAATGGATTCATATATTGAAATAACCCTCTTTTAAACTGTCCCACAGCTGGGCAAAGGCCTCCTCTCAGTGTGAAAAGGGTTAACCCTTTACGCTGGCCCAATGCGGGTTGGCAGACTTCATATATTTTTGAGATCATTATGGGGAACTCTCGTACATACAGGTTTCCACATTAGGTTATCTTTCTGCGTTAAAGCGAGCGATAATTAACTTTACTACGTACAAAGAAGAAAAAGAAAAGTCAGAGATAAGGGGTCGAACTCCAGACCTCTGCGTTGCAGTCCGTGGATTTGTCACTAGGCTGCGGTTGCTTGATATTAAGTTTCTTAGTTTAGTTAAATATTTATATTTTTTTAATATAGGTTTACACTATAATAAAACTTATATAAAAAGTTGTTATTAAAAATATAGGGACCAAATACAAGCGAAATAAAAAAAGAAACAAATCATAGTTTATTCCACCACGTATCTGTCAGTTGACACCGTGCCCAGAAGACGAGCATTGCCACGTTGGATTGCAATGATAATTATTTGCGCATTGAAAATACCAGTCCTCTGTTCACGTGAGATGTTGATCAAGTGCTTAGTTCGATCTCTATATACAGGTCTGGCACTTGGAGTAATGGCCTCAAAATATCGATCCCAAATGGCTTAAATATGTAGTCACCAACAACGTTTTGGTTCTATACTCAATAGTATATATATATATCTATATACTCAAATGGCGATGCAGCAGCAGCATCCGCACAACTCCCTGGGCTAAGAATATGTGCCGACGCAAGGGTATTGACACAGTTACTTCCTACAACAGAGGCCTACCCATTTGCCATGGCAGCAAAGCCATACCAAATAATTTCTTGCCATCGCCTACCAAGACATGAAGTTTAAGTTAAGCTGGAACGCTAGAAGCGACAAGAGCCCGACGGCTTGACACCGCAATGACATAAGTATCATTGCGGTTAGCCCTATTGTGCTATATGACTAGCACTCCTGCTGCGTGACTGGCCATGATGACCAAAACTGTAGAAGGCTTCTTCATAATAATATTAATGCTTTAAAACTCAAGGAGTACCTAAAAGCAGACCAGAAGCAATACGGAATGTTACATACCTACGTTAGCTGTATGACATCGAGTGCCTAAAGCCAGGTCCTCGATGCCCTCTTCCCCACAATCAACAAGCGGGCATGCTTTGCAGCACTGAACTTGAACTGTGCTGCATGGCAGCTGCCGATCCAATGATCTCTGAGCGAAATGGTTTTTTGGGGAAAGCAAATCAGAGCCTAAGAAAGCAATCCTCGAAGCATTCACGGCGTCGGTCTTGCACATTTCAATATAAATAATGTACAGTACAGTATTGAGTTATTAAGAAATCGAATTCTTTTTGTAGTAGTGTACCGCCATCTTGTACGATATAAATAAACTACTTAACAGTTCTTGTATCGATTTCCGTTAGATAGCGTCAATTAGCGGCTTATACCATTTTATTGAAATCGGTATGCATTTTTGCAGCTCACTGTACTTTACTTGTCAGCTCTACCGTGCTACGGACCGAAAATAGGAACGCTGTAAACTTACCTTAGTAACTTTGCGAAACTCAAGGCCGTTTAAGCTGGTCTAAGCGAACTGGTTAGATCTCTTGCAGCCACACCCGGTTCACGGCCACATTTCATATTTTTGAAAGGGTGTCCATAGTTTTGTGTATATTTATATACAGGCCCGTGCCCAGCAGACAGTTTATATTGTGCCATCGTTGGGCACGGGCCTGTTCTCATTGTGAGTAGGCTTAAGCCATAGACCACCACGCTGGTCTAGTACGGTTGGCTAACTTCTCACATCTATAAAATTCTTTATAGAGAACTCTCACATATTTAGGGAACCTCACGGTGTTGTAGTTCACTGTTAAAGCGAGCTATAATGAACTATTTCATCCTAACTGGTCCTAACTAATATTATACATACGAATGTGAGTTTGTTTGTTTGTTACGCTTTCACGCTTTAATTACTTAACCGATCACCATAAAATTTTAGAGGAACAGAAAAGGACATAGGTTTCCTTTCATCCAGAAAAAAGTTCTGTTATTAACCTAGTATAATCTACATATACCGCGGGCAAAATCTAATAATTTCATAATTTCATTAAAATGTACAAACCTAATAAAATATTATAAATGATATTACTTTAATTTTTGTGCTTTTAATGCGGTAAATACACCAACAATATGCTTGTATGCATATCATTTTTAAAAGTCAGCAGTCGGCTTGTGTTCGTGTTAGAGACCTCTGCCTAATTTTATACCATACCCCTTTTTTAATAATTAAAGTGTTCTTGCCAGTCAACGTAGCATTTATTCTTGAGTTCCGGCAAATATAGTAATCTTGTATTAAATCATATTCCTTGCCATTCTTAGCGGTATATTTTGCCAACATATCAGCCTTTTCATTGTCCTGTAATTCAATGTGCGATGAATCCCATTGCACTCCGAGTTGGACCCCTTTTAGGCTTAATTCCAGAATTTTAGGCAGGATAACAAAAGCTATCGATGCACCTGTGAAGCCAGCGGTGCAATGAGCTTTATGCTGTAAAGAGATTTTGCTGTCTGTACATCACAATACAACTTATTTCACATTACATTTATTAATAACATAAGATCATGTTTTTGAGATTGTAATGAGTTCTAATGTCATGATTGTAGGTTTACATATTTTAAAATAATTATCCTGTTAATTAAAATTTTGTATTATGTACATAGTAGCAGCCCCAAGGCCTTTTACACTCTTCGATCCATCTGTAAATATAAAATGCCAACCACTTTATTTATTACATAGTTCTTCAATAACTTCACACTTTAGTAAATTACTCTCATATGAGCTTTTGCGTTACTTAATTGATTCTAAATCTATTGTAATTATATCATCTACAGTGATGTTATTTACCCACGTTGGCAATGTATACATCAGTAAGGGATAAGATGACGATATTTGTAACTCACTAATCTGTTTAATTACTGATACTAATAAAGGATTATTTTTATTCCTCCAAAAACTATTTTGTCGAAGAGTGTAGAGATCTTCAAATAATTGTATACTAATATTATTTGCTATTGATTTTGATTTTAAACATAATTTGTAAGCCAAATATCTTCTTCGTAAGTTCAGTGGAACTACACCAAGCTCACTCTCTATCACATAAATTGAAGAATTTTTAATATTAATAAATCCTCCTAAAATCCTTAAAGCTTCATTTTGAACTTTATTTAATTTATCTAAATGGCACCTTGTAGTATCATACAGAGCAACTATAATCTACTCCACTTCTGATCAATAAAATGTATACATGTCTCAATTGTTTAGCAAGTAAACCCCAGGACGGATCAGCCAATATACTAAATAAATTAAGACTCTTTTGCACTTTTCTATCGTTATGTTGATGTGTTTACTACGTCTCTGGTATCTATCTAACCACATACTTATACATCTATATACATAATTATAAATTACTTCTAAATTGCTTCTATCTAATTTGTTCTAACTGGAGTTTTCTGTCTCCTGTACTAAAGATACACACTTTAGATTTAACAACTGACATTAATTCTTATTTGACTAAAATGTAAGAAAATATATTTAAAGCTACATTAAATTAATTTTGACTTTCCCTTAAATTCCTAGACGAAGAGTACCTATAACACGAAATCATTAAAATTTGCGTATTGGCACATAGTTACATTTTTAATTTCTGGACTATACTGGGTGTAAGGGACGGCGTACCGAAAACTTTAGCAACACGTCATTCTATAGGTATATATCTCGACGAAAACTTCTATTAATAAAAAAACGCAAAGTGAAAGATTTTATATTGATTAATATAATTACGCGGTACGCAATGAATTACTACCGATACAACGCAACGTCCGCGCTTAAATCACGACAATTCAATTGCATTGCTGTATTTTAGTAAAATGTGGTATTAATTGATTTTTATTTAATAAAATGAATGGTTTATGCATTATGTTATAAACTTATAATACATAGAAATAAAAATATGCAGATAGAAAATGGGATTTTAATGACGAAAATTCCAACGATTGTAACTCAGAACAATCGTCTGAATCTACTATTTCAGTTTTCGGTACACCGTCCCTTACACCCATTAATTAATAGAATTAGATCGCCTTGTGCCAATCCACGGTTTGAGTATCTTATAAAATATTTAGTTTGATTCGTTTTATCTCACATTATAAGATGTCGTTCGCTAAAAAATTTGTACAAGTATTGGCATAATCTCTTTTCATCTTCAATAGTAGTCATTAAAACGTCTATTAAAACATTATTATAGGCATTAGTAATATAACACATGACATTGATGAAATTGGTAACAATTCACCGTTATTAATTATTGAACATTTAGGAATTGGTACCATTAATATGTCATGCCATTGTGTGGGCACAATACCGGTATTAAGTATTTCATTGTTTATATGTCTTCCTTGACTGCACGGATGACGTAGTGGTTTATGTGGTCGCTTCGCCACTGCCACTGCGCCGAGTGCTGTGGGTTCGAATCCCACATGGGACCAACATTTATGTGAATCACAAATGGTTGTTCCTAGTCTGGATGTTCTTTGTGCCCGTTGTTTGAATATATGTAAAGTACCCCGCTACACAGGAATTATAGAAAAATAAAGAAAATGGTCTTGTAAATATAATTTGCTTACTGGAGATAAATTATATATTAGTAAATAGGTTATCCCGTCGTTACCGGGGCTGTGTTCTTTCGTTTAAAGGAATGACATATTTCTTGCAAAGTAAAGTTAGCCTCGAGAAATTTGTTTTTAGATTTAAAATGTTGTGGTTTTTGATATACGTAACATGGAGTTGGAAAGAAGTTCAGTCTTCTGATCATTTGGAACTTGTTGCCTAGATGAACTGAATCTCTGAATTCAAGTGATATGTTTTCACATTTCAGAGATATATGTCGTTCTTGCATCGATGTTGCTACAGTTATTTGATACTTGACACCTTTTGTTTTACCACTATGCACAAAACTCGATACTTTGCCATAGCCATAATATTAGGGGCCGATTTGTACTGAAAAATTGAAACTTGTTTTTTCTTAGATGTACCATATTTATTTAATCGAAATATTTACCCTCATTATCTATACATTACTGCCATCTAAACGTTAGTTCATTAATGCCTTTACAATAGAACTCCGCGGATCTAGATTCAAAAAACTGTGTGAAAGAATTTTGTACTGCCTCCTGGAAAGATTTTTTTATCAAGTAGATAATTGTCTAAATCATAAAAAAAATTGTAGTCCGTTGGCAAGGTCTGGCGAGTACGGAAGATGACGTATGGTTTCTAACTACAGCTCTTGTAGAGTTACAACGGTTTCTCGTGCAGTGTGAGGTCTTGCGTTATCATGGAGCAATAATGGTGAAGATCGATTCACGAGTCGGGGCTGTTTCAGAATCAAAACAATCATTGTTCGAAGTTCGGCACAGTAAACATCTGCTGTTATTGCTTGACCAGACCTGAGAAAGCTATAGTGAATAACACCATGTAGAAACTACCAAACAGTTACCAATACCTTTTTATTGATAAGCTTTGCTTTAGGGCACTGTTGCGGCGTTTGACCTGGGCTCAGCCATTGCATTTTTCGCTTACGGTTATCGTAAAGAATCCACTTTTCGTCATATGTCACAATTCGATCCAATATTTCTATTCCTACATATCTGTACCAATTCCACAAGGCAACACAAGTTTCAACACACATTTCTTTCTGCAGATCAGTAAAATCATGAGGCACCTATTTTTTGATTTGTTGCAAATCAGCGAATATTGTAGGTAGAGTAACGTTAAACCATGCCGCTAATTCCTAGGAAGTTTGACTCGGATCGGCTTCCACCATCTCCTTCAATTCGGCGTTATTCACCTGTGTGGTCTTCCACGTGGTTCGTTCTTCACGTCGAAGTTGCCATTACGAAAGCGTTTAAATCAAAAACGCACGGTTAGTTCATTAGCAGTCTTCTCTCCAAACGAAGCGTTGATATTGCGAGCTGTTTCTGCCGCGTTAGGTCCGCGTCGGAACTCGTATTCAAAAATGACCCGGATTGTTGAAGTATCCGTCTTCCCTGTCTAAGCTGTATAAAAAAAACAATTGAAAGTTGAAAATCGAATGCTGCACATTTTTTAAAAGAAGAATCTTATAAGTATCACGTGGAAAAAGCTTCACTCGAAAATCTCACACCATGAAGATTTTATGTCAATTCAAAGTATATACTTTAACCCCATTATCAATACTTTATTATCAGTTTAAAATTGTAAGCACCTCGTCGCCCTCACAATGCCTCTCCCCTGTTGTTTATTTACGCCGCTACTTTCGATTGTGACCGCGTGCGATAAGAGCATTAAATTTCAACATTGTATTATATTTAATATTTTTGTATGAAAATATAAAGAATTATAAAAGTAGTAGAACAAAAGTTTTTAAGTGAGGTAGGTAAGGATAAATATGTCACGGGGAAAAGGTTACTAATATTAACAATTATCTCTGTAAAAAAGCTAAAGTTTACAGTTGTTACATCTGTTCTCTCGTATCAAGTATGCGGTATTCTATCCCAATGGATACACACGGGTGAAGCCGCGGTCAACATCTAGTAATAAATGTATATACAATAGTAAGCCCGGCTTGCTATCCTTACTAAACGCGTTTAAAACCAGCGTAATTTACATCACAAGTTTGTAACAGCGTGTCACAAGAAGTATGGTGTAGTTATTTTTATAACAGTTTTTGTTATAAAAATAACAACACCATATTTATGGCAACCTGGAACTCCAAACCCGTGACCGAATTGTAAACTAACCTAACCGACTGCACGATTAGTTGCGACCGTGCGACAGAGGCCTTGAAATATATTACCGATATTGCATCATTCGTAGTATAGTAGTGAAATTCTGATAAAACATTCCGCAACATTGCATGCTCGCATTTTCTGTTTGTAATACGGTAACTCAATACTTTTCCATTTTCGATTTCTTTGTATCCTCACATCTATTGCCCGAAGTATGGGGTAGGCAGAGGTAAAGGAATGCCACTTATAACGACTCTCATAGTTTATTTGCTTTGTTAATTCGTGTCGCGTTCTTTACGGGCGGTCGTCTGTTTAATATATTCTAACCTGGCCTTTCTCCAGAATGTGTCCGAAACTATTCAACGCGTCTTTACCTTTCAAGTGGCCTAAATCTTATTATCATATTTGATTACTTCTATTAAAAAGCGTGTGTGTCTCTAAAGTATAAACTTTAGACAAGTAAAAACACTGCCTTTATAGCGCAGCGGTTCATTTCCAAAGTCTTGGATTTCATTCCCGAGTCCGGCTAAGTGGTATCGGATTTTCCCGTCACGAAGTTCTCAGTAGTAGCATGAAGTCGCTGCAACTGTGCTTGGTAGACGGCGATAGGCTTGCCTCGTTTTACGTGGAACTAAAAACATAGTTGGTAAAATGTGTTATACGCCTTTGCCTATCTTTCGGCGATATAAGCGTAAGACTATTTGTATGTATATCATTCGAAGTTTAAATTGCAAAAAGCCATTTTGGCGAAAATTAGTTATTGATGCATCTTTATTAAATTTTTCGAGCTGCATCGACCTGTGTAAATGATGATATTCGCAGACAATGGTTTTACTACCCAGAAAATATCGCAGCATAAAACTTACACATTGAAATGTAAATTTTATAAATAATGGTGTAAATAATACTTTAACTCGCCACAAAAGCTGTGAAAATAATTTCAAAATTATAGAACATAATGACCTAAATACCATATGTACCTACACCAAAACAAAACAAAAAAAAAGTAAATTAAAATCTATAAATCTATGTCATAGCTCTAACTCGGCATATGAATGCTTATCTATGTCATAGTTTTGCGCTTACGATTACGTTCAATCGTGTGGTTTCAGTTTGAAGCTTAAATTGAAAGAAAAAGGAAAGGAATTGTTTATTTGACACATACCACAAACACATAATAATAAATATAAAAAAGGAATAGGTATATACAAAAATAAACTTAGATAAGCGGAACGAAACCAAAACCAAAAAAAGAAAGACTTTTAAAGTGAGTGTGTAATAGAAGTTAAACTATGAAGTTGCCGTTGTGTAGTAATAATAACTTTGAATTGACATAAAACCTTCATGGTGTGAGATTTTCGAGTGAAACTTTTTTTACACGATAAATATAAGATTCTTTTTAAAAAAATGTCCTACATTCGATTTTAGACTTTCAATAGTTTTTTTTTATTCAGCTTAGACAGGAAAGATGGATACTTCGAAAATCCGAGTCATTTTTAATATGAGTTCCGACGCGGAACTAACGCGGCAGAAACGGCTCGCAATATCAATGCTGCGTTTGGAGAGGAGACTGCTAATGAACGAACCGTGCGTTTATGGTTTAAACGATTTTGTAATTGAATCTTCGCCTTGAAGAACGAACCACATGGAAGACCGCCCACACAGGTGAATAACGCTGTATTGAAGGAGAAGGTAGATGCCGATCTGAGTCAAACTGCCCAGGAATTAGCGTTTAGCGGCATGGTTTAACGTTACCTACAATATTGACTCATTTGCATCGAATCAATAAGATAATATGAAAAATGGGTACCTTATGATTTGACTGATCTACAGAAAGAAATGCGTGTTGAAACTTGTGTTGCCTTGTTAAATCGGTACAGAAATGAAGGAATATTGGATCGAATTGTGACATGTGACGAAAAATGGTTTCTTTACGATAACCGTAAGCGAAAATGCAATGGCTGACCGCAGGTCAAACGCCGCAACAGTGCCTTAAAGCAAAGCTTACCAATAAAAAGGTAATGGTAACTGTTTGGTGGTCTCTTCATGGTGTTACTCACTATAGCTTTTTCAGGTCTGGTCAAGCAATAACAGCAGATGTTTACTGTGCCGAACTTTCGAACAATGGCGAATCTGGCAGTGAAACAGCCCCGACTCGTGAATCGATCTTCACCATTATTCCTCCATGATAATGCAAGACCTCACACTTCACGGGAAACCGTTGTAACTCTCCAGGAGCTGCAGTTAGAAACCATACGTCATCCTCCGTACTCGACAGACCTTGTTCCAAAGGTAGTAGTAAAAAAATGATAGTCCATTTTTTCGTGATTTGAACAATTTTCTAAGTAATAAAAAATTTCTTTACAGGAGGCAGCACAAAATGCTTTCACATAGTTTGTCGAATCTAAATTCCCGGAGTTTTATTGTAAAGGCATAAATGAACTTCCGTTTAGATGACAGCAATATATAGATAATGAGGGTAAATATGTCGATTAAATAAATATGGTACATCTTAGAAAAAAACGAGTTTCAATATTTCAGTACAAATCGGCAATTTCATACTTTAACCTCTAATAGAAGTGTCAAAATAGAGCCTAGTTCACCATGTGTCAGACGAAAGCCTGACGCTGGTTTTCAACTAGGCCTTTTAGTGGAAAGCCTTTAATGGAAAGCTTAGGAAATTTTCAGTAGCCACTAACGTCTGGCAATATTCTTAGTATTTGGAGTTTGTAAAGGTTCGATTTTAGTACGTGAGTCCTCAAAAGTTGCTGATGAAATATATACCTAGTTGGTATATATGTATATGTACTTTGGCCTAGTACTACTGCATGCGTGTGTTTATGAGCTGGTTTATATATATATATATATCCTAACTAATATTATAAATGCCAATGTGTTTTTGATGTTTGTTACGCTTTCATGCATAAGCTACTAAACCGGTCATCACAAAATTTTGAGAAGTAATAATAAAAATATTGTGCTTGGACGCAGCGTTCACATGTTAGTTAATGAACTAATCTACATATATAAATAGTTCAGAATTTAAACGGAATGGAATGTATATGTAATTCCCCATAACACATTTTCCTCGTAAAATGATGATAAAGGAATACTTGGCAATCCTTTATTCAATGTAACAATATTAATTTACAGTATGACGCAATTTTTATGAGGAATCTAAATATAGCTTGTAAGCATATATAAAATTTGTATAAATACTTTCCTTATACTGGATATAGATTTGCATTTTACATTAATTTATATTATATAATAAAAACCAATAGATATTACTAAGGAAAACCTACCTAGTTTTAATTTTTGCCGTAAAATGAACTCTTCACGTATATTTGCAACTAGTGATCGGCTGTGTCCGTGTTACGACACTTTAACCGCATAATATATATATTTTGTAACTTATTTGTTTTGCGTTTGACCGCGATCTTTCCTGTCGTAAAGTGACGATGCAGTCGAGGGCGGAGCACGCTTGCCTATTCGCTACCTATTCACTCGTGCACACTATTATGTTTTTTAGAAAGACTCCCGTAATAGTAGTGCTTATTGTTCTTGAGTCCTGGAGGACTTGGAAAACATACAAACAACAGATACAAAGAACGCGCAGAGTTGAAACTATTTGCGAATCACACAAATTCGCCCTGTGTGTAGATTGAACCTACAATACTCGGCGCAGCGGCTGTGGCGACCATTTGAACCATTACGTTATCTATGCAGTAATTTATTCATGTTATGAGAAAACCGCGGGCAGCGTTTGGTCCATACAAACGTATTACTCTTATTAAACCTGAATGATGCCGACAGAGCAGTGAAATAACAAGATATAATCCTTATCTACCATGACTATGTTCCTATGTTTTGCCTTACTCATAATTTAAATAAAATAAGGACTACTAAGCTTAAAAAGAACAACGTTCGTGTGGGTATACCGTTATTTTCTTTCATCCAGCAACATATGTTAAATAAATAAATACATACAACCATATGACTTCTCATATGTTTGTATAGGTTCTCATATGGTTTAGGCTACATCTGTATCATCTTCATAAAGTTTATGACAAAATTATTGAATTAGGTTTAGGTTTGTTTGAGGAAACGGCGGAATACCAAATTGTGTTATTAAGTCCGTCATGTAATTACCTCTTTATAATATTTCGTGTGGGCGTGATCATCGTGACGGCAATAGATACCAAAATCCTTTTTTTATTTTAGTAAGTCCGTTATGTAATTACCTCTTTTGCACACTAATATTTCTTGTGGTCCCATCGTGACGGCAATAGATACCAAATTCGTTTTTCTCTCTTTTAACAAAGACAACTTCTGCACTAGTAGTAATTAGGTACTGTGTCGCGGGAGAATTTACAAACATTAAAACAACATACACAAAGAACATACAGACTTGGCACAACCATTTGTGGATCACACAAATTTTGTCTCGTGTGGGATTCGAACCCATAACACTCGGCACAGTGGCAGCGGCGAAGCGACCACTTCAACCTCTACGCCATCCGTGCAGTCAAATCTGTTATAATATTTTCCTTTTCTTTAAATACTGCAAAGAGTAACTACTCTTTGCAGTATTTAAAGAAAAGAAATCAATATAAACTTATATTGAAGCTATCACTGCTTTTGGTCATATTTCGATGATAGCCAAATTAACATGGAAACATGCGCTACAAGCGGCTCAAAGCGTTGAGCTCACTCAATTAATTACTAGCTTTGTGTCCCACTTTAAATCATAAATTTACTTTAATCAGTCATTGACTGTATCACACAGAGAACAATTGCGCCTAAACACAGCTGTATTCTAACTATAATATTATAAATGCAAATGTGAATTTATTTGTTACGCTTTCACGCCGTAATTACTCTATCGATTATCGTGAAATTTCGCATACACGTTGTCAGGGGAACAGAAAAGGACATAGGGTACTTTTCTCCCTGGAAAAAGTAGTTTTAAGTCAAAAGTACTTTTACTAACCTAACCACCTACATTTATGCGAGTTAAGCTGCGGGCAAATCTGGTATTTCTATAAAAAGAAATAATGCCTATCATTAAATCATATTACATTCTCTATCGATTATTTTTTCATACGCATCTAATCGTAGTTGATAAGCAAATGTTATGATTTGTTATTATCGAGTCGTAACATCGATTTCTTGCATCGAATCTTGTATCGATAGTGTATATTACGGCAACAATACAGACTGAAGGTGTCGATACGGTAATAATGTCGTCATTGCCTGTAAATTTAACATGCATTATAGCTTACCTACGTAAATGCATTTTACAATTTAAGAAAATATAATATAGCTATTCAGTACCACACTGAAACTTATTATCGCTGAATGTGGCGCGTCATTATGAATATTTATGATTAAATTTTAATGGCACTGAAAGACTGGTAATTTTTTAAATGCCTATGTTTTGTAACTTGATAGGAATCATTAATTGTTAACGTATATTCTAGTATTGATAGAAGTGTCACCAGAACTGGCTTTATTAAAGTTCAGCAACTCTAACTATGACAGACATCGTATTTTAGTCGAGATAGATCGGTAAGCTTCAGTATATACTATAGTAGTTTTAGCCCGTAGTAAAAGAAGGTAAGGTTATGTTAGCAAAAGTTCTTTTTTAAAAATATAATATGTTACTCGGTGATAATATAGCTTTCGTACGATTAAATAATTTTAAATCGGTCAAGTAGTTTTGAGATAAATCCTTACACAAACAAACAAAAATCAAAACTTTCCTCTTTTGAATATTAGTATAGGAGTATGTCTTGTATAGTCAAATAGAGCAAGCGAGACAGTACCTATATAAAAATATGATTAACTTCATTAGACTAATTTATTATGCTTACCTATTAGACCAAATATTAAAAATATATTTTATCCTACAGTGATTTTAGCTTAATCTGCTATTCTGATTTTAAAATAACTGTTGTATTGTCCAAAAACAGTTTATAGTCATTCACGTTTTTGAATCACATTTACTGTGGTGTGTGTGATGTGTTGCTTTATATGTATGTATAATGTCTAGTTTGTACCTAAGGCGCCTGTATTCGAGAACATATAGAGTATGCCCATCCTAATAATGTACCTTTCAAATAGTGTGGTTTTGGATAGTGTCCATGTACAAACAAATTCAACGTAGTGATAGTCTAGTGGAAGACTGCCGTTGGGCTGCCACACCGTAGTCTTGAGTTCCCACGGCATGCGTCTCTAACTTTTTAATGTTACATGCATATTAAACTGTTAATTATTTTTCGTTTTAATGGTGAAGGAAAATACAGGAAACCATGTATGAGAGTTCTACATTATGTTGTCGAAGATCTGGGAGTTTGCCAAACCACAAAAAATATGTGGTGGACTATGGCTAACCTTTTTTGGCAATGCTTTGACGCATATTTCTCTGCGGGAAAAGAAGAGCGGAGAGGTTATGGTACATCTCGGGTACAACCTTCATCTACATCTGCCACCCACCCGGCAGTGCCCAATGCAGGCAAAAAATGCCTGCGGGCGACGCCTACTGGGTGATGCTCCGGCACGACGTAGGGCGTCGCTCTGATTCAAAGCTGGCGGACGGGAGATCTCTGTTCGCCCGCCTGCGGCCGTTACTATGGTGGCACCAGGCGCTCGTTCCGCCGGCGGCCGCTCGGATCTGTAAGGATATTTTTCTCACGGATCCGCTATGCCGCCTTCTTCAGTAAAATAACGTCCTTGCAGAAGGATGCAACCGCTACCCAGTTTCCCTCGCTGTCGACTATGGCTTTTATCACGGCCGGCAACGAGAAGTCTACACCCACAACGTCGACAAGTTCATCGCCTAGGTACGACAAGCTTTGAGGTGTGGTGTGCCGTGTCTTCAACACACTCGCAGTGATGGCAAATGTGATTCGGCTCCCTCCTAACGACCATGTGCCAAAGTAGCCGTGCCCTGACAATACCTGCACCAGTCGGAGGGAAAGGGCTACCGATCTGCCCACCGCTCCAACACCAGCCCTCAACAGTTCTGAAACCCGCTAACGGCATCTCCAGCCGTGCCTTCTACTATAAAAATACGCCCTGGCGGTCGATCCTTGCACTAGTTATCACCTACAGAAGGGGACGAATACTCCTCCTCCTCCCGTATCGAAGAAATCACTTTCAATGCTTCAGCGAGATCTTCCGCACGTCCCACGGGAGATATCCGGCCACCGCGGAAGCTGCGTCGACCGTCATTGTGTGTTATCTGCGAATGTCTCTGACCACCATGAGGAGAATCCTACACTCATCTTATCGCAAGAGAACCCTACACTGGGTGGTCAGAGATTCTACCCACACCGGTGCCCCGTAAAGCTATCGACCGGACCGACCCCCGTATAGAGCCGCCGCCAACCGACTCTGGGCCCGTCCAAGTGCAGCAAGAGCCGTCCAAGCCACACCATCCGTGCAGTCGAATCAACGTCGTCAGTCTATTAAATAAACAACTTACACGTAATATATTTTAATGTATAATACATATTCATAGTTATGTTCGGCGGACAGCTGTGATCATATACCACTTTGCCTAAAGCTCCGACTTAGGTGATCTCTACTTTGAGAGGCATAACTTACACACAGTCTCACGCCTGATGGAAACGACGAATTACTACATTTTTACTCTCACCCTCCTGTACACTGGGTCTGATGACGTCATTAAAATGAAATGCTTGCAGCGTTTCTCCATAATAACCACTTACATACTTCAGAAGATACATGACTGAACATCTTATGAAAGCTGGTAACTAATCCGCAATAGTTTAGTGGGATACCGTTGGACTGCCACGCAGAGGTCTCGAGTTTGATTCCAAGGCGCGCACCTCTAACTTTTCGAAGTTATGTGCGTATTAAATAGTTAAATATCACACAAATTCACTCGCCTTAACGGTAAAGGAAAACACCGAAAGCAAACCTGCGTGTCTGAGAGTTCAACATAATGTTCTCGCTGTTATGTGAAGTCTGCCTACCCGCACTGGGCCAGCGTGGTGAACTATGGCCTAAATATCTTCTTACACCGAGAAGAGGCCTGTGCCCAGCAGTGGGACAGTTTAATATAAGGCTGATATTATTATTACATAAAGAAATCTAAACAGTGGCAGCCCCTTGTTTAAACAAAGCTAAGAGGCAATATCAAAGGGCAATATGGCAGATTTTCTGATGGGACTGATTTGACATTAACGTCAATGTTTACGAAAATATAATAGTTTTAGAAAAATGTGTACTTTCACAATGTGATCTATTTCTATTTCAATAGAAATAGATAGTAGGTATTTCGTCGAGTTAAAATTTATCCAGAGAAAATGGATCAGCGCCGTATTCCCCGTACTGTGTGATTTCCCGAATGAAATCGAATAATTCGAAAGTTTGCAGTTTATAGAAAAAGAAAGAAAAGACTAAGTGCGATCCGATAACCGCACTTAGTCTTCTTCTTCCATTGTTAAGTGTTGGTTTCGTTATGAATTTTGCATCGCAGGAATCGTAAAACGGATAGCTTTTCCAAGATTAATGCGCAGCAAAATTTCGTCTTAGAGATCATTTTATAACAGGAATTACGTGCTGTAGTATTGAAAGTTTTTCTTCTCAGTATCCGTTGTAGTGATTTGTAGGGCTGCAAAACAATAGAATGATTTGATATTGCCTGCATTACAAGTTTCAAAACTGAAGTCTAAATAAATACACATCTAATGAGATATATATAAAAATGCTTTGTTAAAACATAAACGAAGGAAAACAGTCAGAAACTAAAAATCGCTAGTATTTTTGCTTATTGTTCTTAAAAAATGTAATTTTCAAGAAAGTATAGTACTGTTATTATTCATTTGAATATGCAGCAGACCGCTAAATATTAAGTATATTTAGAAATACACTGCCTATTTTCTCCAAAGAGTGGAGAGTGTTATTTTATTATTTATTACATATTACATATGCATATGTATGTACTCTTTTAATAGTCAAACTTGACCATGAATTACCTAAAGAAAATAAGTACGGCATTTGTTAAAGTAAAGGTTAAATCATCTGAGAGACTGTTAAAATTAAAGAAAAGTAATTAATTGGTATGTGAGCTTCTTAGATAAGAGATAGGTAAACAATTTATAGCGATATTTTATAAGTATTTATAAGTATGTTTACTGTAACTAGATAATTGTAAATATTTGTTCTAAAAGTTTATAAACCTGGATATTGCATAAGTTTGTGAGCCTCTAATAATGCAAAACGTTGTATACAACTACTGCCTGCGGTGCCCGTTAATGTGGATTTTATCAGGAAATTACTATCCTTCGGTATGTATCCTATGTCCATTTCTGTACCTCTGTCATTGTGTATGCGAAAATTCATGATGATCGGGCGAGTAGTTGTTACTAACAAATAAACATACAAAGTCACATTCGCATTTATAATTAGATAGAATAACGAAGTATAAACTACATGTATAAAATGGCATATCAGATTTAGATATTTTCGGTGGTTGTACCATTTACATGATAAATACATATGTGTGACCTACCTATACGGTATACTGAAAATATAACAATACTAACAAAAATAAATAACTTAGCCATAGCCAAAATCCTTCTCACATTTTTTAATATTAAAACCAGTTTACTTTTAGAGGGTAAAACCTCTGACGTCATCATCCGTATTTCCCTGAATACTCAATAGTACTGAATAATCAATCCGAAGTGTAGTTATCTAATTTGCGCTTTGGATATTTCGTTCGAGACCAGACCAGCGCGACAGCGATATGTTATAAACCTTTGCTATAAATGTTTTGAAGCCTGTTTCCTCTTAACATATTGTTTAATGATACAGTCCTTGAATAGAAATATTTTACTATATATATATATATATATATATGTGTGTTGCTGAGCGTATAGGTACCATGTTGGACTTTCCGCCTCGCCACTTGCCTCCGTTAAGGTGTTTCGTGTGTTTCTCCGCATTGCTGTCACTGTGGAGAAGCTGTCGATAGCCTCGGACACCATGGACTCTCTTGTAGCAGAAGCGCTGGTCGAATTTCTCGCCACGCTAATCTTAATGACATAATACGTCATGCTCTTGTCACTGCTGGCGTTCCAGCTGTATTTGAACCCAATGGCTTGGTACGTGATGGGAAGAGATCGGACGGAATGTCATTGTTGCCTTGGAAGATGGGCAGGCCTTTGGTGTAAGACGCGACGTGCGTTGACACCCTTCCGCCATAACATCTTCCAAGCACTGCGGAATGTGCCGGCGCTGCTGCTGCAACCGCAGAAACCCTCAAACGGCGCAAATATAGTAATTTAGTCAGAAATTACATTTTTTTGCCGTTTGGGTGAAAACCCTAGGTTCATGGAGTACGAGCGCTCGTATTTTGTACAGGGAGGTCGCAAAACGCCTAATCGACGTTTCCCGTGATCAGAAGGCTGGTCTTTTCTTGGCCTAAAGAATCAGCATTGCCATTCAACGTGGCAATGCTGACAGTCTTCTGGGCACGTTACCAGTTAAAAGCGATGCTGAAGAATTCTACTATGAATAAACCATTTTTGTAAATATTTAATATTATAATTATTTGTGTTTTTGTAATTATGTTATCTTTTTTAATACGTTCGTAAATATATATTAGATTAATTAGTTTTTTATTGTAAATAAAACTTTTACTATATTCGTATTACATAACGCATTCAAAATGCAATCCTAATAAATATTATAAATGCAAATGTGAGTTCGTTTGTTTGTTACACTTTCACGCTTAACTACTCGACCGATCATCATGTATCGCGTACACGTTTTCAGGGGAACAGAAAAAGACATAGGGTACCTTTCATTCAGAAAAATGTATTATTATAAATCTAAATTATAGTGATTAAACAGTATAATTGGCGGAAGTGATGACTATGTTATGTAAAATAAATAAATATAAACTAACTTACATTTACACGAGGAAAGCCATGGGCAAAATCTAGTACAGCATAATAATAGCCGCAATCGACAAAGAATTCCTTAAAAGCTTGATTCATTGTGCGGGAGAAGTATCGCGAGGCGCCGCGCCGGCGCCTTTGTGCGCATGCGTTGAATGATGCAACAGGGTGCGGACTTTTCACCATAGTACATGCACCGTTGCCATATAAACACAACACACACACACACACACACACTTACGCACACACTCATATACACACTTAAACACCATCTGCATGCAACCCTTTTTGTTACTATATTTTGATGCTTAATTAATATTACATAATTTGCTTTTCTTAATAATAGTTATCAGTACTTTGTTCATACAACCTTAGCCACATTAAATATTGTTAATAATGTCTATATAATAGGGAGAGGGCCTGGAGATTTCTCAAACAGATCTTGAACCTAGTACATTAAGTTAAATTTAACTTGTAAGGTATTTTATTTATTTCACCTTTGAGAGAAATAAAAACATATATTATTATTATTATGTTTCTCTTATCACAGATATTTTCTAAAATTCTAACTAAAAATATCTGGCTGTTCGGGCTTACACGGAGACATGGGTCCAACGTGAAGAGGCCCTTCAAGAGTTTTAATCTAAAGTGGGATGGAACACCTACGGTGGCACTAGCCACAGCAGGCCAGGGCTTTTGCTACATATGTACTATAATACATCTGGGCTAGGGAGATGGGTGTTTGATGGACCGATATATTGGTGACTATGGATGAAAAACGGCGTCTGTCCTGTGTACCCTAATAGCATCAATCGGATGGGTAGACGGTTACTCGTCAACTCACTAGATATTCCCCTGGATAGCCACCATAGGCATACAAGCCTTAAAGGCAGCAGAGGGCAACACCGGTGTGAGCGGCTAGGAGTGTCGACCGGCGCGGTGCTAGTTTCACCATCACGGGTTTCGTGACAACTGAGACCCGGAGCGGGTGTCCCCGAAGTTATGCTCTGAAAATGACACTTCTACCATACAGCTCCAGCGGTCCCCTCTGACCAGCCAACCAAGGCAAGCCAGAGTTGAGAGTTCTACGGGCGCTCTTGAAGTTTCACCCTAGGCAACCAGCAACGGCAAGTTGGGGACGAGACCCTAACCGACTCTCTGAGGCATTCAGGACTGCAGAGTCGCCACTCATATTCAGCTCGCCACAAGCTGCCCTGCGATTTATTATTATGACTACAATTCAAACAACGGACACCCAAATATGCAACAACTACATATTTGTGGATTAAACAGTTGTTGTCCTGTGTTTGGATCGAACCCATAGCACCCGGCGCAGCAGCAGTCGCGAGATGACCATGACGGGATGGTTTATCCTGTCATCCGTGCAAATATTATAATTACACATTACGTTTGGTCTTATCTATTATTATTATACTTAATACAAGTTTTAGTGTGCGGCTTTGCTGCCTGTATTTAATGATCTATCCCACAGGAACCGTATATTTTTGAAACTATAATCATGCCATGGACACACTTCCCACTATCGAATAAAAAGTCCCCAATGTGAGAAGGATTAGGCAATAGTCCACCACGGCGGCCCAATGCGGGTTGGAAGACTTCACAAATCTTCGAGAACATTATGGAGAAATCTAGATATGCAGATTTCCTCACAATGTATTCCTTCACCTTTAAAACGAGTAATAATTAACTATTTAATACGCATATAACTTCGAAAAGTCATAGATGCGCGCCTTAGCATTGTATGTAGTAGTAGTGTGTAGTAGGCTATATAGGTGATATTTAGTTACATTTAAAATGAATTCCTTATATTCTGTTTAGCTTTCTGCACTTCTTTACGATATAAACTTATGCTAAACCAAATCTCACACTCCGCCATCCGCGTAATATGATTAAAAAGGTGTACAAAATTTACTCTTCAAGTATTCATCTATAATAATATGTTTATTTAATAGTAATTATTTAAAGATATTTACTAGTTATTATTAGTATTTGTCTCTCAGCTTATTCTGCCGCAATGTATTAAATACAATTTATATAGGTGAAAAATGGAAGGGAGTAATAAAATAGATTTAGTGTTACACAAAATCTTGTCTACTTGGACTGCTTATAATGTATGGACGACGTAAGCAGGGAGTTGTAAAATTTATTGTAGGAGGGAATAATCGGGCACGCCACGATCGTGGCGGTAAGTCCCGTGTTTCAGGAGTGGCTGGAGAGGCGGCATGGCGCCCTCACCTTCCGACTGACACAGGTTCTGACTGGCCACGGTTGTTTTGGCCGGTTCCTGTGTCGTATACGCCGGCAAGAGACGCCCGGTTGTCACCACTGCGGCGACTGCCACGACGTTGTAGAGGACACGGCGCTGGGCATCGCATCGCCGTGAGTTGATCGCGGCAGTCGGATCGGTTGCCCTCTCGCTCCCGGCCGTAGTTCAGTCTATGTTCCGGAGTGAGAGGTCGTGGAACGCCGTCGCCTCCTTCTGCGAGGAAGTAATTTCCATCAAGGAGGCGGCGGAGCAGGAGAGAGAGCGTTTAAACCCTCTCTCCAACCGCAGAGCCGGGCGCCGGAGGGCGCGCGATGACCTCCAGCCACCCTGAGGTTCGACCTGGGGGTGGCGGGCTTTGTGGGCCTGCCCGCCATCCGTTCAGCACCAGGTCCGAGAGGCGGCATGCATGTTCCCACGCGCGCCTCTGTGTCGAGTCCGTCTCCCCTCTAGAGGGGAGATAGTAGGGAATTTTTCGAGTGAGTCCTTTGGGTAGGTCTCTTGTGTAGTGGCCTGCCGTTTCACACGGCGGGCCGTAACCTTGGCGGAGTCGCGACCGCATGCGAAAGCGATTCGCGCGGCCCCGTTGATAGTGGTTTTGTCGAGGAACACCGTGGTAGGTTTAGTCGGTATTCCGGGAGGTACATTATCTTTTCAACATCTTTCTTTTACCCCGGCGAGTCCGACATAATCCCTCCGCCCGCCCCCGCGGAGGGATATGCATCATTGCATTCCCCCAAGTAAACAAGGAATATTTCGTTACAACAATATCTACTAGGATGGTCCGAAAATTTGCCGACCTAACAAAGATACAAGACCTTTTTTCTTAACATTTATTTTTATTTTCTAGTCTCCTTGTAACTCTATACACTTCTCCCAGCGATGCTCCCATCTCTCTAAGCCGTCCAAATAGTACTCGCCGTTTTCCTCTACAAAATAATTGTTCACGAAGGTGATTGACTCCTCATTTGCGAAAAATCTCTGTCCTCTTAATTTAAGTCTTGAATCAATAAAGCACAAAATTTTTCTTTATCCATTTCCGGACTTATACAGGATATATCGCTGCCTATATCACATTCCATAGGTACTAAATGACCTTGAATATTTAACGAAATAAATATAGATCGGCACTGGTTAAGAGATATTTGATTAAAATCCATAAAAATTACCTCTTCACTTTTGCCACTGTCGCTCTCACCCGCAACCACCACGCAGTATTGCTCGGTCATTCTTGGGCATACCCGACGCAAATGACCAGGCCTGTTACACACCCGGCACACGTACAGGCTGAATCTGCAGCTCACGGAATCGTGTGCACCTCCGCACACGGTGCACGATTTCTGTCGCCGAGCCCGCTCACCCAGCTTGGTGTGAGTGGTTGCAATCGCCGTCGATGCGAGTGCTTGCATGCTTAGCGGCCGCCACGAGGCGGCCTCCCACGCCGGCACCACTCCGCTGTCGCCACGTCTCGAGCCCGCTGCCCCTTTCGCCATCCGCGATGTTCTCGCCACCATAGACTGATATGCCACAGTCTTTGTTGCGCTGGTGGACTTTTCGTCTACTGTAGCCGCGTCTATCTCCACAGCTTCTAGATTGACGGCTAAACTATAGGCCTTAGCGAAGTATAGCTTGGTTTCCACGAACAATCTTTGTCGGATCATTTCACTGCTGATGTCACAAACCAATTGATCACGCAAACTTTCTTCTAGCCCACTCCCAAACTCGCAAGTTATTGACATCTTTGAATCGAATTCTATCGAACATCCTCGAATATGTCGCCGTACTCAAGTACCATATTCGAAAATGTTCTCCCCCGCCAACTGCGTCCTGCGCCGGAATTCATACCGTTTTGCAAGTTTACTCAGTCGCGGCTGCAAAAGCTTTTCTATTTTATCCACTATTTGTTGGAATGACTTGTCCTTCAGTTTCACAGACGTGCATAAATTAACCAACAATTCGTAGCTTTTATTTTATATTCTTTACCCATTACTGTAATTAATGTCGGCACTTGTAGCGATTCTTCTACTTCATTTACCACGAAATATTGTTCCAACCATTTGATATAAATTCTCCAATCGTCCTTGTGAATATCAACCTCCGATATTTTGCCGATTGAGTCCATCATAGTTCAAACTTGCACCCGTTAAATTGCAAAATATCCTCGTCGCCATTCTGATATTCGATGAGTAATAAATCGCTGTTTATTCGATCCCGTATATTCACAGACTGGCTGCGTAAAAGAGACACATACAATATATTATTATATGCACAAGATTTAATAACTACAATATACAATAAAATTATTATTATACGTACATTACAGTAATATGTCGCAGCATCAAATCACGTGAATAATCTCTGCTTTAATCTAGCAGAGTCACATCTAAATATCTCTGAACGGATAGGATAACAAACTCATAAGTCATCATCGTCGTTTAAGTTCTACGTAACAGAGAGATGATGTATATATTCTATTACCCAGTTGCCCTGTATTCGTCTACTGGGTAACCTCCATAAAGCGTCGGGTAATGATAACTCAAGCTAGAACTTTTTGACCGGAATCAATGGAACAAGGGTTGATTTTTGGTCATAAAAACCGAACAGACCAACCAGCTTAGCCGGACATTTGGGTACAAACTTCTGTGATTCTAACCAGAATATTGTGTATAAGAAATACATATATACACAGTAAATATTTTGGAAATGATCGACAGATAGTATATGTGTCTTGTTGGCATCTTGTTTGCACTCCATCGACACGACATCCATGTCGTGGTGAATCGGCAAAATAGTATTTAAACCTAACGTTTTCACGTTTCAGGTAAGATTATTTGTACTTACATTATAAGTATACCTACATATAGTGTACATTACATGTTTTGCCTACTGAAGTAACGATATACTTTTTCTAACTTATAACTAGATCCTATTTTTTTTTTTTAACAATTGCACTAGTACAATTGTACTATATATTCCATAGGCAGAAACTACGATAACATTTCGTTGACTCTTGATAAAACTACAACTTAGCTACTATTTTTAAGGGATTTAGCGATTGGCAATGTAGAAACACTTGCACTTTTTTGCTATTAAATCGTTCTAAATAAGAAGCTAACTTGGTAAGTTGGCTACGGTTTTTTAAATATTTATCATATCATTTTATTAATGTTGTCCTATACATTTTGATTAGTTACCTATTAGCGTTAACGATTGTAGAAAGGCGTCTTGACAAGACCTACTGTTACACCAGTGTAGCCAAGTTCAGCGGTAGTGATTAGAGAAAACACCAAGTTTAGCCTCTCGTGAAGTCCCTAGAAAAGATGATTTGATTTAGGACCCGCAACGCATTTAATTAAAAGTATGTATATTGTTGTAGTAAAACGAAAGTCAAAACAAAATGTATTTATTAGGTCCAAAATATTTGCACTTTACATAACTTTGGACACGAAAATTGAGGAACCTAAAATTGTGAGTCGATTCCAGTAATATGAATGGCAGAAATGCACGATAATTCGTACATCTTGACAAAAGATTCGCATAGTATACAACTACAGAAGTGATATGTAAATTATTTAACACAATGCTACGTTCATTTTCATCAAGAATTTACTGCCACAGTATATGGTAGGCTTATTGTTAATTATTGATGTCAAGTGTCGACATTGGAACAACGGTGTCTGAATTAGTAAACTACTAGTACTTACTAATAGTTTATTAGTTTGGCTCTTCAAGTTACCGTGGCCTGCAAGAAAATGGGTGACACAGTGACCCACAAACTTCGCCAAGCACCACGAACACATGAAAATCCTGATAGATGTGATGACCCTTCCTTGATGTATGCCTACGTAATTGCTATACATCTATAAGGTCTTCATAGACATCGGTCTGCTGGTTGAAGAACCTAGTGATTTTATCTCTTTCGCGCGGTGCTGAACTGTTTGCATTCATGTTTTCGCGTGTCACATAATACATGCTGCACGTAACTGCTCCTTGAGATCACCTGGAAATACACAGTACTGCAGTGAACCTGCGGTGCTAATCGTTTTCTACGCTTTGCTCAGGAATATCAACGCGAGACGTTGACTCTGTAGCGTTTTACGCCGAACAGCATCGATAGTACCTAGCGCTATTGGGCCCATACAGGCGTACCGTACCACAAACAACCAGATTTTGAGTATTTGTTGTTTACTGTATATTGCTTTTAAAGTATGAAAATCTCCATGTCGCAGTTGAGATTCTTGTCAAAGCATTAAAATTTCTTGCCTATTATTTAACATGTTCAACAAATAAAAAGATAGTCTCTAAAACGAATCCTAAATGTATTAATCTTTCAAGTTTTAGCCTAGTATAATAGCTATATATTTTAGCCTAGTATAGTTAATACTAAACAAGTAAAAGACATCGTCAGCGTATCTACACCCAGTTAGATGTACGTTGACATAATGTATTTTCTTTTATATTGAACTTGTTGCGTGTCTTCGGAAAGCCCTTATGATATCATATCATTCATATTTGCGAGTACTGATAATGGAACCACGACCTATGGTAAGTTCAAGACAATATCTAAAGATTAAACTTGTCTGACATGGGGTTGGCTCGGTCTTTTGCTTGTTTCGTTTAGCAGTACTATTTTAGATATAGGACATATCTAAAATAATAGTGCTTGATGGTTATATGACAATTGTAATATAAATTCGGCACTACATGACGTATACGGTACACGCAACCTAGGTATACAAACTTCCGCACAAGAAAGTGAAGTCAATAGAAGACTCACCCATAGGGCTGCAGAAAGCAAGTGGTGCATCGGCGATATTGTAAATTGATAGATTCATGTCTACTAAAAAAATCTCAACGGCACAACGTCAAAAACATCAATCAGTGATAAGTTTGAGGCTCGCGAGGGACCGCATAACATGAAGAAGGTGTTATGAATGTCGACATTATTTGAGTACCTCCGCAACAGCACAATAAAACGACATAAGGTTTCTCAAAGGCGCTACGGTAGTGTTAGAAATCTCGTCATATATCCCAGCTCACGCTTAACCGTCCAGGTGTATATATTACTCCATCACGTAGTATCAACATTGATATTGTTTTTAAATAAATATGATGTCTAACTTGTATTCTAATTACTAAACTGTCTAACTCTGACGTTATCGTCATGAAGATTGAATTATTGTCCTACAATTTAATTTTATATTTTAATTTACATAGACCCAAAGAAATAAAAAATAATAACCCCTAGTCTGTATCTTATTCAATGCAATTTAAAATTGTACGTAGGACGTTCGAGAGATCGGCGTCGATGTTTGGTGGGTTTATAAGCCGCTTACGTACCACGCATTTTGTTTTCCAGTCTGGGATTTTTTGGACAGTTCCGCGTTGCAGGTGCCCAGAAATAGGCATTTATATATTATATGTTTTGTACCAAATTGTTTGTGTGACCAAATTGTTGGCATTTGAAACATCGGACTACCTCAATATCGTCATAGCTACATAGAGCGCTTAGTTAGTGACATTACGTTTCTGCCAAGTTACTGAAGCTTTTTAACTTCTTCACATACATACAAGCACTTCTTCTTCTAAAAAGTTGAACTGCATAGTTGGTCTTACGCCTTAAGTTTGCGGATATCTTTAAGGATTTGTATTCGATATCCTTCCTTGAACAAGTTAATAGGTTTCTCTGTTAGAAACTTCTTAGTAGTAGAACATAGTTTGCTCGATAGTCTCCTACGAGTTCGCCTCTTTATCGCGATCTATACCGCAATTGGCGAAATGAGACCGTGGTACATACCTTTGCCCTACGTGGTTATTTTGCAAGTATGAATTTAAATATACTGAATAATATAAGCCCTGCATCAAAATCGTCCCACTGTTGGGCATGTCCCTTTTCTCAGTGTAAGGAGAATTAAAGAAATATGCTTAATTCTAATTATTTAACCAGTGTGTGTGCCAGTGATGACTTACGGATCAAAGACCTATAGTAAGTGACCACTATAGGCCCTATTTGAAGGCTCAAAGTCCCTCAGAGAACGATGGAGAGAGCTACGCTCGGAGTTTCTCTGCGGGATCGAATCAGAAATAAGAATATCTGGTTGGCAAGAAAACTAAAGCTACGGACATAGCTTATATACATAGCCTTACAGCCCAGTTGAAATGGCAGTAGGCAGGGCACATAGCGAGCAGGACCGATGGCAGTTTGTACAAAAAGGTTCTGAAGTGGCGGATACGCAGCGGAAGACAGGAAGGTGCGTGAAGCGGTTGGATGAGGGTAGCGCCAGACCGGTCGGTGTGGAATACTTTGTGAGTTATATTCCAAAATAGTATGTTTGTAATCTATTCTAATTTGTACGCATTTATAGGCGAAGATACTTTGGAAATGTTAATAAAATGTACCTGTCTATCTATGTTTCACAAATAAATAAATTTGAATATGAATTAAAATGAAATATATTAAATTCCAGTTTATTCTATTGTTACGATCGATAGTAGAACAATAAGGAATTTAAATACCACTATGTTCTATTAAAATTTTCAGTAGAACATTGCATAAAATGACTAATTTGTTCTATTAGTGACACAAAAATCATAGAACATATTGGAATACAGGGATCAAAAGCCGTCACAAGCCTTGCAAATGACGTCGCAAGCAAAGCTAGTTTTAATATTATATTATATGCAAATTTAGTAGATATTTCATTGTTTGTATATCTTCTTACCTACCTGCCTACCAAGGTAGCGAACAAGCATATCATTTAGACTGATGGTATCGATTATCATAACCTTGTGATACGCGAAGAACGCGTGGTATCGATCGATAAGATGATGTACATATGTATACCAATTATAAAATATACTTTCACTAGTTTTTGCCCGTGTCTTCACTCACGTAAATGTAGGTTAGATTAAGTTGTGTTAGTAACAGAATTTTTCCCTAGAAGTGCCCTATATTCTTTTTTGTTTCCCTGACAACTTGTATGCGAAATTTCATGATGATCGGTCAAGTTAAGGCATGAAAGCGTATCAAACTAAAATCTAACATTCGCATTTATAATATAAGTACGGAAGTAAGTATTATATAAGATACAAGATGTGGCCGCGGTTTCAACCGCATTTATGATTACTGCGCCGCCCCCGTGAGTCGTAGCGTGATGTTGTATAGCCTATAGCCTTCCTCGATAAATAAGTTATCCAATATTAAAATAATTTTTCAATTCAGATCCGTAGTTCCTGAGATTAGCGCGTTCAAGCAAACAAACAAACAAACTCTTTAGCTTCATTATATTAGTATAGATATTCTTATAAAATACATATACAGCGTGTAAAAGAAAGGTGTGCTCATATTTAAGTCTTTCTTTCGTTGTTTTCGTGTGGTAAGTGGCCAACCTGTTGTCAAGAGTTCTTCAAGCCGCCCGTGGGCCTCTGACATGGCTTAACGACTGCTGTCGATTTGGTAACAACCGGGTATCGACTTTTTACGTGCCCTCCGAAGCACGGAGACGCTCAGATGAAATACCACTAAGCGGTCACCCATGTCTAGACTGATCGCACCCAACGTTGCTTAACCTCGCTAATCGTTTATCGATCAGTGTGTGCAACTGGCTATGAGCATGGTATATTTAAGTGACATAACTATAATATATTCCTTAGGTATACAATGAAAAGCGCGGCAAATAAATCCATAGACATTATTTATTTATTGATTATGGACTTATCAATATTACACAATTTAATTGATAAACAACAGTAACATCTAACTCGGGTGACCTGTGATGTAATAAAATGTTTAAAATGCGATAATATTTTATTTTGATTTTCTGATGAGATCGAGAGCACGTAATTTATTTATCAAATACACATTACAGCCTTAAAATACGACCACACCTTTCTGTTACACACTGTGTATAACTTATATAGTTCTGGTATTTATGCCACTTACAAGTTAACACAGCATTCAAAGTTTAGACAGTACATTGAAATTAAATTTTGTTAGCTGTAAACTGCAAACTGTATTTCACCCGATATCGTTCTATAATATATCGTCTCAAGTAATACAGAGCTTGTCGAATGTCGTCTAGCGGGCGCAATTACAAACTCCTTGCTGTGATTTTAACTTCGACCGGCTAGGGAACCAAAATAAAAAAATAAATGATATATGTACATATGTAATAGTAGGTGCGACCATGGCTCTACCTTGACCATTTTTGTACTTATGCATTTCTAGATTTTTATCTGAATTATTTTCTTGTTTCGTCCTTTTTAGACCCCTTTTTATACGTAGTCGGGTTATAGTATTTTAAACATAATTTTTTTATTTAATACTTTTTCGTAAAATTTATGTGGCCTATGTCGTCCGGGTCATTATCACGAATCTATTGACACCTCATTCTTTAAAATCGGTTCAGTAGTTTAGGCGCTACAGTGGAACATACAAATATACACAGACTGTCAAAATCATTACCCTTCCTTTTGGCTTCGCCATAGTCGGGTAAAAATATATTTATTCATGTAGGTCACAAAGTAACACTTATGATTGACAAAGAAGTCAAAGTCGACACTTCATACACAACTTCATTTACTATATAGCATTGCATCGATGAGACAAACTTATAAAAACATAATTTTATTGTAGCATTGTGCCGCCTGATTGACACAACGAGACATACCGAATATTCGTCGGGTATCTACACCCGTGAGTATTCTACGCAAAGTTCATTTCACACAAAATTCATGGCAGTCTAGCCAAGGTTCAATATCCCCTATATCGGTCATAAGGCAGAGACCGTGCTACATTGACCTACTTACTACTTAAACATCTGCAGTATCAATCCACGTCGGGAGGGAAAATCGATAAGATTCAATGTCACGTCTTAAATAGATGCATTCATGCATTTTTAGCATTTTGTTAGAGATTTTTAGTGGAATACTTATTGTTGCCCGTTTCAAGCAAGAGCCGAATTGTTACTTAAAATGTGGAAAAGAACATTATTTTTGTATTTAGTTGTGCGGGTAAAATATGCAAATTTACGTCTGTAGCAATTTTATCTTTTAGTCTTAAGAGAGTGTACCTATTCCTGTCTATTGAGTATATTTCGAGACTTTTTGTGGCATCTGAGAATTGCCAAAACGAGAACTCAATAACGCTTTGCCTGACGTCGGAATCAAACCTAGGTTCACATGGCCGCAGTCATATTTCCAACTAGAGTTATTTGGACAAAATATTTCACAGCGAGCTGTTTCTAAAAAATTTCTTATGTTGTCTGACAATCAGTCCTAAACATGCTCAGTGTTATACACTGAGACCAACAAGGAAGACTGTCGACGGAATATCGTATACCGAATTTACATGATGTCATTACGATGATACTCTAATTGGAAATATGAGTTCAGTTCACGTATGCTGAAGCCAAAGAGGCAGTCTTTCAGTATAATATTATTCATTGTGGGTTCATACTCACAAACATCTCGCAATAATAAAGTGGCGAGCTGTGTCGCAAGTAATGCTGACATTTCGGCGAATGCTAGCATCCTCTGATAGCGAATACGCGTGCCCAGTGTGCAGTCATTACACCTACGCAAAATTCTCTAGATACTCTGAATGCAACTTGCTAATTCATCACGATTTGTCTCAAACCAACCCGACAAGATTACTGCTGACTTGATGTTTGGAGCTGTGACGAGCTCTCAGAGAGCAAAAATGGATAAGGACACACAGCACTCCATGTGTGGTCATATGATGATCCAGCACAAGCTTATGAGCCTGAAAAGCTTGTTCAAGGGGCTTTTAGCCATCAAAAGTGAGGTATAATCTTTGGCATAAAGAGGCATCTTATTAAACCTTCTTGTGCCAGACAGACTGCATATAATTACTATGCCCAGTCTGGAAGTCTTAAAATAGACTTCAGGCTGAGGTCGGGCGAAGCAAGGAATATAATATGTTCAGGTGAATATTCACAGACGGTACCAATCTGAGTTGTTAGTGCTGTGTAACTCAAACGATGTCCTACTTTACATCATGCTCTACGTGTTTCGATACCTGCATATATAGGCGAACTTAATAAAGACCTTCGAAAACGCTATAAATGTGGTCGCATTCGGGATTCCAGTAATGTAATTTGTACTATGATTGCAATTGCAATGTTAAGAAAAGCATAATATTATATTTTAAATAAAATTGCACTGCGATAGATTCGTTCTATATTTGTCGCCGATAAAGCAATTCTAGTCTCTCAGTGTTAGAAATATATCAAATAGCTGCTCCGGAATGTGTTTACTAATAAGGTAGGAATAAATGCACACATCAGTGAATTGCCTCACGTGACAAATAAAAGATGATGATAATACCCTACGTCAATCTGACAGTGTTTTACATGTTTATAAATGACATTCTAAGTAGTACATAGTGTATAATTATAATAATTAGATTCCTAAAATAATTCGTCATTGAGTTCGATACACTTTGGCGTCTGTCCAGTGAATATTACTCAAATAGCTGTACCATAAGTATGTCTAATACTATAATATGTACATCCCTCGTACGGATATATGATAGGTATCTAATTAACGTGAAGAATTTATTAGGTAAGAGCTAGCATATATATACTTTTAGAATCGATTGCATCGAGTATACATCAAGTTTGCGCGACTTTGGGTTCAATAGCAATATCTGAATGAGGTGTGGGCTCAAGATGTGGGCTCATGTAATGTGTAACGCTTTTACCATGTTATTGTAATAAGAAGAAATCACTAATAGGTTATTTAAATAAATTTTAATTGAGAGTCGCCACCATTATTATCTAGCGTATACAGAGTGTTTGCGTTTGATCGCTTTTTGTAATCGCGATTTAATCGTTATTCACCGTTGCTTAGAGTTTCGAGAACAGCTCAAGCTTTGTGTCATGTTACAGAAAAGCAATTAAATCGGCGATGGTCGATACTTAAAGTAACATGTGCATTATGACTGAATAGCGGGTTAGGCATAGTTAAAGTGATTCTTTACAAAGATATAATGTTCTCAACTGTGAACAGAAGAGTGTAAATTCTTTGCAAGTATAAATTGAAAATTTGCAATTATCAGGTATAAATTTTCCGACAGCAGAATATTGAAGGTCATCTTTCCAATTATTGCAAGACAAACTTATTCTTCGTGAAGTGACGATCGATATTCCAACAAACAACAATTTTCATACTTCAATCACTGTTTGAATCTACCGACCTCGAACAAATGTATTAAAATGTAATATAAGTAACACAAAGCCACTATTGTGTTTAGAATAAGAAAAGTATCTTCATTCTAATTTTAAATATATGTATTACATAACAATAGTTACTGCACGGATGACGTAGTAGATAGTGGTTTAAGTATTCGCCTCACATATGTATGGACATATATTTGTGTGATCCACAAATGTTTGTTTCGTGTCTGGGTGTTCTTTCTGTCCGTTGTTTGAATGTTTGTAAAGTCCTCGCGATGAATTATTCACAGAAGCCTAGTGCGGCAGTAGTCTTAAAAAAAAGTTTAATCATCACTTACTTGAAAAACCTGCACGTCTAAGAGTTCCCCGTAATGTTCTCGAAGATATATGACGTCTCCCAACCTGCAGTGGGACTGTTTAAATTCAGAGCTGTTATTATTATTGTTACTGGAAGTAATTCTTCAGTCGTTTTAAAGTGAGCGCATGGTTTACAAATACAAGCTACTCATGTCATTGACAAACACATATGTTTTTTGTAAGATCTATGGCCCTTTCTTTAGTATTATTCTCAGTTTTGATGAATTGTACTATTTTTTTCGTACAGCTAGATTTAAGAAACACTTTTTAACTTATCCAGTCTTGGAATGTCAGACAATTAAAAACCTATCGAGTCTGTCTGTGCTGCTGCGGCTTAAAAAGTTGAAAAGTAAGTATTAACAACGAAATGAACTATTATTTTCGGTAGAATTTTAGTGACGGAACGTCAGTTACTGAAATACAAATAATAACTTTACCTGTAAAAACAAAATATAACGTCGTGGCTTACATATTTACCAATATGTAAGCTTTCTTACAGCTCAAAGACAAAATTAGAAGTTATCAATAGTGTGTTGTAGACTTCTAAGGAGGCTATTTGGTGTTTGTTCAAGGGACAAAAATTGCTGTCCCTACTAAATTTCTGATAGAATATCGCCTGCATCAAGAGCCTGGCCATTCTATTCAGCGCAGCAACACAAGGTTATTTGTCTGTGATCGTTAGTAGGGTGTATATAATTTTATAAGTTTATAATACTCCGCTGTTAACCAATCCGTAATTGTAAATTATAACAGAGGAAAAGATAATCCATGAAGGCGGACCTAAAACAGTGACCTTGAAACACCGGGTCGTTGCTTTCTCACCTATGCTATTAGAAATATTCGCTTTTATTTACCTATATGGATTTAAAACGCAGGGCTGCCGCAACGCTGCAGCCGCGCTGCCGCCGCGCAGTATTTTGCTGCAGTACTTTGCGGCAAATTTGAAGGTACCCTATGTGTGGGCAGGCGACAGACATTGGCTGTGTCTTTTTGGTGTAACGTTTAACGTTTCATTAGTAACTGTAATTCGTACCCACCCAATTTTGAATGTTCGTACGTAGCACCACATTTTCTCAATACTGCCTTTAAAAGTTCATTGTTGACACGAAATTGGTCAGTGACACAGAGTGACAAGACAAAAGAATGGTCCAAATTAGTGAAAAATGCTCGAACATATTATGCGATACATGACAAAATGTCAGATATGTATCAAGGGAATTTTGAGTGAGTTGTCTGAAACATTCATATTTGCCAAGCGACACACAGATATTTCTCATGAGCCGAGGACACAGCCTGTCAATTTTCTGACAAAAAGTTTCACCAAAATGTTCAAAAACGTTGCAGAACTTATAAATTGTTGTTGCACACAGTCTAAATTCATATTATACATATATATTAATTTAACGATTCTAATAAATGTTTATGTATTTATAGCATTTCTTTTTCGTTTTATGAGATACCTTTAGCACGATGTACAAGTATAATTACCGTGTCGCTTAGGACTTTACATACATCCAAAAAACAGGATCGCAAAATTTATTGTAACGTGTGCGGATCATACCACTACAACATTCGGCGCAGTGCCAGTGGCGAGCCAACTACTTAAACCATATTAAGTCTGAAAGCTTTTTATTTTCGACAAGACAGCATCTAACCTGTTGGTATTTAGTAGGTCAGCAATAGCATACAGACTAACTCACATCCACATTTATAATATTAGGTAGGATGTATGTAACTATGCATAATGACAATATTTATATATACATAAACATCACATACTTTTTAAAAGAAATAGAAATATTTTTAGCAAGGTATGTCCAAGATGTTACAAAATAATGTACTCCATAACAGTAAAATACTCAATAAATATCAAGAAATGTGCCGAATGTAACATTACCAATAAACGCATAATAGTTATTACATCACGGCCATTCACAACTCGTGGGTTGAAACCGAGTGGGCAAACAAGGCCGCGTTTGGCTAAGTTCAGTGTCGGCTGATTCAATACCCACTAGATATTAGCATTTAGCATTTCTGCTTGTCCGCGGTTTCACGTAGACTGAGGACATACAATCGCAAATACGATAAGTACCTAGATATTGTTGACAAAATGTAAATGATTATATTTTCAGCACTCGAATAGTTGCCCGAATATATTATTGAAAACAATGTCGTATTATGGACGAGAAAAATAAATTATTAAACGTAAATATTTTAAATGCAATATCGGTTTATTTCCAAGAATTTATACTGACTAGACTATTCTTAGTTTAAAAATAGAAATTACTTAAGTGCAGGTTATATGGACTGTTTGTAGAAAATATTTATTGATGCTATTCGAAGAAATCTCTGTTAGAACGTTGAGATTATCTTCTTTCTTTGATTTTCTTCATTTGATGTTTATATTAATAAAGATTTAAAACACTACTGCCGGCGACTTCGCTTGCGTAAAAGTAGGACAGGTTAGTTTATGTTAGTACCAGTACTTTTCTTAGATAAAATATAGCCTATGTACCTCGGTGATAATATAGCTTTCAAATGGTGAAAGGATTTTTGAAATTGGTTTAGTAGTTTTTGAGTTCAATACTATGATTTATCAAAAGATGGATTTGAGATTTCAACTTATTTATGATGTCTGTAACAACCTGAGTTACGCAGACGACTTGGTATTGATAGTACTACTACAGTATAACTGAGTGCGTTGATCTATGGGCTTAGAAAACTGTTATATTTGTGTGAGATCTATGCCGGTACTCAGGGCTTAAAATATAATGTGACTTCTTAGTCAACCTTAAAGACCATGTACTGGCTCTTGCCAGTACATGGTCTTTAAGGTTGGTAAAATATATCTGGTTATAAACGTATGGTGCTCCTCTAGCTAGGGTAGAACAATTTAAATATTTGGGGCATATAGTTACAGCCAACCTTAAGGATGATACGGACATTGAGCGGGAGCGGAGGGCACTGTTAATGCGAGCGAACATGATAGCGTATAGATTTGCGCGCTGCTTGGTTGAAGCTAAAATTGCGCTATTCAAAGCTTATTGTACTTCACTCTACACGTACAGCCTATGAACTACCTTGACTTTAAAATTGTATAGTGCCATCCGCGTGCAGTTCAACAATTCGTTCAAGGCTGTGTTGGGACTACCTCGCTACTGCAGAGCCTCAGCTATGTTTGCCGAAGCGCAAACTGATTGCTTTTACACAACAATGCGCAAGCGTTGTACTTCTTTAGTTCGCAGGGTGCGAGTTAGTCCCAACACCGTGCTTGCAAGTTTCGCGGACAGGTTAGATTGTCCTTATATGCGAAGGTGCTGCGACATGCGTGAAGCAAAATATCTTTCCGACATAACCTTTCCTTCGCCCCGCGGAAAGGTACGTGTCAAGGAAGTACAAAAGTTATTAAAAAAAAATTAATCTTGCGTAATGATCGGTCGAGTACTTAAGACGTGAAAGCGTAACAAACAAATAAACTCACGTTCGCATTAATAATATTAGTTCGTATATTAACTATGAAATAATAGATAACTAATATATTATCAACGTTTACGTAAACGTGGGCTAGCCTAGCTGCTTATAATATTAAAAAGGACTGCACTAGCGAATTAGGACAAATATAATTACCTACATGGTATGGCTCTTTACGTGTATGACTCGATGGCGTAGCCGTAGTGAATGTGACTGTGCATGAGGTCTCAGATTTGGTTACGGGGTACGGGCACAGTAATATTGATATTTTTCGTCACAAAATTCCCAGTAACAGCACGCAATCTACAACTATGCTCGTTAAGCAACAATAAGCTCGCCTCCTACTACGAGTCTCCTAAAATTATAGCTCACAAAATATGAGTATTGTATACCTCTAACTACTCGTTCAAGGCATATACGCGTGAGGCTACGTGTTCATATGTATATCTAGCTAGGCGTATGTAAGTATAGACGCATAGTAAAGTAAATGTGACACTAATTTGCTTGAAAATAGTAGCAGTTTGTGATACTTATAGCTTATAGGTACTGAAGTTCGAAATAACCAAGTAAATGATTTCATATGGAAGCTTTCAGCATCGGAAATAGCCGCTGTTCAAATGAAATTCTGCTCGAAATATGACGATGGCAGCGAACACTGTCTATCCAATGTCAAACTAAAATATAGAAGGCTTTTAAAGTGGTATTTCGGGAAAGGTCAAGCAAGGCAAGGAGCTGCAACGGTTCTCTTTTCTGTTACCTACTTTTTTATCCATAATCTAGTGCCATTTTTTTTTGTCCTTATCATCATTTGTCCGAATGATAACTTGTCCGAACTTGATGTCACATAATATCCCATGACATACAATTACATACATACATACATAAATTCACGCCTGTTTCCCAGAGGGGTAGGCAGAGACTACGGATTTCCATTTGCTACGATTCTGACACACTTCTCTGGCTTCATTCACTTTCATAACATTCCTCATACACGCTCGCCGGTTTAAGGTGCTCTTAACCTGGCCTTTATCCAGAACGTCTCCGATCTGATCAGGAAACGTTCGCCTAGGTCTTCCCCTTGCAACTGTTCCATTCACACTAGCCTTATAAACTTTCTTAGTCAGCTTGTTCTCGTCCATTCTTTCTACATGCCCAAACCAACTTAACATACCCTTTTCTATTCTCGTCACTATATCCACTTTTATGCCGCATCTCTCTCTAATCACACTATTCCTTATTCTATCTTTCAGAGTCACACCACATATATTTCTCAGCGCTCTCATTTCTACAGCATTTATTCTGCTCTCATGCTTCTTTTGCCATACCCAACTTTCACTTCCATGCATAAGTGTAGGCACTAATAGTCCTCTATGAACAGCCAAATGTGCCTTTTCGGATACATTTCGACTGTTCATAAAAGCGCGTAGAGCGCCATTCACTTTATTGCCAGCAATCGTTCTTCTTTCAATATCTCCCTCATGTGTACCATCCCTTGTAAACAAAGTACCCAAATATACAAACTCTTTCACTTGCTCCACTTGTTCTTCATCAATCATAATATTGCACATCGTCATGCACTCCTCCCTTTCAAATACCATTACTTTCGTCTTGCTTACATTCATTTTCATTCCTTTACTCTCAAAAGCACCATCCATAATAGTTACCATCGTCTGTAACTCTTCTGCCAAGTACTACTTGCGTCATCGGCATAAAGTAGACATTTGACAAGTAACTCATTCATTCTTAATCCCCATTCACAATCTTTTAAATCTTTCAAACAATTGTCCATGTATAGGTTAAACAGCCAGGGTGACGCTACACATCCTTGTCTAACACCTTTTTCGATATTAAACCATTCTGTGTAAATCACATTTATCCTAACACATGACATACAATTGAAATCCCTAAATACAATATGCCCTAAATTTGTTTGTCATAAATATTATAATCAATAATATACAAAAGACTTCAAACCGTTTTCAATAAAAGTTATGTCTTAAATTCAAATGATTAAATGGGTGATTTTCAACAAGAGATTTTTATGTCTTTTCGGTGGGATTATTTTATAGCAATGCTATCTATATATATTTAGTAACAAATAAAACTTTAACCCTATTTATAACATGTGCGTGAGTGGACATCAAATATAATAAAGTTTACTTAAATATTTAAGATTAAATTTTGTGAGTCCACTGAAATAAACGTGTCTACCGAAATGATAAAATGTCCACCGAAATGATAATTATGTCAGTTACATTATATGTCAATTAATCTTGCACGAGTTATAACGGCCACTGAAATGAAACCATTTTTGTCCCCATATGAATGTCCCCACTGAAATGATACACTTACTTTTTGGCGGGAATTCACATTGACGTTGTGACCGGTCGTGGGCTCCGATAAGCTTGAGGAGGGCTGATCCGAAGTGGGGAAAGGCAAAGGGGGCGCAATAACGCAATGTTGACGGGCCGGAGCTATCCTACTAAAACTTACTGTCCTCTAAAATGATAACTTTTTCCGGACAAAAGTTGACTGCTTGTCAAATGTATGAGAAAGAAGACAAACAAACAATAGTAGTTTTTGTTGATAGACTATATTATAATTTAATGATAGAAAAATCGATTTAAGTCCAAATAATGAATATATTTGCAGGGGAAGATATGTTATGCGCGGTATTGGGTTCCGGACATGCCACCGTGATGATAAAATGACACTTTGACATTTATTTTGATGTAATAGAGGCTATTACTCAATGATTTTTTTCGTCAAGTTAGAGAAGTACTTACTTTATTAAGAAAAAAATTTACACAATCATAAACCAGCATATTGCACTACCGTTCTCAGGATTGCCGTGTATTTTATTTGCTTGGGCAATTTACCCAAATGATTATTTAAGTTAATAATGTTTTTAAAACTAATTTGTATTACAAAGCTTGGCTTTTGTGACGGTGTTGGTGGTTGGTGGTTGGTGGTTGTTGGTGTCTCGCTCGCAGCCTTCTGCTCCTCAGCTCGCAGCGCACCTCGCTCCTATGCGCCTACGCAATTTTAAATGACACTCTAGGGGTAGGGCAGACAACACTGCGTGGAGTCGGATTCGCAGCGATTCGTTTCTGTCACTACAACCTAATTTTAAGCAAATGTTTTAGGACTAATAATTTTATTATAAGTTAACATTCGGAATAATACACATTATATAATACAATACTTAGGACATATGACTTTATTTCATGTAAAATTAGGAGATTCAATAAATTTCGAAATTATGAACATTATGGTTACAGAAGTTTATAGCAAACGTGTTATGGATAATGATTTTCGGACAAACAATATTAGAAGAAGAAATCCCTTTCTTCTCCTAAAATTGTGCTGCTGAAACCAGCTGCTTCACACTGTTCATTTGGACATCGCGTATTTTTGCGTGCTGGTTTACTGAGTAAAATTCTCAAACTCAGTCGAAAATAAATCTTATTAAGGTTTCTTTAAAGATGAATTACTAATTTTTATAAAGCTGCAATCTCTGCATAATTTGATAGATATTTTGTTCTCTATTAGGTTTATGTCTACTCTTATACTAATAAGGATAATTAATATTATATAATGCGGTGTTTGCTTATTAATTGGTTGTAATTTTATTTAAGACCTCTGTGTACGTTATACGACATGTATCAATGTATTTACTGTTAGCTATCCATACAATAAATAAATAATTTATTTGAATTCAATAACGAACAAGTAGCGGAGAAATCAATATGTGAGAGCTTATAATTAGCGACACCTACACACTCAACTTGAGTCTCTTCTAGTGTTATTAGTCTGTATGCTTTCCTGCAATAAATAATTACATAAACTTATAATTGGAACTATTATTTAATTGCTTAGTATCACGGAAATCATCCAATATGTTTTGTGGAAACCACTATATCCAGTAATACACTATAGCACTAGGGCAAAAAGCCTCTTGCTTTACTTTGCCATACAAACTTGCCCAGCCTTGTAGATAACGGTATTGGACCATGGCGCTACACTATACACTATACGCTCGCATTTGAAGCGTATAAATGTCATCAATGGTTCGTTTGAGAAAACCAACTGACCACATTTGGAAAACTTAAAGCTAGCTGATACTGACTACAATGTGTCACGTCCTATAGACATCTTGCTTGGGGCGGACGTGTTTGCTGACATTATCATAGACGGGGTTCTGAAAGGTGAACAGCAATCCCCCATTGCGCAAGAAACACACCTAGGATAGATTCTTTGTGGCAAACTACCAACATTTAATTGTCACGTGACGTTAGTTGACATGAGTGAGATAACTAAGTTCTGGGAGAGTGAATATATCATTCAGGATACTCAGGACATCCCCAAGGACGACCAGTGCGACGAATACTATGTCAAGACAGTAAAAAGAGCGTCCGACGGAAGTTATATAGTGAAGATGCCTCTCAGTTCTAACTATGAACGAAAGATGGGACAATCGAGATCTATAGCTATCTCACAATTACTACAGCTTGAAAAACAACTTGAGAAAAACAATAATCTTGCAGATTTGTACCGAAGTTTCTTAAAGGAGTATACTGACTTACTCCACATGAAACCGGTGGCTCGCGCATCAAGCAGGCATCCGCACTTCTACCTACCCCATCACGACATACTGCGGGAACACGCACAGTTGTCTTCAACGCCTCTCAAAAAAGACGAGTGATACAAGAAGTTCAAATAATTCCAGTGTGTCTGTTTACAACCAACGTTGGAATCAAACCTCAACCGGTGACAACCCTAGCTACAAATCACGATGAACACATAATTATGGAATTATTACATAAAAATAGTTCATTGCACCGAGTAACACAAGTCGTCGCCTGGGCGTTGCGCTTCAGTATAAATGCACGCATCGCCAAGAAATTAGTTACCACATACCTAACTATTAGCGAACTGACCACGGCTAAGGACATTATAATAAAAGACATACAACAAACTGAATTGCAAGCCGAATACAATCAACTAATGAAAAAGGAACCTGTATCATTCCCCACTATAAAGACAGAAGCTGGTATTATTAAACGACCTATAGTAAAATTATCACCACTTCCCCTTTTGGACCCTGAAAGAGAAACGAAAACTGAACTCATGGCCAACAAACCGGACCCGTCAACCTCTGATAAACAACGGATATCAAAAGGAAAAATTACCGCTAAGAAATGCTTCTCAACATTGTTTACAACACTTATTACAAAGTTTATATTGATTACAAGCGCACGTGGTACTAACAACAGCAATGCGGTGCGAGCTCATATTACAAGTTTTGAACCTGAGCGCCCGATATATTATGACTTATGACCCACTCGGCAAAAAGCTATTTATTCACGATGAGTGAAATTTAATTATGTATTATAATTTAAGTAATTACTGGGACAACGTACAACGAGTAGAAAACTATCTACTTAGTTTGACAAAGTTTTGTACAAAAATCGATGAAAGATACTGCAAACCGACTCTAATGCAACTATCACACGAGATGGATATGATACGTCACTATAATAGCATACTGTTGGCACCGAATAAACATCTGGTGGAGCGTAAAAAGCGAGGCTTGGTCAACGGAATCGGCTACGTCGCAAACGAACTCTTCGATATGCTAGACCAGAACTTTGCAGAAAAATACAAGAGGGTTATAGATACGAGCGCAGTACATCGCTGTAATTTTTTAGCAGAACACCTACATATCTTTGACCAAAGAAGACATAAACCAGTGTATGGAGTTGAAGTCTGGACTATGCATGTACAGCAAAAACAAGCTAGTGTTTAATTTGAACCATATCAACGCTCCCTGCGAGGCGAAACTGCTAAGTCATCATACAAGCGCACCAAGTGTCACTGTAGAAACTGTGTGCGTCGACTCGTGGGTCCGCTAAAACAACTTAACAGCTGGCTGGCGGTTTGCTATGGAACATGTACTTTGCGTACAATATGTGACAGTGACGTGACGTCATATACTATAACCTCGACTGGCTTAGTTAACTTAGCGCAAGGATGTATATTACAATACCAAGATTTCACCATCTATTCGCACAACAAATACAATAGTAGGATGAAGATGTACTACCAGCTTGACATCCCATAACATTGTGAAACTAAGTTACCTCAATGAACCATGGGCAATACTACGTCACAAATCTGAAGAAGATACGGCAGAAGTCGATAAAAGATTACTCTTACAGAGAGACCATGAAGTCCTAGCTGAGCCGATTTCTTCACACGACCATACAGCAGTATATAGTGTATTACACGCTATTAGGAATAGCTGTTATCGCAGTCGTTACGTGGTTCCTAAGAAAGCGATTTGCATTCTGTAAAGAAAAGAAGAAACAGACAGAAGAACTCCAATATGAGGACATTGAATTGACGTCCCAGCATCCCGAGGAAGCTAAGCGGAGGGCATCCAAGCAGCCGCGACGGCGCCAGCAGCAACAACAACAGCGGCGACGGACGACGTCACATTTAACTTTGATTAAGTGATATTTTTTTTGCTTTGTACTGACTTATCTTTTCTTGATAGTAACTTATAATTTTCTTTGGCTTTGGCTCACTTTTGATTCCCAAGGTTCTTTGAGTCAAACATTACTTTTTGAAAAGAGCATTTAATTCGTTCTATTGTGATCCATATTGCGTTTTTCAGTGCTATTGAGGTACGCCATATAATCAAAATAATATCAACAATATTGATATGACTGCAGCGTTGATCACGCGTAAGTTTGCTTTTAAGTTTGCAAGCGATAGAGAGGTACCGGGGTAGAAGTCAGGTCAACTGTTATTGCGTTCTTTATTAAGAAATTGTCTAGGCTAAATTATAGACTTTGTGTTCCTAGCACATTGCTTCCCTACCTGGTATGGAATGAAAAATGATATCTGATAAATGTCCACCAAAAGCACGGTTACAGATGTCGATTCTTTCATCAAAGTTTTAACCACTTTTTGCCAAAGTGGTGGGTCTATTTCATTAATAGATCTCATCACACAACGTAGTGTAGATGTACCTATGGTGCTACCACACGGTGCCTAGAGGGCGGATTTACTAACACTACTAATATAGACTGTAAGTACATTCTGTTACTAACCCATTTCTAAATAACCTATGGACTGTTCATGTGCTATTATTGTTCGAAATAAAGATATTTTATTTTATTAATCACTTCACAAATTTTAAGTTTTAAGGCTGCAATCGGTGGTTTGGCTCCGTATAGACTCTGTCTTTAACATAACCCCACAAAAAAAATCCAGGCGTGTTAAATCACATGGTCGACCTGGGCGAAAGCAGCTGAATTTCGTGCAATTATGCGGTTGGGAAATTTGGTTTTTAATAAATTAATTGATTCGGTGGATGTGTGGCTTGTGGCACCGCCTTGTTGAAACCACATGTTAGTGATATTTATATCATCAATAATAGGCCAAAATTGAGATGTAAACATCTCTCGATAGCGTAATCCATTGACCGTAACCGCATTTTCAGCCGAATTTTCGATAAAACGGCCCAATCACACCTCCAGACCGCATAGCGCACCATACAGTGACACTTTCAGCATGTAAAGGCTTCTCAACAATCTGTCTTAGATTTTCAGAAGCCCAAAGGCGACAATTTTGCTTGTTGACGTAGCCTGACAAATGAAAATGGGCTTCTTCTGAAATAAATATTTTTTCGAAATAACCTACGGGTTGTTTTTGAATGAATTGAGCGAATCCACGGCGTTGTGGATGATCGGCCGGCTTTAATTTTTGCACCAGTTATACCTTGTAATGCTTTAAAGCCAAATCCTTACGCAGAATTCGCCATGTGGTTGTTGTGGATAACCTCAATTATTGAGAACATCGAGAAATTGTCAAATTCGAAAAAGATTCTTCGGTTTATACCTATTTACATTTTTTTAGTAGTTATGGACCTTGTACTAAGAAAACCTTTTAACTTTTGAACCTGGTGGTTAATCGAGTTGAAAAAAAAACAATAATAATAGTGAATATGTAGGCAATACCGGTGACATAAAATTAAGAAACATTTTACAGCAAAACTGATTTCCGTACAGTATTTTTTCAACATCGTTAAAAATCTCAACAAACGTCACAATTGCCCCTAGTTTTTATTAATCGACGTTAATTGCTATCTTATAAGCTTTAAAACAACATAAAAACCACATCTGTATCCCAAACATAACACCTTTTATGAGAGACTAAACAAAGACCTTGCCTTTTATGAGAGGCTAAACAAATACACGTAGTGATATCTACTTGATATTTTGTATTTATTAATTATTCCTTTCGAACCTTCTGAGAAAAATAAGTGGCACTTCTAGCCCAAGTGTGTGTTTAATAATAATTTATGACAAAGGGTTAGTAGGACCTAAGTATCAAACAACGTGAGATTAGATAATGCAATTTTCGAACAAAGATGTATGTGGTGTCAGTAAGGTCTTTGTTTAGCCTCTCATAAAAGGTGTTTTGTTTGGGATACAGATGTGGCTTTTATGTTGTTTTAAAGCTTATAAGATCAGTTGCACGCGAGCGTTTTTATGTAACGCATGGCCGTTTGGCGACCGTGAGCGCTAGAGTCGTATTCTACGCTCACTCATTTTTTTTCTACACCTCCTTTGTGTTGATTTTGTGTTGTGATAATGGATAGTTTTGCTCGATCAATAAGTCTTAGCTCTAACTTAACAGATATGATAGATGCGTGTGAACAAAGTGATATAATTATAAAACAAACTGAGAAAGTGTCAAGTGATACCCAAATGGGGCCAGAAAAGAGATTAAGAGATGATGATGAAGAAGAGAACCAAGATGGTTTTATTACTGTGAACTATGACCAAAGCGATTATTACGTAGTTACTCTGATAGTAATAATCAGAATAAAAATACAGGAGAAGATGCTGAGGAGTCAGAACGCTTTGAGGTACGATTAACTTGTAATAAGATACTCACTAAACAGTTTGGTATGGCCAAGCTATTGAGGGCAGAAAATATTAATAACATTTTTATAATTAAATACAAAATCCCTTATAAAGTACATATTACTTTTAAAAACAAAGAAGATGCAAATAAAATCTTAATTTCACAAAAATTTAATGAACCGGAATGTATGTGTCAAAGTACAAGCGAAGTCACACTTTCTTATGGAGTAGTCAGAGATGTGGACCTAGATATTGAAGAAAAAGAGATTATTAAACAGTTTAATTGTGAACAAAAAATTGTGGCCATGAGAAGACTCAAACGTTTGACTGACGGCGGGCAGTGGGTAGACGTAACACCGTCATTCGACTAGCATTTAAAAGTTCTTCTTTACCCCCGTATATATATGGATACGGGGGGAAAGAAGGTATCGGTGGAATCCTACATCTTTCCGGTCACGCAATGCTCACGATGCTGAAGGTTTGGTCATGTTAAAAATTATTGTCCTACAAGGAAGATTAAATTCCCTAAATGCGGCCAGAAACATGAAAACTGCGAAATAAAGAAATTCCTGTGTATTCATTGTAAAGGAGAACATATGGCGTTAGATAAAAAATTCCCCGTATTCATTAAAGAAAAAGAGCTAATGAGCGAAAATAACTGCACGTAAAAGAGCGCGTTAACTTTATTCTACCAAAGTAATGTCCAGTCAAGAGTTAATAATTCCCCTCCAAATAACATGCAATTAAATAAAAACCAAATGTTAACTCTTCCTACTTATAGAGATATACAGTTGAAAGATAAAGGTATAACAGAAACTGAGATGGTCGTAGAAGGAAGTATTAATGAGACAAATATAAAAGTAAACTAGTGTAAAAAACGCACAAAGCACTGTTAACAAAATAGGCCAAAGAAAATACATATTAAGGACACAGATGAAGAGCAAGATCAGTAAGTTATTTGTCAAAGTGATAACAAACAAAGGGGTGTTTGCGAGGGTGCGAGTACTCTACTATAAACTTAAAGATATTATTTTATCGAAGAGAACATTAGAAGAAAAGTTTTGTGAATGTATACAACACATTATTACAGAAGTTACTACATTTTTAAGTGAAAATTCTTAAGTGGAGACTTATTAAATGTTCTATTTAAAAACATAAACAATGGCTAGAAATTATAACTTTAATATTAATATAGCTCAATGGAATGTACAAAGTTTAAAGCCGAAGGTACCTAATTTTGAAATTTTACTTAATAGGGAGAAAATCTATGTGGCAATAGTAAGCGAAACATAGTTAGAACCAGACTAGCACCTAAGTTTAACAGGGTATTATATATATCGGCAAGATAGGTTAGACGGCTATGGTGGTGTAGCAATAATATGCTACAAATCTTTAAGAACTATCAGAACCACTATTAACGTAAATAATTCTGGCATAGAGATAATTAGTATTAAAATTTTAAACTGCAAATTATTACATAATATTGTCGCCACACATTGTCCATCGTCTGTTCGCACTTCTCAAATAGATTACGAAGATATTTTTCAAAATTTCCCATTAATACCTTAGTGGCGAGTGATTTTAATGGCCACCGCAGTAATTGGTCGAACAGAAATGATTCAAGAGGTAATCAAGTATTTGTTGGTGCTCTTGACAATGGTTATATTTCACTTAATAATGGAAAAACCACTAGAGTAAGGCTTGTGAATGGTGTGCTACACGAAACTTCTCCTGATATCTCATTTTGTTTCGTAGACATTGCTGTAATTGCTGAATGTGATGTATCCAACGAAAGTTTAGGTATTGACCATCTAATTATTAAAATATGTTTAAGATATGAGGACTCTTTACAATATACTACAAAAAGAAACTTTAAACTAGAAAACTGGTCTAAATATAAAAATATGGTGAGAAATCTAACATAACAAATTAATCGAAACTGTGATAATGTCCAAGATTTGTATGATGGTTTTATACTTAATATCAATCAGGCAGTTGAGCAAACTATTCCCTGTAAAAAAATTGTATTAATCCCGTCCGTGAGTTTATTCCCAAGGTTAACCAAGAATTATCAAAGGTAATAGCACAACGTCGTCACGCACTTAAACAATTTAGAAGAAATCCAACTCCACAAAATGTATCTAGCTTGAACTTAAAAATTTCTGTATCTCAACGTTTAGTAAGGCGAGCCAAATCTCAGAGCTTTCACAACTTTTGTGACAGTATCGACGAATCTACCTCCTTATCAGATACGTGGCGTAAAATGAGATAGATGAAGGGAATTAGACAAGCTAAGTCATATACCTCCGATCAGGCTAAACTAGATCTTTTGTGTTCTTTAGCACCCGATTACGTAACTGACCCTCCTAGAACATTTTCATCGATGAATCTCAAACTTGACTCGAGTTTTACTCTACAGGAAATGGATATAGGCAAACAAGTGTTACTTCAATTGTATAATTTTATATACGTCTGGTTATGTTCCTATTCAATGGAGAAAGATACAGATCGTGCCAATACCTAAACATAATAGTACTTTAAATTCTAAGCTTCGACCTATTGCCTTAATCTCGTGTCTGTGCAGAATTTTCCACTTGATGCTTGCTAGACGCTTAGAGTGGTTTACAGCGTATAATAGTATTTTATCATCAAATACAGTGGGGTTTAGGAGAGGACAATCGTGTCTGGACAGTTTGGCTCGTCTTATTAAAAATATTCAAATTGGTTTTACGCAAAATATCCCAACCATCGCATGCTTTTTAGATATAGAGGGTGCATATAATAATGTTCTTGTAGATAAGGTAGTGCCTATTTTGGACGATTTACATGTTTGAGCTAAAATGTGCTCATATTTATGGGAGGTTTTGAAAGAAAGGCATCTTCAAATTAAGTGCGATGATTTTGATGAGGAATTGCTCAGGGCGATCCCATATCGCCTTTCTTGTTCAACATTGTCACTATTGAGATTTGTCAGAAAATCAATCAGACATTCATAAGTCAATACGCGGACGACTTTGTTCTATTTGCAAAATATAACAGAATAGAACATAGTGTCTCTAACATACAAGGATCACTCAACAGTTTAGTTAGATTATTAGAACAGCTTGGCTTGGAGTTGTTGGCTGTAAAATCTAAGTACTGCGTTTTCAGTACAACTCGTAGAATGCAACTAGTTCAAATATACGTCAGAAATTCATTATTGAGCTCAGTTAATTGTATCAAATATTTGGGGTTTTGGTTAGACAGATCTCTACGATGGACGAAAAAACTAGAAAAAAAAAGAGCTAGAATATTATATTTCTTTTTTAGAATAAGGTACGATGGGATTGACATTGTCATTATTTTGTACAAAAATCTCTTATAATAAATAAAGACAAAAAAACAAGCTTATAAGATAGCGATTAACGTCGATTAATAAAAACTAGGGTAATAACGATTAATACTAACTATTATTATTGTTTCTGTTTCAACACGATTAACCACCTGGTTCAAAAGTTAAAGGTATTCCTGGCACAAGGTGCATAACTACAAAAAAAATGTAAACGGGTATAAATCGAAAAATATTTTTTTTTGTTTGTTTATGTCTAGTTTCAATCATTTTCATATGTGCACTTTATGAAAACTCACACTGTATATGTACATATACGACAACACTGACAAGACATCATGCAAATATAGTGGCAAGTCGCACATAACGTTTCGTACGTCAATACGCATGATACGATATATGCAATCATGTGGTAAGGTCTCATGACTATTTGAACGGAAGTACGACATTATTTTGTTCATGATAGTTAATCGCTTGTCGTATACACCCAAATTTCGAGAGAGCGTCATTCAGATAGCAACCTTATGTCAACATTATGACATTATGACACTTTAGAAGGTAAAAGCATAGATAATAGATTATACTAGAAAAAGAATTTCGTTATTAGAGATGTTTTATTTCATATTTTTCTAACCGTTGTTTAAGATTATTTAAAGTTTAGCAGGATGTTTAATATGAGCCAAAACTACCGCTTAAGGAAATGTCACTTTGAGAAAAATATAGTCCCTACTCAAAGTCTCATGAGAAAGAAGATGTCACCGGCTCTTGCAGATATCTATTTTAAGTCGATGTCACCGAAACATAAAGTCTTGGCGGGGCTCGAACCTCCCTTGCAGGGCGGCGGTACTTCTTGGTACATTCCCCCAGAAGACTTACTGCAACAGCGCGTAGTTATGAAGCCCTTTAAAAAGGAATATATGTCTAAATTAAACTGCTATGGCGTTGATCAAGTTGGAATGAGGTTGGTAGAAACATATGTTAATCGCATGACAAAAGAAAAGGATCAAATTGTGCATGATTATAATCTACAGTGGGAAAAAAAAGTGGATTGTGAATGTCATCAGCATGTGATAAATTGTTCTCTCGCAGCGGCTCAGGCGCATACCCTTTTTATCCAGAATGTGGTCCAAGAGTTTGGTACTCTATATTCTACGTCTATCACCAAACTTCAAGATATATGCTTTGATTCCGCTCATAGTTACATCAATAAATCACGTCAAGAAGAGTTCCAGAAAATGCAATCTAAATATAAACTTTTATTGCGACAGCAGGCAACTAAGCTTACTAATAGATATACTAAAAAACTAACAAGAACAAAAAGAAAACTAAAAGACAAATTCATATGTGATTTAGAAACAACTCGCAACGTACATGACAGGAATTTACATGATATCAACCTGGATAAACACGTGGCCATAGAAAAATTAAGAAAATTTTTGGAATGTCAAAACCTTGCTAATCTGGCTTATGTCGCATTAATAGAACGGCAGGAGTGTTATAAACAAATTGAGTCAGATATAAAAAAGCAAGCCAAAAGAAATAAGCTGTTTAAAAAGGAAATAACACGCAGTGACTTAAAAATAAAATACGCATTTGAGACAGAAAAGAAGTGTCAGGAACTAGAAACTATGTGGAATATAAAAGTTTCTCATGTTTTAAATAAGTTCCATATGTTTGTTTCATACTGTTTGAATTTGTTACCGGAACATGCAGAGTTTTTTATAAACTTAGAAATGTTGTTTATGTTACAACTAAATGAGGCTCTGGAATTTCCTAGCATTTGTAGTATGATTGTAATGGAATTTGAACCTGGTTTTCATACTCCTGTACCTCAACCGCATCCTTTTTATGTTTTTTGTGACAAAAACTCTAATCCGAGAATTGATCAGGATCTTTGCCCAAAACATTGCACTTCTAGTGCGTCTCAATTGCCTGTTATAGTTATTAATAAACGGTGCATATATAGTGCTTGCGATAATTTCGAGCAGTTGGCTGACAAACTTATAGATTACATTGGTGGTAGATGGGGAGAAGATGAAGAAGTTGATGTTGATGTTCATGATGATAGTCATGTCGTACCTATAAGATATACTTCGGTGGAACAGTTGTCAGAGCTCAAGTTAGAAAGCTCCCTTTTTCAAGTGCTGCAACAAGAAATCGCTAACGCAAGAAAACTCCCCGTTGAATGCACGGGTTGTAACATTCCACACTGTTTTTGTAGCTATTATACATCAAGTGAATTATCAATACGTTCAGAGGGTTTGAAACAGTCTTCATTACCAATAATACAGGACCAATACGATAATATTAGTCTATCGCAGAAAGCTAAATTGGATCACGAAAGAGAACCAAAAATGAAGAGTTACTCGGACTACATCAAATCTAAAAAGTGCGAATGTACTAAAATAGTGAAGGACGATTTATTTGAGAATTTGCCTATATATATGAGAAAAATGTCAACGTTTGATGTACCCGAACTGCTTAACTATGAAATGTGTTCCCCCAGAGAGTTAAAAATCCTGGTCAATAAGGCAAAAGGTATAAAACCTCTAGAACCAAAACTAATTTGTGACACGAAAGATATAAATGTGGCGACTCAAACTACCGATGATGAATATGATTATTTATGCACTTGTTTTTCTGATGAAAGTATCAATCGTTTCTATGCTGCTCTAAACGTTAAAAATAAAAACCCTCCTTCAACAAATAAAAAGTCTGTGACGTGCAGCGCATTTGACGATTTCCGCCTAAAAGATGAATTACAGTGGAAATTTTCAACAGCACACTTGAAAAAGAAAGAATCTCTTAGTGCCATCAGATCGGCTTATTATATTGATCCGTCTAAAGCCCAGTCATCAAAACGCAGAACTAATATAGATTGTTTGTGTCCTTATTAATACTATATATACTTAGTGTAGACCACGTGTGCACTAACAGCGATGTTAAAAATTTTTTTTTAACGTTTTGTAAGTTCGATATTTAGGTTAGATGTTTATATTTCTGTATTTTCTGAATTATAAGCACTTTTTATCTAGTCCTATTTTTGTTAATAATGTTCTTTAGTTCAAATATAATTTATTTTATTTTAACTTTTTTGATATTGTTACATACTTACTTATTGTATCTTTTAATGTTTATTTCCAATTAAATTGTCATAGAACAGCATGTTTTGCTTTTACAATGCAGCTTGCGAAGAGAATGATATTGAAAGATTGTTGAGTAGCCAGAAGCCTGGAATTTATACGTGCAGCAGTAAATAACGCAGTAACTGGCAGAATAAAGATGATTTTAGTGTTTTTGGTATCCAAAATATAATTTATTCGCATTTCGTCGTATTCGCAAATCGTCGGATTATCATTACGTCGCGTCGTCTTCAGTACAGACAATAACATAAACATTAATTCTAAAATTACATTGATATTTTCTAAAAAATAATAATAATCTAGTAAAAATTTTATATTAATAGTGGCCTATTATTATAAAACTGAAATATTAAATTAAAATAATCAAACATTTTAAAACCTTACATGGTATAAGCTGGTTTCATCGTCTTGATTTTCATGCACACTTTACCTAGCGTGTCAATGTGTAACCTTTAGTGAGTTTTTCAACTAGGGATCTGTTCGATCCAGAAAAGGACAGGCTACGCCGTAGGGGCGTGGTATCTTAAGGTAAATTTGTGAGATTAATCATAGATGAGATGACAATTAACACTTTTAATATATTTTAAGAAACAAGTATAGACAGTAATAACTTTTACTACGTAACAATAATCAGGGCGTGGTTCGTCTTAAGGCTTGCTTCGTGGTCCTTGAAGAATCAGGACACTTAGCTGGAGATGTGAAGCCGGCCGGAAAAGGTCTTCGACTGACACCGTCCGCTCTTTATATAGTCCGGCGCCGCCGGTTGCGAGAGGTGGCTAGTGACGTGCGCCCGCGCTCGACGGGCGCCCCTAGGCGATTAACGTCACAAATGATAGTATTTAACGCGTCTATAGGTATTTAAGATTGAATAATGCTTTAAATAATGAATCGCTAGATGGCGTTAATTTTCTTTTGTTGAACCAACTTCTGTCACCCCTTTCCACCTAAACAAGTCTATTGTCAGTTGACCTACACTAGTCATATAAATTGCTCGTATTAACAATAGCGAAAACGCAGACATTTCGAATTGATACAGTTTTGATAAACCATATACGTGGGCAAATTAGAGTTGTTACGATGTTGTTGAATTATTTTGCCATATTACTTAAGGATATTTTGACTTGTTCCAGTTTTGTTTGATAAAGTATGTAAATATTTAGTTACTATTTTGATTTGACTTTGTTTTGATGGATAAACATGTAAATTTTAGTTACCCTACTATTGTTGAAACAAATGTATTTTAATATTTTTCTATACATAATGTGACATTTTACATGCTTCGCATAAAAATCGTGTACGGTATTATAAATTGACTGTTTCCAATACTTATCCTACTATTGTTAAAACAAATTTATTTTAATATTTTTCTATACACAATGTGACATTTTACATGCGTCGCATAAAAATCGTGTACGGTATTATAAATTGACTGTTTTCAATACACTGTTTTTAATCAAACTACACTTCGTATATAAAGATGTTTTTGAGTTAACACACTATTGCTGGCTAATTATAATTTACAATAACAGATCTTTCTATTTCAGAGAAAAATGAAGCTAAGCCGTCTTCTTGTCAATATTATCAATTAAAATATGAAGCGAATCCATTTACAACTAAAAGAAGACTTAACTACAACCATAAATGTAGAAATACAAAAAATAAAGAAAATGTTCCAATAAATACTAGTGTGATGGCTAAACCAGGCCATATCAGAGAAATTGAAAATGATTTTATTATTTCGCCAAGTGAAGACAGTTTCGTAGGTGACTCTGATACTGATCCAAGATATGTTCATCAACAGAAGAAGACTTATTCTCGTAAAGTAATCCCTTTTTCATCTTCCTTCCTCAAGTGACGATACGACATCAAACTATTCTCATTTTAGCGATAGTTCTAGTAGCAGTAGTTCTGAATCCGAAACTGAAACTAAAGATATTACTGACACTGTAGCACAGCCTCAAAGCCAATAAGTTTGTGAAATTGAAACCACAACTGTTACTGATACTATTGGACAGCCTCAAACCCGAAACGTTGTTGATACTGGATGCATAGATAGCCTCACAGTCATGTTATCAATGAAGTAAGCAATGATCAGGCAAATGAAGTATAAAAAGAAAAGAAGAGGTTAAGAAGAGAATCCTTAATTCTTGTAATATAAGTAAAACTTAAAATGACTTAATAAAACTATTTCAAATCTAAATGGTGCTTATTTTTTATACATAGTCACCATCCTAAAGTGTAACAACTTAAAAAACAGTGATTGTCGATAAAAAGGATTGATTTTAGCCTCAGATTACATACAGTGACATTTTACAAGCTATTTATTATCTAGAATCATATTAAATTGTATAACTTTCTTAACAAAAAGTGCAGATATACGTTATTTTCATCTCCTGAAAAATTACCTTTTTTGAGTAGTCTCAGTTTAGATCTAGGTGTGCGATATATTGACCACACAATAGGCTTTCTCTGTGTCGTTGGGTTTCGTCCCTTTGAGTCCATAAAGCAGTTGACGTGCATAGTAACGACAAAACAAAAATACACACACACACAAAACACAACTAAGAAGAGTTAACAAGAGTTAATACCAATAGAGAATAAAAATGTGTGTGCTCGCATACACATGCGCGTATGTGCGTATGCGTGTACGTGTTTGTGTGAGTGAGTGAATGATGGTGTATTCAACTAGCTCTATTTTTTATATGCTTAGAAAGGCCTCTTTGTGCACGTAGTCCAAAATCAGAAGCTATGTCAAGATCTTGCATTACTTTTATTGTAAACGGTACTTTGTTACGACAATAATATGGCTGTGCAATAATGCCACTCTCCTAAGACTCATAGGATATCCCATATCCATATATATAAGGGAGGAGTCTCCCCGTGACCATGGCTGCTGAAAAGCACCCGAAACGTCGGGGAAAGTGTAAACCAAAAATAAATAGATTTAATAGTTTAAATAATTTTATTAGCTTATAAATTAGTCAAATAAAATCAATAGTAGTAGTAGAGTAATATTTTCAAAATTTTGTAATACAGTGATAAATAAACAACGCGATAAAATCCGTATATAGTAGTTTAATTTCAAAGGGAGGAGTTCGTCAAAACGGCGTATACCGCGAGATCTACCTATGTATCGCTTTTAGGTACAATTACGCTTACCAAACGGTGGCCGACCGGCAGTCACTGTAATAATTATTGTGTCCAACTTAAATACTTTTCATACGTTTTCGGGACAAAATATATCATGATTTAACTATTGCAATCGATAATGAGATCGGTCGACAAACTAATTTCAGGTTGGTATACTAAAAATAACATTGCAGGTATATAAGTATCTACTAAGGGCACCAAATAAAGTTGTCCTGCCTGGATGTTTGCTTGCCCTATCGCAGCGCCATCGGTTCCAATAGTGAATTTAAAATATTCAGCAAACATCCATTATATGTCCAACCATACTGTGTCATTAGGTTTAGTGGACGTGGCTTATTTTGCAAAGTTAACAAAACACGTGTATATATGGATGGCAATGAATAGTATTTACTTATTTATTTATTTATTTACATCAAATAGAATGACTTGCGTCAATTACACTATTTAATCATAATATAATGCGAAATACTATGAACGCGATTCGGTTGCGTGTGTCAAATGCATGGTTGTGTTCTTGTATTGTTTTTTCATTATTTAATTTATTTTTAATGCACATTTTATAAAAATATTAAGATTCGCCACTCCTATAAACTTTAACTGTGCCAAATTTCATACTCCTCCGACCGCGGTATTTTCCTAAAGGGGTACAAAGTTTTTGCTTCAGGTATTACTTTACAACCTTGATTAAACAGTGTGGCTTTATTTCTATCTACATATAGTATGTACCACATACAAGCTCTACACCAAATTTCAGTTCAATAGGAGCAGAGTTTAGCCAAAGGATAGATTTTAGTTTTTGCTAAACTGCAACGAGTTGTATCTACCCTAACAGCTGACCGAGAGTCTAAGTATAGGTATCTAAGGTCACGCACCTTAAAGCGACAAAAATGTAGCAGACGTTGCCACTCTGATGCCGGGATACCCGTGACAACAATGAAACAATGAAAGAAAACAACAATGAAACAATTTAATACTAGTAATTATGTTATAAGGTACGGTCGTCAAGTGCAAAAGTCGAGTAACAATTTTGAAAAGCGATAGAATCAGAACATGTTGTACTTACGACCTTTTTCAATAAAATCATTGCACACATATACATAAACCCGCCTCACTTATACTATCGCCTGTTCTACTCGTAATTATGATTGTGAGTATTAATTTTAAATAAACAACTAAGTGATATTGTAGCTAGGTACGTTGGTCATAGTGCGATCTAAAATGTAACGCTTGTTGGTTCGATCCCCAGGAAGTGATAATATATTTATATTTTTCTTAAATTAGAAGCATCGATGAATTGTTACTTTACTTTAAGACTTATTTAAACCGCAGTTATTCAAAGATGAGGATGGATTTGAAAATATAATAATTTCTAACTTGAATAGAATTATGTGATGTTGTTGGTTGGTGAACTTTGTTACGATTTTTTTTAATATTTTGATCGAAAGTCTACATTTAAAATGCAAACTAATATAAATATTGAAAACAGGGCAAATATATGGCATAATTATGGGCTTAATATATTTATCCTAAATTTGTCGACGAAACTGGACTAAACTCTAAGAGTAAGTTATTTTTAATTATTATGTTATGGTATTGTGATTTACGATTACGCTATTGAGGAATCACTACCTACGATTATATCATAAGATATTTGATTTTATTTCAGAGAAATGCAGTAAGTCGTTTGGTGAAACGATTTGACGAAGAAGGGAGCTGACTTTTTAAAGTCAGGCGGGAAGTGAGAGACCGCTTCTTATTAACCAAACTCGGCGAAAATGAATAGTGAATGCTTATGAATCAAAGGGTATCATACCGACGACACCGTTGCGAACTATGTGTGCTAATATTGTGACCTCCATATTGCATAGACGTCTCTTGAGCTGTATTAAGAACAATGGAGGTCACACTAAATATTAAACAAAGTTGTTTCAAATAACCTTATGTACATACGTGCTGGTTGACGATGTTAGAATTGAGGTTAAGCTTCAATCCTCTTTTGCTTGTGAGCTTATTATATATATTAAGCTATAAGACTAAAAATGTTTTTAATTATATAGTATTGAAACATTTACGGAAAATTTAAAAGCAATTTCATTTTCGGTAATCATATTTTGACATTGTTTTTTATAATGAAATATTATTGTTATAAATTGAATAAAATGTTGTTTTCGTTAATTATAATTTGCATTATTTATTTATGTATTAAAAATAAAAACTAAATGTGATTTTTTAGCAACTAAATTAATTCTAATAAATAATAATTATTATAATAATAAAATAATAAAATTGTAGTTAAATTTAAAAAAAATCACTGTTTTTATTACCCTAGCATAATAAGTCGACTAAAATAACGATTATCTTTATTACTTGAAAATTTCAGTAATAAAAAGACAAAAAGTGGAAGTAGAGGATCCCAGGATTTGAACCACCTTCATTATATTTTAGCGATAAAGTGAGAAGACTCGTTGACCGCTCCGCTATCGCAAACCGCGATACAATAGGCAAATTTAAGCATTAATTGTAAATGCGAACTAACAGAGACACTGTTGTTGAATATAAGGGATAGTAGTTATTATAGTTATATGTATTTACAAGAACTCGTTTTTGTCTCGCCTTGCACACATGCCCATACGAACTTCATCTACTATCATTACATTAAATAATGTTTCATTGCTTGCGTTAAAACATCACATACTCAAAGATATTCGCTCGGATCATTAAGCGAATGTTTACCTTACGATGCTACTCGACTTTTGTCTTTGACCGTACTACAGGGTTGGCATGTCCATGTGGACAAAAACCCCTTATAAAACAATAAAGACTATAAAAAAGAAACAGAATGCGACTTTGCTGTTTTTTATGCAGGTGACCGCAGTTTTTATAAATGGTGTTTGCGTATTAAATTGATTTAATTTGTTTGAAAATGATTTTCTATTTTTATCTTTATCAAGTTTTCAACCGTTTCGAATTAACACTGAGTCCATATGGAATACTCTGTCTATTTTTTATGTCCATGGATCATAGCAACCTTGTTTAGAATAATAATATGATTCTTAATCTTTATACTAATAGTAGTTATAATAAAAGGAAAATTCTTAATAATTTATGCAAAATCAAAATTATGCAAAATGATCATTAAGATAAGTTGAAATATATCATGAAATTTTGTGTCGCGTTGTCTTCGTCTCTTTACAAGGGCACAGTGAGCCAAAATTTACAATGCTTATTTGGGTAAGGTAGTTTCGTGGTGGGCCCGTCGTTTCACACGGCAGACCAAAGCCTCGGCGAGGTCGAGATCCACATGTGAAAATGATTCGTGCGGCTTCGCCGCTTCTGGTAACGTCAAGGAATACCGTGGTAAATTTAGTCGGTATGACCGGAATTTAGCTATCTTTCCCCGGGTGAGTCCGACATAACCCCACCGCTCATCTTCATAGAGGGGTATGCGTCAAAGCATTACCACACGAGAAAACAAAATGTCATAAAATTATGAACAATTTTTAATATGTACTAAAAACAATTCATAACTTTGTTAACGGCTGAGAATATGTCAAATTTCAATTATAAGTTAGTTTGGTACTTCAGTAAAAATATAGCTATTCAAGCTCACAAAGTTATAGGTGTTGCTTTGTGACCTTGTGGAAGTTTCGTGGTCATGACATGGATTTAATATGTACCTACTACCAGTCAGAGGGCTTATTAAAGTGATTTTAATAATATTATAATTACTTGCTTTACGCAAGGTTTAAAAATAAGAAAGATACTTGCAGGCAATCACGGCTATTATTTTTAAATGCGATACTATTTTAACTGATTGTTCAAAATTGTTATATTAGCTGCCTATGTAATCGGTCACTCCCTAGCTGCTCAATCTTTGCCTACGCCGATGACACTGCATTGCTTATCCATGGTAATAACTGGGCCGATGTATTTACCTGGGCTGAACAAGCTCTACGTGATGTCATGCTATGGCTATCAAGTAACCTATTGACGTTGAATTTAAAGAAAAGGACCTGTCTTACCTTTTCTATTACAAACTGTACACAGCCTTCTCCTGACACTTTTACACTCAAAGCCCATTCCTGCTTCCCAAACATCCCAATCTCTTCGTGTAACTTGCCCTGTCTTACTAGATCCACACAGATAAAATATCTTGGTATATATATTGATAATCTCATCTCCTGGAAATATCACCTCAGCGATCTAACAGTACGCACTCGAAAAATTAATACTTATTTATTTTAAAAAATCTACGTTGTTCTACCTATGACAAAACTGTTAGAATGATTTACTGTGCTCTATGTCAGTATTTTTTTTTTTTAATATTTTTTTTTACGTGGGAGAATGCAATGACGCATATCTCTCCGCGGGGGCGGGCGGAGGGATTATGTCGGACTCGCCGGGGTAAAAGAAAGATGGGAAAAGAAATAATGTACCTCCCCGAATACCGACTAAACCTACCACGGTGTTCCTCGACAAAACCACTATCGACGGGGCCGCGCGAATCACTTGCGCATACGATCGCGACCCCGCCGAGGTTTCGGCTCGCTGTATGAAACGGCAGGCCACTACACGAAAGACCTACCCAAAATAGGCACTACTTCACACTATAAAAACCCTACTGTCTCCCCCCTAGGATGGAGACGGACTCGACACAGAAGCGCGCGTGGGAACACGCACGCCGCCTCTCGGACCTGGTGCTGAATGGATGGCGGGCAGGCCCACAAAGCCCGCCACCCCCAGGTCAAACCTCAGGGTGGCGGAGAGGGTTTAAACGCTCCCTATCCCGCTCCGCCACCTCCTTGATAGAAATCACTTCCTCGCAGAAGGAGGCGACGGCGCTTCACGACCTCTCACTCCGGGCCATAGACTGAACTACAGCCGGGACCGAGAATGTCAGTCTATACTAACCTATTGTATATATGTCTGGGGTGGTGCAGCAAAAACCCACCTATTACTCATGGAACGTGCGCAAAGAAGTATACTTAAGGTAATTTTTTTTTAATTCAAGCCCTTTAGATATTTGACCTCCCAACTTTATAATGAATGTCAGACTCTTACTGTCAGACAGCTTTTCGTACTTGATACCGTTACTCGAAAGCATACATCTATAGAATACAATCCAAGCTATAAAAAAAACGTCTTTCATACAAAATTTGCCAAGTTCCGAATTTCAGAACCACACAGGCTTCACGGCATCTTAATGTTGTTGGCTGCCACCTGTACTATAGTATAAATAAAAGTTGTAACATCTATCCACTCATTCGATCCCAATGTAAGAAAGAAGTTGCACAATGGCTCATGACCAAAACTTATACTCAAACTGAGATCATGCTGTAATTATCGGTACTCTAATTAGACCACACACACACACACACACACGCACACACACACCTTTGCTAACTTGCACATATTTTCATAGCTGATCACACGAAAACCTAATATATTTTGTAATTATTAACTAAATGTAATACTGCGGGAGACCTGGTACCCAAAACACAAGTTAAATCTTACATTGGGTACCAGAGTTCAACAAATTCTGAATAACTTCTCTCATGATATATATATGTATACTGTATTCATGCTAATTGTAACTATTTTTAAAATAAGTATTTTAATTATTATTTAAATAAGTATTATTATGTTAGAGCGTGAAACAGTTCTTAAATAATAAAATAGGTAAAATGTTATATTATAATTGACGACAATGAATTATTTTCTTTTCACGCCATACATGGTAGAATATGATGTTGTCTATTGTATGTTATCTGTCGCCCTTTGTATACCTGCCATATTCTCGCAAATAAATATACTGATTCTTATTCTGAAATATGCTAAGTGTTGCAGTTATTATATCATCATCTCAGCCGAAAGACGTCCACTGCTGGACGTAGACCTCCCCCAAGGTTTTCAAACAGATCGGTCTTGGGCCATCCGCATACAACCATTTCCTGCGAATTTTACCAGGTCGTCGGCCTACCTTGTGGAGGGCAGTTATTAAATATATATTCCTAATTAATTTGTAAAATCTTCCGCGACACAGAACTTTCTCCTAGTGCGACAGAAGTCCTTCTTTTTTTGTCTTGTCTTTTAATAAAATTATCTAATTAACAATCATAATATTAATAGAATACAGCTAAGCTAATAAAAGCGTTCAACTGTCTGTTAGCTGTATAATATTCTAGATATTTATGTATTTGACCACAGCATTGACTTATAACAAGCCGCCACTTCTAGCTGTCGTAAAGACATTGCAGCACTTCAGCAAATATTTGTTGGGGCGCCAATTCCACCTGCGAACTGACTGCTGCATTGAAATGGCTACTACAGCTTAAGGACCCAGAAGGATAGGTAGCAAGATGGACTGAACAACTATAGGAATTCGACTTCGTAATACAGCATCGCAGTGGCAAGTCACATAGTAATGCAAATTCCCTGTCGCGTAGACCGTGTCCCGACCAGTGTAAGCACTGCGCCAGGCCAGAGGCCAAGTAGGAAGGACTAGTGAGAATGTTGAGGACGGATCTTAGCGAAGACTGGAAGGAAAGATTGCAGAGAACGCAACAAGACGACAAAGACATAAGACCCATCCTCGAATGGAAGAAAACAGGTACTTCGAGACCTCATTGGCGTGAAGTTGCGGCAATGAGCTCTATCACCAAGAGTTATTAGGCACAGTGGGAAATCTTAGTCATCCAGGATAGAGTTCTGTGCCAGAAATGGGCGAATGCTCGAGGTGACAAATGCCACCTGCAAATGGTCGTGTCAAAGTACTGGAAGTTTTACAACTCTAACATAATGGGAGTTAAGAGAACCCTGATTAATATCCGGGAACGATTTTATTGGATCCATTGTCGACAAGACGTTAAGGAATGGTGCCGCAAATGCACAAGTTGTGCTGCCGTGAAGGGACCACATACTCGCAGCAGGGGTGCCTTAAAGGTGTACAATGTTGGAGCCCCGTGGAAACGTATTGCATTAGATGTTGCTGGACCGTTTCCTGAAAGCCAAACTGGTAACAAGTACTTCTTGGTGGTCATGGGCTACTTCACAAAGTGGCCGGTCAAGTGTTTGCAATTCCCAATCAAGATGCATCTACGGTGGCCGACAAGCTAGTCCACGAAGTCTTTTGTCGTTTCGGGATTCCCTTAGAGATCCACAGTGACCAAGATCGAAACTACGAGTTTCGAAGTATTTAAGGAGACTTGTCGTGTGATGGGTACCCAAAAAACGAGGACGGCCGCTTATAATCCACAATCAGACCGCATGGTTGAACGATTTAACCAGTCTCTGGAAAGATATCTGGCGAAAGTTGGAGAAAGCAAACAAATTGATTGGGACAAACACATTCAACCATTTCTCCTGTCATACCGTAGTGCTGTTTACGATAGCACATCAGTAACACCTGCTTTCGCTAACTTCGGAAGAGAACTACGATTACCTGCAGACTGGGTCACAGGCATCCCACCTGAATCTTCACGCAGCATAACAGATTATGCGAATGATTTGCGCAATAAGATGAATGATGTATACGAGCACATCAGACAGACTGGTCAACAGATATCTGAGAGGATAAAGACCCGGTACGATCGGAAGGCGAATGATAAAGGCTTTGAGGAAGGATCATTGGTGTGGTTACATAATCCAGTACGCAGCAAAGGAAAATCTCCTAAGTTGCAGGCAAAATGGGATGGACTCTATCGCATAGTCACTAAGATTAATGGCGTCACCTACCGGATCCAGAAAGGTCCACCAGGTGTACCTCACACCAATGATCGTTCATGTGGATCGATTGGCACGCTACTACGGATCCAACAATGTTTGGGACGAACATGTCTAAGAGGGGAGCAATGTTAGATCCAGTGCCATCTCTCGGCATTATGGGGAAAACTCGGCAGTTCCGTCTATTAATTTATTACAGCGCCATCTATTGACATCTTACGGAACTATGTAGCTTACGCGAAGAATAGAGAGAACACTGGCACATTCTCGAATGTTCGCACTGTTCACATACGCATGGCTTTTCTAAAAATCTCCAGAAACGCTTTACCCGCGTATAAAATGACAATAAATTCTCAGTGGCAGCACGGAGTTTGATACTGTGCCCGATAAACGGCTATAGGCTCTATTACGAGGAACCAAAAAGCATATCTGTTAAAATGGGGGTTTATTGCTGCTCTGTATACTAACATGTATAGTCTCACGCCTGTATACCTGAGACCGGCCCCGTTTTGTTTACGTTTGGATAAGTTTTGTATGTGGGTGTAATTGGTACGATTTGCTGCTAAGTTAGGTCTGCTTCCTATTATGTGTCTCCGGCTTTTCCTACTATTACTGCGGGTTCTGGGGTTTAATTGCGTGGTTAAGAGTGTGTTATTAAATTATTCTTTGAGAAAATACTCTATAGCCACACAGCGCCTGGAACTGTGCCCGTTATATTGCAACCGCAGTCTATTTACGTACCATCACAAACGACTGCATGTGACTTGCATCTTATTTCTAATTTGTCGCTTGTGTCGCTGACATCGACAAATACTTGTAGGTAAATTCTGTGTGCCGCTGCGACTTGGCGACAACTTCTAACAAGTATATACACACATAAAAAAAAGACCGCGTTTATTTGGAAAAGTAGAGATATACAAATAAACTACAAAATCAAGTCCAAACTACTTATCAGCTATGTTGCAGCCATTTTGTTTTTTTTATTGAAATATTTTCTACGTGGACACAAAAACCATCATATCTCTCAAAATTTAGGTCATACTGGAATAAAAATAGTCTTATTCGAAGGGCAATACTATTATATGTATATCATTTACAACTTGATCGAAGAGTTGTCACTATCAAATCTATGAAAAAACCAAATTCCATCTAAAATATTTGAAAAAGTCACACGAATAAACAAATCAATATACATTATTGCAAAAATAGCCCGATGACCCATTTTGTTTTTCTGCGAGATTGACAGGGTATAATCTAAGCTACGATACAACATTCAATTTACAGCTGTATGACTATTGGTTTAGAAGTTATTGTTGTTTGAACATAGCCTATGCGCAAGCACCATGGTCAGAATCCTAAACAGGAAAATCAATAAAACACAAAATTCTCATTAACATTTATTTGTGTAAAGGTTTTACATTACAATAACGCACATCACATTAATTGTTCAAAGTGGCCACCTCCGGCTTGTAGACAAGCTACAGCTCTCTGTGCCACCTGGCCTGATGCGCGCCTAATCATGTCGAAATCAGCTCTGATTTCTTCGCCAACTACCATGATTTTCTCGACGAGTTGTTCTCTTGAGTTGGGAACTGCAGCGTACACCTTTTGCTTCATATGACCCCACAAAAAATAATCTAATAGTGTTAAATCGGGTGAGCGGGGTGGCCAAGCTACTACACCGCTGCGACCAATCCACGGCGAATGATTTGTATTTAAATAATTTCTTACTGCTAGAGAATAGTGGGCGGGTGCACCATCCAGCTGGACCCACATTTGCTGACGATATGCCAGAGGTAATTCCAAGAGACTATCAGCAAATTGGGTTTCCAGCAACTCCAGGAATCTAGCGCCGTTCAATGGCCGTCTCCAAAATCAGACACATCGGGTGTCTGATTTTGGAGACGGCCTGGGAATTCCGAAAGGGAAAGACCTGCCACTAGAACCATTCAGCAAGGCGGCAAATTGGTGTCTTTTTGGGGCGAAATAATGATTTGAGCTCGAACGCATTTGATCCCGTACCTACCAAGGCTCTATGACAGTTAATTTGTACGAGACATCTGTTATTGATGGCATCATCAGATCATTCAGGATAAATTATGGTAACCAATTCGTGTTGGTCGACGATAATGCGCCGGCACATCGAGCTCAACGAGTGAGCGCTGCTCTCCGGGTGTACGAAATCACGGGGTAAGACTGGCCTGCCGGCTCTCCGGACTTAAACCCAATCGAGTACGAATAGGAAGCTCTCAAGCAAGCTGTTTGGAGTCGTCAACCACCTCCAAGAGCTCTGTCAGTTATCAAGGAAGCTGCCGTTCAAGAATGGGACTAGTTACCACAAGAACTATTGGACTACTTGATTTACAGCATGCCCAGGAGGATTTCCGCATGCGTTTAAGCCAGAGGAGAAGTCATTTTGTATTAAATTTGTAAATAAAAGCATATAAAAATGAATAAAATTATTTACTTTAATCAAATCTGCCCATTTCTTTAAATTACAAATTTCACAGAGATAAAAAGCCTATGTTTTTAAATAAAACAAAATTAATATAGAGGTTTTCATATTAAAATTGTGTGTTTTTAAATGTTAAAGCAGTAAATAATGCATTCATTAATTATATTCTGACGCGAGAAAAATATCTCATCTTTTCCAAGTGAACGCGGACATTTTTTGATGTGTGTAGTGGGTCCTTTTCAAACCAATTTCTTATTAACGGCGCCTTCAAATTTGCCGCGCGGCTGAAGCGCTTCCACCGCGCAGCCGTCGCTTGTCAATCGATAAGCTGATCCGTGGTTGCAGCACGGGTGTAGCACTGCTTTCACGCGTTTTTATTTATATGGATTTACAAAGCAGCGCGGCCACAGCGCTGTACTATGCGGTAAATTAGATACCAAGAGATATCTATTCTCTTTCCTTAAAATAGATATCGACCTTCATCGGTTTTAAAAAGTAAACTGTGCTATCTCCGTCGACAGACTAACTGTCTGTCATCGTTAAAGCCAAAATTCCAATTCCTTAAGAGTTCAGCGTTTTCTTTTAAAATTATAGTTATATCCTTGGTTTTTATTTATTGATATGATTATATAATGCAAAATGGCACAGGAACAGCAAGAAAAGCCGCTTAAGCCCAGAAAACCTTATGAAGAAATAAGTGCTATATTTAACGGAAATGAGGTAAATACTTTTATTTACCTCATTTCCGCATTTATATTTTATTCAGTACAAATATTATACACATTATATATAAAACTCTTTACAACTAATGCAATCTTTAAAAATTTAACTTTTAACATAACATATATATTACATAATACCCGAAATATACGTAAGCAATATATAATATATTATATTATATATTGCTTACGTATATTTCGGGTTAAACCTTTATAAAAAACTTACTTTACTTACTTTTGATCATACGTTTAAGTATTCTACAGTTCATAATTTAAGCATCGTAGAGTCTATTATATTCTTAATCTACTTCGATAGCTCAAATAATAATTATAATTATATGATGCGACGCTATTTGGCATGGTTACGTCATACTTATGCAGGTATTTACCTTTACACGTCGTGGGCGTCTTACTCGTACCTATAGTATAAGTGCTAATATCACCTATTGATTTTAAAACACTTTTACATAGCTATCATTGACCATAACATAGTTGATGAGATAGATTCTTTATGTATAATTGTCACACAATCCAAGCGCCTGAAGAATGTCAATCGGCAATTGCACCAACCTAATTTAGAATATTAACTTTTAACATATGGAGCCTTAATAAAAAATTTGATTATTTCAAGCTGACGTTAAATAGATTCGCTATAGCATTTGATGTTATAATCTTAACCGAATGTTGGCTGGACGACTCCACAGTGATACCTCAGTTACAGTCGTATACCAGCTAAAGAACAGAAAAATACATTAACCAGAACAGTGGTGTGGTGGTTTACGTGAAAGACTACCTGACTGTTAGCGTTTCCGAAACAAGTATTACTGATGCTAATTGCCTGCGACTAGAACTGCCTAATTCAATTACGGTTCTAGGTATATATCGCACACCGTCATTTAAAATCTTAACAATTTTCTTTGTTCCCTTGATTGCGTTCTTAATGAATGTACAAACAAATCAAAGACACTGGTCCTTGCGTGTGACATGAACACTAACCTACTCACCAGTAGTAATAGCCAGGATATAGAGTATATGTGTCTTACAGCAGAACATGGCCTCTTCCCGGCTATAACAAAACCAACTAGAGGGGATGCATGCCTCGATCACATGTTTATAAACATTGTTAAAAACGTAGGGTTAATATGCAGTTCGGATATAACTGATAATGATTTAGTAATTTTAGGCTTATCCACAAATAAACTGACCAAAAGATGTCTGGACCGATTTATCCTTAAACGGGACATAGAGGATATTAACAATGTGTTGTTAAAAGAGGCCTGGACGCAAATTCTGGCAAACTCAGATATTAATGAAGTTGTACATAATTTCTGTTATAGACTCCAGGAGGTAATTAATAATCATTTATACAAAGTTAAAATAAGCCACACGAAATTCAATATCAACCCCTGGATCACACCAGGTCTAGTACGCTGTATCCAACACAGATATTACATACATACTACATTTAAAAACACGAAGCTTACCAAACGATCAACTCACACGTACTATTTATACTCGTTACAGAAACTACTGTAATAACCTACTACGTAAATTGAAGATTGAGTATGAGAATAAATCAATATTCAGCAGTACAAATAACCCAAAAAGAATGAGGAAGGCCATTAAAAGTGTTTGCCATCTCTCCCAACACAAAAAGAAACCACTGAACTTTTGACACTTTGCGATACCTATTTTTCTACGGTAGGTTCCAAGACTGGCTAACAATATCTTAGATGATTCACACCAGAGTGAGAAAACCCTAACAGCTAGTGTTACCAATAACTTATTAACACACTCCTATTTTCTGCAGCCTACTGACGTATCTGAGGTTGAGTGTCTCATACTTTCTTTACGAAATGATAAAGCTCCAGGTGTTGACGGTTGACAAATTTTCTTCTGAAACAAATCCGAGATAGTATTATACACCACTCACTGAAATATATAATCGGAGTTTAGCTTTAGGTATCTTGCCTAATATTTGGAAACAGGGTTTTATATATTCTATCACTCCAATATATAAAAGCGGCCCTACCGACTCAACTAATAGCTACCGCACAATTTCTCTTTTGGCAATTTTTCTAAACTCTTAGAGAAAATTGTTAACAACAGACTGGTAAAATATATTGAAACCAACAACCTCATATCCGCTAGGCAGTTCGGGTTTAGGAGAGGAAAATCCACAGATGAAGCTATCCGTCTACTTACCTCAACAGTCGCAGCATATCTTGACAAAAATAGATGCAGTATAGGGATTTTTCTAGATTTAGCGAAAGTTTTTGACACCGTGTCCGTTCCCATACTACTGCAAAAGCTTGATAAGCAATTTGGTATAAGGTGCGTAGCACTGAAATGATTCAAAAGTTATCTTTTGGAAAGAAAACAATCGGTTAGATTAAATAACTATGAAAGTGGACTATGTACAACAACTTTTGGCATTCCGCATGACAGCATCCTTGGGGCTACTTTATTCATAATGTATATGAAAGACATACATGATGACACTCAAAGAGATATTATATGTTACGCTGACGACACAGTAATAATCTTTAAGGGATCGTCATGGACGGAGGCATTTCACAATGCTGAATTAGGGTTGAAGCAGGTAGTAAACTGATGCCATCCCTCAGGGTGAGGGCTGGCAGACGGTGAGGAATAAAGGCAGGACTCGCCGTCGGAAGGCCAAGAGAGCCGCTGCTGCTGCGGCTGCTGCTGCAGCTGCTGCTGCGGCTGCCTCTGCGACGACCGCAGCCGCAGTAAGACCTGGCCCCGTAAACCAAGGCGGGGCCAAGAAAAAGAGGCGGCGGCGAAACAGACTCCGAGCGCCAAAGTCAGCTGCCGTGGTTATAACGGTGCTACCGGAGGCGGCTGAGCGCGGCCTGACTTATCAGGCCGTGCTTTCCACGGCGAGGCGGAACACCGGGGATATTACACACCTCGGAGCCAGGGTCCGCCAAGCCCATACAGGAGGCCGCATCCTGGAGTTCCCCGGAGCTGACGGAGGCGAAGCGGCAGACACCATTGCCGCTAGGCTCAGGAGTCTGTTTCCTGAGACGGATGGTGTGAAGATTGCGAGGCCGGTGAAGTGTGCAGAGATGCGCATCACCGGCCTTGATGACTCGGTGTTCGCGGAGGACGTCTCTGGCGCCATTAGCGCCAGAACTGGTTGTGCTGCGGACGCCATACGGATTGGCACCATCCGTCCCGGCCCAGGGGGGGTCGGCGCCGTGTGGGCGCAATGCCCTGTCGCCGCGGCCAAGCTGCTGGCTGACGCCGGGCGTCTACTCGTGGGCTGGAGTTCGGCCAGGGTCCACATCCTGGCCGCTCGGCCCATGAGATGTTTTAGGTGTGGGGGAGCTGGGCACGCTCGTGTTAAGTGCCCTAGCCCCGAGGACCGCAGCGACGCCTGTTATCGCTGCGGCCAGCCTGGGCACGTCATTGGAGCGTGCAAGACAACCCCGCACTGCCCGGCGTGTGCGGCAGCTGGTCGAGCAGCTGCCCATTTCCGTGGCGACAGAGGGTGCAAATTCCTGCCCATAAAACGCGTTGAGGGGTGCAGCTCATCGGCCCCGGCTGCCGCCCTATCAATTGAAGTAAGACCGCCCTCAGCGGTGGAGGAGGAGATGTCGACCTAGTCATGGACCAAGACCGTGACTATCTCCTCCTCCAGGCGAATCTCAACCACTCCGCCCGAGCGCAGGACCTTTTTCTGCAGTCTATGGCGGAGTGGTCGATCGGTGTAGCCGTAGCCGCGGAGCCATATTACGTTCCTCCCAGCCCCAATTGGGCAGGTGACTGGGACAGCTCCGTGGCAGTCGTCGTCTCCACGGCGCCTCGTTCACCCTCCCTCTCAGTAAAGGAGAGGGGTGCGGGATACGTTGCGGCCGCGTGGGGAGAGGTCACAGTCATTGGTGTGTACTTCTCCCCCAACAGGAGTCTGGCAGACTTCGAGACCTTTCTCAACAACTTGGAGGCCTCGATACGGCGGATATCATCTAGCCGCATCCTTGTGATGGGGGACTTTAACGCAAAGTCTACTGCGTGGGGGTCCCCCCACACGGATATCCGAGGAAGGGCGGTCGAAGAGTGGGCCGATGCGGCGGGCCTCTGTTTGTTGAACAGAGGCGCCGTCAACACGTGCGTGCGACGACAGGGGGGGTCGATAGTGGACCTCTCGTTTGCTACCCCTGCCTTCGCCGCACGCGTAAGGGGATGGCGTGTCCTGGAGGAGGTAGAGACCCTTTCGGACCATCGGTATATCCGTCTGGATGTCTCCCTGCTCCGGGACCCTAGCAGGGGTCATCGCCCGTCGGCGGGCAGAACTCCTCGCTTTCCGCGGTGGGCTGTTAAGAGGCTGAACCGGGACCTACTGGAAGAGGCAGCCATAGTTCAAGCTTGGCTGTCTCCTGCACCCCCGTCTGGGGAGGTAGACGCCGGGGCTGTCCGCTTTCGCGACAGCATCCAAGCTGTTTGCGACGCGGCCATGCCCCGAGTGCGACACTGGACCCCGAAGGGGGTCTACTGGTGGTCCCAGGAGCTGGCGGACCTCCGTGCGGCCTGCATTCGTGCCCGGAGGTTATACACACGCTGCCGAAGCCGTCGCCACCGCGATGAGCGAGAGGAGAGCCGACTGTATGACGCGTATCGCGAAGCGAAGGTGTCTCTGCAGTCGGCAATCTGCCGCGCCAAGGAACGGGCGAAAAGTGAGATGTTGGAGGGTCTAGACCATGACCCCTGGGGGCGCCCATATCGCGCGGCGCTGAACAAGCTCCGTGCGCGGGGCCCCCCCCTTACGGAGACCCTCCAGCCCAACTTCCTCTCCGAAGTGGTCGAGGAGTTATTTCCTGACCGGGCAGAGCACGTGCCCCCGGCAATGGCCCCATCGGGAGGCCGACATCGGGAGGCGGAACTCAGTGCTACCCCGGTTACAGATGCGGAGATGGGGGCGGCTGTCTTGCGGATCCGCTCCAAGACGACCGCCCCTGGACCTGACGGTGTGCCGGCGCGAGCTCTCGCGCTGGCCCTCGATCACCTGGATGTCCGCCTCAGGGAACTTTTCGACGCGAGCCTGGTGTCGGGACGATTCCCTGAGTGCTGGAAGGAGGGGAAGTTGGTGTTGCTGGCCAAGCCGGGACGGCCTCCAGAGTCGGCCGCGGCGTACAGGCCCATAGTGCTGCTGGACGAGGCGGGGAAGATGTTTGAGAAAATTCTCGCCACCCGCATCGTCCGGCACCTGAGCACGGTCGGTCCCGACCTGTCGGACGCTCAGTTCGGATTCCGGGAAGGTCGTTCGACGGTCGGGGCCATTATGCGCCTGAGGGCCGCGGCCGAGGAGGCGGTCGCCGGCGGCGGTGTTCTGTTGGCGGTGTCTTTAGACATCGCCAACGCGTTTAATAGTCTGCCATACAGCTGTGTCCAGGGGGCGCTCCGATATCACGGGGTACCTTTTTACCTGGAGCGCCTGGTGGCAGACTATCTGAGAGGCAGGAGTATCCTCCTCGAGGTTCGAGGCGAGGTTTGGCGGCGGCCCATGTCGTGCGGTGTCCCGCAGGGATCGGTTCTTGGTCCGCTCCTGTGGGACATGGGGTACGACTGGGTCCTACGTGCTGTCCTACCCCCCGGGCTGAGCGTCATCAGTTACGCTGACGATACCCTCGTCACAGCCCGTGGGGGTAACTTCGAGGAGGCGGCCCGTTTGGCTACCGTGGGAGTTTCCCAGGTGGTCGGGCGTATCGAGGCGCTGGGTTTACGGGTGGCTATTAACAAGACGGAGGCCCTGGTCTTTCATGGGCCTCGTCGCAGTCCACCCCGCGGCGCCTCGATAATGGTGGGCTCGACGCGCGTTCCCGTCCAGGCCCACATGAAATATCTGGGCTTGGTGCTGGACGGAAGGTGGCACTTCGGCGAGCATTTCAGACAGCTCGCTCCGAAGCTTCTCGGCACTGCGTCCGCCCTTGGGCGGTTATTGCCAAATTTGGGCGGGCCCAGTGCTGGTTGCCGGCGACTCTACACGGGGGTTATCCGGTCGATGGCGCTTTACGGCGCACCGGTGTGGGCGGACTCCCTGACCGCTCAGTGCAGGACTCTCTTGCGGAGACCGCAGAGAGTCATAGCGGTCAGGGTAATACGTGGATACCGCACGGTGTCGGCCGACGCAGCTTGCGCGTTGGCCGGAACACCCCCGTGGGATTTGGAGGCTGAAGTGCTCGCCGAAGTGTTTGCAGTGAGTGAGGCGGTGCGGGAGGAGACGGGTTGTCGTCCCCTCCCGACAGCTATTGAGTGCGCGCGCAATCGAGCCCACCAGGGCATGATTTTAAAATGGAAGGCGCGGCTGGAGGCGCCCCTGGCCGGTTTCAGAACCGTTGGGGCCCTCCAGCCGGTATTGGAGCGGTGGGCAGGGCGGCAGCATGGGACCCTTTCCTTCCGGCTAGTGCAGGTGTTGTCAGGGCACGGTTGCTTTGGCAAATACCTGCACACGGTCGCTAGGAGGGAACCGAGTCCCATCTGCCACCACTGCGACTGTGAGGAGGACACGGCGCAGCACACGCTCGAGCAATGTCCTGCTTGGGCGGTGCAGCGCCGTGAACTCATTGAGGTTGTTGGTGAAAATCTCTCGCTGCCGGCCGTGATCAAAGCCATGGTCGACAGCGAGAGGAAGTGGGCAGCGGTCGCGTCCTTCTGCGAGGACGTCATCTCGCAGAAGGAGGCGGCGGAGCGGATCCGTGAAGAAAGTATCCTTGCGGATCCGAGCCGTCGCCGGCGAATCGAGCGGCGCAGGCGCGCTTACGCGCGCCTTATGCCGCCATAATGAAGGCTGCGGGCGGGAGAACGGGGATCTCCCGTCCGCCAGCCATTGAGTCGGTCCGACGCCCTATGTAGTGCCGGGGCGTCGCCAAGGAGCTGTAGACTGCTGGATGGGTCGCTGAGGTAGTAATTGTTGCCAGCGGCCCATCCACTATACAAGGCAGCGAGCGTGCACACCGTGGGGTTTTGGTCCGTAGGCCCGAAGTACGGGAGAGCCGGACATAACCCTCTCGCCTCCCCTTGTGGCGAGAGGGTATGCATCAGGCGCATTACCCCAAGTAAAAAAAAAAAAAAAAGGTAGTAAACTGACTACAGAATAACTTATTAACACTCAATGCCGACAAAACATAATATATCCATTTCTATAGCTATATTCTATATATATATTCTATAGACAGCTGCCTCTGCCCCTAACGACTCACACAGTATTAAGTTACGTAAGTGTCAAATAAAAGAGTTCTGTGACTGGCAACATTTAAATAAAATTGAAACTATTAAATATCTGGTTGTAATCATTGACCAAAATCTTAACTTTATGGCACATATTTCCTCCTTATCAAATCGAGTTCTGAAAACGGCTAATATCATAAGATTACTTCAATCATCAACACAAGCAAATATTTTGAAAATAATTTACTTCGCGTTGTGTCAGTCGTTAATAACATACTGTATTAGTTCCTGGGCAAGTGCTGCAAATACTTTCATGATACAGAACGAAAGAGCTCAATGATCCGTCCTTAAACACAAAAAAAAACTAAAAAAACTATTTAGATACTCCACAGCGATTGTAAGCTACTTAACGTGCGCCAGTTTTTATATTAAAACCATGCTTAAATTTACATCCAACAGTTATGAAGTCCGCAGAGTATCAAAAACTTCTCAAACGCCGGGTATTTCGAATTGATGTGCCTACAATAAAGACGTCGTTCGCTAGGCGTTTTAGTCCTTTCATAGAGCACTACTTATATAATAGAGAAGTGAACTCGTGTGATATTAAGCGGTGTTCTATTAAGGAAGCAAAATCTATAATCACGGAGTGGCTTCTTTCACTGTCATATGAAGCAACCGAAAGTCTTATGGTTAATTTATCCTGATATTTATATATTGTTATACACATAACCATATACATATATTTAATATAATAATCCTTAAATAGTTTAGTATATAAAATAGGATAGTCCTTTATTTTTTATCTTATATATATAAACATTTTTAGTATATACATATAAATATATTTAATATAATATTGCTTAAATGGTATATATAGTATATGAAATAAGATAGTCCTTTCTTTTTAACTTTTGTTTTTGTATAATTGAAACGTAACCGAACAAGATTAAAATATTATATTAAAGAATAGGCTTATAATGTCGACCGAGCTATATATGTAACAAATCGAGCATTGTGAAACGCAACAGGTACACGCGACAGGCTTTGCCTAGTGTGGGGCCGACGGATATCGACAAATTGTATTCTTTTTCTGGTAATAAATGCATTTTTATTTATTTACTTATTAATAAGAATAGAAAATAAACGTTAGCAATACGAGCAGTATGTATTACGTGGGCTCAGTTAGCACCGTAAAAAAAAAGACAGTATAGATGCTCAATAGGTAAATATTGTTCCTTGAGGAGTAATTCAATGATACACAACACCGTCTGTCGCGGCCGACTGTCCCTGGCCACAGTATATATATATACAGTATTGTAACTCGGCCGTATCCTTGAAATAAATGCCTACAGCCGTGCGGTACATAAACATGCGATAGGGGCCCACTTACAGCATTTTAATTAAATCTGCCTACTTTGAGTTTCTATCTATTTTTGTGATTGTAAATATTTTTATTTAATTTAAACAAATAAAATACTTTGTGAATGGAATAGGAAGTGTTTAATAAAAATGCATGTTGTTTTTTGTAGGTAGATTTAATTAAAAAAAACATGTTCATATTAGATTTAAGACTTAATAACAAATCGGTCTTATAAATTTGCGACTGAAAAATATTTGCGCCTCGACTGAGACGTACGGAATGCTTTATTATTATATTTTAAAGTATAAAAAATCCACATTCGAATATAAAGCTTAATTAAAAATTGTTTTGGGAAACATGGACAAGGAGGAGAAAAAGGAATATCTTTTACTTGGTTATAGATACCTGAAAAGTTATCTCTGGGTGCGTTATTGAGGAATTCATGCAACCAAAAACAGCACAATATATTCTACTTGTCATATTAAATAGGCTATACTTATACTTATTTTTGTTAAAATAATCGCGCGGTTACTGTTTAAAAAACAACACACCGTCCGGTCGTAACTACGGCGCATTCGCGACTGGTTGCGTGTCGAGCGCATACCAACGCCGAGGCGCGTAGGTATGACTCGAGTTCCGGCCGTTTCTATGAAGATAGGTTACTGTATATATATGTACTGTGCCCTGGCGGCGCGTGGCGCGCGGCGCCTACTGCATGTTAGCTACATGGTAGGTAGGTACTTAAGCTTTGTGTATCTCTTTGTCCCTTCTGCTTTTATAATTATATAAAAATCAAAATAATTTTATTGAAATAAGTTTACACAACAATTTGTCAGATGCAGTTCCAAGAGAATAAATCGATGTAAACACAAATTAGGCCGATCCTATATCTTAGACGTTAGTACCACCCATGACATAAGACACGAACATGTACATTTTTTATTTTAAACACAGTACCTACACATTAAAATATATAAAACGTATAGTTTCTATTTGACGGTACTTTTATGACACGTATTTATTTTATCAAATTTATATATCCATTTAAAATAACATTTTAGTAGACCTGTATTATTCACTGCATTAACTCAATAAAGTGACGTTCGATCCTTGTATTCGATTGTCTGACACCGCTCGCTTCCACCGCGGCGAGACATAAAATACAAAATATGTTTTATCATTCTGTATTTATCAAGAGTACAAAGCATATAAAATGTTTTCTGGTCTCTACTAAATCTCCACTGCAGTGCATGGGGTCTCGGATGCCATTCTTGGGTCGACAAAAGTGTATTTGTATTTTGTTATCATTAAATTCTCAGTAGCTGCGTTGGCACGATATTAAACTAGCCTGTTATACCTAAAACCATAGCCATAATAAACATCTACCAAACAAATTTTGAAATTAGAAAATACCAGCTTACTTTTAGTGAACCGTCTCAATTAGACGGTTCGCATATTATATAGAGCGTTATTATCACCTATCATGTGACCGTTGCGTTCCATAATAGCTGTTATTATAACGTCTCGTTATCACTGATGTTGTCTTTTTTATTTTGCTAAAAAACGGCTGCCGAATTTTTAGATCGGTTTGCTGACGATATGGGAAATTGGTAAATTAGTTTCAACACGCAGATTTTTGTCCTGCAACTACGACACTTTACCTAAAATTGAGTTATGATGTATTTGTGCTAAGAGCGGAGCTTTGGGTAGTAAACCATTTTAAAGCGTCCAGTGTTCTATGCACTAGTAATATTATTAAGGACTTCCCCTTTTAACAGATTGTCTTTTCACAGTTGCTACAATATGCAAAAAATTTAATATTGTATCATATTTCATGACATAAAACTGTCTCCCTAGTTATTAGCTCTTGCTAATTGGGAATCAGTATTAGCACTTATTGAAACATTACTTTTATATTGTGTGATATATTATAAGTATACAATCGTGAATTACTTAGTAACAATCCTATCTAATATATTATGGGAAATGAGAGTTTTTTTTTTGTTAAGCTTTCACATTTACCTCTCGTTGTCAGAGGTATAGATGAGGACGGTACTTTACACCCAAGAAAAAAGTACTACTCCATAGGGATAATTAGTAAAGAAGAATAATAATTATTGTTGACAGGTGAAGATCCGTGTGCCTAAAAGTACTTCGAAGCCGCCGAAGTTGACGCCGTCACAGTTGAAGCTACAGCAAAGTTGCACGTGTGACGAGGTCGCCTCTGTTTGCTCGGAGACGTGTGGCTTGACTGGCGGCAAGGGCAGTGACCGGAACAGGTTGGACTTTCAAGTAAGGTTTACCACCTCCATTCTTTAAAATCTTAACTAATATTGTAAATGCAAATGTGGGTTTGTAACGCATGCACGTCTTTTTTTTAACTACTCGACCGATTTTTATGAAATTTGGCACACTCGTTGTCAGGGTTATAGAAAAGGACAAAGGATAACATCATCCAGAAATGAAATACTGTGCCCAAAACTGCGTGTAAAAGCTAGTGTATATTAAAGTATTTTATCCGAATCCGCATCGAAGATTGCTATTCAATATTCTTAAATGTGTAAAGGGTATTGAACATTCTACATGAAGAATAAGTCACTCAACCTTGCGATTGTGACCTACTAGTGTGTGTAGATGGCGTCAGAGGACGTCTATAGAGTCAAAGAGTATGATATTACGACGTTGACGCCTTTATAGCTTAGGTGAAGCGTTGGCAGTGCGTATTGCCATGAGCATAATTATGACTGCAAACTCACTTTGTCGTCAATATTTCTCGTTGTATTTAATTAAGCGTAAAATTTTAGAGACCTATTTTTACAAACCGTAACTCTGAAAGAAATAATTGGTAATTTATTAAAATTGATGAAATTCCGATTTCGGTATGCATGGTATTTGCGTTGTTGTATTTGTTGTTGGTATTTATTAAGGGGATTTTGGATTTCGGCAGTATTTAATTTATCGCTTGCATAACAACTGACCACAACATAATTATTCGTTACCCATGCTAACTATTGCACATAAATTATTAAATTTAGATTAATAACTATAAAATATAATTAACCGTAGATACCGGACGATATTTGCGAATCACTGACAAACAGAACCGCCTTGAATTCGGAACTAGTTTACAATAGCGTAGAGCGGCACGATACGCTTTGCGACGTTTGTAATGTCACGCCGAAGGACGCGCCAAAAGGCGTGCAGGCACAAAAGGTACTTCATCCAGACAAAGATGTATTCATCCTGAAGATTGGGAAGCAGACTGACGAACCAAACCGTACCGGGAACATCGAGGTGAAAAGCTTTATTTTGAATATGTAGGCTTCGTAAAATTACGTGCGTTAAATACTCCGATCTCACTAAAAGTGTAAATATACGTTACGCTAGTTCCATCTCTTGCACATCGAAAAATAATATAACGGTGTGTGGTGCGGTGTGGTGATGTGGCGTGAAGACCGCGCCGCACCATCACAAAGCGGGCTGAAAATCAACTTTCATAAACATATATTTATTTGTTGAAATATCACAAATAATTCAAGCATATTATATCGCCTAATAGAGCATTAGAGCCAATTGTGGGATAGTGGAGATGTAACCTTTTTTCATATCGGTTTCATGCCGTTTTTAAGAAAACCTTCTGAGACACAGAAGGTTTTCTTAAAAATGAACCGTTTGCACTGCTATTCCATGATATTGATATTTTTTGGCATATAGACCAACTATTTAAGCATAATCAAGTATTAAAAAGGACAAATTAAAAAAAAAATTAATGTCTATAAAAGACGATTTTCAGCCCACTGTGCGCCGTACCGTGAGTTTATTTGGCCGCACCATATTTAATCGCCTATTTGCACTTTAATTAAACATAGTTCGTAGAATTACAGCATTTTAGTTCCATTTTATTGAATTAAATAATATATACTGTTTGTGGAATTCATGCCTGTAACAACGCCGGTATAAATATTTTACACAATATCTACTTGCTTGCTAATCGATATCCCTCTATGTAAATTGTTTAGCACTTTATGTATTACTTGTTTCAAAAACTAGCGCATCAGATATTAATTAGTTGCTACTAATGGACTATTGATTTAGCAGTGTATAGCATTTGAATACTTGTTCAATGGTGCCTATAGGTGAAAGCTTTTTCCTAACTATTATTACAAATGCGAATGTGAGTTTGTTTGTTTATTGGTTTGTTACGCTTCCACGCCTTACCTACTCGACCGATCATCATGAAATTTCGCATACACGGTTGTCATGAGTACAGAAAAGGGACATATGGTACTTTTCACCCAGACAAAAATACTGCTGCCCAGGGATAGAAAACTGACGTAGCCTATATATGTATTTAAAAGAGCAGAGCTGCTGGCAATATCTACCAGTAATATATCTTTCAGGTTGAGTTGGTGACTCCTCGAGCACCGGCTAAGATGAAGCCACCCACTCATAACTGCATACAGGTACAGTGTGAAGCGGAGGACATACCTTGTTGTGTGCCCATTAGGGGGTATCGAGGATGTGTCCCCAAAAGAAGAAAACCTAAACCTTGGTGTTGCCACTGATTTATAATTTAAATGTTACTCTAACGCCGTACAAAAAAAAAGCAAAATAAAAATATAATAAATCAAAATAATACCTGTACCAGAAATCATTAATCTAAATTGTGAGAAAATGGCTGGTGCACTCATAGTAGATAGAGGACGAAAGGCCAGAGTTATTGATCCCGGAGGCAGTTGAACTGTTCAATGATCTAGGACAAAGATTGGCCCTGTCAAATGGCTCCTTAACTCTCGTAATTGCTCACTCAAATAAGTTTGCAGCTGCAACCGTACAGTGTGTGCCTAACCACTACGAATTTTATTAAAAGTGTAACACCAATGTGCAACTGATATATCGATGTCGATGTCTCTGTAAATCTCGATTCGTAATTGATTCGATATTTGTATTCGCTTTGTGACACAAATTGCAACATACTTTATGAAACTATCACCTGATTCATTATTGGCATTTAATGTTATCATTCGGTGCTCATGAACCATATTGCATTTTACTTTAAAGTGTCAGAAAAAGGCTTGTTGTGAGAATTGATTGTCTCCGTTCTATAAACTAGATAAACCTTAAACATTAAAAGAAAATTATAGTTTTAATAGGGTTTTGTATTCAAGAAATCTGCCGTGTGTATACATTTATTCCTCAAATAAAATATATCTATTATAATCATTGACAAAAGTTTATTTCTGTTGATAGCATTATTTCTATATAAATTATTATTAGTGGCTGTTCGAGAGAAATTATATGTATATGCAACAATATACTTTTGGTTTAATATGAATGTTATTTGATAATTTGTGCTAGTAATAAAATGAGCAAACGAAATGTTAGTAGTCCATAGTTTCAAATAGTTTCGAAAATAGTAACGGTATCGAAAAAAATAATAATTTTGGCATGCGTAGTCTCGCGCTTCGGAGATATTTACTCTATCTAATATGAAACGCGACTGACGGCTGACCGAGAATGCCATACAGAGTCCCGTGCTTCTGAGACGCTTTCTCAGTATGAAGCTCGGCTCATAATGGACAAAGAGCGCCACAGAGAGTCCCGGGCTTCAGAAATGATTACACAGCGTGAAATTCGAAAGATGGCTAATCGAGAGCGTCACACCAAATATAAAAAAAAAAACATAAAGCCTGTGTCACTGGAGATGATATAAGGATATTTTTTATGTTTTTTTTTTATACTACTAAAGTGGCAGAGAAGCATACGGCCCACCTGATGGTAAATGGTTACCATAGCCTATCGACGCCTGCAATACCAGAGGCATCACTTGCGCGTTGCCGACCTTGTAAAAACCTTTTAACGCCCTTTTTGAAGAACCCCATACTGTAGTCTTGTGCGAAAACCTGGGCAGGGAGTTCATTCCATAAACTGAGCGTCCGCGGGAGAAAATTCCTTTGGAACCGTTTAGTGCGGTATCAATTAGGTTGTAAGGTGTGAGAATGACATCCCTGCCGATGGCGAGCGGTGCGATGATAAAAAGTAGCTGAGGGCATCATCTCAAACAACTCGTCAAAACACAATCCATTATATAAGCGGTAGAACACACAAACGGAGGCAAAGTCCAGTCTGAGACTTAGTGGCTCAATACCGTCTGTGAGTTTGGGCTCATCGACAATTCTCAATGCTTGTCTCTGTACCGCGTCAAAAGGATCAAGCTGTTATTTTGGTGCTCCTGCCCAGAGATGACTGCAGTACTCCATGTGAGGCCGGACTTGCGACTTATATAGAAGCAGTCTTTGCCCCGCAGTGAAGTAGCGCTTAGCTCTATTGAGCACACCAAGCTTTTTGGAAGCCAGCTTGACCTTGCTCTCTAAATGACTGCGGAACTGTACATCACTTGATATGTCGAGGCCAAGGATTCCAATACTCTTGGAGATGGTGAGAGGCGTGTTCTGGAGTTGTGGAGACACAGTAAATGGGGTTTTCTTAGCGGTGAACGCGCAGGCTTATGTCTTAGCTGGGTTAAACACGACTAAATTTAGTCTTCCCCATTCAGATACTCTATCGAGAGTATTTCCGATTTCAGACACAAGCCGTTCGCGGCTTTCCTCCACTGTGGACCGAGGGATATTAGCGCGGCCCGTGTAATAAGTATCCCCAGTACTGTCATCCGCATAGCAATGAATGCCATCAATTAACAACATATCATTGACATGAAGCAGAAACAGCGTCGGGGACAACACAGAGCCTTGTGGGACGCCAGCATTTATGTCCATGCGGTTAGAGCAATCACCGTCAACCACAGTTTGGATGCATATGTCGGACAAAAAGCTGGCAACCCATTCGCATAATCCCTTGGGCAGTCCGGTAACTTCGATAGAAGACCTTTGTGCCAGACCCGATCGAAGGCCTTCGCCATGTCCAGGCTGACAGCCAATGCCTCACCTTGGCTCTGAATGGCTAGTGGCCATTGGTGTGTGAGATACAGGAGAAGGTCGCCACTTGAGCGACGATGGGGGAAGCCGTATTGTCGGTCACTCAACAAATCGTGACCCTATGGCACTATGGGCCAGATTACCATCGAGCTTTCTGAGTGGTGACAAGGACGACTGACAAAAATTACCTTCGGCAGCCTTGACGAGGGACCAGAACGCGCAACTCCCAGAAAGGAAGCTGGCAAGTCGCTCGCCAATTCTGCCGACAAATACTACTAATAATACCATACATCCAAATCTGTTCAGGCATTTATATTTTATGGTGGAATAAAGAAACTCACATACAGACATATTTAATTAATTACATAAATACATGAACTCTAAAACATTACACTTCTTTTTTTGGCAATCGTGTAATAATTATCGCGGGTACACTTACCTACCGAAAGTCAGTGTGCTGCAAACAGTTGTAATGGTTGTTAAAGAATTAAAGAATGAGATGAATGGAATACCTAAGAGTTGAAGTCGCGGGCACAGCTAATTTCTTTTCTAATACTTCTTACTAACATTAAAAATGTGAGTTTCTTCAAGCGATCATCGTGTGACTTTGCATGCACGTTGTCAGGGGTAAAGAAAAGGACATTGTATACCGATTTCCATGCGGACGAAGCTGCGGGCACAGTTAGTATAACAATATTTTATTATCTTATATCTAATCTAGCGATGTCCAATTGTAAATAAAACGGAAGAATGTTTTATAAATAAATGAGTGAGTTTGACTGCACGGATGGCAAAGTGGTTTAAGTGGCTGCCTCGCCACTGCCGCCGCGCCGAGTGTTGTGGGTTTGATCTCCATATAGGACAAAAATTGTATGATCCGTATTGCGTGTTGCTTTATGAACCAATTAAAACGACGATGTGGTGGTTGAATATTGACTATTATGTATTACGGCACGTAGTATTTTGCTTTGCTAATAACAAGTTATATATATCACGTTTGCATGTACTATACTATACTATGATATACTGTGGCTTTCGCCATAGATATTCCCCCCTTGAAGAAAAAAACTAAATTACACATAGTAATAATTAGATTAGAAAAGAAATAATAATACAGATTAATTTTATGCCTACGTTTCTAAACAACGTTTGCGTCTCTAATTATTTTCGTAAGCCTCTTCTCGATCTTATTGCTTACGAATTTGAATACTATGACTATGATTGCGATTGTACATATGACAACCCCTGCTATCGTCATGAATATTATCCAGCTCCGGATCCCTTGTACTTCCTCGACGACTTGGGAGTGCAGGTTTAATAAATCTTCTGGTTTTACTGCATTGTTCTGCACCATGTTGATTTGTTCCTTCTCGTGGCTCGAGTTTGATGCCATGCTATGTGTTGTTTCGACGCTGTGCTAAGTGAATGCATAAAGTAGTGTTATTCTAGCTTATATATTATAATTGGAAATCTAACCGTCGGGCGGGAGATTCTACCAGAACGTGTTCTTGTTTCTGTTTTCTTATCTGCTTGTGAAGTTTTCGTTATCTGGTCGTCTATTGTCCGTTTGCTTATCTTGCTATCGTTTAACATGAATGCAGGTTTAACTCTATCGATAGCTACACTTTTTTGTCGTCCGTTTATCAAAATCGTGAAGATCTTATCATTTCGACTGATGACAAGATAAGGACCATCGTACGGCGGTGTAAGACTTGGCCGTAATCGGTCACAACGTAAGAAATCGTGCTTACATTCCGATAACTGTGGGTGCACGAATATCTTGTCGTTCTTACTTTGTCTTTGTGGAACAGAAATCATGTGTTCTAAGTTGTCCTTAATTTCTCTGATAAAATCTGCGTATGTCGAGTTATTATGTGTCTCGAAAAATGCTCCAGGCAATCTAATTGTTGAACCGTATACTAATTCAGCTGCCGAGTATCCTGTGTCTTGTCGTAAACTCGTACGTATGCCAAGTAGAACGGTAGCTAACTCTTTTGTCCAATTGATTGTGTTACCTCTTGCTATCAATGCCGTTTTCAATGTTCTGTGCAGTCGTTCTACTTTAGAGTTTGACTGTGGATGATATGGGGAGGTTCGAATTTTATGAATTCCCATTAAGTTTGCTAAATTTTTGAATATTTCAGATTCAAATTGGTGTCCCTGGTCTGTGGTAATGTATTCAGGGCATCCGAATCGGGCTATCCAGCCTTCATATACCGTTCTGGCTACGGTTTGTGCAGTTATATCAGCTATGGGAAATGCCTCTGGCCATGAAGTACAACGATCTATCATTGTAATTATGTATCGTTTGTTTTTAGAAGTGGGTAGCGGCCCAACTAAATCAATATGAAGATGGGAAAATCTTCCTGTTGGCATGAATTTTCCGAATTGTGATTTTGTATGACGATGTATTTTTGCTCGTTGACATTGTAAACATGTCTCAGTCATCTTATTTACGTCTTTATTCATATTTTCCCATATATAGTTAGTTGAAATCAGTTTTCTCGTAGTATTCTTACCAGGATGGCTAATGTTATGAAAACTTTCGAAGATAGTTTTCCTGAATTTGAGGGGCATAAAAGGGCGTTGTTTTCCTGTTGATATATCGCAATAAATCTTAATATTTTAATCTGGAAAATGTATTAATTCTATTTTTAACGATTTATTGGCTTTTAATCGTTTTAACTCGCTGTCATTCTTTTGATATTTTTCTACCTCGTACCAATCGATTGCAGAGGGTAAGGATATCGTTTCGATAACTCGAGATAAAGCATCGGCTACCAAATTCTTGTGGCCGCTGATGTGCTGGATATCCGTACTGAATTGTGATATATAATCCAGATATCTGATTCGTCTAGGGGTATCATCCAATGATGGCTTCTTATCGAAAGCATGCATTAGTGGTTTGTGATCCGTGTAGACCGTAAATTCTCGTCCTTCGATGAGTCTTCTGAAATGTTTTATAGCCATATAAATTCCTAGTAGCTCTCTATCGTAAGTAGAGTATTTTGTTTGGGCTTCACTTAGTGATTTGGAGAAAAAAGCTATCGGCTCCCATTTTTTGTTTCTTCGCTGCTGTAGTACAGCGCCTACGCATTTGAGACTAGCATCCGTCATTAAAGCTATTTGCGCGTTGCTGTCCGGACATGCTAATGTAGTTAATTGTCGAATGTCCTGCTTGCAACATTCAAACGCGTGGTTTGCTTCGGTATTCCACTGTATAACTGTCTTATCATTTTTCTTACAATTAATTAAATATTTATTTAATGGTGCTTGATGTTTTGCTGCATGTGGAATACTGCTTCGGTAGAAGTTAATCATACCCAAAAAACGTCGTAATTCATTTATCGTTTGTGGTTTAGGGTAATTGTTTATGGCTTGAATTTTTCCATAGTAGGAGTCAACCCTTGGCTCGTTATATGATAACCGAGGAAATCAATTTCCGACTTGGCAAATTCGCATTTGTTTGTATTTATTGTTATGCCGTGATCATGCAAGCGCTTAAACACCTCTTCTAAGTGTTCATAATGTTCCTTAATATTATTTTTCTTATCAGCGATAAATATGTCGTCTACATACACGAATACGTAATCCAAGTCTCTGAATATGGAGTCCATAAATTTTTGGAAGGACTGTGCTGCGTTTCGTAACCCGAATGGCATTCTGATGAATTCAAAAAGTCCAAAAGGGGTTATAATCGCTGTTTTCTCTGGTTCAGCTACGGGCAGAACGTGAAAAGCTTTCTTTATGTCTATTTTGCTGAAAATTTCTTTTCCGCTTGCCACGTACGTAAAATCAAGTAGCCTTGGAAGTGGGTACCTGTCTGGTACTGTTATTTTATTTAGTGCGCGGTAATCTCCACATGCTCTCCATTCGCCATTCTTCTTCTTGACTAAATGAAGTGGCGATGCCCATTGACTGCTTGACGGTCGGCAAATTCCCATATCCATCATGTCTTGGAATTCCTGTTTTGCAATTCTGTATTTATCAGGAGGTAATGGACGCGCTCGAGTAAATACTGGGAAACCTTTTGTTATTATTTGATGCTGTACTTGGTGCTTGGTAGGTAGGTTCATCGATCTAGGCTTTGTAATGTCTTCATATTTCTCTAACAATCGCTTTATTGGTTCCTGTAGAGAAGCGTTTAACGATCGGACTGATGCAATGTTTGCTCTCACTATTTTGGCAGGCGTTTTCAAACCTGTCTTTTTATCGATCAGTTTTTTTCCGTGTATATCTACTAATAATTGATAATGATCCAGAAAATCAGCTCCCAGAATTGGCATCTTGACGTCGGCAATGGTAAATGTCCATTTAAAGCTTCGGCGAAGTCCTAGGTTAAGCATTAAAGTGCGTTCCCCGTATGTATTTATAGGGCTGCCGTTGGCGGCGAATAATTTGTATTCGCATGCTTTGCTCTTGTTATTTGTGCGATTGATAACCGAAATGTTAGCACCCGTGTCGACTAAAATCTATAACCACTGTTTGAGTCAGTTATAGTTAGACGGTTTGCTGGGTGAATAGCACAGAGACCCGTCGTTTTCTGTGCTACTTCTAGTTTTCCGACGGCCTGATATTTTTGTTCATATTCCACGAACATGGCTTCTTGCATTTATACGAATCTTGCTTGAAACGATTATGATAATAACAAATTCCATTATGCGAGCTTCTGTGGCGCGACCTTGACCGTGAGTGTGACGTATGGCGTGAATGGAATTTGCTGCGTTGCATAGGTTGATGCTCGCGTGCGCTACGTAATGCATTTATTTCTATTCGCATAGCTGCAAGTTGTGACGATATGTTTGTTATTAAATTAATATCAACCGATGTCTCTTGAGTGGTATTCTTGTTGTAGGTCAAGTTTTCATATATTTTATCGGCTAACTCGCTCAAGTTGTCTAATGATAAATTGTTTGTAACCGATATAATCGCTGTTAGCGAAGCGGGAAGTTGTCTTAGCCACAGAAGACGAATAGTGTCGTCGTTTATATTTCCACATCCCGCTTCCTTCATTTTTCTCAAGAGCTGGGAAGGCTTTTGGTCTCCGAGGTCCATTTCTGATAGTAGTCTGTAATAACGTCGGTGTTCGCTCTCTTCGTAGCAGTTTATTAGACGTTCCTTGATGGTGGAGTACTTATTATCGCTGGGCGGATTAGTCAAAATGTCACTAACCTGATGGACTACCTCTTTTGGTAATTTAGATATTACCATATTGTATTTGTAGCCTTCGCCCTGTTTTTGTGGTGCCAAGATGGCTTCAAACTGAGCGAACCATAACCGTGGTGAGTCTGTCCAAAATTGCGGTAGTTTTTCCGTGACCGTGATTGCAGCAACAGTTTCGCAGCCTGAGTCGCCTTTTGAAGGAGTTATTGGTGGAGCCATTTTTCTTCTGACGTTATGAGGATGTAATAATATCGTAATACTATTGTTCTCTAGATTCACCGCTGAAAACCAAATTGGGTTCCGGTCGTCCCGGTATTATATCAGCACTAGAGACCAATAGATCACGTCGGGGTCACCAATTATTGCGTGTTGCTTTATGAACCAATTAAAACGACGATGTGGTGGTTGAATATTGACTATTATGTATTACGGCACGTAGTATTTTGCTTTGCTAATAACAAGTTATATATATCACGTTTGCATGTACTATACTATACTATGATATACTATGGCTTTCGCCATAATCCGCAATTGGTTGTTCCGAGACTGGGTCTTCTCTGTGTCCGTTTTTTGAATGTTTGTAAAGTCCCCCGCGATACTGGAAATACTTAGTGCGGGCGAAATAATAAGAGAGTATTGTCTATATTTGATTTTATATGAAACGCTACAGCATTTAGCATTCATAAAGACCTTTTATGAAGAATATTAATAAATGGTTGTAAGAAGATTAATAAGAGAAGGAGAAATTACTATTCCAAATTGGGATATGTGAAAAGGTTACGTCATGTGCCACCCACTAATTTTCTATCTTATCCCGTATCGTAATTTTAGTTTATCTCAATATGTGTGTCTTTATTTTATCATTTGACAATTACACTTACCACCAAATTAGAAATACGAATCCAATGTTATTTATTATATAGTGGATTTAAAAAGCCTTTAAAGAAAGGTAAAGTACTATATTGTACTAATTCATCTGATTTTAGGATTAACAGTATTGTAACCTTTCGATAAACACAAGACATTTGTTTGTTGACGACTCGACTATCCAATTTCTATGTCCAATGGGATATTAATACACTGTCTACTGTCAGATATTAATACACTCCCACTGATGTATTTAATAAAAAATATTTATATTTGGTACGCAGCATTAAATAAAATAGTCACAGACAGGCAGGCGTCTTCTCAGTATGAGAAAGATTGTGTGACAGTGGTCTCCTTCTGCGAGGCTGTTATGACGCAGAAGGAGGCCGCGGAGAGGGTCAGGGAGAACAATCCCCTCGCTGACCCTCTCCGGCGCTGACGGATGGGAGCGAGGAGGAGGCGATTTGCTCGCCTTCTCGATCCTGTATACTGGGGTCACTGGTAGAGAGTCGGGGGACTCTCTACCGGCTTGCACGGCCCCACACGTCTGGGGGGTGGCCTTGGTGAGCAAGGCCACCGCTCCATAAGTGCTGAGGCCCGGATACCATCAGCCGGGCCAACCGCCGGGGCGGGATGGTGATTGCTAACGCGACCCATCTCGCCCACCCCGTCGGTGGAGGGACTGCTCACCCCAGGTTTTTAGTGAGTATACCGGCCCCTTAAAGGGCGGAGAGTCTCACATAACTTCCCTTCGCCCGCCGGGGAAGTTATGTGAGGGTATCCATAAAGGATTTTCCTGGGTCAAAAAAATAAAAAAAAAACGGTATCCGCGTAGTGTGAAATTTAAGCGCCCGCACAGTGTGTGCCAGCGACCGAGCAGTATGCCAAATTTTAAAATCTTTACAGTAAATAATCGATTATTGTTAATGCAATTAACTGATCTAAAATGTAGTGCAAAATAATTAAAATGTAAAATTTGTCTGATCTTCGAAAATGCTGCTAAATAAATAAAGTAATCAATGTACAGTGATGATACTAAGGAATTGACACGCTGATTCATTTCACAATTCCAACGCGCTCGCGTGCTTGTGTCTTAAAGACCAGCTATTAGGTAGGTAAGGAATAGGTAGTAGTTATCAGGTATACTCATATTCTCGAAACAACTATTTGTGGATGAAACAAATTTTTCTAATGTGTTGATCGAGCCAATGGCGAAGCCATCACTAAAACCACTTCGTACAATAATTATTTAAAGATAATGAATACGTACTTCGACACCAAAGCACGCTTCTCTGACTTATCGAAAATGACATATTGTACATTAGTGCAAATATTAATAAAATGAACAAGTGAGGGTAGTTGTCAAAACCCGCACTTCACGAAGGCGCCGCTGTTCTCATATCAGTCAATCTGTGGACACAATCGATGCAAGTCAGCCGAAGCGTCGCCAAATAATTGCTTAACGCGATTTAGACGCGTTGTCTCATATTATATTAAGTATGTTTCCAAATCGCGAACATTTATCCTGTATTTAAGATTTGCCAAATATACAGATCAACGAAGGACTACTAATACTTCGTTAATATTTCATTTACTGTGTATATTTCTACCAAAGCCAAAAATGGATAAGCCGAGTGGTTGAATCTCACGCCCGCCGCCCATTTGCTTTATCGGTTATCAGTTAGCATTGCAAAAAACTGTTTAACCCGAGATCATCTGCTCTATATAAAGACACATCGCAGTCTATACTTTTTTTACAATATTGAATGACAATATTGCCCGGATTTGAGCCCAGGTGAGCTTTTATTGATTATATAAAAAATGTTTATTACTAGCTACTATTACATATTTTAGCTTTGACGGTAGTTACTAAGCTACTACCTGCCGCCCTTGACTACCCTCGCGCAGTAAGAATATTATCAAAACATACAATGAATGGAGGACATACCGTAAAACATAGTAAAACATATTTTTATACGCATGAATGCCCACGCAAATTTTAATTAATGATAAAAATGCAAATTTTTATCTGCTTGGAGAATGATCTTTACGCCCCGCGCTGGTGTACACCTGATTTCATGAACTGTTCATAGCGCGTGTGTGTGGCGCTTTATCTTCTAAGAATTTCAGGATAGGTAGAAGGTGTTCCCATATTGCAAGTGCATCATGTCGCAGTGATTCAGTGTACAAAAAGGTGTCGTTATCATCTTGCCATCTTTTTTGTAGTATAAAACTGAGTCAGCTAACTTCGACTACCTCCAAAGTGAACAGCTTGGATTTCTCTAGAATATTTTGCGTTATAATTCTCGCTAAAATCGAAGTGTATTATACATTCGTTTTCTTTCAGATTAGATTTTATTTGTTTAATGTATCTGTGCTGTGATATTGTATTAAAAAAGTGTTTCATGTAGGGGATCAGTTTTTTGTCAAATTCTTTTATTAAGGCTTTTGGAGAAGCGATTATTTTTTGCTTTGTAACTATACGGGATGTTTTGATTATACCATCTATTGTATAATCTTTTTTTTTCTGAATTCCATTTCCAATAATGGGTTTCCTGAGAATCATCGAATTCATTGTAAAATAAATGTTTATCTTTACATTTATTGCACATACTTTTCAGACACTGATTGACGGAACTATCGCAGCAGATGTATTTTAAAACCTCTTGTAGTGATTTTTGCTCAATTATCTTGTTTATCTTCAGAGCTCCAAACACCAAATCCATGTTCTCGTGAGTCTTACAGAGACAAGTTTCTCTTGCATTTACATTTGGGATTAGAACCCAAAAGGGCTTGCAAAAAGCTGAGTAGCTAATCGTGAAACGAGGATGCAAGGCAAGATACTTTTTGTGTGAATTATGCAAAGAGTCCGTCAATAGCCGTTTTTGCTTTTTCGTTTTATTTCGGGTAATGCAATCTTTTTTTCCTGGACATAACTGGCTGTTTTCATTATCTTCATAGAATAGCTTTACACTTTCCTCTATCTCTTTTCTTCCTTCTTTAATATTTTGAGTAATAGTCTCTGTTCTATTTTCAGTCTTACTTATGCTGGGTTGAGATTCTAAGATTTTCTTTTTAATCTCTCTATTTGTTTTTTATACTTTGCATTAACTGCTTTTAATTCTGTTATTCTTTTATGCAAAAGTTGGAACTTTTTGTTTACTTTGTACTCAAAACGGCGCAGAACACAACCAGTGGATGTTGTTTTATTTGGGGTCTCTGTTATATTTTGGTTTTGAATCTGGAGTTGGTTATCACTCACTGTTGGTTGTACTCCCACAGAATTCAGTCTTGCCGATCGCCTAATTGAAAGGGATGAACTACTTGGACTTGGAGGTTCGCTTGAGTTCGAATGCCTTGACAGTGGTCGTTGTTCAGGGGCATCACCTATAAACACAAAACCCTGTATCATATACATACTATGCACAACAAATTAGATCACAATTAAGAATATTAAAGTTTAAATTGGGTGCAATGCAATAATGAATGAAATAAAATGAGAAATCACTAGTTAAAAAGAAAAATATTATTTTTAATACAAGAATTGATGTTATTCTTGTATAAAAAAAATATATTTAAATTGTTTTATTATTACCTGAAACTGATAAACGAATACTGCTATCAGAAGCTGATGATACTTGTGAATGAGCACGTGACAAAATCAATCGAGTCGGAGTGTCTTCCAATGGATCACGGTTTTCAATGTTTTGGATATTTGGTACTTGTATAAGTTTTTCATCAAGGCATCGTTTAGCTTGATTTTTCTTCTTCAAGTTATATTTTCGGCAACTTATTCGACTTTTCTCTCGTCTAGTTTTCTGTGCGCGGCGGTTCAAGTCATGAATACTAAGTATTTTTCCTTCGGCTTTCCGTTTATAACTCCTCATTATTTTTAAGTCTCTCTATTCTTTTTCTTTCAGATAACTTCTTTCTTTCTAATTTTTTCTCTCTTGTTAATGGCATTTTGGTCTAAAATAATTCATTATAATAACATAAAACATTTTTCGAAATCAAACTCATTTAATACTTTAGGTAACAAAGCGACACTTATGAAAGTCAAAAGTATGGTTAGTCAATTTACAATTAATTGAGTTTACTAGGTGTACTACTGTTAGTATGCAGGTTCAGAAGCCTACAAGAAACTCATGACCACTCTTTTTAATCGCCAATTCTGACAAATTAACAGTTATCATACTTTAAGAAGTGCTGCAGCCATTACACCATATATCAGCTGTCGTTATAGTTATACAGAATACGTGTAAACTTATAATACATATTTTAAATAAATATGACATAAGAGTATAATTATAATCTAGTCTTTCAATATATGTAAGTACAGACATCAACATAATATCATGGCGTATGCATGTACACTTTGTAACAATGTAAAGGTTGTCTGCGAGCAATGTGGTTCAGTAAAATCTTATAATATGATTAAATAAAATGGTAGATAATAAAAATAAAAATAGATATTGTTTCTTAACACATCACAATAATCACAAAGCATTAATTAATATAGGTAGCAAACCTGACATTATTTTTATTATTATAATGTACTTATAAAATCAGAAACCCATCAATTGCGTCATCTTAAGTTTGATTTAAACGAATTGACATTTAACTAAAGTGATAAAAATATTATCATATAATACATTACAAAACTCAAAGTTATTTAATTTGCATGGCCAATAATTGATTTGTGTGGGTCAAAACTACCATGTAAACCACACAAATCACGACCACGAAAATCAAAATAAATACTTTTTCTAAAAATATATAAAAACCTTTTAAGCAAATAAACTGTGTTTTGATTATAAGTTACGTTACCTTATATTTGTTCGCTACAATATTTTATCCTATAAATAAATTCACAAACTCCGGAGAAAATTGTACCACGAGGCAACGAGGTTCTTACCTTAATTTTTCGGCAACGCGACGCGTCGTCACACAACCATCTGCCTGGCCGTCGGAGCGCGACTAGTTGTAACGGGAATTATCTGAATGACGTAACATCGGGCCACGTAATTAGGGATGTGCAAGTGAATTCACAATGATCCACGCAAATCAGTAACTACCCCGGGACAGATACATTTAAATTTTTTCTAGATAATATAAGTCTTTTATAACTACGGTAAATTTTTTCATAGCGTTGTCAACTTCTTAGGACTCAATGTTTTTTTTTGGTAAGCATGTACCGTTTAGTTTAAAATATATAATTTACTAAGTGACTAGGTCGGGGTTTGGGACACTCCACGAAAATCGAAGAATGGGGGTATTTGATTTTTTTTATGATATTAAATATAATAATCAATAACCCAGTTAGAAGAGGATTAAAGGTATTTCCAAAAAAAAAGTGACTCGCTGATTTTTCGATTCATATTCTTTTAAGGTGATGCCGCTTGAAAAACGTGTCTTGAAGAAAGACCCGTATACGAGTCTGTTTATCGCTACACATTGAGTGTGTTTATAATTGAACCACTCACTGGTTACACGTGCGACGACGTGTATTTGTTAGCAAAACTATTCATCAGAAATTGGTTTGCCTGCACTATAAGCTAATTGATATTGATTTAACAGTTTTGCTTAACGTAATATCGCCTGTTTCTGCCCGAGGCTTATATCGAGGAATTACACACACGTCGCTTCAATCATAAACAGGTCTCATTCACTATCTTCCTTCGACCCTTTAATTAATGCAACAAAACGTCGCAGACACAAAATCTTTGAAAACGACACAATATATAGATCAACACTATCACATAGATTCTATTGTTTCCTAGGCCCTTATTTATACAACAAAATTAACTCCCTCCTTTCTATATATTCTTTAAATAAATTCAAATTAAAAATAAACCTGTCAGCATAGTTGCAGAATTTATCATATACGGAGACCGAAAATCTACTTCTTCCGATAACATAACAAAACTAAGCACAAATATAAATATATATTATTTTACACATACTTGCATTTCTAGCATATACACACACACACGCACATATAATAAAATATGAGATTACCTATGTATACAGCGATTAGTTAACATTATAACTATTATACGTCCAAGAGGTGGGAGCCTGGTGATCTGTAACACAGGTTTTCCTACTATAGACACCAGTCTCTCCACGAAAGATTGAGAATTTGTTATATCTGTACTTTTTTTTTTTTTTTTTTTTTACGTGGGGGAATGCAATGACGCATATCCCTCCGCGGGGGCGGGCGGAGGGATTATGTCGGACTCGCCGGGGTAAAAGAAAGATGGAAATAATAATAAAGTACCTCCCGGAATACCGACTAAACCTACCACGGTGTTCCTCGACAAAACCACTATCGACGGGGCCGCGCGAATCGCTTTCGCATGCGGTCGCGACCCCGCCGAGGTTACGGCCCGCCGTATGAAACGGCAGGCCACTACACAAGAGACCTACCCAAAGGGCTCACTTCATGAAAATTCCCTACTGTCTCCCCCCTAGGGGGGAGACGGACTCGAAACAAAGGCGCGCGTGGGAACACGCACGCCGCCTCTCGGACCTGGTGCTGAACGGATGGCGGGCAGGCCCACGAAGCCCGCCACCCCCAGGTCAAACCTCAGGGTGGCTGGAGGTCATTGTTATATCTGTACTGTGTTATCTTATGTATACCTTTGTGAAAGGGAGAAATAAAATATTTATTATTAAAAAAGTGCAGTGTACTGATAACTCCTTGCAGTAAATTAATGTTAGCAGTCACCGGGTTCTATACGCAATTTAACGGTGATGTTTATGTAGAAATTTTATTCCGCGTTTCCATCGGCTGGTATCTAGGTATATCAATCTCTTTTCAATGAAATTCTATTTTTATTGCTATTGCTAGGTATTAATTCATAGTAAAATACTTGGCGATCTGGTGGAGATTTCAGTGAGTAGATATGTGTAATTCTCGTAATTATTTTTCAGAAGACTAATAATACGCCACTTTACAGTTCTTAGTATTTTTTAGTGCTTAATCTTCTAGTATTATTACATTGAAATAGGTAGGAGCTATATATTAGGTACGTTATTTGTTTACGTGGCACAAAAGGTAGTTGCACCGCCGATGCACGCACAGATTTATTCACCTGTAACATGCGAGACTTAAGCGTTGCATATTTGATTTATTCTGCTTGTATTTTATAAATACATTTGCCGCACTAATGCATTGCAAGTGTCTGTATAAATTGTAGAAGCGTATGATATTGCGACTAAACAGCTTTGTATAGTGTTCCTGAAGTGCGTTACAGGAGCTTCTTAAATGCGCGCTGTGGTATCACGGAGCACCTTACAGTTGTCTCATACAGCAGTATTATTGTGTATGAATACCCTTAATATAGAACTAACGTAAACATTTCATGACCAAGTGTGCTCGACGCCATATGGGGTCACCGGGGTTTGACTGTACATATTAGACTATGCAATACCAACGCGAACAAGGCAGCGCGGTACAAAGATTACGTAGCATTGGTTCGAAGAATAGAATATAATGAGATATTATAATGCGACAGCTGGTGGATCAGTGGTCTGTGTTGTGAGTAATGCTCCTATTATTGCAATTTTCATTAGTTTACTGTCTCCGTGGCAGTGATGCGACTGCTGTGTGTGAGGTGTCGGATTCATATCTCGGGTTGGACCAGAAAATTTATTGTAATTTTTTGTCAATAGCAGTTGCATAGTTTAGAGTCCTGCGGGGGCTCTAGAAATTGCACACTAACCATCCAATAAAGGCAAGCTGCAGACGAAGCCCTGACCGACTCTCTGGAGCATCAGGACCGCGGTGTCGCCACTCACATTCAGCTCGCCACAAGCTGCCCTGCGGTTTGTGCGCTTTTCAGTTGACTTTGTGATACATATTCATTATAAACTATAATATTATCCAAAAAAGTGGTTTGTCTTGTCTGTGAAAGACAGAGATGTAGCATAAATGTGGCATCAATCATACTGGCAATAATTATGTGCACAGCATCCTACTGTGCGGCGACTCACTGTACATTCTCATAAACTAGAGACAAATCTTTATCGTATTAAATTACATATGTATATTATGTAAACCATTTACATAATATGTAAATTATATATTTTTCGTTTGTATTTGCGATATTCGAAAAACAGATCAGATGGGTCCCAATGCAACAATTTTTAAATGAAATGATAAATCATCTGATTCCAACGGGAAACAGTCTTTTGAACAGTTTTGTTGTATTCAGTCATAGTCAGTTCAATCCTACAAAGCTCTTGGCCATCGCTAGCATTCAGTGGTGTCACAGGGAATTGATAATTACCGTAGGGAATGAAAATTACCCCTGACACCACTGAGGGTGTCATTTGGTGGTGTCACGGGCAAAGAACGGATAAAGTTGTTACTTCCGTGGCCTGTGTGTTAAAAATACGGACGGTGCATTGGAGACAGCCAGTCGTTCGGGCAACGTAATTTGATCCACTTATTGGCGCCGCGTTTCCATTGTTTGTATATACAGGCTGAAGTTATTATGTCATTGATTTTAATATCGCAAATGGATTGTTGCTCTTGTACATATTTTATAGATCGGTTTATCAATAGTACAGTTGTAGATCATTTTCGGAGAAGAATAAAACCAAATCCTTTCTTAAATTAAATGCCAAATATGGGTATGTTGACGTAACTTCATAGTTGCCTTTCGATTTCTTTCTTTGCAGTGGAATGACCTTATTTAATTCATAATTTTCTGTGGTAACCAAGGGACTTTTGATTTCCATAATAAGATAGTCATCGCCCGAGTAGAAACTCGCAATAGCTTGTATAAACTCTTGATGCTTGATTTTTCTAGTGGAACATTTAGAGCATTCTGTATCTCGCGCGACCACCGACCACAGCCACCGGTGGCTGTCGCGCGCTACCGCCACTTTTGTAACAGTGTCAGAAGCGAGCGACAGCCACCGGTGTTTGGAAGTCGCGACATTTTATAACCCGCTCCCGCTGCGCAGTCTAACGATGGACCCGACACGGAAAGTTTCCTCGCGCTATTGTTTATACGCAGACGACGTAGACAATGCCGACGCCGCCTATATTGGGTTCATCCAATTTTAACTGGTCCTACAGTAAAACATATCTTGCATTTCGATAATCTTCAAAGATATCCAAAAAAGTTCTTCAGACATTTTCGAACGAGTTTGACTACATTTCAAGAACTACTGTTGGTGTTGCAAGATGGATAAATACGGCAAAATACCTGTATGCGGCAAAGCATCGCCCCTGCAGAAAGACTCGCAATCACATTAAGGTAAGTAAAACACATATAATATTTTAATATTTATTATGATGAATAATACTACATATTACATTACATACTACATGTTGTAATTATTAACTGTAACAACGAATTGTTAGAAAATTATATTTTCTATGATTCGGTATCAAACATATCTTCTATTATAGAAGTATCGTTTGAATAATTTGACAATGTTTATGGAGAAGACATCGAAATTGATGTAGTAGCCTGATTTGTTGTATAAGCATTTGTGTTTTGGGAAGAATATCCATAAGAGTGTGATGAGTAAGATCTGTAGTTATGAATAGGTTCATACATTTTGTACTTCTTAATCAACTGTAACATTTCACTCTTGAAATCAATTTTAAAATCATCATTAAATTTTCGAATATCTGGTAAGACTGACATCAAGAAATCTTTGTCAGGATCCACATGTTCAGGTCATTCATATATTTTTTTAAAATTGTCTGATTGTTGTTGCAATATTTCGTTTTCTGATTTATCAATATTTCTTTTCACTGCCCATCTCCTGTAACTGCTTATAGAACAAGTTTCATTTTGATTTTGTTCTTGTTGTTGTTCTAGTTCTGAATCATTTTCATTAATCCCTTCGTCTGTAGTAGATCTCACATATTTCAGACGTTTCAAAAAATGCAATTGTTTAAAATATATGTATTCTTTCCTGCCTGATGCTCCAGATCCGCTCTTGTTTTGCTTCCCAATTTCTCTTTTGAAACTATCGCGGAGACTCTTCCACTTTCGTTTTAATGTGGCAGCTGTAACAAATCAGATTATTATTCAACAATACTGTATTTAACATAGAACTTGCTATCTGTTTCAGGTACCTTGCCAGCGAATGTTCATTTGGAGATTTTGAAACGATTTACTATCGTGGTGCATCTACAGCGAGAATGATAGTCAAAGAAACATGCCAACTAATTTAGAATAGGTTGAAAGCTATATGTATACCAGAACCAACGAGAGATATGTGGAACGAAATAGCTAGTGGGTTTCTATAAAACACTGATTTCCCCAATTGCTTAGGTGCTATCGATGGAAAACATATAATAATTATTCATCCATTTGACAGCGGATCCTTATACTACAACTATAAGAATTACTTTTCGATAGTACTCTTGCCGGCACAACTTTGTTCGCAAAACAGGTGGTTACAATTTCAAACACACGCTGAATGTAGTCGGATTCGAAAATGTAGAAGATATAGGTATACCAACTTTACGATCATGTACTACACGAGACATATTAAAAGATTACTTTATGATCAATACCATGGCAAGAAAACAGAATATGAATAAATACGATACAAAGTATTTAAAATGTTAACTTACATGCGGTGCTTTTTTCCGGTCTACTTTTGTCTTTGAAATTGTTAATGAATAATTCACAAATCTCTTCCCAGGCTTTTACTTTCTCATTTCTATTGCTGTACAAATCAGAATGTAAATCCCAAATAGTGGGACGTGAATGGATTTCCGATATGAATGTATCAACATCCATTGAGGCGTCGTGCTCCATGTTGACGCGTGCGATACGTAAAACGTCTAATGGTTAACTGCGCGGGGAGTGGAACAGTGCGACAGTGGCGGGTGTCGGCGTTTTATGTGGCCCGTAGCGACCACTAGTGGCGCGTCGCGGACACTGCTGTAGCGAGTGGTCGCTACCGGCTACACGTGTGCGCGTCTATACAAAATATATTAAAAAGTATGTTAAGTGGCTGTCGCTGGCCACCAGTGGCCGTGGTCGGTGACCCGTTTGCGCGCAGCTTAAGGCCGCCCGCACATTGAGCCACTAGTCGGGGCCAATAGATGCGACCACAAGCTGCGGACGAGATTTTTCATACATTTTGTATAGTATCGGCGCAAACCGAACATTCGCGTGGCCGCGCTCGAGCCACAAGCTGCGAGACTCGCCCGAGCTCGCTACTTGTGGCCGCGTATTGTCACACTCACAGTAGCCGGCTTCTTTTTGGCGCCCGCGTTCCCACCAACACAGGTCAGTCTTGCTGCATGCACGCAACCAAATGCACGTCACGATGTCGGCGGATTTCGATGTAGATGTTTTTAGTCAAAAGTAGCGGCTAAGTGGCGGCGACTGGTGGCCACCACCAAGCCACTAGCGGCTGCGATTGGTGGCTGCGTCTAGTAGCTTGACTGAGCCACTAGTGATCGCGTTTTGTGGCCGCGACTAGTGGCTCAATGTGCGGGAGCTCTAACTCTTCAGGCGAGAATATGTGAGTGTTTTTGCGTCCATGATGAATGTCTGTGATCACATCTATTAGGTTTCGCTGCATACGCCGTAGGTTTGATAGAACGTCATACGCCGATAACGCTGAGGACGTTAATAAAAGGCCTTTAGTGGTGTCTGCACGATGTTTACGTCATGCACTAGTGCTTTCATTTGTTTATTCATATAAGAAGAATAATAATAATTCTTTATTAAACAAAAACAGGAGTACAATATTTTTCTATCTTATTCTATGAAAATGTCATACAAAATATTGACACATGTGATCTTTATAAGATAGGGTTAACGGCGATGTCTCTGCTAGTATAAACTGTGTGACAGATACCGGCGCTTTCCTCTTACAAGAAATTATATAACTTTGCAACATTTATTAATAGTAAAAATAAAGTACTTTATAAAATGGTAAAATAAAAACAAAATGGTAAATATAATAAAGGAAATGAAAACAAAACAAAAGATGTATAGTATGCGATATTATTAATTGAGTATGTGTGCGTGTGTGTATGTATGTGCGTGTTTGAGGCGTGTATGTAGTATACGAGCGTAAATGTATGTTTTTTTGTTTAATAATATTAGGTAACTCTCACGAACAAGCTTTCTATCTCATTATATGTTGTGTTTATAAGATATTTAGTGATTACAAATTTACATTCCCGTGTAGGCAAACAATATTGGTTACAAACTTTATTTACTTTGTTATATAGATAGGCACTGAGACTTTGGTAGTGTCTACCTGCTAGGGCTGTCTTTATTTGAACGCTCGGGCACACAATATATTTACGGTGTTTATCTGTTTGTGACCGTGAATTAAAATCCAGTGAAGAATGTTTGCGAAGAATTATGTGGAGTACACAAAGCTGCCTCACATTTAATACGGAGACAACCCTATATAAATTCAAAGTTGAGTATCTATATGGTTTGTTAAGCAACACTTTCAATACCGTTCTCTGCGCTCTTTCTAAGCGTAACAACGTAGTTTTGAAGGTTCCGCCCCACACCGATATACAATATGTTATCAAAGATTAATGCTTGGAATGTTTGGTTGAGTTGTACTGTTTGCTGTAAAAGTAATAAAATGGGTTTTAGCAACATTAAGCGTAAGCAAGTTAGAGGTAAGCCACTCCAATACCATCTTTAGAGCTTCTTCAGCAGAACGTAGTGCAGAGTTCCAAATGTCACCGCTTACGACAAGTGCTGTGTCGTCAGCATATACAAGTATCTTGCAGTTGGGTATCGAGAGCTGACAAAGTTTATTTACATATATTAGGAATAGAGTAGGACCTAGCACGCTACCCTGAGGTGAGGTACTCCAAAGACAAGATCTTCATCTCCACTAATATAAGTGTCAATTTTTACCCTCTGGGTTTTCTTAGTGAGGTAGTCCTGAAATAAATTAAGAGCAAGTCCTCTTACGCCAAGTGCTTCCATCTCTTTCAGGAGGATGGGCACAGAGATTGTGTCGAAAGCCTTAGCAAGATCTAAGAAAATACCAATAGATTTGATTTATTGTCAAGATTTTGAACAACGTGGTTGGTCAACTCTAAAACGGCGTCCTCTGTAGATTTTCCTTTTCTGAAACCATACTGGTTTGGAGAAAGCACTTTGTCGTGTTCCAAATAACTTAGAAGCCTAGCATTTAGGATTTTTCTAATATTTTAGACAGTATTGTCAATACTGATATTGGTCTATAGTTACCAACACAATCTCTGTTCCCACCCTTAAATATAGGAGTGACAAAAGCTTTTTTAAAAGCGTCGAAAAAAAATCCCCTTTTCTATGCATATATTATATATATGTACGTACGATGGATGGAATTAGTACATGTCTAGCTGATTTAATAACGGATACGGGAATATTATCGTAACCCATTGCACAGGCAGTCTTTAACCCGTTTATTACGTTATTTATTTCGGGTTAGTCAGTTTCAAGGATAACGAAAGAATTACCCTTTGCATTTGCTGCGCTTTTTTGCTTTAAATTAGGAATATTGTTTGCACGTTCATTTCCCCGCAGCTTAAGTGCCAGGTTTGTACCAACATTAGCAAAATATATATATTTAAATGATTAACTAGAGAGGATGGATCGCCGCACAACTCAAGAAAAGACGCTGATTCGTTTTTGTTTGTGTTATTGGTATATGTATTCGACAACATCCCATGTAGCTTTGGGATTTCACCTAGCTTTCTGGAGCTCGTTTCTGTCATATTCCTGCTTGCTTAATATTCTTCATAAGATTATTACAATAATTACGGTACCTACCCAGGTATATGTTATTTTAGCAATCATATTTTTGGGGTCCTGTTTTGATTTTTTGTGGAGTTTATCACGGTTACGAATACATCTTAGAAGGCCAGGCGTAATCCATGGTTTAATTATCCTCTTCCTACGTGGTATCTTTCTGATTTTTGAATGGTCAATTACTGCTCCTGCTATAGTAGATATTAAGAGACTAGCACATTGGATGGGTTCGGTATTACTGAGAATTTCTGTGAAATCTGTATTCTCATGGCAACTTACAATTGCTGGTAAATTTATACGCCTAGATATACCCTTTGGTTTTTGTACTAGGGACACTGTATCGACACAAAGAAGTGTTGGAGCATGATCAGTAAAATATGAATAAAAAACGAGGGTTGTTGAACTTCTCTTTGTTCTTAAGAGCACATGGTCCAGACTTTCATTACGCGTGGGAAATGTATGAGCTGGTAGTAAGCCGTGAGAAGCCGTCATTGATAAATAATAATCGTCCTTGTTAGTATCAGTGTTATACGGCATAATATTTATGTTGATGTCACCAACAATTGCTACCGTATTTAATGTTGAGAGTGTCGACAGGGTGTCATTTAAGGAATTTATGAATATTTCAACATTTTTGTACGAATGTGACCGATAGATCGCAACAATCGCAGTATCAGAGCCTTTTTTTAGGACAAGGCAGTTTGCATTTTGAAGTATAGGATCAAATATTGAGTAACTAAGCTCATTTCGTGCATATATAATAATGCCATCATTTTGATTTGTATAGGTTGATTTAGCAGGGAAATACCCATGTAATTCAGGAATATTTGTTACTTTACTCAGCCAGCATTCTGAAAGAACCACCACGTCGCAGACAATATCCAATGAAAATAGGAATAAGTCTAGGCTAACAAAATTATGGTTAACGCTTCATATGTTTACATGCAATACCTTAAGGGTTTGTTTTGACTCATGTTTGTGTTGTAAACACTGATTTGATGGGAAATCTATTGATTTAGACACATTTAAGGATTCAACAGAATCTATAAACCTATTAAAATTATCCACCATGAAGGAAAAATATTGCTGGGTGCTAGGTTAGTAGTGATAAAGGTCCTCATAACATACCATATAATTATGTATGTAATATCCAATTGTTTTTGTAGAATGCAATGTATTAAATGATTTATTCGATGAACTAAAGCAGTAAATGCTTGTACAGTTGTTTAAGAGAGTAATTTATTTAGAAGTTTTGCTTAATTCAGTGATGTGGTTGTGTGTATTTATGAACGTGTTGAGTGTATAGGATTTTGTAATATGTAGTAGGTAATAGTAACTTAAATTAGGCAAAAGACATGCATTTTTTATACGGCAGAAAAGGATGAGATATCTAGAGTACTTGTAATTTATAGTTAAAAATATGCCTAGTCAATCCATTGATTTTTGTTTATTCAAGTCCGCTTCACTATTTATACAATGACCAGTAACGCCTTCCTTTTTACGGATATAAATCTTGCCGTGCGATGTCCAACAGAATTTATAATCATTGGTCTTACAGTAGTCTCGAGCCAGGAAAAACAGGCGTTTTGCTTTGTACGTTAAGCTTTCAGATACGCAGATTGGTTTATGTGGTCCTTCTAATTGAATTTGAGCGGTAGAGAGTTTCTCTTGATTACTTTTATTGTAGGTTTTGATGCTCTGGAGTAATTTTTCTTTCATTATTATAGTTGTGAAGTTTATTAAGATAGGCTTTTATGACTTAGATTTAGACTTTAATCTATAGCAATCGCGTACATCTGATACATTTATCGGTAGCCCTACGGCTTTACCTGTATCTACAATAATTTTTTTAAGAACGTCTTTCGATTCATGGCTCCTAATGGGCACATTTCTTAGTTCAACACAGAAGGCTTTATGAAGGTTTTCTAAACTCTCAACCTTTTACTCTAATAACTGGATATAAGCTAGGTTTTCATTTCGTTCGGCTGAAAACTCTTTCATTAAGTCGTCGTATTTTCCTGATACGAAGTCGGCTGTATTTTTTATAGACGCATGCATATCTTTAATCTCGTTGACCAAAGTTAATAACGCGGTATATTTAAGGTTTTGTTTCTTCTCAAAATCACAAAATAATGTTTCCATTTAGACATAAAGCTACTTATTTCGTCTATATGCTCATGCTTGCGTTTTCGCTGCGTAACGTGGGCTTCCAACTCCTCTGATTGACTACATAAGTTGGGTTCTGATTCGTATTGTGGTAAAGCTGAACCAGAGGGTGTGCGTCTTAAAGGCATTTTCTTTTTTTATAAGTTAAATATTAAATTAATAAAATATATAAAAAATAAAATGCCAAAAAGTGAACAACGATGTCAGTGAGATTTCAACTCGGTATCCGTTGATCGGCAGTCCTACGTTCTACGCCTGGTGCCACGAATCACATACACTAAAGATTGAATTTGCGCTTCTTTATGTGCTTCATTAAACTGTATTTATTCTGGGTGCCTAGTACTTTTAAGTTGAGGCATTCAATTATGGAATACTTTGTCTCACTCACCAGGATTTAAAGAGCGCTTACTTCTGATTACTTCTGTTTGCCAGGTAGTTTATACTATTTAAATTTTCTTCCTGGAACGTCCAGCCAGCGCGAAGAAATAAAAATATTTTTAATAAATATATTTTATTGTTCACTGATTTACGTACTTCAACAATATTAAAATTTAACCAATAACACGTCTGCTCATAAATAATGTTCGGACGGAACGGAGTGAATTGTTGGTTCATTATAACCTCATTTCTTCGTATGACGTTCGATTCCGATTCAATAATAAGGATTTGATTTCTAATAAGGTTTTTTCCACCTTTTCTTGACAACCTAAACGTCGACTTCGACGTCACGCTTCCATTTGACCATTAGCATTGCATTTTGAGAGTTTCGCGCGCATTGTTATCACATGTTATGGATTAAAATTCATAAATAAAAAGGCATTATATAAAAAATAATAGCAATATACATATGTGTCATTCCACAGTCATAAATATTTTAAATAAATATACTTTAATTACCCATATTTTAATTTCCACTAGGCGCAAGTGGGACTGGGTCGGACACATCTGCCACATGCACCCAGATAAGTGGTCTCCAATCGTCATCAATTGGGTACCAACTACCACAAGATAGTCAACGGCGACGGGGCATATAAAGAGAAATGGCGGGACGACCGGGACGCCTCTGAAAGGGACTAGCAGGGGATATCCACCAACATTATATAATACATATGTTGTATAATAGTTTTTTTAATTTCATTATTTTGTTGATATCAACAAGATAATAAAAATAAAAACTGTTTGAATTACATGCATAATTCCCTATTGACTCATAAAGAACCAGTCCGACAGTGTGCCAATGCGACTCAGTAGGTCAATAGACACCGGGTCTAGTACAACTTCAAAAATGTCTTCACGGTTAACATATTCACTCGTAGTTCCAGTTTAGGATATCACGCTCAATATTGCTTGCATTATAATTTTATATTACCTATACAGCTTAGGCGGATAGCGCGCTGCTTCTACGCCATGTAACTTCGAATTGATTATGTTATAAATGATCTTATTAAAGTGCAGTCATCTGCACTTTAGCTACTGAAATATTCTTACAGTATTCCAACAATTATATTATACGTACCTACGAGCGGCGGGGAGCGTCGTACGAATGGCGCGCGCCAGTCTAGTGGTGCCCGCGCGTCTGCATTGTTTATGGTTTGATTCTGATTGATATAGTATTGTGCATTTTATTTCCTGCTTTTTAATGACTGACGTTTGTATCAAAAAGATGTTGTTTAGATATTTCATTCGCGAACAAAGACACTCATTTCTCATAACAAACGCCGCTCTAGCGTCGCGTGATCTGCCTGCTGGCTTATAGACCGGAGGTCGCAGCCGACTTTTACAACACCGCTCCCACACGGCAAAATAATGTTAATAGAAATTTGAGCTTTAGGGCGTCCTCTGTAGTCATAATTTATATTGATATCACTAAATTAGCAAACAGCTCGCTGTAAGCGAGCTTACCGCCATCGTAACCACTCGATAGTTGAAGCTACGCTTACCGCGCGCTTCAAGCGGGTGGCCCGCGCGCTTCAAACGGGTGGACTGCGCGATGTACGCACGCAGACTGCTCGCTTGAAGCACGTTGCTAGATTATCAGTCAGTCATAAACGATAATATGTAGTCAAATAAGTACCGAACTATATGGAAATACATGAAGAATTTATCTTCGTCATCCAGTAAATGCCTCTTGATCCAGCAAAATTCTCCTTCTGCATTTCTTGCCTTTAGCATTTTATGCACCTAAAATGTTCGTCTTTTGTTGTTTCCCGAGCTATTCTCTTCATCGTCAAGCGCAATAGCAATGTTCGCCAGATCGCGCATTGTGAATCGAGACATAACGAAAAAATGCGAGTTATTTTATTGAAGACTAATCACAGACTGTGTCTGTGATTAGTGTGTGTGAAAAGCGTAAGCGGTCGGCGCGTGGACAGTGTAGTCGACTGCTAGCGGTAAGCGCGGGGACAGCTATTCGACTGCTAGCTGTAAGCGCTTGGACAGCTGGTTGACTGCTAGCTGTCGGTGCGTAAACAGCGAGTAGTGGTCTTTTGGCTTAGCTGTGCGAGAGCGGTGTTGGAGCGGTATTCTATAAGTCAGCTACGACCTCGGGTCTGCGTTGCCGCTATAGATAATAAGACTACAGACCAGGTTGCCGCGCCGCCGTCGCCGTCGCCTCACAATCGCTGACTTCGAGACTGCGGCCTTAAGTAAATTAAGTAGGTATAGTAAAATGTTTGTCTGTAAAATGTTTGTTTGTTGACGGACGCCAACGAAGATAAGTCAATTTTTACCATCCGTCAAGTGCCAACTAACCTTACAAGATGCAGGGGTCTATAAAATAGATTGTGACTGCGGACTCTCATAGATTGGTTAAACCAAGAGAAGCATAGGCACAAACCAACGCATATAGACAAATTCTCAGAGGTATATTACATATTAATTCTACCTAATATTTCATCTACAGAAGAGTGGCAGTTTACTAAGGTTAGTAAATTATCAGCACTATTTTATAAAGGCCGCTTCCGAATCCGATAATAATTATCACACAAAAAGTTCTAAAGCAAATTCACCATCAACAAAAATTCGATTTTACAATATCTGGGAGAACTGTTTATTGATACACATAGTTCTTACACATTTTTAATAATAATAAATGACTGTTAAGAGAAAAGAAAAATAATGCACTAGACTATTGTTTGATAAAACGGTCTCGAACAGTAAGCAATGTCTGATTAATGGCAATTACTTTTTCTTCTTTTTGCTTCTAGTGCAACAGGTGCAAGGTGGAGGTTCTGGTTCACACTGAGTCTCCCTTGTGTCGGTACGGCACAACGCTTCTTTCTCTGGACCTTTTGGCGTGACCAATTCAAGTTCCATCTTACATCGACGGTCACCGTTCGCACCTACCTTGGCAACCTTCGTACAAAAACGAACATTGAAATTAAACACTTTATACGGATTTTGTCGCGTTGTTTATTCTACTTTGTGTTTAACAGTGTTTACTGTTATTACATAATTTTGAAAACTCTAACACTACTATTATTGAACTTTACTACTATTTAAGCTATATACTTTTTAATTAAAACTATTTATATTTAAGTTTACACTTTGCCCCGACGTTTCGGTTGCTTTACAGCAGCCATGTAATTATATTTCAATTCGCTGATATAGATAAAAATATTCTCTAGTGCCTACCCGATTAATTGATGCAATATATCTATTAACATATTTCAAGGCGCTTCGAAGATGAAATTTGAAATGGAGATAATAAGAATTAACTTGGACCAAAAACATTGGCGTGATCAAGATTTTTCTGTCAGGTCATATCGACATAAGACCTAGCATAGGCGTGTATAAGAGTTTTTTATTTAGACTTACTAGAACTACATTATTTCGGTTCTATAGTTCTGATTTGTTTTCTGGAAGGCTTCCAGGAAGTACCTACCTACCATGCTCATCCTTATCTATACCAAGCTATGCCAAGGCCTAAAATACGTGTAGGCTGATAACACGAATTATACTAATACTGTACATTATATCAAAATCGAATATCTTGCGGTCGAATATATTATGTACTTGTTAGAAGAATTTTACATTCTGGAGTTTCAATTTCGCTGACAGTATAAATACCATTTCAATTTCAAATTACTAAATAATCTATCAAGAAAATTAATGTCATATCTGAAATAATTATGTTATCTTTAGAAAATAGTTAATTAGTTATTTACTTCTAACAAGATAATACAAAATACAACGTAGCATTAACACCAAACTAAGCAAGCCTAGTATTAGCAAGGTATATATATATATATGTATATGTGTAAAATAAGGCAGAAATTGCTATGTTGATGCTATTTTAAAATGTATAATTTGTAGATTGACAGAAAAATTAGAAATACAAAAATGCTACTGAACGAAATGTTTTTTTTAATAAGGAATAGTTTAAGTGCTAGAAAGTGACATAGATTTGTCCCCATAGTAGAGAGATCGAGAACCAATTATAAAATAGTTTACCATAAGCGCGTGCTTATGATAAGCTTATTATATATTAAGGCCTTAAAATATGACTACATATTCATTTCATGTACAATTTGTACACTGGATATGAAAGATAAAACTGCAGATGTTGTAGCGCAAGTCAAAGTGTTATGGCTTTGGAAACAGTACTGAATTAATTACTTTTTTGTATTCTGTAATATAAATGACACATATGTAGAAGAAAAATATGCTAGTGTTTACCTTTAGAATAAAAACATCTTTTCTAGGATGAAGTACTGTCTGCGCTGCGTCCGGAGGGGGTAAATCGATTGGCACTAGGTTACACAGCCATGGGCATGGCCCACTCTTAGACTTATGTGATTTGCCTGACTTCTTGTTAGGTGATTTTCCTTTCTGTTGAGATTTATCTTGCGGTGGAGTTTTAATTTGTTTCGGTGGAGTTTTAATTTGTTTCGGTGGTGTTTTTACTTTATCTTGTGTAATTTTATCTGCCATTTCGAGGGTTTTAGGAGAATTACAAAATAATTTAGACCGCAATTGACATTTTGGCCATAGAAAACATGGTTAGACTCAAAGATAATATAAAGACTATGATTAGAATATTGACAGTAGTAGGTACATTATCAAAAGAGAACAATAGGTATTTTATTATACTCTGTGGAAGTTAAAGGCTATAATCCTGCCGCTTAAGTAAATATTATATAGCTTTAGGTATAACCTTGCAATGTATGTACCTACAATAGGTAATTATGGAATAAAATTAAATAGAATAGATGCGTTTATTTCCAAGAATATGGTCATTACAGATATTCAATTATTCTTGTTCTGCACATACTACCAAATGTGGCGTGCAAATATTTAAACAATATCTAAATTTTGTACATTCTATGGTAGTTTACATAAATTATTACATAGTTACATAACATTCATCATGCAGTAGTCAATACAATAATAAAGTTAATTTAATGTCTGGAATTATAATAGTAATAGAAAAATACAATATATTATGATTTCAAGGGTTGAAATGTCAATTTATTACTTACATTTTATAGAGCTGATTAATTAATTTGTCTTAAAGATATTCATTAATGTTATAATAGACTTTTTTTTGTTGTAGTTTGCATAATTCTCTACGAAATTGTTAACAAGGTAACTTTTTAAAATTATCTGGCAGATGGTTATATAGTTGTAAGGTCATACAGTATGAGTTGCGTTTATATAATTTTAAGTTAATTTGCGGTATTTCTAGGCGATTTTTATGTCTGGTTCGGCTACCTTCTTTATGGTAAATTTTTTTGAAAAGTCATTTATTATTCTTAACAAAGATACAGATTTCTAATATATACATACATGGAAATGGGAGAATTTGGTGTTTTTTAAATAAGGGTTTACTAATGTCGAGGTAGTCGCAATTGAAAATTGCCCTGATGCATTTCTTTTAGGTTACAAATAATTTATCAGAATCCACTGAATTGCCATAGATTACGATGCCGTATCGTAGTAAGGAGGATACATAGGCATGGTAAGTCATTATAGCAGACTTTTCATTTCCTGTTACTCTTTTTTTAAACTCTTTTTTAAACAAAGATGAATCGGTCAATCTTATTGACAGTTTTTTGTATATGTTGCTTCCAGTTACAATATTTGTCCTCAGAGATACCTAAAAATACACACTCTTCAACATTGTTTACGAACTGATTATTAAGATATTTCTAGATGAGGTGTGTTAGCTTTGAATTGTATAATGTTTGTCTTGTTAATGTTGATTTTTAGATTGTTTTCTACTAACCAGTTTATCGACTATTAATTGCAATTTTGACATCTGCTTCTAAAGTTTTAAAGTCGTTACTTTTGACTATATGAGTTGTATTATCCGCAAAAAGGATACACTTTTGATTGATCACGTCAGGAAGACCATTTATGTAAAGAAGGAATAAAAAAGGCGAGAGAAGGCCACCTTGTGTTACCCCGAAATCATTTTGAATATAAGAGGATTTGTAGCACTTTTGTTCATTCTGGTCAAATTTTGTGATTTCGACGCATTGAGTTCTATTGGCATGTAGCTTTTAACCCAGTTATACGCGTTACCCCGAAGTCCGTAGTTACGTAATTTTGACATTAGTGTATCATAATTAACAAAATCAAAAGCCTTCATCATATCGAGGAATACACAGGCTAACATAGCTTTGTCATTTATGGCTTGATTTATTTGAGTAGAGAGAAGCAAGCTAATGAAGTGGAGCTTTGTTTTATAAGCCCAAATTGTTCACTCTTTAAAATGTTACAGTTGGATATAAATTTCTCTATTTTATTGTACATAAGTTTTGCAAATATCTTGGCCAATATCGGAATTAAATTTATCGGTCTGTAGTTATTCATATCCGTCTTATCTCTCTCTATGGATTTTTCCAGGCGGGATGGGTATTTCCTTCTACCACTGGAAGGTTAACAACGTATGTGAGTGGGACAAGAATGCTTAAGGAACACCTTTTAATTATTTTGGTACCTAACTACATAAATCATCATATGCGGTGGATTATTATTGGAAAGTATTATTTAATGATTTAATTATATTATAAATGTCAATTTCATCTACTGGTGTCATTGTATTATTTAGATTGACATTGGTTTGTGAAATGGAAACGTGATGAAAAATTCACAAATCTGTGAGGGGTCTTCATATATTGTATTATTAAACTTTATGGACTCAATCTCCGATTTATTGATTGCGCTGTGTACCATTCAATGCTAAGACCTGCTAGGAATTGCTAGACGTGTAGTGTACCTTCTTCTAGCCCAATTTAACAACAAATGTGAAGATACTAATGGCCGGGGCACATGGCTCTAATTACAATACACAATAAATTACTAACCTCAAAATTATTCTTCAGTCGTTGGGCTGTGAATTAATGAGGTTAGCAAAATTTATCAATAAACGGTTCTTACACGCGTGGTGATTATAAGCTCACAAACAAAAGTTCAACAATTAAGGCGTAATTACCTAATAATTATTCCAAAAATGGCCTCGTGATTACAAAGATTATTTAAGATTACAATTTACAGGGGTCAAGACTAGGACAAGAAATGACTTTTAGATACCAGACAAGTGACATTTCGCTATACACTTCAAAATTGCGTTTCTTTTTACTATACATCTGGGACGGAACATCTACACACCCCGAACAGTCCTACCTGTCCGCTAATTGACTGAAAATTTTGACAAAGTTGAACGCTAAAATCAAATTGAGAATGCGCCCCAGGCGCCTACACTGTTGCGGTAGGTTGGCATTCTTAATCAAAATGAGAGCCCCAACTTTCAGTGGATCGGTTTTATTAGTCCACTTGACGCGCAGCTGAAGAATATGCAAATATTCCATATTCCAATGTTTCCAAAAACTCTGAGAGAGTTGTTGGACGAATTCAAACCGAGAGAGATGATAAAGTTTCGTATCAACAAAGGGATATTCAGGCAGGGCGACAAGTGGCTGTCCAATCAAAAAATGGCCCAGCGTAAGGGCTTCCAAGTCATTGGGATTGGAAGAGATCGGGCACAACGGACGTGAATTTAACATGGCCTCAATCTTACAAAACACAGTTGCGAGCTCCTCAAAAGTAATATAGTTTCTTTAATATGTAATAAGGCATGCAGTGAAAAACTGTACTGCGAGTCTTCGGGCTGACAATATCCAAAATTCTCGCTGAAAAATGGCCAACAACTCATTGCAACCGGCATGCGAGTTTTTAATGTGATGATCAGTCACCAACAACTTAACCAAATGACATTCCTTGGGGACTAAAGGGGTGACAAGCCCCGTAGGGGATGTTGGCGTTCCTAAGCCGCCCTCCAACATGCAAAAGACCCGCATCATCCAAAAAGAGGTTAAGTTTACTGAGAGCTATCGACAACTTAGCTTTCCTTGTTTTCAAAATTTCAATTTCCTATTCAAAATTAACAGCTTGCACCGAGTGAACCCAATAGAGGAGAGCTTCTTGTCGCTCTTGAGGACTGAGAATTGGCGCCAAGCGTTTATCGTTTGAATGCCTACAATTATGAAAAAAACGATTCAACAATAAATCTGGATTGAATGCACTTTCTCGTTGTTCAACAGCGAGTGTTCGTAATCCGGGCAAAGAGGTAGTATCCAACACTGGCGTTCGAGGCCAATCAGTCTCTGGCAACTTGGGACCAGAATGCAAACAATGATTCAAAGATACACCGGTTGAAGTCTGCGCAGAACCATCAAATACAGTGCGCGGCTTCCCAGTAGATGCCATGAGTACCGCATGATGCGGGAGGGAAAAATGCTCCACTGAACGCTTATCCAAATTAGACACCCACATGTGTCCCAACTCTTCATATTCTCGCATGAAGTCAATGTACTTTTGTTTCAAAAGCGTGAGTTTCTCTGCAGTAGGCCACGAAGTACCAAGAAGCGGGCCTACAGAATGGAACGGTAATCTTGTTATGATCCGGCCGGAACGAAGGCGACCAGTGTTATTCTGGTAAAACAATTCGCACTCCTCCTGTTCCGGGTCTACACGAGAAGCTTGTGGTGCCTCTTCCACTTCCTAGAATCTCTGAACCGCTTCAGAGAGAGAAGAGCCTATTACCAAAGCATTATCAATGTTCAGTGGAGGGAGAACCCTTAGAACAGTTCCCATCAAAGCCAAACCAAATATGGTCGGTATGGTCATCAGGCCACTTGGCTGCAAGACCCGATTTTAACCCAAAAGTATCGTACCCAAGACTAATGTCTTGGGTACGGAGAAAGGGCCTGGAGAATCAACAAGAGAACGCGAAAGAAACCTGTCCCTCAAGTTTAGGGACCGCAGCGTTTCCCACTCCTTTTATAAAACCTGGAATCGTGTGAAGTTTCAGTTGTATTGGCCCCACCAACCAAGTAGACAATATGCATCCCTGGGAACCTGCGTCCTGATCACCGCAACCAGGGACTGGCCTTTCAACACAAGGGTATTGATTAAACTCCTCGGAGGCCCTGTGTCTCGGTTGGCGCGCCATCGGTGGTGGGTAATAATTTGATACCCGCCCGAACCGCGGCAGGCGTGACTCAAGTCGGGGACGTTCAACTAAAGGTGGCGAGGGCATACGGCGATGCCTCGGAGATTGCCGGCGTTCAGCAGCCGCATAATCCGTGCCACGTGGTGGAGACGCTGAGCGTCTATTAACCTCCAGAGCCAACGCTGGGCAGGGAACGTGCGTTCATAGCGCAGGACTCGTCCCGGCGTCCACGTGCAACATACCCGCCCGTGGGTGACTCGCGTCCAGCGCCATTTGCATTGGCACGCAACAATGCGAGATGTTCCTCTTCACAATTAGGATAATATCGCTGGAAGTGATTTCCTAAACAAGAGAAACATAGTCTCCTTGTGTTGGCAATCCTGCGACGGGATGCCACATGCAAATTACCAAAAGCCTTACAATTAACAATGCTATGCCCCATGACCTTACAATATAAATAATCACTATGACCCTGGGCAGCCGCAAAACGAGGCAAGAAACGTCCCTCAGGAGTACCTCGAGCCTTATTACGGCCCTGGTCTCGTGGCCGGGGTGGTTGATGACCAACTGACTGTACAACTCCAGAGTTGTCAGACATCCTGCATTCATCCTCAAGAAGTTTCTCAAGGTCAGCAAAGGGGTGGAACTTTCGCCACTATACTTATGCTCCTAAGCTAAGGAAGCAATTTTTCAAAATCATATGAACCAACAACTAGGACTACGAGTGATGTTCAACAAGCAAGTCTAACTTTTTCAGCGCATTGATCGTTATTAAAAGAAGGTTCAGCAAGTTGGTTCTCAACCCTGTAGTGTTGCGGACGATAGGTAAATTCAAGATCTGGTCATCAAGGGTGTATACCAAACGACGGTGGTTCTGACATCGACGAGCTAAGAGATCTCGTGCCGTCTGATAATTACCATTATTAATTTGAAGGTGTTGTACTATGGCCGTGCTTCACCTTCCAATACCGACAGCAAATAAGCCAATTTTGGAGTGGGCCTCAAATCTGAACGAGCATTAATTAGGCTCTCAAATTAATTAAGAAAACCCGACCAACAATCCAATCTGCCATCAAAATGGGGTAAATATAGAGTGGGCAATCGACTAAATAGGCCGGATGAACAATCCTCAACCTTTACCAATGCGGGTTGATCCATGGCTTTCAAACGCAGAACCTCCTTATTTATACACCTGAACGATGGTATCTATAAATTCCAAAATCTGATCATAGTCAGCGTGTACCTTAATGCGCTGTTCATCTGTGAAATCAAACAGGCACACCTCAAACAAGCAACTATTCAACTCATCAAATGAACTATCAACACTGCGCAGGCGTTCATCTAACTTTTCCCTACGATCGAGCAGGGCATCAGGTCGGTCTGGTGTAGTTACCAAGGCAGCTGAGATTCCAAACCATCTGACCTATGAGGTAATGCGGCCGGTACATCCTCTAACTGTAGTGAGAGCGGACTTCTTTTATAAGTAAACTTCAAAGGCACAACAATTCTATAAAAACTTATTTGTTTACAATTATTATCCATTACTGAGCCGAACTGCATACTCAAACAACACAAATAACTTATATTCAAGCTTCAACAAAATAGTTTGTATCAATTATTACTACAAACAACCATATATTATACCTAACAACAATTATGTACACCTAGTGTGTAGTGTCAGACCAAGAATTTAACTAATACATGTACCTATTTAATTAAAATTAACTCAAATATCAAACAACAGTTATTTTATATACAGTGTGAGTCTTCACAAAGTGCACATATTAAATTAAGTGAAACTAGACATCATTTTATCGGTAGAAAAATAATAAAAATCTAAAGAAATGTTCTACGAGTTATAGACCTACATTACCTATTTACATTGTATTTTAGCAGTTATGGACCTTGTACCAAGAAAACCTTGTAACTTTTAACCAGGTGGTTAATCATGTTAAAACAAAAACAATAATAATAGTGAATGTGTAGGCAATACCGACGCAATACTATTCACACCTAAAAAAACGCCGGTGACATAAAAATAAGGAATATTTTACAGCAAAACTGATTCACGTACAGTGTTCTTTTAAACATTTTTAAAAAACTCAACAAATCGTCCACATGCCTAGTTATTATTAATCAACGTTGGTTGGTATCTAATAAGCTTTAAAACAACTTAAAAACCACATCTGTATCCCAAACAAAACAGTTTTTATGAGAGGCTATAAATAGATCTTGACGACACCATAAATAATAAATACAAAATATCAAATAGAAACCAGCATGTTAATTTAGTTTTATTAATTTATAAAAAACTGTTAATGTAACAAGTTTTCAAAATAACTACCGCATTGTTGCAAACACATAGTACTTCGAAGCAAAATCTGTTGCGTTGCTCGTCTTATCATTGCTAGATCATCCTTTATTGTACTGGCGCAGTTTAAAATCTTCTCCTGCAGTTCTGTCTCACTATTGATGAGAGAGTTATAAATTTTCTGCTTTAAGAAAGTAATTAAGGGATGTCAGATCGGGTAATCGCGCAGGCCACCCGACATTCCTTTGCCGACCAATCCATCTACTGGGATAGCTGTCATTTAAATAATTATTCTTGCATAATGTGCAGGGCATCCATCCATTTGTAGAAACATTCTACGACGAGTTTCTAAGGGTACATCTTCCAAAAGTAATGGTAGATCATAACTTAAAAGAATCACGCTGTTTGTAGTGTCCTTAATTAATATCCAAGCGGCTTTACATACATTTTTTCAGGAAGCAATAAAAAATTGACTGTTAATTTGCTGTGAGGAAAGTATGCATTATAGCCTTATTATATTCTTATTAGATTTATTAAGGTGTTACTGTAGGTATAGAACTCTTTTTTGTACAGCATTTTTTATGCCTTTTGTCAGGCAGTTGTTTTTCGTTGGTTTGGTGGCACACTTTACTCTTATGTATGGTAAACATAGATTAAAGAAAAAGTAATGGTATCATAAAAGTTATTAAAAGAATCTTCTGTGTTTTTACATTCAAAAACTGCAGAAAAGAAGAGGAATGGCAAATAACTGCTGTATTTATTTATATTCCCTTCACTCAGATCTCTTACACGTTTAAACCAACATTTGGGCATCTTGTTGTCTTTAATAACAATAAATAATCTGGCAACACTAAGTAACGTCTGTGTATTTTTAGAGACAAATATTTTATTTTCAGTTTCAAGTTTATTTTTGATATAAATCCATTTATTTTCAAACCATTTACAAACAATAGGACGCTTTGCACAATAAATATAAAAATTACAGGCATAAAAGCAAACATTCATCAGAATTAAGTATCACAAATAAAATGATAACGTCAAAAAATGAAAATTTTCACAGACGCAATTTAACTTTATTAAAAATACAAGATGTTAACAAGAGCCAGATCTAGAGCCGCACCGCTACCACCTCCGGGTTCGTCGCTTAGCTCCGCCTCGCAGCCGTCGTAACATCGATCAGAATCGTCGGCCGCTGCAGTTGCGTCGAGCTCGAGCGACGAATATTTCTCTCCGCCTTCGTCACCGTCACCTGCACGTCGGCGGGGAAGAGGCCGGCTACCGACCCGCTTGGGACCCCGAGGCCCACCGACCTCGAATCGGGTCCCCGCTGCCGGTGGTGATGTGCGTCGCATGCGATGGACTCGATCCATTAATGAAACCGTCATGCGGGCATATTTTGGGGCTACAGAGGAACTAATCTCACTGCGTATCGCAGCCGCATGCTTGTTCTGTTTCGGGCCCTTGAACCAAGCGTCAACGTTTCAGCACAGCGATTATCGGATCAAGTGCGGGTTATCCAACGCAGTCGACAGTTGGATGATACCGTGCTTGATAGGCTACGCTCAGAATACTTGCCTACGAGCCATGCCATTCGCATCCAACCCGCAGTTACGCAACTATCACCTGGTGCGACGCGGACGGGCAATAGTGCCAGCATGGAGGTGGATGACATGACAAATGATGTAAGTATTCAGTACAATGAGGAGGTAAAGGATGCTTTGGAAAGTGCGATTCAGGAATACCGATACATGCAATTTAAGATTCGGCCCCGTCTGCCTTGGTTACCTATGCATAGAAAAAATATAGCATTGGTGAGTGTCCTGGACTCGCTATTATCTAGTTATTTAGATAATAGCGAGAATCTCGTCGATACTCATTCGATTCTGTACTGTGCCGCTGTGGCGGCAAGTCGTATAGCGGGCATCAAATTACCCACACATGTCCCTGCTATACGACAAACATCTGTCGGCTCGGCCTGGCAGTGCAGGATTGAACGGCGTATTGCTGAGGCAAGGACACTCATCGGTAAGCTGATCTGCTTCAGAGCAGGGAACACACGGCCCAGGGTAATGCGCTATGTGGGCCGGGCTTTTCTGGGGACTGGTGTCAGTCCTTATGACTACGTGTCTCGGGCCACAGAGCGCATTGACTTCCTGAAGCAAAAAGTCTATGCATGGGCAAATCGACTGCGCAGATACAAAAAACGCGTGGACCGGTATGTCATCAACCGCACGTTTCAAAGTGACCAAAGGTAAGTTTATAGAATCTGGGAACGACCAGATCAATGTGTGGCCGATGTAGGGCTACCAGATGCTGATGCTACAAATACGTTTTGAAGGAACATCTGGTCGGTACCCGTCGGCCATACTGAGGGGGAATGGATGCGGGAGGTCAAGCGAGCAAGTGAGCAAATTCCAGAAATGGAAAACGTGGTCATTGATAGCCAGGATGTAATTAGTGCGGTCCGATCCTTATCAAATTGGAAATCGCCAGGACCGGACGGACTGCACAATTTCTGGCTGAAAAGGCTGCGTAGCTCACATGCTTGTTTGGCTGCTCAATTTCAATCTGCCCTAGAATCTGGATCGTTACCAGATTTTATGACCACGGGAATAACCCACCTACTCCATAAAATAGGTAGTACCAACGAGCCCGGCAATTATAGACCGATAACATGTTTGCCATCGATCTATAAGCTTCTTACATCTATTTTGAGAGCCAAGGTATCTAAACATATTGATACAAATTCAATAATGTCAGCTTCTCAAAATGGATCTAAGAGGGGGTGCTCGTGGCACTAAGGAGCTCCTCCTTATTGATATGGCCATTAGCCAACAGGTTCGCCGTAAACAAAGGGATCTGGTGGCATGTTGGATAGATTATAAGAAAGCGTATGATTCGGTGCCTCATACATGGCTTTTGAGGGTGCTAGAGTTGTATAAAGTAAATGCAACTCTACACACCTTTTTAAAGTCATGCATGGGGCAATGGAAAACGGTTCTTAGCTATCCAGGATGTCGACAGATCCCTGGGAATGGCGAACTGATAAAAATTGAGCGCGGTATATTTCAGGGCGACAGCCTGAGTCCTCTTTGGTTCTGCTTAACATTGAATCCTCTTAGTACATTACTAGAGGGTTCAGGTCTAGGTTACAGGTTACATAGAGGTGGTGGAGTGATATCCCACTTGTTGTATATGGATGACTTAAAAGTTGTTTGCCCACACACTGAATTACAGCTGATGGATTTACTTAAAGTAACTGAAACTTTTAGTAAGTCTATCAGCATGGATTTTGGTGTGGATAAATATGCTGTCATCCATGTAAAGCAAGGAAGGATAGTGGAATCCGAAGGAACACATTTTTCGGATTCCATTAACCTACGATCACTTCTTCTAACCGATACTTACAAGTACTTGGGTATGTCACAGGCGTTAAGTATCAATGAGGCTGACATGAAGCAATTGTTGCAAGAGCGTTTCTTTGGTCGTCTGAAAAAAGTTTTAAATAGTCTTTTATCAGGTGGCAACAAGGTGCGCGCTTGTAATGGTTGGGTCATGCCGGTTCTCGTGTACTCCTTTGGCATACTTAAGTGGACTCAGACTGAACTGGATGCCCTGGACCGGCGGGTCCGTACACTCTTGACGGCATACCGTATGCATCACCCACGTTCGTCTGTGATGAGACTGTATATCCCGCGGAAATGTGGAGACCGAGGCTTTCTGAATGCCAAGGCCCTTCATAACCGCGAAGTATGCAACCTCAGAGAATACTTTCTCCAGGCAGACGTGGGCATGCATTGGCATGTAGTTGCTGTAGACATCGGACTCACCCCGCTCAGTTTGGCTAAAGAGAACTGGCGCAAGCCTGTAGTACTAAGCACTAACGATCGCAGGGATGTATGGCAGAACAAGGAGCTTCACGGTAGGTTCTACAAGGCTCTATATGGAGCTGATGTAGACTTGTTAGCCTCCGTGAACTGGCTACGTTTCGGTGATCTCTTTGGGGAAACCGAAGGTTTTGTCTGTGCTATTGCGGACGAAGTTATCAAGACGAATAACTACCGGAGATATATCTTGAGGGATGGTACGGTTGACATTTGTCGGGCGTGCCACCTTCCTGATGAGTCCCTCAGGCATATAGTTTCCGGTTGTTCTCGTCTTGCTAACGGCGAGTACTTGCACAGACATAACCAAGTAGCCAGGATTATTCACCAGCAACTTGCTCTGAAATATAAACTTGTAGATGTTGAAGTGCCGTACTACAGGTATGTAGCTGAATCAGTTCTCGAAAATGGTCATGCCACGTTGTACTGGGATTGAACTATCATCACAGACAGGACTGTTGTGGCCAACAAACCTGACATTGTGGTGATAGATCGATCAGAGCGCCGCACAATGACTATCGATGTCACCATTCCGCATGACGGCAATCTCGCGAAAGCTGAAAAAGATAAACAAATTAAATATCTCGTTTTGGCTCGCGAGGTTGTCGACATGTGGGATGTAGATTCGGCAATCATTGTGCCGATAGTCATATCTGTCAATGGTCTAATAGCCAAGAGCCTCGATCACCATCTAAAGAGGCTCGCGTTGGGTGCTTGGATCAAGGGTTTGTGCAGAAGACAGTGCTATTAGATACAGCACGCATTGTGAGGAGGTTCCTATCTCTGGAATCCTAGCCACTGGAAGTTTGGACCCTGTTCCCGATGCCGGTGGGGTACCATATATTTTATATTTTTAAATGTATTTTTATAGGTATATGTATATTTAAAAATGAAAAGTATATTGTAAATATTTGAATAAAGAGTATAATAATTATGTGTGTATGTGGGCCTGATGTAAACCTTCTCGCCTCCGTGAACTGGCTACGCTTCGGTGACCTCTTTGGGGCAACCGAAGGGTTTGTCTGTGCAATTATAGACGAAGTTATCAAGACGAATAATTACCGGAAATATATCCTGAGGAATGGTATCATTGACATATGTCGGGCGTGCCACCAACCCGGTGAATCCCTCAGGCATGTAGTTTCCGGTTGTTCTCGTCTTGCTAACGACGAGTACTCGCACAGACATAACCAAGTAGTCAGAATTATCCATCAGCAACTTGCTCTGAAGTACAAACTTGTATAGGTCGAGGTGCCTTACTACAGGTATGTAGCAGAAATAGCCATAATAATAACTAATTCTCGAAAAGGACCATATAACACTGTACTGGGATCGATCTATTATCACAGACAGGACTGTTGTTGCAAACAAGCCCTCATATTATGGTAATAGATCGATTAGAGCGCCATGTAAAGATTGTCGATATCACCATCCCTCATGATGGCAACCTCTTGAAAGCTGAGAAGGAAAAACAAATAAAATACCTGGACTTAGCACACGAGGTCGTCGATATGTGAGATGTGGACTTGGCAATCATATTTTTTTATTTTTATATTTTCTAATGTGTTTTTTCTTTATAATTATATATTTAAATGTAATTTTTATTGGTTAGTAGTGAATAAATGTGAAATAATAATAATAATAAAATTAATTAATTAATTTGCATTGATGCTATTAGAGTATTCAGGGCAGACGCCGTTTTCCATCCATAGTTAGCAATATACCGGTCCACCAAACACCTATACCTATAGCCCATATATTAGATAATTTTAATTCAATTGGTTTAGAACTAAATTCAAATAAATGTAAAATTGTGTGTCAATTCTTTGGTTCCAAACATCAAAATTATTGAAAACATTTATTTTCGTCTTCTCTGGTCTCCCGTATTGGAGGAGGCATTCTCATTCGTTATTGCCTTTTAGTTCCTAAATTCACACATGCCCTCCGATCCTCTCAATTTTGGATGCATTTTTCAAGCCAACACAAAGGGAGGATCCTCTGACCAGGCTGATGTCGGGAGCTTGTATATATACTTAGTCGCTGTGTAAACTTCACTTGTGCGATGCAGAATAGTATGACGTAATGTGAAGTGTGATTGTATCGCCATCTGTTAAATGTAGGCTGAACTTCTTCGTCTGTGCGGAGTCGCCACAGTATTCTTCCCCAAAACCGAAGGTCGATCAGGTAGATGAGAAGCCTATGATGCTGCTGAAGAGTGTTGCCAGTGCCAGTGAAGGATGCCACTAGTTCCAGTGAGTCGGAACTGTATGCCGCTAATTCCAGTGAGTCGGAACTGTACACCGCTAGTTCCAGTGAGTCGGAACTGTGTGTCGCTAGACCTCAGTGAGTCGGGTCTGAGTGCGATGTGCCCCAGTGAGTCGGGTCTGTTGCGTTGCAGTGAGTCCCACAGTGAATCGGGGTTGATGCTGCGTAGTTGCTGCGTCGTGGCTAGCTGCTGCGTTGACGTCGAGTACAGTACCCTGCTTGCGTGGACCGTGAGTGCAGTGGGTTGAGCCTTGACGCTGGTGAGGCCGTAGGGAAGACCAGGCAGCGCGTTCGCTGTAGGCGTGTTGTGGTCCCTGTTGAGGCCGAAGAGGCTGGCTGGCTGTGACTTGATTACTGCTCATCTGGAGAAGTGCTGTGTGAAAGAAGTGAAGACAATGGCGATGGTTGCTGCCGCTGATCTGCTCCGTGAAGGTTGCTTCCAATCACGTCGGGTGCTGAATGATCACGCCGGGGTCACCAATGTGGAGGAACAGGGTGTGAAGTCCCTCCAACACAAAGGGAGGATCCTCCGACCAGGCTGGTTGATCGTGCCTGGCGGGCCGCGGCCCGATGGTTGATGGCGGGAGCTTGTATATATACTTAGTCGCTGTGTAAACTTCACTTATGCGATGCAGAATAGTATGACGTTATATAAAGTGTGATTGTATCGACATCTGTTAAATGTAGGCTGAACTTCTTCGTCTGTACGGAGTCGCCACATACTTTTGGATAAAATTGACAATACTATTCGGCATACACTTAGCAAAATTTTAAATTTGGCCATGAACGACCGAGTGTGGCTCGAGGCAACCCTACCAGTTCGCTTGGGTGGCCTCAGCGTTTGCAAAATTAGTGATGTCAGTTTACCGGCGTTCCTGTCTTCGGTCCACTGCACTGAAGAATTGACCAGGAAAATTTTAGCTCCCACACTGGTTAATTCTGAAACGTCGTGCAAGTCGGACGCAGTGTACTCTTGCAAAATGATCTGTCCAAACTCTGATTTGCCATCCGATCTATCCTCTCAGAGTCGGTAGGACGGGCCGAAATATCTCCTAATGTTGCTGAGCGTGCCCGTTTATTGGCTGTGAGGGCGTAAGAATAGGGTCTTTGGCTCCAATACACAACACAACGTTCCGCATCGCTTCTTGCCTTCGTTTAGGTGCTTCATGTGTTTCTCCGCATCGATGTCACTGTGGTGAAGCCGTCGATGGCCTTGACCACCATAGCCTATCAAGTAGCAGGAGTGCCGGTCGTTTTTCGCGGCACGCCAATCTTAATGACATTATCCGTCGTGCTCTTTTCACCACCGGCGTGCCAGCTCATCTTGAACCTAATGGTTTGGCACGTGACGATGGGAAGAGACCGGACGGTATGTCGTTGATGCCTTGGAAGATGGGTAGGCCCTTGGTGTGGGACGCAACGTGTGTAGACACCCTTGCGCCATCACATCTTCCCAGCACGGCGGGTTGTGCTGGTGCTGCTGCTGCATCCGCGGAGACTCTCAAACGACGCAAAAAAAAATTCTGGCAGGGGATTGTAGTTTTGAGCCGTTTGGGATCGAAACGCTAGGGTCATGGGGTCCCAGTGCTCGTGCTCTCTATAGAGACATAGCGAAAAGGTTAATCGACACTTTCCGTAACCAGGGGCCTGGCCTTTATTTTGCGGAAAGAATAAGCATTGCCATTCAACGTGGCAATGCTGCCAGTCTTCTGGTCATACTACCAGTCGAATGTGATGCGGTGGAATTCTATGACGCCTATTAGAGGGTAAGTTAGTTTTAAAGAATTGTGTTTATATTATGTATATAAATAAGGCGTGCAAATATTCAATAAAAATGTTTTATGTTATTGTAGTAGGTGTGTAAAAGGTATTATTCCAAATGTACAAATAAATTACGTCATTAAAAATATTATCATCAACGTCAATTAAAAATTATCATTTAAAAAATCATCAATAGAGTAATAGCATTTTGTAATTAATAGTCCAGTTAGTTTCTTTTTGAATAATTGGATTGTTTCATTTTTAATAGTACCAGGAATTATATTATACATAACTGGGCGGCCCATGCCAAACACATTTTTCCTAAGTAGTGCAACATATTTTTGTATTGATTTCTGATAGGGCCTTTTCTAGTTTCAGATATTGATACGAAGTAATGTTTATTAAGCTTCACAAAAACTGACATTTCATATATATACATTGACGAAACGTTAACAATTTTAGGGACTTAAACAAAGGTACACAACTATCGACCATTTTTAGACCGCACATTGACCTTATACATCGCTTTTGTGTCTTAAATACGTGTTCTCTTAAACTACAATTACCCCAAAAACAATACCAAATCCTAAAATTTATGCTACTAAACCGTGGTAGACTCTTAATATAGTGACTGTGTTAACTTTTTTTGATAGGTTGAAGAGGGCATACGCGGCAGTGCTCAGTTTTTTACAAACCTCTTCTGCTTGAGGTTTCCACGTTAACTGACTGTCTATCAATATGCCTAAGAATTTTGTCACATGTATTCGATCAATTTTTTGTTTGTTGTATTCTATGGACAATTTTTTTACCGACGTCCGTTTATAAAAACGCATAATATTTGGTTTTGATAAATTAATAATCAGATTATTCATGTCAAGCCACTGTATATATATCCTTAAGGGTACGATTTATGTCATGTTCATATTCTTCGACATCGGAGTCGTCAGCAAATAGGACCATTAGGTACTGAATGTAGCGTGGCAAATCATTAATATACACCAAGAACAGAAGTGGGCCTAGCACACTGCCCTGTGGTATTTAACTTTGTAATTACATTGCCACTAACGATAAATATAATAGCGTCTCAAAATATATGCTTCGATATTCGGATGCTATCAAAGCAGCAATAAAGCTGGCCGGGTAGCGTATATAGAAAAGCTACTTCAGTACGTCTCCACTGAACTGAATTAGCATTTTCTAACGATAAACACTCGTAAATGCTGCTCTAATACGTCTCAGAGGGTGATGTACCTACTGCAGTAAGATTTCACGTTACGCGCCGCACAGTACGGGTTATCCTAATTCTATTCTTCTACATGAAACTGATATTAAAGGAAGGCTAAAAATTAACTATATAAAGGAGACCGTCCATATTCGGCTTGAACGTGGACAATCGTCTTATAAACAACGTAAAATATTAAAAGTTTTGTTTTAATATATAATAAATATTGGTTATTATCCAGTCGTATGAAATTGACGTATAATAAAAATGATTTTAAAATATTTTCATTTGGTTTAAAACGTGGAACTGAAATGGACAATCCAAATGGCTTGTGTGTGTTGCCTAGTAAAAAAACAGTGGACAAAACCGGAAAAAGGATTTAAAAAAATCACATTAAGAAATATTAACGAAATCTGAAACTACGTTGAGATTTTTTTAATTATGTACCATATTCATATTTTGAATTCGACAACAATAATAAATGTAAAAATGATATGATATTTCATAAAATATAACAAAATCGTAAAGTGTGTTGGGTAATTTATTTTCATATTCTAGCAACACTTGATTTATCTGTCAATTCTGTTTCCATCATTCGCTTCACAGAGTACATTTGTATATAGGAAGATAGAGACGTCACTCAATGCATTGGCGATACTAGCGCTAACTGGCGTTCGGTTCAAGCAACTTTTTCAAATACATACATATGCGTGGGTATATAATATATCTATTTTAATTATGTAGTGATTAATTATGTGAATTTTCAGACTAGCGAAGTTTATAGTTAATAATGTGTATACTTAACTATAAAATTCGCTAGCCTGTACTTTCACTTAAAAATGAAAACCAAGATCAGGGCAAGTATGGAATTGTAAAAAAAAACAATGTCTTGAGTCTAATAACAAGAGAGATTAACGGAATGATAAAATGTCAAATTTGACAACAGCTTTATCTATGTGACAGGTCCGAATCGTTCGAAAATAAATAACATTAATCAAATATGGTAAGCGATAACTTTAGAACATCCTTTTTAAAAACAATTTTTTTTTTATAATAATTTTATGTATTAAACGCTAAAAATTGTTACGATAATTAAAAAATTTATAATAAAGTGAAATTTTCAGAAACTGATTTCCACGTCATCTAGCGGTTGTCACATGCAACTTTGATGAGTATAATACAACTATAATATAATATAACTATAGTATAATACAAATTGAATATCACTTAGTTATCTTATAGAAAGCCAACATGGAAACCTATGTAATTTGATTACGTTATAATTCAACTGTTTTCTTCTAAGTTTTAACACCATGATTCGCTTTGCGTTTGTTAACTCGTATAGTGGATGTTTTGACGTGATTTTGTGTTTTATTTTATTATTTAACGAACTTGATACTAAACTTCATAGAATAATGTTTTCTACTTAGTTTAGGCTACTGAAAATTAATATTGTTATTACAATATAAAATTGTCCACGCCCAGGCCAGGGTCCCATACAAGGTGGCTGGTCTCCTTTCTGGTCAAAAGATAAAGTAGGTATGTAGCATGACAAATAAAGGAAATACAGTACGAAGAAAGGTACCAGAAAAGAAAATAGTGGATTATTTACACAAACAAACAAACAAAATTATCTCATCCTTCCTCCTGATATTCCCCTGTCATTACAACAAAAAGTATAATCCACAAATAGGTATTACAAGTTTACATGGTCGTTTTATTTGGTCTGCATACTATATACTGTTCTGTATATATTTATATTTTATTGTATTGTGTACAGGAGATACAAATAAAAATATTTACTTTCTTTCTTTACGTGTTGTGTCCGTTGTTTGAATTTTTATGAAGTCCCCGTGGCACCGGAATATTTCCTAGTGCGAGGATGTTGGTAAAAAGATTTCAAATGATAACGGTTATTATGCAAAGTGTCAACAACAAATAACTCTGTTATTATGGGAGTAATAATTCTTGTTTAAGGCCTATTATAGAATTCTTCATGTTTCACTAAAGTACGGATACGGCAGTAACGGATCACACGCAGTCTACTAGATAACGCAATATGATGTTAAAGCTAGCCAGCACACGTCGCATCAGGAAGGCACATCTCTTGCATATCTATCATCCACTAATGCGACGCAGAACGGAGCAGTTCCATTATCAGCCAGAATGCGTAATTAAATTGAACTCAAGGAGAACTATATTTCTTAGTATAATTTGCAGCAGGTTAGGTCCAAAGAGATTACAATATGGGATTCTTCAAAAAGGGTGTAAAAAGGTTTTACAGAGTCGGCTACGCGCAAGTGATGCATCTGGTAATGCAAACCCTTTCAGACCCAGCGTACCCCTGGCCATACCTCTGGTGGTACGGTTGGTCTCTTAAACGATACCACTGACTAATAGTGATGTAATGTAATAATAATAAAAACGGCTCATTCCTCGTAGTACACCTAGTTGTTACGCCAGGGTAACTACGAGGAAGACCCTATTCCTCGTGGTTCACATACCGTAGATAAGTATCGTTATCGATACCAACGAATAAATGTTTACTCGACATTCCCAAAGGTACGATAAATTATTTAGTGTTATATGTAATAAAAAAATATTCTACGACTATATGTAAATCATTTATTTTTTATAGTTTGTATTTTTTATTAATATAAGACTATCGGAAAGTGATCAGACATCGATAGCGTTTGTTAAAATTAGGTGCATGCTATTTTATATCTTATTGACATGATAAAATGTTTACTGACTACATTATTTTGTTAGATTATTAAAGCTATAATCAAAACTTATAGAAAACAGCCCAATTTTAAAATGTCGAAAATCGCGTATCCTTCCTATCTTTAACAAGCGCTATCGATATCTGATCACTTTATTTATTTTATTTTATTTTGTTGGGCAAACATACAGCGTATATGTACATAATATTATGTATAACAGAAAATACAACAACTTACCACTAGCTACTTTGTTTTGTCGAGTAGGTACTCAAAAACAAAGTTTTCACCCAGACAGATTAGTTACGACCGCAATTTTTCTAGTCCGTAGCCTACTGAGATGTCTTTATTTACAATATAAAGCTGTAGGCTAATAATATAATCATCATTGACTTTATTTGATCATTTCGTCTTCTTTTTGGAATCATCTCCAGGATGTGCATTTGCTCCAATACCTTAAGCAATCGCATCAACGTGACTGTGTTTTTATTAACAAGTTTATTTATTTTTGAGTGAAAGGCTTTCAAAATGTTCCACAAACTGTTCACCAAACATTCTAATTATGGCAGGGCAATGAATCAAAACCAAAATGATTCTAGGTATTTTATAAATTAGGATGTCTGTACATTGCCATCAGCTTCAAATTTTACGTATGCCACGCCCTGTTAGATCTCGTCCCCGGGAAGAAGTGGCAAGACACTTGCTAGCGCAACAATTCTTCGTCCTGGTTTATTTTTCGTACATCCAAACGACTTCCCTTTCTTCCAAATGTTGCGAATCCAATGATAATGCACCCGCGCAATTTGATGTTTGGGAATACTTCAAAAATCGCATATTTTTCGTAATTTGAATGAACTTTGTGTGGATTCCATCTTGATAATTGCGATTTAATCAAATTGAATTAAATAAAAAACCTTTTTCTGTTCGATCCGACATAAGTGTGAAGATTAGGGGCCTTACTTTAATTGTTTCCACACCACTCCTTATGTCACCGTAAATTATATTCCTGCGAAAAGGGTATTGGGCAACAGTAAAAAGTACCATCAAAAAAATATTCCTTGATATTCTGAAAAAGCAATCGAAATTCTTTGGAGCAAAATACCATAATTCGGTTATGCTTGGCTGCTTCCTCACAGTAATAATCAGCTAAAATGAAATCATATTGAATGGCCACTTTGATTTCTTTCAAATCTCGGAATATAGTTTTTGATACTTGTGCCTCTTTGTTTCGAGCATCTTGAAGAAAGTGCTTCACGCTTTCATATTGAGGATATTCTTCCATCACAAAATCCATACCAGAGTTTCGAAAATCTTTCTTTTTCTTGTCGTATAGTTGTTCAATGGATTTATCAGTCGAAACAACTATTTCTTGCAGATATATATTTTCCTTTAATATTTCATTACTCAACTTTGCTTTTGATGAACGTATTATTCTAAAAAAATAACTTGGAATGTTTTTAGTAGGGGGTAAACCTTAGAAACTATCAAACTCATTTTGATGTCGATATTCATACGGGAACTGAAACTACACGAATGAAACAGCAGGCAGTCAGCTAGTTAATTGTAAGTAAAACAGAAAACATGATAGTAATAAGAATGAATACGCCTCTGGGACAGTTGTTATCTCATTATGGGACTAACGCAATCTCGGAGGGCACAGTACATTTGCTTAGACACATCACCGTAAAGGTGATGCTTGCCAGGCTTGTGATATAAACAAAAAATGTATTACAAGGTTAATTAAAAAGCACACAAACCGCAGGGCAGCTTTGTGGCGAGCTGAATGTGAGTGGCGTCACTGCGGTCCCGAATGCTCCAGAGAGTCGGTCGTCTTTGTTGACTGGCTGGGATGGAGTTGCAACAGTGCCCGCAGGATTCTCAACTCTGGCTTGCCTTAGCTGGCCGGTCAGAGGGGAGCCACCAGAGCTGTATGCTCGGGGATGAAAGTGTCATTTTCAAGAGCGTGATAACGAGTAAACCCGCTCCGGTTCTCCGTTGTCACGAGGTCCACGATGGCGAAACCGGTGCCGCACAGCTCGACAGCCTTAGCCGCTAACACCGGTGTTGCCCCCTTGCTGCCTTGACGGCAAACGATATTTGTCTGTGGTGGCTATAAAAGGGGTCCCATCTAGTGAGTCGGCGAGTCACCGTCTGCCTATGCGACGTGGATATATTGTAGTATTCAGGGCAGGCGCCGTTTTTCATACATAGTTTCCATAAATCCATCCCACTTAACATCCATACCCATAGCCCAGTTAAATAGTAGCTTCCGTATTTAGTAATAGTCCTACGTCTGCCGCGACTGATCCATGACTGTTCTCAATAGTTCGACGACAAGAATATTCTAGTTGGTATGGGGCGGCTCGACCCATGTCCTCGTGTAAGCCTCCCAAAAGACTGGGTATTTTCTATACATTATTAGGAAAATACCCGTGATAGCGAGACATAGTAGTAAGTAATTATTAAATTGCGAGCATATAATATATCATCTTTGAAATCGTGACAGTGCCACAATATTTACTTTTGCTGTGTGATGAACACCGCCATAATATAGACCCATCTGTGTATGTCTTGTGCCGATGGTAACGATATTTACCATGAAGAAGGGTGGTATCGCCATTTAATATAATTTATGTCCATCGAGATATCTTCCAAAATAACTTAGTATTTTCAACAAAAATATTATTCGCAACACATTAATTCAATTGAAATGCTTATTAAGCTTTAAAGAAGAAAATTCATTTTGAACTGAATGATATTTGAAAGAAGAAGAAATAAAAACATATGAAAAAGGAAGAGGTCAAAATATGATACCAGAATATGCATTATCTATTACTTACTTATCTGACTATGAGTGATCATGCCTCTTGCATGATAACTCATGGTTAGATAGGTAGGTCGGCACATCACTAGGGTCACTCACTCGGTGGTACTGATTAACTATAAAAGACCCACCGTACCACCAAGGCCAGGGGTACGGTGGGTCTGAAAGGATGCAAACGTAGGTCCTATGGTACTATCTAATGGTACCACGGTGAACGAAGGTTATGGTGACCACTTACCATCAGATGGGCTGTATGCTTGTTTGCCACTTTAGTAGTATAAAAAAAGATTTACGTATGTGTACAACCGTAGGGGCATGAGATCCATTCCCGGCTCCCAGAGTTTTCTGTTAGAAAATGCAATAGGCCTATTACGTAAGGTTTAAAGGCATAGTTAGCAAAATGTAGCTGTACACTCGTTAGGCCATTTACTGCCAACAGAATACCTACGCAATATTAAGCGAATCGTAAAGTAAAACGACTAAGGGCGGTAACACTCTACAACTTTTCACAGCGATTCAAATTTGCGACTATTTCGCACCATAAGCGACTTAATGATGCTAATAGGCATTACTATAGACTCGTCTATTATGTATCCCTATGAATAAAAATGTGCGGTTGTATGAAGAATCGCTGCTTAAAGTCGCACGTGTTCACGCCTATAGCGTCTATCACTACAATACCGCGACGAAATCGCATAGATAACTTGCAAAAGTTGCTGAGTGTAACCGCTCTAAGTGTGCATCGGGATGGTGTTTTATAATCGATAAGCAATTAGTTTTGGAGCACTTTTGTACAAAACAATAAAACATATCTACGATAATATCACGCGATGCAAGCGTAACATAAACTATTTATTACGTAATAGAACATAAAACTCCACTAAGTCTTTGTTATAATTGGTTTATTTCTAGTATTTGTCATAAACTTATCATTCTTTATTACTTAATTAATGTAATTTATTTCTTTGCCATGTTCTCCAATGTACGTTACTGTGTTATTTCTTTCTTTCTCTTACGTTGCTGTGTCATTTTACTGCTCAACACCGTATCAAACAGGTGCTTTTACAACATCTAGATTGACAGGGGTAAGGCAAACATCTGCGAGCTGAGCAAGGGAATATAGGACATAATTTCCGTGATGGGCAAATGTAGATTTTACTGCACCGTTTTGCTGGGCACGGATATGAACCACAACATCTAAAACAGGGTCCACTGCGACAGCGCACCACTGGGCATGTTCTAGAACGATTGTAGCAAGGAGATATTCGTTTACGATGTGCTCTTATTTTTGGTTGGCTGCGAGCTTTACGAGGTCGCCGGTATCCAACGGGACATGGTCGTAAACATGGAGAACTTTTGCAAGGAACACTGCAAGGATTACAACAAGGTACTGTACAAGGCAATTTGCATGGTGAGGAAGAGCAGGGAGACCGTTTGCAAGGAGGTGGCTTGCAAGAAGGTGGCTTGCATGGAGATGACTTACAAGGAGACGGCTTGCAACGATAGGGTGTGCAACGAGAGGGTGTGCAACGAGAGGGTGTGCAAGGAGATAGCTTACAAGGTGGTGGCTTACAACATCTCCTACATGGAGCAAGTCGGCTGGGTACCACGCATGATGGCCGACATCGTGAACATCGCCTACAAGGCGTCCTACATCGTGAGCAGCGCCTACACGGCGACCTACAAGGCGATCCACATGGTGTTCCACATGGTGTTCCGCATGGAGGTCCACATGAGGACGCACATGGCGCTCCACATGGAGTCCCACACGGTGAGCCGCACGGAGGTCCACATCGTGACCAACACGGTGAGACGCACGACCGCTTGCACGGTGCCGGCTTACATGGTGACCCACACGGCCGTCCGCATGGGGGCCCACATGGCTTCTTGCATGGTTTTCTACAGCACTTAGGAGGCCTGCATGGAGTAGATCGGCATAATATCGATCTACATCTAGGAGGCCGACACATAGGTACTGAGCACGGTGTTTGACATGGTGACCCGCATGTAGGTGGGCGGCATGGTGGTGGTGTCCACTCTAACATCAGTTCGTTCCTTGCAAAAGGTGCACCAGACAATCTTCTAATTACTAATTCAAAAACACCCCGACGAGGATTTGGCGCTGTACTAACTTTAATAGGTGCTTGATCGTCTTCTCCTGCAATAGCAGCCATGCAATTGGGTCCTATGCACGGGCCCATGGCCATAATAGGACACGGGTCTCTTGGACCAATTCGTATATGAGATACAGTCCCGATCATTTCAGATGTATTTGAATTCTGGCCGACACCCCTATCTTCTTGGATTGAAACTCGCCCTCTCTTAGTCTGTGCTCCAAATGTACTGCTTGGAGTTTTAGCTTGTACTCCGGTTGGTTTGCTATTGCTCGTGTGTTGCTGTGGTGTGGTTTCAGTAGGTTTGGCTTGAGTTGCCGAGGGTCCCATCCCCTTACCAACGTTCGGACCTTTTTTTGAAGCATTCTTTTTATTACCAAAGAAATATATATCGGAATATCTAAGTGGTTCTGGTAATAAAGTATATTTTTTTAAGTTTTCTTTATACGGTGTCATATTGGATGACGACCAGTTAGAGCTTGCACTTAAAGGCACAGGTGCTAATTCACGTGTAACAGTATTATTGTAAGATACTTGTAAACACTTATTTATTGAAGCTGTTGCCTGTGTTCCTGAAGAATGTGGATGACACAAATCATTAAACAGTGTCATGTATACCATTTCTTCTCTCCCAAACAAATTCTTCATTTTATTTTGTGGATGATTGTAAAAAGCGGATTTGGAAACGTAATCAACTTTATCAGAAAATGAAACGCTGTGCCTCTTCGACCTAATTGTACACGATGAATTGGCTAAGAGTTTTGACTGAAACGATTCTATTGAACAAAAGTCAAGGCTCTCAGGGTAGGAATGTAAATCTTCATGTATCGTGGTCGTTGTTTCAGAATATGGTATCGGTGATCCAGCTTTAAACAAATTGATGATATGATCTTCTGCGTGCGGTACTTTCAGATTCTTGTTTGTGGATTTTGTATCCATTATTTGGTCCGCCTTCAAATCTTGGTAAATCGGCAAACTCGGCAGGGCACCTAGGATGAGTTGACTACATTATATTTTTGTTAGCAATTAGGTACATAAATAATCATTCAGTCGCCAAGATTATAAGTCTAAGATCTTAAAAATTTTAAATCAAACAAATAAAAATCAATCTTCAAGTACTTTCACAAACATTTAATAAATAAATTGTGGTACATAAATATTTTATGGTTTAGCTTTGGCTGATTTTGAATAACAACAGGTTGAACAGCACGGTGCACATTGCGCAGTACGAGTATCTCTTGTGGGCACCACTTTTTCATGTGTGACAGCTGGTGTGACGAATTGATATTCAAATTTTGATTTTCGACCTGGCATTTCTATAACTTTGCCTATACGTAGCTTAATCACTTGGTCTGAAAAGTTATACACAACTCCTGGGTAGTCTGGTGCTGTATTTGACATAAGCTGTCCAGGTTCATCCCTGGCAACGTCCCCAACTCCATCTGACGTGTAGTTAAAGTAGGCTCGTTGCTTGTGATTCATACCGCAGGAGTCCGAAGGCATTTGGAATATGACCTGGTTTCCCATCGGGCAGCAATCTGCACAATTTGGTGATTTTTATCATGGGCAGATAAGTTACAAAGAAGACAGCGATGTGATGACTCATGAAATCAAAGTAACTATAGAAAATGATTACACTAGGACTATGAAAGTATTAATCGTATTTGAGCGCATTTCTTTTAACGTCTGCTTTTCCCTTTAGGCCTTTTAAACGTGGAACAGCATTCGCAGTCAAGGTCGGTAGCTATTTTTACGTTTTCTTTACGGATTGGTTGTTTCTTGTCGGGTCCTTTTGGAGTAACTAACTCTAATTCTATTTTGCATTTTTTGTCGCCTTCCATCGCGGTTTTTGCCACTTTTAATACAAAAACGTCTCTATTAACCAGCTCTTGTGATTTGACGTCACCACGCGCAAGTGTCTGTTGCGCATGTTTTGACGCTTGTGAACATCCCTCAGTCGTGCATGTAAATTGTGTTTCTTGTGGTCGTACACCCCGACAGCAGATAGCCTCATTAGGAAAAGCTAAACTTATTTGATTTCTGCTGCAAGGCGATTCGCAGGGTCCTTCTCGCTTTATTCTGCTATACGGACTCTGCACTGCACAGTGTGTCTGACTTATCTTCTTAATAACAGACGAGCTGGCTGGTACTTTAATCTTTAACTCGTTGTCACCCAATGTGGTTCCTATCTCTTCAAATTGTTTACTGGGACCTGGCCATTAACAAACTGATTCACATGCATTCTAGTGGAAATCATTTTCACAATTTATATTTCTCACATGAAGTTGCCTAATTTACATTTATTTTACCTACTGTCATAAATGAAAGAGCTACAAGGGAAATGGACTTATTTATATATAATATATATATAAATAAGTCCATTTCCCTTGTAGCTCCACCAGATCAAAATATTAGTACCTACTAACATATTGGTCAAATAATTGTGCAGTAGTATTGTTCTCACCTTTTGGCACATGCAGACAGTATTGGTGCGTGTTTCTGCAAACCATTTGTTGTGGTTTTTGTGGTTTGGGCCCGGCACAGTAGCATGGGTCATCTGGTTCTTCACAAGGCATGGAGTTGTAAGGATCTGGAGCTAAAATTTGTACATAATTTATTTGTTAAGTATTACAGCATTATAATATCAAGTATTAACAAAACACCGTAGATCGTAACATACCTGATGGACAAACACCGTAACCCTTGAGATGACTACCTGGCTTACAAGGTGCATTACAAGGCGGGCGAGCTCCACTGCCCCCAGCAGCTGCTTGAGCGGTGCCACAAACACACGGATCTTGACTTGTTTGATATTCTCTTTTAGGATCGCAAGATCGATCTACAATTGATTTTCCTCCACCAGCACCTATATTAGGTGGGCCACTTGCACCTTGAAATTTTGTAATAATCAATTTTCCAAAACACGAAATACGTAGAAACATGACAATTTCACCCGTTTCTGCTTTATCGGGGCCGAAAATTCGAAAAGAGTCTTTAAGGGCCTCATAACTAACATTTGTGGGATCTTCTAAATATTTATTACGTGCCTGAACAAACTCTTTTGTCATATCTATTACAGTTTCACCCATAATAATCTTGGTTGGTAGACAGCCGCATGGAAGTGATTTATAAACTGTTATTTGTACGGGAAAGCTACTCATTGCTTTGCTAATGTCTGAACTGTTAAGAGAGAAAAGACAAGATTTTCCACTGTTAAATGTTTTCACAAAAGGCCCTCCACTTTTTGCAATACACGATCCGGAATCATCGTCACATATTTCTAGAGGCTCGACGGCTTGACATTGTATATTGATGCAAGTCCTGAAATCATTGTCGGAAAAGCATGGACTTTTCACAAAAACTATCTTGTCGACCAATACCTCCAGGAGGAAAAGACCATCGTCATTGCTCTTAGCCATCTTCAGTTATGGTTGGGGATGGGAATATATATTTAAATTATTTTATAGGTTTTTATAGTCTTATCACATTTACAATTTTGACATTTTGTACGAACAAAAGAAGACTGAAAATTACAATGAGAATAAAATCTTCTCATTATGTCTTGAATGTTAACCTTTTTAAAGGATATTGTACTATAAAGTCGATTTACCGAAATGATTTACCACTATACGGTAGGACCGACTATGAGAGTCCGCAGTCACAATCTATTTTATAGACCCCTGCATCTTGTAAAGGTAATTGGCACTTGACGGATGGTAAAAATTGACTTATCTTCGTTGGCAGCTTGAAGTATGTGTTGATTGAAGCTCGCTTCAAGATGTAGCCAATCTTGTCAGTGACACCCCTTACATCGGGCAGTATAGCAGGCTGGCGCTCGACTGTGGCTGTAAGTGACATTTTAATAGTAGGTAGGTACTATGTTTTCTATGTTATAGTATATATCTCCTTAAAATATACATACCTCATCACCTCACTACAAAATTTATTATCATCCGAGTGTTATTGCCAGTTGCTTTCAAGGGTAAGGGGCCAAGGCTTTCGCCTTCAAGTCCGGGGTCCACCACTACTGATTTAACCCAGAATTGGCTAAATATGGTGTTTTTCACGGAGTGACGCCCGTTTGTCCTCCGTAACCCAAAGGGATAAACCACATCTTTAGGTTAGATCATTCGTCAGGTGATTTGAGAGAGCACCAACATCCCGTAACGACTATCATTATTGTTCATGACAGCCGGGACCGACGGCTTAACTTGCTCTCCGAGGCACGGGAGTCTCTCGACTGCCAGCTTCCTGACCGAAGTCAGATAGTCAGAAGGCTATGACAGGAAATTTGTAACAGAATACCCAACATCAACTAGCTCGACCCGGGAATCGAATCCGATACCTCTCGATCAAGCCTTACAAGTTTATACCACTAGACCAACGAGGCAGTCAATACCTACATACCCACTAAATACCTTATGTGCCTATTTTAGTGGCATTACAATTTGCTTTATATATAAGGCTTACCGACAGTAAATTTGCGTAGAAGGCAGCAAAATGCTTTTTTTGCTTACTTATTTGTATCTTTATTATTCTAGAACAATATCCACTCCCCAAAGGTTTTCACGAGGATCTTATAAAGTTGCAAGTTCTACTAGGAGATGATGTATTTAATGATAGCAATAAGACCTAGACCTACTAGACAATTTTTTCATGATGTGGATTTTATAACCTACTAAGCATCATCAACGGCCACTCCAGACATGGGCTCCGCACATTGTCGGACCAAAACCGCAATCGAATTGTACTTCGCTATATCTTTGTTAGCCAAAAAAATTGGAGTATCTGTCACTCATCACTTTCTGGAAAAAGGTCACACGCAAAACGAGGGTGACAGTGTTCACGTCACAATCGAAAGATCCTGCCGCCGTAAATCTATTTGGTTTTCAGAAGAGTGGTATTGCTTGGCTCGGTGGGCTAAGACTGAAAATGACCCGTATATAGTAAAGGAGTTAAAGCATGAGAAAGTCTTTTACTTTAACGCCTAGTTAGCTAATAAAAACTGGACCAAAGATACGGCAAATGAGAAAGTTGTTTGGACAAAAATAAGGAACGTTAAAGTGAGTGCTGAACAGTACGATCGAATAGAGTATACGTACGATTTGGATGAGGAACTATACACAATAATTGTAGTTAGATATGGTAGACGAAATCAGCAACGTTTTGAGATGGAATTTGATCTAAAAAGGCCTATAATGGTCCTTTACCTATCAGTAAAGACAAATACAACGATTTGACGGCCCTCTGCAAAACTGACATCATACCTACCCGCTACCATGATTTTTATTCTTAGCTTACACTGATTCTGCTATTTTGATTGACCAAAAAGATGCCGATAATTAAATTTGTTTTACTAAATACAAACAAAAAATATTTTTATGCATTTTAAACCGATAGTATCAATTGAGATTTTCTATTGTTACCTAAACTTTTTAGTTATCATAGTTGGGTTCTTGCCGATATTTTACAAAGTATTTCTAACAATAATTTGTGAAATTAAAAAGTTTAGGTAATTTTAGAAAAATCTTAATTGATATTATTGGGTTATAGTTACGAAAATTATATTTTATTGTTTAGAATTGGTCAATAATTAACAGTGTCTAATCTTTAAGGTTGTTATGTTTTTATGATGTTATTATAATTTGTTGCAATGATCTTAGCACTTTATGTTCAGAATATTAGAATTTAATTTATATTTCTGTGATTTTAATATCTAGTAGGCAATTCTTAAAGGATGTGTAAAACATAATAATGTACGAAACTAGTTAATTAATGAAACAAAGACTAATTTTATTTTATTTTGATATCGATTCTTTTTTGTTTCAATAGCTGTGTTATTGTAGGTACTACGTAGAAGGTATGTGCGCCACAGCGCGCCATGGCCGTCAGGTTGATTAAAGGATACCGCACGATCTCGTTCGAGGCTGCGAGCCTCCTCGCCGGATCGATGCCATGGGACATGCACCTCAGTGCCGGGCACGCCACGATCGTGGCAGTATGTCCCATGTTTGAGGAGTGGCTGGAGAGGCGGCATGGCGCCCTCACCTTCCGGCTGACACAGGTATTGACTAGCCACGGTTGTTTTGGCCAGTTCCTGTGTCGTATACGCCGGCAAGAGACGCCCGGTTGTCACCACTGCGGTGACTGCCGCGACGTTGTTGAGGACACGGTGGTGCACACTTTGGCGGTTTGCCCCGCCTGGGCATCGCAGCGTCGTGAGTTGATCGAGGCAGTCGGATCGGTTGCCCTCTCGCTCTCGGCCGTAGTTCAGTCTATGGTCCGGAGTGAGAGGTCGTGGAACGCCGTCGCGGCCTTCTTTGAGGAAGTGATTTCCATCAAGGAGGCGGCGGAGCGGGAGAGGGATCGTTTAAACCCTCTCCTCAACCACAGAGACGGGCGTTGGAGGGCGCAGGACGACCTCCAGCTACCCTGAGGTTTGACCTGGGGGGGTGGCGGGCTTCGTGGGCTTGCCCGCCATCCGTTCAGCACCAGGTCCGAGAGGCGGCGTGCGTGTTCACACGCGCGCCTCTGTGTCGAGTCCGTCTCTCCTCTAGCGGGGAGACAGTAGGGAATATATTTGAGTGAGTGCCTTTGGATAGGTCTCTTTCTGTAGTGCCCTGCCGTTTCATACGGTGGGCCGTAACCTCGGCGGGGTCGCGACTGCATGCTGAAGTGATTCGCGCGGCCCCGTCGATAGTGGTTTTGTCGAGGAACACCGTGGTAGGTTTAGTCGGTATTCCGGGAGGTACATTATTCTTATTCCATTTTTCTTTTACCCCGGCGAGTCCGACATAATCCCTCCACCCGACCCCGCGGAAGGGATACGCGTCAAAGCATAGCCCACGTAAAAAAAAAACGTACTACTTAGAAGGTACCTAGTAATTAATTTAAAATCTGAGTCGCAGTGATCTCAGTTAATATTAAAAAGTTCTACGAGTAAATAATTAACTTAAATAAGTAATTTAGAAGTCAACAAAGATAATAGATATTTAACTAACTCATAAGTTTAAAAGATAAAATATACGTTTTCACTTATTATACTACATATACATTTTTGATATTCTGAAAAGTATCTGTGTCAGACTTTGTTCAATATTATGAGATTTATTTTTGAAGTGATTCATTAATTTAATCTGTGATCAAATTTCAAGAGATTTAAATGTTAAAGTGTTCAACATCTATCTCACGCTCCCTTGTCATTATTTAATTAAACAAAAGTCTATTAAAAGGTGCCTTTTATAATTATACATTTAATTCGATATTAATAAAACGATAATAAGTTTCTTCGAGCCTTTATTTAGTCTATAAAATCCCACATGCTACATAATTTTATAACTTTATACCAAAAAACAATGTAGGATATCGACTGCCACACCGACGCCATAATAATGGCAGTTCCCACACAACTACATAGCTAAACTTTGAGTAAGATAGTAGGATGTGACACTTTCGACTTTCACAGTATGTATGTGAAACATTGTAAGATATGACACTTAAGACTTTGCTATGATCTGTTTCGGTTAACAGCGTAACAGCTGCTTTTTCTAACATTTCTTATTATTCTATTTTCTAATTTAATTTGCAGTCTTTCGTTTTAGGGGCCTGGAACTAGAACTAGAGGTGGAGGTATTCATTGATAATGGAGTATTTGTAGGAGTCTCAACAGTTGTTATTGTACGTACTTCATCTCGCCTATCGATGACAGTTCCTGGGCATTCACCGAATCTGTAGGCGAACATAGGTTAATATCTGTTCCTGTAATTACCGACGCCGACGAACTTATTTCTTTGGACGGTGAAGACATTGAAAAAGTATTCGATAATTGACTATCATCCGTTGTTAAATTTGTGTCTGAATTATCAGGCAGAATTTCAAATCGCAGAAAATTCATTTGGTGAAAAAACTGCCACGTAGATTGAATATTATCTCCTGGATCTCCTGACCTGGGTGCAGGAAGCTTTTTTATTTCTCTTCGATATTGGTCCTTTAAATTCTTCCATCGCTTCTTTAAAATCGAAACTGTAAAAAATAAAACATAATTATTACAAAATAATTAAACTCTGTTTTTTATGTATCATACGCACGCGAAGCTGTGGGCATTTGCTAGTAAAAATAAATTATTTGTATAATTTATATATTTTTGTACGAATTTCCTATAATAGCATTCATTAAGCGATAAATTGTTTTATTTACAGATTTTGATCAACGGGTTTATCTTTTAGAAGTTTAGCGTTTTCCTTTCGTGTTGGAAAAACCACAGTACGAAAAATAGTGTATACAACTTGCACTGCAATTTGGTTGATTCTTCAACAAATACACCTGCCAGTACCTACTACAGAGATTTTAAATAATGTGGCTGATAAATATTTTAATAAATGGCAATTTCCTAACTGTGTAGGAGCCATTGATGGCAAACATTGTAGAATAAAAAATCCCCCACATGCTGGTTTATCCTACTATAATTAAAAGCATTTTTTTTCAATGCATCTTCAAGCGCTGGTTGATGCCGACAAAAGATTTTTGGTCGTAGAGGTTGGAGGGCGAGGAAGACAGAGTGATGGAGGCACATTCTATTATTCATATCTTAACAAAACATTGGAAAATAATCGAATGAATATGCCACTTCCAAGGGCTTTGACAGGAACAGACAGAATTTTACCTATGGTAATAATAGGTGACGAGGCATATCCTCTGAAACATTATTTAATGCGACCATATCCACAAAATGTTCTGAATCCTCATAACGAAATATTTAATAAAAGTTTATCAAGGGCAAGAAAATGCGTTGAATGCGCATTCGGAATACTATGTGCCAAGTGGAGGATTTTAAACAAAGCCATAGAAACAAACTGCAAACATGCTCGCCTAATCATTAAAACAACGTGCTTATTGCATAACATTATTATAGACATAGATGGTTCTAACGATAATCATTATTCAAACATCACACGAACACCCGAATAGTGGATTATTTGTTTAAATTTGTATCTTAATTATTTCATTAATAAAAGTTTTATAATAACAACCTACTTTTATTTACCTACTTACCTTAGCGTTAAGAACATTTTTTCTTCAGGTGAAATTACACGATATCCGAAGATATTAGATTCCAGATTACATCTTATTTTCTGTAAAATATAATCAAATGTCTTTATACTCATTCTTGTATAGTTGTAAAATTTCATTGAATGACACCTTAGTTCGTAATAAAGCGTAGAAAATTCTCCCAAATTGCGTCTTCGTTGATTTATTGGATGGACACCATCTCTAGGTAATAATAATTCCCTCATTAGGAGACTAGGCTCCGATAGTTCTCTTCGACGTAAACTCATGTTTCTCACAACACTGCTCGAGCGCGACTGACCGCCAGTTTGTTTCGTGCCCGCGCGAGACACCACTGCCTGACCGCCCCGCTGCCACCATCGCTCGGCCGTCGCAAGTTTCGACTTTCGTGCCCGCAGACTAAATAATGTGGACATACATAATGTTAACGCCCGACAGTTGTGACCTAGCGTTATTGCTACATCTGTTTATGTAGGCCTTTCCGCGGTACTTAGGAATAATTAATCATTTTACTTAAGAAAAATTACTACCTACTTTTTTATATAATTCACTTGCTATCCTACATTCAATACGAACGCAATGACTTGTTAACATTACTGTAAATTATATCAAGAAAAATAGTATTAAACTAATCTTTGTTAATAAACATCGTTTTATTGAGCGTCAAAGCTCCAGTGTCTCGAGAGTAGACATATTGGCGACCGTGACAGGACGAAAAATCTGAAGGGAGTTTGCAGCACCAAGGTCTATCTGGAGTTGGTCAGCACAGCGCCGCAGCCATCAGTCGGTCAGCACCGCGCCGCTACTAGATCTTTGGAACAAGCAGCCTACACGGGTATCGGAAACACCAGCATCGCCGGACATAGACTTTATATGCAACGTCACACCGCAGCACAGCAATATCATTGTAGCTAAGTGGCTTCCTTTGCTCCTAAACTTCCTGTTACCTCAAGTAACTTATTGCCTATCTATTAATTTGCATGCATACACTAGCGGCAGTAACCAGTTACAACCACAATCATCTTCATTATCACACTGCTGTCCCTGCTGCAATGCTGATCATAGAATATATGACTGCCCATCATTTAAGGCCAAAGACATACGCGAACGTATAGCAGAGGCAAGTAAATTAAGATTGTGTCTCAATTGTTTAAGATCTGGTCATCCTACTTTTAAATGTCGCTTAGGTCGTTGCCCCGAATATGACAAGAAACACAACAGCATGTTGCATATTTATACTGGTGCAGCTGATAACACAAACAGTGTCAACACTTTAGCTGAGACGTTGACCAACTGTAACAACCAATGTACCAAACAAGCTTTCAACTGCTTTAATTGAGTTGGTCAATCCCAAGACTAAAAAATCTGAAACAATACGCGCCCTACTCGACTGTGTAAAAAATCTGAAACAAAGATTATCATTAGAGGATTGTCCTATTGATGCTACTAAGATTATCGGTTTTGGCAACAATGATTCAGGTACTATAACTGAATATTGCATTGCTCAATTGAAATCGAAAAATTCACCATTTACTGTTATTTCTAACTTTTATGCAATGGAACAACTAACAGGGTCCATACCCAATGTATTTATTGATTAGATCATTTAATATTCCCAGTAATATCGTTTTAGCAGATCTCAATTTCTATCAACCTGCTTTAATAGATATGCTCATAGGCTCAGACTTGTTTTGGGATATTATATGTAGGTTGTGAGCAGCAGTCACTAGGCTTAAATTGTCCTAAGTTACACAGTTCAAAATTGGGCTGGTTGATTGGAGGCCCCTTACAACATAAACAACCCAAAATTCATATTAAATGCAATCACGTAATTACTAATATTTATCATAATGAAAATATTGAACAAAATCTAAATAGATTCTGGGAGTTAGAACAAATGCCACCCAAATCATACCTAAGCGAAAGCGAGCAGGCATGTGAAACTCATTTTTTACAACACACATCTCGCTTAGAAAATGGAAGATTTTCTGTTAAGTTACCTCTTATAGATTCCTCTGATTGTCTCGGTGACTCCTTCAATATGGCAAAGAAAAGGTTTCATAATTTAGAAAAACGCTTTAGAAGACAACCCGAAGTTAAATCGCAATACATTCAATTCATAAGAGAGTATTCACAATTAGGTCATTGATTGAATGACTTACAATCAAAAATTTGTTTCAAGACTCTCTTTTTGCCATATTAATTAGAGCTCGTTTCTACAAGTACATATTAACAGGTGATGTAGAAAAAATGTTTCGTCAAATATTAGTCCATGAATCAGATCGACATCTTCAACTTATATATTATATGGAGAGAGGACGAGCATAAGCCTCTTAACATATTACGTTTATATACTGTGACATACGGCTTTTCAAGCGCAAGCTATTTAAGCACAAGGTACCTTTGGCAGTTAGGCGAGGAGTGCGACGATCCACTCATAAAAACTATAATACAGCATGACATGTACGTTGATGACGTCATTACCGGTTGTAATAGTTAAAGCGACTTAAAACGTATTAAAAATTCATTATTAAACGCCTTAAAGAAAGGCTGTTTTAACTTAAGAAAGTTCAAATCCAATTCGCCGAACGTTCTCGAATCTTGCTCAGAAGGCTCTAACGATACTCTAATCATCAGTGAGTCATCAAATACTCTTGGCTTAGGGTGGAATTCCAAAACGGACCGTTTACATTATTCTTTCGAAATTCCACCTGTCAAAGAAAATATTACTAAGCGCTATATATTATCTGCCTCATTTAACATTTTTAATCCTCTCGGTTTTGTTAGACCCTGTATCATTTATACCTAAATTAATTATGCAGCAGCTTTGGCTTGACAAGGTCGGTTGGGACGACCCAGTTTCAAAGGATGTCGAAAAGGCTTGGCAGAAGTTTTCTAACGGTCTATCTCAACTAACCTTTATGACACTACCGAGGCAGGTTCTATGTGACTCACCTGTTGTGACCGAGCTGCATACGTTCAATGACGCCTCCCAAAAGGCCTATGGCGCTTGCATCTATATAAGGTCCATTGACAATACAGGCACTGTACATGTTAAACTTTTATGTTCTAAGTCAAAGGTGGCGCCAGTAAAGGCATGCTCTATACCACGTTTGGAACTCTCTGCTGCATTACTAGCCGCGCAGCCATGCAGTGCTGTGGTTGATTCGCTGAGGTTCCCAATTGCACGTAAAGTGTATTGGTGTGACTCTAGTGTCGTCCTTGCATGGCTGCATACCAGCTCCAGAAAGCTTAAAACTTTCGTGGCGAACAGGGTAGCAGAAATACTTGAATTGACGGATATTTCTTGCTGGCGTTAAGTGCCTACCCTGGACAATCCCGCTGATCTCATCTCGCGTGGCGTTTATCCTGAAGAGCTTAAAAATTATGATTTATGGTGGTCAGCACCTCAATTTTTAGTCCAAGACGATTCTTCTTGGCCTACATTACCTAATGCAACTCTGCAGGAGTCTGCAATCCCTGAAATAAAATCTAAATAAAAAATCGATAATCAGTCAATAATTCCATTTGATAAATATAGTAAACTCCACTAAATTAAAAGGGTTTATGCATATGTTCTAAGATATTTACACAAATTGCGTAAACCTACAACGCTTAGACATTTTGGCGCGCTTAGTTTAGAAGAATTAAAAGATTCATTTCAGCTTTTATGTCACATGGCGCAACAGGAATCGTTTCGAGTTGAATATGGTTTGTTGTCCAAAGGCAAACTTCTTACTTCAAGGTCTAACATTTTATCACTAACACCTTTCATTAACACTTTCTTTATTTACTTTCTTTCTTTATTGCAACAAAAGGTTTATACATTTACAGTGTCAGCCCTGATTCCCAAACTAGCGTGAGCTATATGTTGGGAAACAGTCCTTCCCCAAAACAAATTAAACAATATTGTTACAATAATAATATATAAGCAAGATACATAGAATAGAGCTGACTCAAAAAAGTAAAAATTAAATTAACAATAAGTAACTTTTATGTTAGTTTACGTGTGTGCGTGTGTGTGGGTGTGTGTGTGAGTGTGTGTGTATGTGTGTGTGTGCGAGTGTGTGTGTGTATGTGTGTGTGTGTGTGCTTATGTTACGATTTCTAATAAGTTTTCCACATCCTTGCAGTCAAAATTCTTCTTTCTTCTTAATGTTTTTGATTTTGTAATTTGTTAAAGACTTGGTTCTATGCGTTAAATTAAGTTTATTGTACAGTCTAGGTACAATATTACTATATTTAACACAGACAGACTAATTCGAGTAGGAGGCCGTTTGGATGCTTCAGCAATCGCATTTGATAGCAAACATACTATCTTACTACATTCCTCCCATCATCTCACCAAACTTATCTTTGAACGGGTACATTTACATAAATTACACGCTGGCCCGCAGCTTCTTCCGGCCAGCGTCAGGCAATATATTTGGCCTATCAATGGTTGACACTTGGCTAGGAGAACTGTACACAATTGCGTCAAATGCAGAAGGGTACAAGGCAAGTCTTTATCACCCATTATGGTGAATTTGCCCTCTCAGCGCGTTACGGTGGATTTATGGATTTCCAGATTTTCCGTTTTTTGTATTAAATAAAAAAGGTCGTGGATCCAGTATTACAAAATGTTATTTATGCATTTTCGTTTGTATGAGATATAAATGCTTACATTTAGAAGCAGTAAGTGATCTCTCGAAGGACGCTTTCATCCTTACTTTACGCAGATTCATTGCCCGTCGTGGTAAACCTGCCGAGATTTTTTGCGATAACGGCCGCAACTTTGTAGCCGCTGCTAAAGAAATTAGTGACTTTTTAATATGTAATCACAAGACCATAATAGAGTTCTCAAACGAAGAAGAAATTAAATTTTCATTTTCTCCCGCTTACGCTCCAAACTTTGGTGGGATCTGGGAGGCCGGGGTAAAATCCGCTAAGTTTCACATTAGACGAGTAATGGGTAACACGTATCTAACGTTTGAGGAAATATCCATACTGTTTGCACAAGTAGAAGCCTTGTTAAATAGCCGTCCACTTTACCCTATTTCCTCGTCTCCGAATGATCTCCTTTTCCTCACTCCAGGACACTTCCTAATCGGGCGGCCACTAACTGCGCTACCTTCGGCGAACCTAGAAGACTGCAAATCCACTCAGCTGAAGCGGTATTAAAGGCTAAAGCAAATCCGACAACACTTCTGGAGAAGATGGCAGAAGGAATACTTGGCTGAACTCCAACAAAGAACGGAATGGCGCACCAGTGATACTCCATTGAAAGTTGGTGACTTAGTTTTGCTGCAGGAGGAGAACCTGCCACCATTATGCTGGCGCACGGGTCGAATCACGAAACTCTTTTCTGGTCCTGATGGAGTGTGCCGTGTTGCAGACGTCCAAACCATCCATGGAACCTACCGAAGGCCTTTTACACGACTCTGCCCTCTACCAGCCACGGAGCATCTCATAGAAGGTTAAAAGTCGGAAACTTTTAACCGGGGGGATGATGTTAACGCCCGACAGTTGTGACCTAGCGTTATTGCTACATCTGTTTATGTAGGCCTTTCCGCTATGGTGGTACTTAGGAATAATTAATCATTTTACTTAAGAAAAATTACTACCTACTTTTTTATATAATTCACTTGCTATCCTACATTCAATACGAACGCAATGACTTGTTAACATTACTGTAAATTATATCAAGAAAAGTAGTATTAAACTAATCTTTGTTAATAAACATCGTTTTATTGAGCGTCAAAGCTCCAGTGTCTCGAGAGTAGACACATAATATTATGTTACATTTAAATCTTATTAACACGCAACAAGAAGCTGATGCGACACTGATGCTCTACTACCCATGCGAAGCCAGGGCAGGTAGTTACTATTTAAATAAAATTAAATATCAAATTACAATTCTTGTACTAGAAATAATTCCTGTATTGCGTAGCATACTACAATCATAGAAACAACCGACAAAAAGAACGCTCAGCCACAGTACATAAATATACAGTATTGTAACTCGGCCGTATCTTTGAAATAAATGCCTACAGCCGCGCGGTACGTAAACATGCGATAGGGCTGCCCACCTACAGCATTTTAATTAAATCTGCCTACTTTGAGTTTCTATCTATTTTTGTGATTGTAAATATTTTTTATTTTATTTAAACAAATAAAATACTTTGTGAATGGAATAGGAAGTGTTCAATAAAAATGCATGTTGTTTTTTGATTGCTAGATTTAATTTAAAAAAAACATGTTTGTGTTAGATTTAAGACTTAATAACAAATCGGTCTTATAAATTTGCGATTGAAAAATATTTGCGCCTCAACTGAGACGTACAGAATGCTTTATTATTATATTTTAAAGTATAAAAAATGCGCATTCGAATATAAAGATTAATTAAAAATTGTTTTGGGAAACATGGACAAGGAGGAGAAAAAGGAATATCTTTTACATGGTTATATATACCTGCAGCTACTTTACAATTTATATGTTTAGTTTTAAAAGAAGTTCGGAATATTTATTTTTCTATACATTCCACGAAATCATCGCTGGGTACAATTAAAAAAGTTTGCGAATTAATCTTACTGTAGTCCCGGTACCTTTCGGGAGGGAAAGAAATCCTTTAAAAGGACTTAAATTACGTAGCTACATACTAGTAAGTACAATCATTTTATAGTGTTACCTTTCGGAGTTTCCAGGTAATCTATCACTGGTAATCGTCACTGCGGCGCATTCGCGACTGGTTGGGTGCCGAGCGCATGCCGACGCCGAGGCGCGTAGGTATGACTCGAGTTCCGACCGTTTGTATGAAGATAGGTTACTGTATGTTTATATACTGTGGCTCAGCCGTGGCGAAAGGAACAGTTAAACCATACTGTCTATATAATTATTCATGATCCATTGTCTAGTACCCATAGTACAAGCTCTGCTTAGTTTGGGCTAGATGGTGTTGTATGTATGTGATAGAATAGGTATATATTCTATCTCACCAAGTACTTGGCCACTCTACTAACAAAAGCATGACAACTTTTAAGTGTGACAGGGGCACACTAATGTAAAGTAACGTCTCGGAACGTTTTTACCGTTGATCTATAACTCGATTGGCCCGCGGCTGCGCTCGCGTAAATGTAGCCTAGGTTAGATAAGATTAGTAAAAGTACTTTTTCTGGGTGAAAGGCTCTATGTCCTTTTCTGGGGAACACAACGTGTGTGCGAAATTTCATAATAATCAGTCGTGTAGTTAAGGCGTGTCAAACAAACTCACATTCGCATAATAATATTAGTATCTAAGACTAATTGTTAGTCTTATAAGATAGGCAATCGAGTTGATTTTATTTGTCTTGAATTTATCTGTGAACTTTTATGGAACTAATTAAATGCATGCGCAGTTCTTTTTATTATATTTACTTCTGTGATGCAACAACAAAATTGTCTTATAACAACATCGGTAACAGTTGCCGTGAAAAATACAATTACCAATATGCTACGTTCATTCTATTCACCGATTGCACCACAGACATATTATACCTAAGTCTGTGGCTGTAGTGTGTGGACGGTAAGCAGCACAGTCCAGTCTACAAAATCAAAAATGGAAAAATCACGAAAATATGATGGTACGAATTCACAGTAGGAGAAAAATTTAAACGACTAATGAAGATTGCTGGTTACTTGCTTAACGTTTCAAAAGTCGTATTTCCCGTAATATTAAGAAGAGTGTAAGAGTTATACAAAAGCCGTTACAACTAATTTAAATACGCTATAGTCAGCTTAAGTCTTTACTGACTCTTTACTCAAGCCCTAGGGCTAACATTCATATATATGTATTTGCCTTCAAGAGCGACACTTGAGTTATAATTATATCCCTAATCTTTGTGCTAATATTCAGACAAAGTACATTTTGTTTAAAATTACATATTTTTACCTAATCCTTCGTCAGCTTCCTTTTTAGTTTCTTTACGTAGTCTACTAAGTCTACGTAAAGAAACTAAAAAGATTTTATGCTATAAGTATTCGAAGTTTAAATGTATTATGCGTTTCAAATAAGAATAGGCGCGTCAATGACCTTGATCTGTCAAATGTCACTAGAAAAGTACAGAGAGCAACGAAAAAATATTTGCGTAAATATTATTATATTATTATTCGTTTTATTAGTGAACAAAAAATAATTTGCGTAATTATGACTACATTATTATGCGTTTTTTTTAATGAACTATAAACACCTACATCATTTTGTTGTTTGTTTATCGAAGACGATGATAATTTCAGTTTCGTTATAAACACAGGTAACAAAATTAATATTTTACTTTTAATTAACAGTCAATAAAATATTTTTGACCTAAATATTTTTTTAAAGGGGAAAGTAGCAGTGATGCTGATGAAAGCGGCGAAGATGATGACTGCTCAAGCAGTAGGATGAGCGGAATCGAAGAACTATGAGATTCAGATTAAAAATAAATATTATTTTAAAAATATCTGTTTTACTGACCTTACCTATTTTATTCGATTTGACAGCTATGACATCACAATATGGCGCGGGTTCATGCCTATTCTTATTTGAATCGCATTGTAGACGCAGAAACAAGGCGGCGGCCATCTGCTGATGTAAAGGAGGGTAAACAAGGATGGCTATGGTCAGATCGGAAGTCGGAACTAGATTATCTCTGGAGATAGGCAAGATGGCGGCACTAGCCCGCACTGGCCAGTAGATATTAAACGAGTAAGTAAACTTTAGTCATTGAGATAGCGACAACTATAGTAACACTAGCTGACCCGGCAAACGTCGTTCTGGCATATAAATTATTTCTTAGCGGTATGAAACATACTTTACGACCTATTTTCATACCTACCAAATATACACTGACGGATTTATAAACTGCATCAATGTGTAAACGCCTTTGAAACAAACATTTTAACCAAGTATTCAAACTTTTTATACAAATTTAAATTGAAACCTATAGTTTGGTTCGTTAACTTCATAACAGCGTAGTATCATATTGTTACGGCTAGTGCCATCTGACGGCACTGTGGGGAAGAATCGGCAGTCCCTTCTAATAATTTATTATCATCTATGATCTATTGACATCTTGCAGAACTACGTAGTGTGGGTGCGAGCACAGTAGAGAGAGCGCTAGCACATTCTCGAATCATCGTGCTGTTGCGTGCCGGGTATGGCTTTTCTGGAGGACTCCAGAAGCGCTTTACCCGCGTATAAATAGAGCGCACGCGCACCGCCGAGTCAGTTTACAGTCGTAAGCGGTCAAGTGTTCATCAAAGCGAACGGAAGCGAAAAATACTACAGCGTTTGAAGCAGTTACAGTGGAAAAGTCTAGTATAGTGTTTGTTGTGTATTAAAGTTAATTGTGTGCTAGAATAAAACGTGTTTTAGTCGGTAATATTGTTTTGTATTCTTATCCGTCGAACCCAGCACGTAACAAATTGGTGTCAGAAGTGGGATAAGAATATGCCAGTACTACCGAAGGAGGAAGTGGAAGGGGTGCGTACCAGGAATCAGCGCCAGCAAGATGTGGGCCAGAGGCGCTTTGGAGAAGCTCCCTCGCCGACGTCAATTGGGCCACGTGACTCTGAGGCTGCAGCGGAACCATCTAGTGCAGCTCACTCGCCGGTGAATTTCGACCTCGCGACCCTGATGGCGTTTATGCAGGAGCAGGCACACCGCCAGGAGGAGCACGCACGCCGCCTCGAGGAACAACTGCAACGCGATAAGGAGGAGCGTATGCGCCGCGAGGAAGAGCAGGCACGCCGCCAGGAGGAGTACGCACGCCGCCTTGAGGAACAGCTGCAACGCGACAAGAAGGAAGGTATGCACCGCCAGGAGGGGCAGCTGATGATGTTAAAAGACCTCAGCGCAACGGTTGGCAAGGAGCTGAAGGAGATGAAAGAGCAAGTCCAACGCCACGAAAGTCGCATTGGCGTGTTGGAAAAACGATACGTGAGCTCAAGGCTGGAGATGGGATCATGACATCTACGGTTATGGCGCCCTCACCACGAGGCTTTAAAGTCCCACCATTCGACGGCTCATCGTCGTGGTCAGCCTATAAGATCCAGTTCGAGACCGTCATGAATTCTAACGGGTGGACGCGAGGACAGGCTCTGACTGCTCTCACCTTGAGGCTTCGCGACCATGCCTTGACCGTGTTAGAGGCGCTTGGTCACGACGTCACGTACGAGAAGCTGTTGGAGGCATTGGAAGCGAAATATGGCGACGCATACCTGGAACACGTGTTTCGGGCCCAGCTGAAAGACTGATCGCAACGTGTTGGTAAAACCTTGCAGCAGTGGGCCCTGGAGGTGGAAAATCTAGTGCGAAAGGCGTACCAGCCCTCATCTGCGCTCATAGACGGAAATCTCGTTCAAGCTTTCACCGACGGGATCCGAGACCTGGTGGTTAGGGCCGCAGTAAGACTCGGACACTTCAAAAACCTGAAGGACGCCCTAGCCCACGCTCTGGAGGTGGAAGTAGTGCGACGGGACAATCGCGCTCGACGTATCAGGGAAGTGTCGGCTTCACCCCGATGCTATAGCTGCGGCGAAAGAGGCCACATCAGGTTGAGCTGCCCGAAGCGAAGGAGTCCACGTAGCAGAAACCAGACGCTGGTAAGAGGAACACCTGATGTGCGTGTCGGACAACAACTGCAGGACTACGTAATACAGCATCGCAGTGGCAAGTCACATGGTAATGCAGATGCCCTGTCGCGTAGACCGTGTCCCGACTAGTGTAAGCACTGCGCCAGGCAAGAGGCCAAGCAGGAAGGTCTAGAGAAGATGTTGAGGACGGATCTTAGAGAAGACTGGAAGGAAACTCTGCAGAGAACGCAACAAGAGGACAAAGACATAAGACCCATCCTCGAATGAAAGAAAACAGGTGCTTCGAGACCTCACTGGAGTGAAGTTGCGGCAAAGAGCTCTACCACCAAGAGTTACTGGGCACAGTGGGAAAGCTTGGTTATCCAGGATGGAGTTCTGTGCCGTAAATGGAAGAATGCTCGAGGTGACAAGTGTCACCTGCAAATGATCGTGCCAAAGCTCAAGATACCGGAAGTTTTACAACCCTATCATAATGGGAGTTCGGGAGGTCACATGAGAATTAAGAGAACTCTGATCAAGATCCGGGAACGATTTTATTGGATCCACTGTCGAGAAGACGTGGAGGAATGGTGCCGCAAATGCACGAGTTGTGCTGCCGTGAAGGGACCACACACTCGCAGCAGGGGTGCATTAAAGGTGTACAATGTTGGAGCCCCGTGGGAACGTATAGCATTAGATGCTGCCGGACCGTTTCCTGAAATCCAAAGTGGGAACAAGTACTTCTTGGTAGTCATGGATTACTTCACAATGTGGCCGGAAGTGTTTGCAATTCCCAATCAAGAGGCATCAACGGTGGCCGACAAGCTAGTCCACGAAGTCTTTTGTCGTTTCGGGGTGCCCTTAGCGATCCACAGTGACCAAGGTCGGAACTTCGAGTCTGAAGTATTTAAGGAGACATGTCGTGTGATGGGTACCCACAAAACGAGGACGACTGCTTATCATCCGCAATCAGAAGCATGGTTGAACGATTTAACCAGTCTCTGGAAAGATATCTGGCGAAAGTCGTAGAAAGTAACCAAAGGGATTGGGGCAAACACATTCAACCGTTTCTCCTGTCATACCGTAGTGCCGTTCACGAAAGCACATCAATAACACCTGCTTTCGCTAACTTCGGAAGAGAACTACGATTACCAGCAGACTTTATCACCGGCATCCCACCTGAATCTCCACGCAGCATAACAGATTATGCGAATGATTTGCGAAATAATATGAATGATGAATACGAGCACATCAGACAGACAACAGATATCTGAGAGGATAAAGACCCGGTACGATCGGAAGGCGAACAATAAAGGCTTCGAGGAAGGATCGCTGGTGTGGTTACATAATCCAGTACGCAGCAAAGGAAAATCTCTTAAGTTGCAGGCAAAATGGGATGGACCCTATCGGATCCAGAAAGGACCACGAGGTACACCAAAGATCGTTCATGTGGATCGATTGGCACGCTACTACGGATCCAACAATGTTCGGGACGAACATGTCTAAGAGGGCGGCAGTGTTACGGCTAGTGCCATCTGACGGCAATGTGGGGAAGAATCGGCAGTCCCTTCTAATAATGTATTACAGCACCATCTATTGACATCTTGCGGGACTAAATAGTGTCGGTGCGAGCACAGTAGAGAGAGCGCTAGCACATTCTCGAATCATCGTGCTGTTGCGTGCCGGGTATGGCTTTTCTGGAGGACTCCAGAAGCGCTTTACTCGCGTATAAATAGAGCGCACGCGCACCACCGAGTCAGTTTACAGTCGTAAGCGGTCAAGTGTTCATCAAAGCGAACGGAAGCGAAAAATACTATGGCGTTTGAAGCAGTTACAGTGGAAAAGTCTAGTATAGTGTTTGCTGTGTATTGAAGTTAATTGTGTGCTAGAATAAAACGTGTTTTAGTCGGTAATATTGTTTTGTATACTTATCCGTCGAACCCAGCACGTAACAATATTCTTAAAAAGCAGTGATAGTTCAGTGGGGAGACCAACAGACTGCAATGCAGAGGGTCTCGGGTTCGAACCCACGACGCGCAACTCTGACTTTCGGAAGTTATATGGCAGTCGTTATTGGGGAAGTCAACACAAAAGATCCCACTGGGTCGAAGTGTCGCCGGTCTGTACTGACTGACCCCACACAAGATAAGATAAGATCATATCCTTAAGTGTATGTTTGCATACTGGAAAGGACCATTCAATTTTTTTGAACATAATCGATAAATGCAACACAAATTGGTTTATACCATAAAAAAAAATTAAAGAGAGGTATTTTTTCTTTTAATAAGGTGTATTGCCTCCACGTGCCCTTATTACAGATTTTAATCGGTTCCGTATAGGTTATTAAACGGTCTTACAGAATATTATTCTATTCTTGTGAAATCGCTGTTCTTAGCGTTGCCACTGTTGTGGGCATAGGATTTCTCGCATATACAGTTTTTTTAAACTGTCCCAAACATGCTCAATGGGTTTAAGATTCGGGCTGCGTGCTGGCCAATTCATAGTACGTATCCGAAACTCTTCGCAATATTGTCGAACTTGTGCAGCGGCGTTAGGTCGGCCATTATCTTGCATTAGAGTAAAATTTTCGCTTATTAATCCCATGTGAAGTAACACGTGAGCTTCTAAAACATCTGTTATATAGCGTTGTGCTGTCAAACCACTTCTTCTACCGTTTTGACGAACCATGTCGATGAACACAAGTTCCGTTCACCCGATCATCAAAATGCCACCCCACAAGCGTCCTTCTTATTGTTCGTGTACTCCCGTTTACTCCACGCACTTCATTCAGCTCTGTTTTGATGTTTACTGACGTGAGGAAACGATTTCGTAGGGAAGTTGAAACAATAAATTGGTCGTCACGACGGATGGTTGCTCAACTTCTGCCAGTGCCGGGTCTTCTTTTGTAAGAACCTGTCTCTACAAACTATATACTCTAGAAACCGTAAACTGTTAAATTTAAATTTCTAGCAATAGTTCGTTGATCCAAGCCTTCTCGCACCAACGAACTATCCATATTATTGGTTACGAAACTTTTGTTGAGTTTAAAAGACTAATAATCACTACTATTGGTAACAATAATTTAAATCGCAAATGAAAAACAAAACAAAAATAATTAATTCCAAACTTTACTCTAACACACGAATTTGAGACTGTGCATAAATTTTATTTTCCCTGCTATAATTGTATCTTTTACTGCAGTTCTATTTTAAAATTTTGTTTTATTTTTATTAATGGTAAATCTCGACATTTTCATATAGTTTAATCTAAAAAGTTTGTATACTTATCAAAAATGTTAATTCGAAAGTAATCCTAAACTTTGATGCAGTTTATGAGTACGTCAGTGTACATACAATTTCATAAAAATCAAGTCGTTTCGGTAGAGTGCGGCCATAAACACAGTGATACGAGATTTTTATATATAAGATATCAATTATATCAATGACTAACAAATTTTCATGATTTATAATCGGCTATGCATATCTTACACAAAATATTAAACATTAATATTAACACAATATAGGTATATAATTGTTTTAAATGAAATATGTAAAATAGATTGAATGTAGGCAATTTTATTGGGAAAATTTTCGCACAATGCAATCATATTTGACTGGAGGATAATTCGTGTAATACCAATTGCAGGCTTCATTTCGGAATGGTCGTCCAACGCTGAAACAGATAGAAAATATATTATTGTTAAATAGAAACATACTGGAATTAAAACTAACTGGTAGTAATTAATAAAGCTAGATTCAGCAAAAAATTTATAACTTTGATTTTATTCCGTTCTCACTTCCCGGATATTCAATCAATTCAAATATCGATTTTCATGTTGTAATTCAGTTATATAAATATCTTGGCCTTTCAATACAGAATAACTAAATCAATCTAGTATCTAGTGCACACTCATAAAATCATCCGTCTATACCTGAATTCACTTTGTGCATCCAGTGTCGATATTCACGAATTAATTAATGTATATATCTTTATTTTAAGACAAAAATGCTATGCAAAGAATTACCTATGTCTACTTACATATTCTTCTAAATTGAATTTTCACTCGTCTATTTACATTTGTATCGACAGACACACTGGTCGAATTTCGACTACCACGTATAGGTACTAGCTAGAATAAATAATTGTTATGAAAACTGTATCAATAAATATATTACCTATCCATAGAAGAACGAATCTGTTGCGGCGACAGAGTGGCGGTCAAGTCTGGATAATATTTCCACCTCTTTTGTCCTGGGTCTTGCGCCCAAGCTAGTTGGAATGGAGTTAACGGTGGCATATGTAATTTACTACAGTCACGACAATGGGCGTTAAGAGGTTTCTGCGAAATAATGCATTCAATGTAATATTGACAACAAACCTTTTATTAAGTAGTAAAGTATTTCAAATTAACCCTTTGTTATAGAATAATGGAACATGATATTTGATATTTATTCACCTCCCTTTATTAACTAATTCATTCTAAAACAACATAGATTTATAACATAGATTTAGAAAAGAAAAAGAAAGACTAAGTAGAGATGCTAATTACACCTACCATATCTCTAGCTATGTTTTTGAATTCTGTTATTAGGAATGCCGTACCATCGACGGGAACCTGAGCAGGATATCGGGTGCGATACATAAAATTTTGTGCTAATGTTCCATTTGACTTTGATTTGATTGTCTCCATCATCATTTGCGCAAAAAGTAGAAACAAGGCTACATACAGTCTATGGTTTTCTACGTATTTTATTTGGTAAACAAATATACTGCTCTGTTAGTTGTTAACAATACATAGAGATCCATCTGTATGTACAGTTTTTTAATTTATAAAACTAATATAGTCTGAACTGAGTAACAGAACAATTATATAATTAGTTTTTTTGTGTTCCAAATACCACATGTTCGTTATAGGGTATTAATGCGATCAGGCATATTTTTTATCTTTAGGTGCTTGACGTTTTAACCAGGTCACAAACGTTGCATGATATAGAAATGAAATATAAACAAATATATTATGCAGCGCGCAAATTTTATAGTTATGAGAAGAAATAAGTAGAAATGGTTTAAAGATATCTCTATATTGTACATGTTTTCTGAACAAACGGACAATGGACGGAGAAAATAGGGATTATTATTGACATTCCAGTATACTAAGGAACTGCAGCTCAAGTATTTCCAATAATAAATTACTTATATTAAAGATACGCGCGTGGATCCTTTGTTAGTGCGAAGCGTCGATGGACAGCGTCGCCATTCCTGCGTGAAAGCGGTGGGTGGTACTTTTAAAGCTGTATTAAATCCTTTTTCGATGGATCAAAGTAGCTTGATTAAATAGATATTACCAGTTGGCTGCCATTACCTTATCATCAGTGAGCCCGTCACAGGCATGTAGACGACGGTATTTAACGCAGTCCAGATCATACTGGTATGTACGTGGAAAAACATCTTGAGGTGCTAAAACAGACATTAATTATTTATTTTTATTTCTTTGTGTCTAATGCCAGTATGCTGGTATGATATTGAATTGATGCTGAATTAAACTTTAGTCGTTAACACAACTTATTCGCAGATAATAATATACAATATGTCTGGGTTCGGACTGTACAAACTTTAGGGGGTGATAGTTTGCTCTATTTTATCACTAAAATCATTCTAGAGATGGGATCTAAACCCAACGGTCTCTGAATGGCATCCATTTTTGTATTTTGGTTGAATTTTTCGTAGCGTCCATACTAAAAGTTATGTAACTTTGGAATTTAATGTCCGATTATCGTAAAACAAAAACTTTCCATAACGGAAAAGTATTAGCAATAAGATAAATAACTCAAATAATTTTAATAATTGCTGTATCATATTAAAATAAATGCTAAAAGATCAACCTTACGTCAAAATTAACATTGTTTTTTTAGTTTTTCAAGGTTATTACAAAAAACCTGAATCCACCTGTAGAATAATTTTAGTGATAAAATAGAGCAAACTATCACCCCCTAAAGTTTGTACAGTCCGAACCCGGACATACTGTATATTAATTCGAATATCACAACTAAGATAACATTTTATCTTAGTTGTGATAATAAAGACCAAAGAAAAGTGTACTGATAGTGAAAGGCAGTAAATAGACTACCTATCTATGCGCTTTTGCATCATCTGTATTTATTGAAACAATGAATACAGTATAATTGCAGTAGAAGTTTTATAATGAGTGATAATTAAAAAATAAAACAGGTAAGAAAATCTTTGATAGCTAGACCGATAGAATATTTATTCTACTTACAAAAATAAATTCTCGGCTATCTCGGATGAAAATACCTACTAATAACACATCGCTAGAATGATAGAATATTCTTTCGACAAAAATATATTCTCAGATATCTCGTAGGAAGATAATAATAACACATCATTCAGAATTCTCTCTGGGACAGTCGTTATCTTATCATGAGACTAACGAGATATCGGAGGGCACAGTACACTAGCTTTTAAACTATCACCTCCGCCTTGTGATTCAAACAAAAAATGTATCACCAGGTTAAATAAAAGCGCACAAACCGCAGGGCAGCTTGTGGCGAGCTGAATGTGAGTGGCGACACTGCGGTCCTGAATGCCTCAGAGAGTCGGTTAGGGCCTCGTCTCCGGCTTGCCATTACTGGTTGGCTGGGGTGGAACTTCAAGAGCGCCCATAGGACTCTCAACTCTGGCTTACCTTGGTCGGCCGGTCAGAGGGAGGCCGCTAGAGCTATATGCTTGGGGTAGAAGTGTCATTTTCAAGGGCGTAACTACGGAGAAACCCGCTCCGGGTCTCCGTTGTCACGAGACCCGTGATGGTGAAACCGGCGCCGCACCACTCGACACCCCTAGCCACTCGCACCGGTGTTGCCCTCTGCTGCTGGTTTGTATGCCTATAGTGGCTAATCAGGGGGCCCATCTAGTGAGTTGGCGAGTCACAGTCTGCCCATTGCAATGATGCTATTAGAGTATTCAGGGCAGACGCCGTTTTTCATCCATAGTTAGCAATATATACCGGTCCATCAAACACCCATACCCATAGCCCATATATTAGAATCCATACGTAGCAATAGTCCTACGCCTGCTGCGGCTAGTGCCGCGGTCGGTGTACCATCCCATATGTTTGATTAAAACTCTCGAAGGGCCTCTTCACGTTGGACCCATGTCTCCGTGTAAGACTCCCAAAGGGCCGGCTATTTTCTAATATAATATGTTAGAAAGTACCTGTGATAAGAGAGACACATAATTCCCAATAATTAAAGTTGCGCGTTGGATGGTTGGTTGGAAGGTAGAGCGGTATTTAACCATAGAACTATTATGTAGAATTGTTGGAAAATGTATCCGGATCGTTTTACCTCAGAGCAAAACGCATCGAGGAAAGCAAAGTTCGCAATTTGATCTGATACGTATGCGGGTCCCACAGAACATAAAATAAAGGTAGAAAGGCTTTGTGGGCGGGGTAAGCCCGCCAAAGGAAGTATGAGCAGTGAGCGCGCTCATGACCGTTCAATTGCTTTCGTCGGTTGACAATCGCGATCTTGCTGTAATTTCGTACAAAATTAGTATTATGCTATTTATGTATAATATAAGCATATGTGTATGATAACATCGCAATTAAGTGTTATATTATACATCGCTTACAATACAAAATACAAATCTCAGTGTACGTGAGCAACCGCGTAATGTATTGCGTTCATTGTGATGTAATTATTGCTTGCACCGAACCAGGTCCAAATATTTATTGTTGCTGCCAAAATACGTAGGTATCAAGTTGTGTGTAATATGATAATAATATTAAAAATGTTATTATGTAGAAATGAGTGAAATCCTAAATAATTTAGCAGAATTTGTTCTAACATTATGCTGTAAGTAAATAAATTCATAAGAAAAACGTTGGGGCTTAAGAACTTAAAATTATAATTATTTCTTGAATTGTGCCTTTTCTAGTAGTAGTCTAATAACCTATATTTGGAAATATTTTAAATAAGTGCATAATTTTACCAGGTCGGAAATATAAATATTATATTTGTTGTCTTGGTCCAGTTACAATTATTATTATTTAATAGTAACACACACTTACTTATGTAGAATGTTTTATTAGTAGCAATACTATAACTTCATTCTTTAGAGCTTTGCTTTAGAGTAAAATGACGTCACGCACTCCATTTTGTCTATATGATAAAAAGGTGAAAAGGTGATTGATATTGATTATTGTGACAATAGCGGCATTTTTTTGTTTATACTTACTTATTGTTTCATAATATTGTCTTGATTTTAATATCATTATTATGATGTTGTATTAATTAGCAGCTAGTTAGTCGGTACAAATATTTTTTTAACAGTCATTATTAGCATTAGTTGTACTATCACGCAAGCTGCGTCTACAAGCGATACTATTACACAAGCTGTATCTATCGCAGTTGAAACTTTAAAGCAAGCTAAAATAATAAATTAAAATACTACAAAACTAAAAGCTAGAAGTCAATTAAAATATCGTAATCGATAAATATCATAACATCCCGTTCATTCTTTCTTTTAAAAAGACAATTCCCGCACTGTGGAATAAATCCTGTGTCGCGGGGGACTTTTTAAACATTAAAACAACGGTCACAAAGAACATCCAGACTCGGAACAACCATTTGTGGATCACACATTGTTTTGTCACGTGTGGGATTCGAATCCACTACAATCGGCGCAGTGGCAATGACGAGGCGAGGACATAAACCAGTAAGCCATCCATGTACCAGTAAAAAAACGTATTAATCTAACTGCTCGATAAATAGTTCCATTATTCAATCATTATTATTGAATCAAATACAATTTGATAATTATTTTACGAAAGAAATATTCTGCACACATATATTGCTTTTGACAAATTTTGATATCTCATGTAATTGTAATAATTGTGCATAACCTACTCGGCAACACTAATTATTAGTACGCCTGATTCCACAAAATATCACGAAAGTAGTAAAAACTACCGTAAGATGCTAGGGATAAGAATTGTTTTCAATAATTACAATTATCGTGCAATCTTGACCAATAGTTATTTTATTACCTATGCATTCTTTCTACATATATATCGACGTGTAACAGGCAAAAGGGTTCAACCAACACAGATTCTATTGTTCAGGAGAATAAAAGAAAAGTTTAAATAAATTATATCTCTATTGCTTTATTTAGGTAAATCGCATCACAATCTTTAGAAAAGTTAATCCAAATACAATGTTACTTAAATTTTAATAATTAGTCTAAAATACTTTCAAAGTTATATGTCGCTTGACACCAGGTTTTTATCGTGTTTATTGCATTTGCGAGGGGTCAAGTAACAATATTTAATGTTGGTATATGTATTTAGATTTAGGCGTAAGCTCCATGTTCATAAAGTAATATTTTTATTTATTTGACACAACAGGCCATAGAACTAATTAAGATTTTGGCTTAAGCTGCCTACAATATATTAAATCTGTAAAATGTTTTATTTGGCACAACAAGTCTAGTAATTATGAATTTTCAAACTAAAACAGTACCTACAAGGAACAAAACTGAGATCCATTAATGGCTTGAGGGAAATATTAATTCTAAGTAGCATGTATGTTTATCACATTATCTGAGAAAATAAACCACAATAATTTGGTACTTAGCTCTTATTAAAATAACAAAGTGAATATCAACAAATCTAGACGAGCCTGCAAAACTAAATACTACACTTTTAAGATTTCAATACTAAAATTTCAGTTTTTCTAAAATATAGGTGTTAAAGATTTAAAACAAAAACATTTTATAGCAAATTCTATCTGCATTCTTTGAAACTAACGTAAACAATACATTAGTAACATTTTAACTTAAAAAAAGATAAAACACTTTAGTAACTGTGATACTTAGTTTTGCAGGCCAGTATATATTATCCAATCTTTTGTTTTATTATTTGTATGTCAAAAGATTGGATAATATAAATCGTAAAAAATAATGATTATTATTTCTGAGTATTTTCTTCGTCGTCATCTTCATCAGTTTCAACTCATCTTTAAATATTCTTCATGATATCTTCTCGGTATGACTCCAGAGTCACATAGTTTTTTTAAATCCAAGTATTTAGCTTTACTGATTGGCAAAGGTATCTTATATAAAGCAGTAATTTTGTTTTCATATCCGGGCAAACCAATTTGACATGAGTCTTTTCTGTATCCACAAACATAACAACAAAGAATATTTGACCGTCATCTCATCGGGTTTGGTTTTCTTAAAAGCCGCAATGCAAATTTTGGATAAATTAATCTTTTTAAACTTACTAAAAGTTTTGTTTGTTATGGGATCCCAATCTTCAAAGTTTTTCATAACAGTTACTGTATATGGTCTTGGTTTTTTCCTGGCTGATTCAATTAAAGTTGCCCACACAATCATATTCCGAACCTCTTTTTCAATGACTGAGTGACACGCATCAACTGGCATATATACATATATATGTCCTGTGAGTAAGTAATTAGGTAGTTGATTTTTATTATTAGGGAAATCTATTTAAGTCGAGTTAGGATCGAGTTAGTAAAAGCCAATATAGAATGTATCTAAGCGTTGCCACAGACAGGTCAAGCTAAACAACATACAGGCATAGCATCATGACTTATTTCCTGAAAGAGTAGGCAGAGGCGTAACACAGTCACGTTTACAAAGCAAATTAAAAGCATGAACAATACCTTCACATTGTTGGTAAATAGGTCACTCTGCACTTTGATCTTGTGTACTTAATACTCGTAGATTGGTTTTCGTTAACGGGCGTCGTTTTTGGTTGATTATCAGTCTAAAAAATTAATAAGAGGTAACAGTATTAAAATTAGGCTATTAGTTATCATCTCGTTGACTGTCGCTCGTAATTGGTCTGGCTCGGTCGTTAGGTACCACGCTCTCACAATACATAATACCAGCGTGAAACGTAGCAACATTGTTGCTGCGTTTCGTACCTATGCATGGTGAGTGTGACAACCGAAAGCAGTGGTGAACGCATCAGCAATACTTCTAGTATTGTGGTTGTTTATATAAATGTATAAAATAAGGTTGAACTTATCGCTAATAGTACAGAAATCACGTTATCTTGACTTTCTTCGGCCTCTCTGTTGTTATCAATATAATCCAGTAACAAACTACGTCTCAATTTCACGTTTACGGGATACGTTGGATATTTTATAATTAAAATATCAATCTGTGTTAAAACTGCGATCGTGATTTAAACACGCGTGAATCTGCTGTTTACGCAAACAATACATACACCGCGAGTACTGAGTAAATCAAACGCAACGTAATGAAAATATATAATTAAAAAATGGGTCAAGTGCCAATTGTTTTATTTGACTAACTTTACTATTGGTTTAAGCAACGATCAATAAAAATATATACGCTCAATAATTTTTTCTTTGTCAATAGTGTTAAGTGACAAATGTTTACTAATCAAATGAAATTAATATGGATATAAACGACACATTAATTGTTTTCAATATATATGTTTTAATTATGCCAAATGATAAAAATACGTAAAATACTAAATGGTCCTTCAACCAAATAAGGCAAAGTCTCTGTCGCTTGAGCAATTTTGGTAAGTATCAATTATGCATATCAGTACAAAAAATCTTTGATGCAAGCGACTTTTAAAACCGTTCGAATGAGAAAATAGTGGATTTGAGATCAATAAAAAAGTCAAAATCGCAAAATGTGGCGCTTGACCCCTTTTGCCTTTTTACCGTCGATACCTAATATTATTGTAAATATGACGTGTAAAGATGGAAACAGACTTTGCGACGCATACGCCGCGCACGGCGCACAACGAATGCCTCTACTTGAGGCGTGCGTGTCGAAAAAATATACCAACATATACTCGGATCGAGCCGTCGCGTGCGAAGCAAATACCTCTTTTGTCTGTCTTTATGTTTGTGGCGAGGCATGTGCTACGCACAGGCTGCGCACTTGCGAAGCGAGCCAGCGAGTGTCAGCTCATTGCGAGCAGTGCGTTGCGTTTGAACGGTTGTGTCCGCCTCGCTGTGATTTTCGCACGCAATATGGATGAGTAAGAAATTTCACGAAAAGCAGTTGCATTATATAAAAGTTACCGTTTATTATTATAAAATCAGGGGTGGCAGATTAAAACAATTTATAGATAGGTTTCCGTTTATATTTAAAATATATTCGCACTTACAGTCACAATCTAGCGAGGCGTCCGTCTTATTCAACGTTCCGAACAAGAATGCCTGCGGCGCTTACCCAACTTATTTATTACAATTCGTTATCAGTACTTATTTGTAACAAAAGCAAGGTTAATGTAAATAAATATGAAGTAAATAGTGGAATATTTTCCATATGACTTTAGAACATTTTTACAATTCTTAAACATACATATTTTAACTTCACTTGTAGAATTGTAGTCAAATTCATGTAATTTGACTACTACTATTTGCTGCTATTATTAATTCCACAGATTATAAAAATATAGTATAGATTTAAATTAGCATAAATAAATTAAAATAACATTCTAAGTGTAAACAAATACGGATAGTACCAGCATATAATTTATGGTCAATCTCTAATTCTAAGATTATAGGGTACAAAACATTATTATTATTACAATAAAAACAAAAGAGAAGCTATGGCGTTTAATTCCGAATAAAGTAATTATGCCCGTCATGTTGGTTGGTTAGATCCGAACATGTGCTGTGTGGCCCGAAAAAACGTAGTTTCATTTTCTAAGTCAAGGCATGCGTGGATATAGTACGCGGTGCGCCGCGTACTATATCGACGCCTCGTAAAGTGCATGCGCGACTACGTCCACAACTAATGTAATGCTCGCACTGAGGAGCTTTGATCTTGAAGCGTTTGCCGACATACGTTGGCTCGCCCTCGCATGTGCGTAGCACATGCCTCGCCACGAATATGAAGTGTGTTGCGTTACACACCTTGCGAGGCATTCGTTGTGCGCTGTTCGGGGCGCATGCCTCGCAAAGTCTGTCTCCACCTTAATGTGTATGCGACGGCGACTCTGATACAAAAGGGTCTCGATAGCCATTCTATCTTATTTCTCTGTTCTATGGTCGGCCGGTACGATCGATAGTGATATTCGGTTCAAGGTTCAAGGTCGACAGGAATTGAAACATTGCTAGTTACGCGCTTACTCTCACTCTTTGATCACCCCTACTAGGGATAAGCAGTGGTGTCTAACATTTCTGCCAGTTGTTTTAGATCTGACCTATTATCGTCTACCGGACACTATTTTGGACTCCGTGACGTTACTGATTTCTTTTTTGACAGAGAAATTAAATAATGCTGTGCCGGATTCAAATTCGGAATTTCATGCACAGCAGTCGTATTTGTTATCGCTGGGCCAATGGGTCAGTAAAATATGCTATAAAATTGCTGATTATGTGATGATATATTATTGATGATATCTAATTTCGTGGTTTCCGTACAAAGGCAATATTTATTTTAAAATTCATTTATTTTTCGAGAATAGACCTTGTATAATATATTATTTATAACATGTATTATTAATAATAAATATCAATGGCCTTTTATACTATTTGTATTTTAAGTTTAAGCGCTCACTGGCTTCCCGTATTCGTTGTTTTAATTCGCAGTAATTACATGATGGATGATGTTTTTTCAAATTTAAGACATGCCATAATGGCCTAAGTACAAGCGACTATAGATACAAAATCAAATACGTAATGGCCTTTAAAAAAATAATTATGATTTAGTTAGTATGTAACCACAACCTTACCGATTTTCTTCATACGCAACGGCAACTTCACATTAAAACCATTATATAAGAAATTATATGGAATATCATTTACTATTCTATCTTAACTGTATCGATAAAGAAAATGAGCTAGTAAGAGCAAGATCATACTTGGTTTTATAATCTCAGTAGTCATTCCATAATTGTAATAGGCGTCATGTAGAGTATATGCATTGGAGCCAGGCTTGTCTACCCAAAAGGCTTTATCCTTTTTAACCATTTCGTCTATAACTGCATCAGGCAACTCACTTATAGTCGGTCTAGGCAAAAGTAGAATAAATACATTTATATATATGCAAGAGGGTGGGCAGAGGTGCAATATAACACATGTAAAAATTATTTATATGTTATACATAAGGCTGGTTACTAACAAACAAAAAATAAAATTATACGTTGCATAAAATATGAAAAGCGATATTAAACCTTACGACAAACATACTAAGGCATAATATTGCTTATCAGTATTTTTGGTTATGATAGTTGTTCGTTAATTAGTAACGATGGGATATCAACGTAGAGGACGAGCCTATTGTGTAGCGGTCACAGTTTCAGGTTCCACGCTGCTTACACAATTACATTTGCTCTACCTGTGCGTGAATCAAACCCGAGAGAGAGCTCTAGCACAGCAGTCGCATTCAGTCTCGTTTCGCCACCTAGGAGATACGTACATATATAGATAGGTACATAAGACGTAATATAGATAATATAGGCTGTCGTCTAAATTTAGCGCAGGCTATCGTCAGCAATGCAATTACCTACAAATAGATTATCAATCTACGAGCTTTTGCCCGCGACATCGTCCGCGTGCAATAGTTACTTTTGGGAGCAATTTAATTGTTATAATTTTTTTTGCATGTAAGTCGTATATCTATGCTGTGGTACTGCAAATAGCTTATTTTAATACATTTTTATACATTTAGTTTTTAATTGTTTTTCCATCCTATGCTAAAACATAAAGATTTTGCGGGTTTAATAGTCGTGAGCATGGCACATAGAGATGCCCATGGAAAACAGTTTCGTTTATTATTATCGTAATTGCTGCTAATCTGCACTCTTTTAAACTGAAATGGCAAATCGGTCGGAACTATCGCAATACAGGGAATTAAAACATTTTCTCCTTTTGCCATTCTAGTCATGATTATAGCTTTTATAATATTGTGTTCTAAATGAGTAATTTGTTGCCGTGTTTACATAGCCTTGGTGCGTCAAGATTTCTCATTAACAGAACTGGAATACCAACTTTCAGCCTTAACTTATGGGAAGGCAATCCTGATAAATCCAAAGAGTTAAGAAACTCTATAGGGTACCATGTCACTTGTTCAGTGTTAGTAATTTGTTGTCTACTGAGAGGTACACGAAAACATCTCCCTTAACATCTGACATAATGTGTTCGATTATCTGGCCTACTGTCTCATTTGTCCGCGCCAAAATTAACCTGTCACACAACCATTCACGATTGCCCATACTCATTTGTAGATCTGGATAGACATTATTATTTAAATCATCTGTGTTATGGACAATTTGACAGAATTCACGGCTTAGTGTAATCATGCCGTTACTTTTTGTTAGCATACTATCTTCTAATTTGTATTTTCTTTGTACCCATAGTAATAACCGGCAGGATCTGTCTAAAGTCACCAGCTATAAGTACCTACCACCATCCCTCCCATGATACCCTGGTAGCTCATGATATCTTTCATGGTGCGGTATAGTGCCTCGATTTCTCTTTTGTGGGACATCGTACATTCATCCCAAACCAACATCTTATACTGCTGCAACATTTTTCCGCGCTCACCGCTTTTGCTAATGTTACACACTAATGTCACGCTGCGCCGCCGCCGGCGCCGGCGCATCGTTTATTATGTATGGTGCTTGGCATGTCCCGCGCTCGCGCGACGTGAAGGTACATATTAAGACGGCATTTTTACTAATTATAAATGTTTCCGATAAATATACGTAGGTACTGTAAAAATAGACAGATTTGTTTGGGTTTCCACACGAAATTTCGTCGCCTATTTCGTCCCCATGTACGACGAAATTTTAAAATTGCTGGGACAAATGATTACTTAATGCCTTCTTATTTATTCTTAAGTGACTAAATACAAAGTTTCATGGTTTCATCTTTGATAATGACGAATTCCCAAACAAACTTTAATTCCTTATTTCAACCCCTTCGTGCCCTTTTTTACAACAAAAGGTAACCCATGTCCTTTCCCAAGGTCTAGTCTATCTCTGTATCAAATTCCATCAAAATTGGTTGTGGTTTAGGCGCGATAATAAAAAATCCATACAACCTTTCATCCCTTATTTCCACCCCTTCATACTCTTTTTTACAACAAAAGGTATCCTATGTCCATTTCTAAGGTCTAGTCTATCTCCGTAAAAATTTCATCAAAATCAGTTGTGGTTTAGGAGCGATAATGACGAATTCCCTTACAAACTTTCGTCACTTATTTCAAACCCTTCATGCCCCGTTTTACAACAAAAAGTAGCCTATGTCCTTTCCCAAGGTCTAGTCTATCTCTGTACCAAATCCCATCAAAATCGGTTTTGGTTTAAGCGCGATAATAACGAATTCCTATACAATGTTTCATCCCTTATTTCAACCCCTTCATCCCTTTTTTACAACAAAAGGTAACCTACATATGTCCTTTTCTGCGGTCCAGTCTATCTCTGTACCAAATTTCATCAAAATCGGTAGTGATTTAGGCGCGATAATGATGAATTCCCATACAAACTTTCATCCATTTTTCAAGCCCGTCATGTCCTTTTTACAACAAAAGGTAGCCTACGTCCTTTCCTAAGTTCTGCTCTTCATCAAAATCGGTTCAGTGGTTTAGGCGTGAAAGCGTAACAGACATACAGAGTTACTTTCGCATTTATAATATTAGTAGGGATTTGTAGGTAATTGTATTGTTGGGGCAATATACGTACAGATTTGGCCTTAACATAGATATTAGGTACCTGTGGTTACTAGTCTAGGGCGATGTTGTAAGAACATTATTATAGTTGTATAAGTCATAGAATATTTTACATTCTATGGTGTAAGTACTTAGCAATACATAATAAATGCGTAGGCATGATTATATAAGACATGATTATGAGAAAATTCATTACATCGGATAAAACCGCCGTTACCTACATCTATCATAATTAGAACTAAGACCGTTTAAACCAATGAACTCAGACTTATGTTTTAATTTTGTAGACATGAATGGGGCTTAAAATTTTACAACCATGTTATTGCAATGCCTCTTCAATACTTATATAAATCGTTTATAATGATAATATAAGCAGTCTTACACTGGCGCGACTTCACTTAGTTTCATTGTAGTAGGCACGAGATATTTGCCGATAGTTCTTTGCGTGAGGCATGGTGGACATCCTGGCGTTAAACATTCATCGGTGAGCACAGTGGGCTGGACGTTAGATATAACATATCTGCAAAAATATTAGGTACACAATGATTCAACATAAAAAATATAGTCAAAAATAGAAGTACGTTTCATATGTCGATCGCTCTACAGCATACATAAGAATAAATCGTATTAATATCGCTATGACCTGCATTTCAAACCCTCCAATCGTGCTAAATACCTATAAATATTGATCTTGGAGCATTAGGTAAGCTGAATAGCGTCGTTAGCGTCTGTCGACGTCTATAATTGACCAGGGGTGGGTCGGGATGCTACTTGCGAGTTGCTTGACTTAAGAAAAAGGAATTAAAAATGAGATGAAGATCATTCATCTCTCTTCATCTCATTTTTAATTCCTTTTTCATAATATAAAGTCGGAATGTGAGATTACAAAATTTCATGCAATTTTTAATGGCAATCCCAAACATAAATGAGGAGTTTGCTGTGATCCACCTCTTTTTATAACTTTGTTCACGTAGTTTTGGTTTGCGCGAATAGATTTATAACTACACACAGTCAAAATATCATGCAGATTTAAGCCACTGACTGCATCCTTGCCGGTGACGACTAACTTATTTTCTTGGAAGTATGGGCGGATAAGGAATCATATTTTCTATTGCCTTTTAAAATAATTATTTAAAAAATACATAATTTATTTCTTATGATTGAACAAATCGTAAACTATCTATACCGACAAATATTTCTGATCAATTTGTAAGTTGTATTGATACACGCAATTATGTAAAGTTTTATTAGTATCTCCTTACCTACATCCCGAAAGATTGAATAATTATTATAAAAAAAATTATATGACTGTGTTGAAATCCTGTTTTATTACAATAAATTAGTCACAACTTCAAAACCTTTTAATATTATTGTATCAATATCAGATATTAAATAGGTATGTTCATAGTTTGTCAAGCGTTAACCTACGGCTTTACAGTACTAAAACAATCTAACATTACTACGAGTATAGGTACTCGCCGATCCGTAAAATATCTCTATGCAATAAGTCGTGTTTATTTGTAGCTCCATGGCAATGATGGACAACAAATAAGTACACTTTTGTTTTTATAATATTAGTAAGGATAAGTTTATATTAATATGATTATATATATATATATATATATATATATATATATATATATATATATATATATATATAAAAATAGTTATAAATATATAGATATGTCCTACTTAATGATTATTTATATTTGAATTACTGGGTGGTAGGATATTGGTTCAGGTTAGATTTGTGATCGATACCTATACAGCGAATTATATTATACTCATAGCACTTTCGGTTCATATTTCATAGGTTTACTCCCGAAGCAATAATCTATTTAATTAATCTTTGCTAGGGAGATTAATGAGAATATGTCCAGTTATACCCTTTAAAATACTCGTCATAATATGACAACGTGGATATTTTATAATAAGCAATAAAGTTTATTATAACTATAGATAATACAAAAGTGCAACACGACATATTATGGTATAGGGTGGATTTAACGCTAGTTAGAACATCCGCTATGGTATTTCTAACAATTATTGGAAAAGTATAAAGCTCATCCATACCAACAAAAATAGCCCTAGAATAGAAAAATATTGGCAAAGGTCATAGAGAAAATAAAAGTGTGAGGCGCTATTGCATTATATGAATAGTCGGCGATATAAATACAAAAAGTGAAACAGGAGATCTAGATTATTCTAGACCTTATCTTTCACATTTGTGCTACTTGCACTAGCTACTTGCACTCAAGTAATAGATATATCTGATATAATTTTGAAAAAGTAAGTAACGATAAGGAGCATTTGGCAGTGGGTTTTGTAGGGATGACAGAATGATGAACATTTTAATAATTGTGACGACGTTTAAGAAGCTCTGAGGCCTGGAGAAATTCTGTTAGGTTTCTTATATATCCGCTCGGTTGATACGAACAGCGAGCTGACCAATATGGGATGTCAACTACTACTACTACTTATAGGTACGCATGCCACTTCAATAATTCTAACAATTCTATTTGTTCGTCGACGTATTGGCTATAAAAAAAACATTCACTATACTTCTCAGGGTCATATCCGCTAAACTTTGATATATTGCTTCTAGGATTATTAGGATGCACTGTCTTTTCCATGATGAGAATTTTTTATAAATTTTACGTGCTCATTGTTGCTTTTGCGTTGCTCCTATTAACGTATGGACTTTGACAATAAGACATTGCCACAGATTACAGTTATATTACAGTTTGGCCATTTTATTTCGTTTATCAAAATTATTTTCCTTGACATTTACTGAAGTAAAGTTGCTACTACCGAATTAAAACCAACTTTAAATTGCTATCGAATCATGCATTCTAATAAAATAAAATCAGATGGTTATGATGGATTTACTAGTTAAATAATATTTAGAATAAACTTGTAGAAGCTCGCTTCGGCGCACCATGATAAGTGTCCCGATATCGTTAGTGCAGCGGTGCATTGCATCCCTGTAAGTCGATATATAATACGGGTATATTATACAGTTGCAATTATTGTAATAAAAACCCATAGACTTAAAATATTTTCGCTACGCTCAAACACCAACCAAGTGTTAAATGACAAAGATATCGATTTAAATTGTAGATCTAGTGAATCAATCACACTTATTATTGTAATTCAGTGTAGAATAGAGAATAAGAGGAGAATTCGAGTAAATTTTATAATACATTGTTTGCGATAGGGCTTGACAAAGGTGTGACGTCATTGGAAAACGTCATCACCTACATATTTTTAGTACCATGAGTGCAAAGTCAAATAATGATTACAAAAAGGTAAATATTGTTTTACGTTAACGCAAATGCAAATTGAATTTAAAGTACTTTATACTGATTTTACCGCGATTTATTTGAAAATATAATTTTTTGTTACTAGATGTGCTCGCGGTTTTACCCGCGTTTATCGTTACTGCGCCGCCCCCGTGGGTCGCAGCGTGAGGTTATATAGCCTATAGCCTTCCTCGACAAATAGGCTATCCAACACTAAATTATCAATTCTAACTAATTTTTAATTCGAATCAGTAGTTCCTGATATTAGCGCTTTCAACCAACCAAACAAACAAACTCTTCAGCTTTATAATATTAATATAGACTGAACTATTCAACTATTTAAATTTACTCTTTTCCCAACATTTGAGTAGCTTTCCAGCTAAATAAAAATTTAAGAAATTACTTATTTATTTATAATCCAGATATTTTAGGTATGGTCATAATGTTTGATTAGTTTTACCAAGATGTCTTGACATTTAATATGTTTCGAAAGATATTGTTTTGCTGCATAGTCTTAGTTGCTCAATCAATATAATATTTAATGGATTTTATTTGATTGCATATTGATGTAATTTCAGAATCCCCAAGAAACCTTTATTGCGTGAAAAATGGTTACGGATACTGGATAGGCATGAATGGAAACCATATAAAAATTCTACTATATGTAGTAGACACTTTCATTTAAATTGTTTTATACAAAGGAAACAACGACATGTCCTCATGAAAGCTCAGTGCCTACTGAATTTGTACCCGTAAGTACTTTACCAAGTATATGGTAGTTATTACAATTAGACACTGGTATTACAAATTATATTATGTTTCGTACAGGTCCAATTGAAATCAAGAAGACTCTGTTCTTACGTATACAGAGATATTTCACAACCTTCGGTGCAACCTTTGCCTGGTCCGTCAAACCAAGCACTGAGTCCGTGAAAAAAGAAGCTCATTACAAAATATAGTAAGCTACAGGATAAAATTTCATCAAAGAAATTTAAAAGCTAAAACAAGAAGATTAAATAAACGTCTGTTCGATGCAGTCGTTAAAGAGCTGTATAATAGGCCTGAGCGAGACCACCAAAGTGATGTACAAATCGCCTGTAGAAATAATAAATGGAATATTTTTTTAGAAATACGCAATTATTTTTATATTTAGTGCATCTTTATTTTAGAATATTTTATTACGAAGTCGGTTTTCCATTTTGTTAAAATGTTCGTTTATTTCTCGGTTTTTAGTGATTAACTGATTTTATTTGTCTGAATATGGGTAGACCTACTAAACGCGCTGCTCATATGAGACAGCGCCCTTTAAATGAGACAAATGAGGAAAGGGAGAAACGCCTATCTCAACATAGAAAATCTACCTTCAGGGCCAATTCAAAAGAGACTTGTGAAGAGCGCAAACATAGGCTATCGAAAATGCGGGCTTACATAAAAATTGTTTTGGACTGGGAAAATCGGAATATATCGTTTAATTAATTTTTGGTCATAGTGCATCTCATGATAATTCCAAATACGGTTGGGATGTTATGTTTTATTCCGAAGTGCCGGTGCCTAATGGCTTCAGCGTCATATTGAAAGCTGTATTATAGAAATAATTTTGTAATTAGCTTTTTTGTGTATACCTTGTTGAGTTTAACAGTTACACATAGCCCTATATTACTAAATGCTATCAAAGCCAATTTGGAAGAGTGTGAAGAATACATATACATAATATGTATATATATGTGATTGCAGCAATTACGGCAGATTTGCTGTCATTTATTAAAGAATTCCGTTGTGTAAAACCGAAGGTCTTTATCAGTACATCACCAAATTCATACTAATTTGGTGATGGACTACCTCAAAATACTACGAGGGGCTTCTAACCTCTGTTTGGGAGTGCAGTACTGTATTTCTGATCTTGTCTATCAGCTTAACACCGAGTATACTGCGCTCCATGGCACGTTGGCAGACCCCAATGTCGGACTTCTGACTCTTGGTTAATAACCATGTCTGCGCTCCGTAGGTGAGAACAGGTAGGATGCACATGTCCACGAGCTTCCTTTTTAGGGATAATGGTAGAGTGCCCTTCATTAGGTATTTAATTGACCAGTAGTTCCTCCAGGCGTTTTCTGTGCGTTGAGCGACCTCTTTTTCTTGTATTGCCGGGAAGGAAACTAGTTGGCCAAGATAGATATACTCATTGACATATTCCATCCTGGTATTCCCCTCCATAATCCAACGTGTTACGCTGTTGGTCATTAACTTTGTTTTCGCCATAAATTGATACGAAGTCTAACTTCGAGACTTGTCTGGCTCAGTTGTTCGAGCATTTGGGCCAATTCTGCTCTCGGAGAGGAGAAAAGGACAATGTCGTCGGCGAAACGGAGTTTGGTTAGTCTTTTGTCACCGACGACGATGCTCTTAATCCTCTAACTCTAGCCTAACTTTTTAAAAACTTCTTCTGGCATCGCTGTAAAAAGCTTGGGAGACAGCGGGGCTCACTGTTTTACACCCTTGTAAACTGGGAAGGATAGTCCGGTGCAGTGTAAGCGGATGGCTGCTGTACTATTGTTATATATCCTTTGCAGTATTTGAATATAATAATAATAATGTTAATTCCATTTCTTATGGTTTTAAAGAATTGAATATTGCAGTGTGTGAAAGATTATCGAATGCTTTATAGTAATCCACAAAGGCGAGGTAGAGTGGGCGGTTGAATACCCGGTGTTTTCAATGAGCTGGTTTATGGATTGAAGATGATCGATGGTGGAAATACCTCGGTGAAATCCTGCTTGTTCTAGTTCTAGTCGACTACCTAGGCTATTGCGTTTGCGGTTTTCAATAATTTCACGAAGATTTTGTACAGATGTGATACGAGGCTCATGGGATGGTAGTTTTCTATGTTGGATTTGTCTCCTTTTTATGCAACAAAATGATTTCTGAGTGACAGAAACTTTTGGGGAAATTATCTGTTCTCGGTATATCGTTAAACAAATTGCGCTTGATAAGGAATTGAAAGCCCAGCGTCATCATCGTAAATTGTTTGCTGAACCTGGTGGGGTTCGCGCCCGTCGAGGTGCGGCAGTACCTACAGCCCGAACTGTCACCCTGCTAATCTCGATATTTACTCAGCACCCAGATGACGTCATATACAAACGATAAGCCATATCAAATTTGCAAATGTATACATGCCTTTCTGAATTGTAATTAGTAGTTATTTATAATGCAGGTAAGTGCTTTGGCCAGGTGCCGTTAAATTCCATGTAATTTTGACATATAAATAAATAGTTTCACGCGAATACATAAGTAATAGGCAAATGAAATGAATACCTAACATTCGTAATTTGACAGCAACATTTCTAGGTCCCACTTAATAGGGTGCGAACAGTTTTTTCGTTGAGTGGACACTTCTTATATGTTTGTGGCGCACCGCACAGGATCACAGTACCAGTCTGTTATGATCTGAGAATTTCTAGAATGTAAATTTCAATTAATATTTATCGATTCGGACATTTACTCAAGATCCTATATCAAGAAGTTACCTGTGTTAATTAATTTCTTAAAATCAGTCAAGTCAAAGACATTGTTTTACACTTCTTGTAATCTTTACATACAATTTTTACAGTTCTACATAATTTAGTTATTTCATTTAATAAATGCCGTAGTACGTAGAGAAATATTATAGTATGAAGGTATTTAAGATTTTACATGAAAACTTAAAATTATGCCAGTGAAATAAAATACATATTGATAATAATGAAAGTGCAATGTTTACATTAGTGTGCGCTGTACGCTCTGACAAAATGAATAGCGTTGCCGAGGTCCTCTCAACGACTGTTATGAGAAATTAGATGTGCCCGCGGTTTCACTCGCGTTTATGATTACTCCGCAGCTCTCGTGGTTTATAGCGTGATGTTATATAGCCTATAACCTTCCTCGATAAATAGGCTAGCCAACACTAAAATAATGTTTCAATTCGGACCAGTAGTTCCTGAAATTAGCACGTTCAAGCAAACAAACAAACTCTTCAGCTTTATAATATTAGTATAGATAAATTAATTAATTAAAGATACATGATCGTAATATATGAAGACAGTAAAATACACATGGCATGACATGACCCTGTATTTTTTGTGCCGTGGATGAAAAGTGGTATGGCTAACGAATAAAAAAAAAATTATGGTCGGATTAGAGCTGGCAACACTTGTGTTCCAAAGTTAATCATATGTCTTTGATCATGTCCTAGAATTAAAAAAATGTACAAAAATATTAGTTATGAACTTTTCTAAAAGTAGTGAAAGAAATATTGGTTTAGTATTAAGTGTTTTATAAAATAGTCAAGATCCAGATCTTGTAGTTAACCAGCGACATGTCTAGAAACATTGTTTTCGAGGGCTGGTTGACAAAATCTCCACCAAGTAAGCGTATATGGCGAACGGTGAGTTTACCTTTTGAAGCTTGGCATTTTACCTTTGTTGACAGACCAAATGCATGATTCTTTTCACAAAAAATGCAACAATTTATTATAATGTGTGTAGTTTGTTACTGTTTTATTGTCGTGGTGTATTTAAAAGTGTTGTTTTGTGTGGTAAAATACGGTTATTTGGTGTCTGTAGAAATGGCGGAGAAGGTGGTTTGCCTTGCGACAGTCGGGCGAGCTCCCTGGACAATATTTCTTAGATTACTATGCAGACCGGAATTGCAGGCGACTCAAGGGCACTATCAATTTAGATTTATGCGAACAGGTAAGTTTGTACTGTACTTACAAAGTTTATACTTTAATTATACATTCTAATTTTGATTTCCAAAAAATATAACTACATTATTTTATTGTGTAAGCTGTTGCTCTGCTGTACAATATAATGGGCAATTTTTGAGCAGAACTACTTTGTAAGAGCACTTGTTTACAAGTCAAACTATGAAACCTAATATCTAATAGTGATCTTTTTATTGCTATATTATGATTTGTCATCACTACTATTTCACTAACAGGTATTATTTCATATAGACATACAGTAATAATGTGCTACGCATTTTATTTAAAAGTCAATATAGTTTTGTATGAGTAGCCCGGGCTTCATGTGAGAATTGAATATTTTCTGAAAATATATCTTCGATTATTATCATAATATATTACTGTTCATCATTTATGGACATATATTTAGTGCCTAATGAAATGGCCTATATTAATATGGCTATTATGGAAAAAGCTGTGTTAAATTTTTACCTAAGAAGTGCAAAAGTAGCGTTGAAAAGACACCACACAGTTAAATTTGCAATATTGACCGCATATATAGTGCTGTGGTGTTAGTGCATGCTTTGGAGATGCAATTCCCACACAAGACAATACTTTTTGTTATAGTAATGCTAAGAGACCAGTTTTAAAGTATCCCATAACATAGTCAGTGTCCCTAATGTGAGAGTTCTCTTTCTACTGGCCAGTCCATAGTATTGTAAAAAGTTTTATCCCTAAATCCCTGATAGCCAAAATGCTCTGTATGATAATTACTGTAAAACATATATTTTTTATGATTAAAGAGAGTAAAAAGTCCTAGTGGATTCCCTTAACTCTTATGATTCATGCCAAAACATATTAAGATAAGTGAATAAATTTACACTGACTCAAATACATTGTATAGATATCAAGTGAAATACTATGACTAAAACAGTTATTTGGATTCTTTTAATATTAAACATAAATATAATTTGTACACATTAATTTACCACAGTCAAACATTAGGCATTTTTGATGGCATTTATCTGTTTAATTATTCTTTACATAATCATAATATCTAAGGTAAATAGTAGACCTTGTTAATGTACAATTAGATTCATACCACATGTTCCTATTTATATATACCACATATGTATATTATAACTATATATTAATAGGTGTAAGTTTCCAACAGCACACATTTGTTTAGCAAAAATTAATAGTATATAATAATAGGTTGATCTCATAATATAAATATCCGCTGATGTAGTATTGCATATGTGCCTGGTACTTATTTTTATGGTGCAGCAGGATCTCTGCTTACATCTACAATAGCCAGACAGGGAATGCATCAATGCCTTATAAAAGATTGGAGCTAATTAACTATATAAAGTGTTATATTGCCGTAGTTAGTAGTGGTGCAGTGCAAATGAGACATATTGGTGCCAATTCTGTTGTTACAAATTCTCTAATCTTAGCTAAAAATCTCTAAAATTTAGTTTAGTCCTGTCAAACGACATTTCGTATTCTGAAATCGCTAAACGTGATAGGACTAAAATAAATTTTAGAGATTTTTAGCTAAGATTAGAGAATTTTGTGACAACAGAATTGGCACCATTATGTTGTAAGTAGCCTCAGTTGTATCATCATGCAAGCTATGGGCTTGTTTTTATATACTATGAAGTCACTGTATATTTACCATAGTTGTTTGTAAAATGTCTCTATTTATTTATTTTTCATACTACTATTGTGGTAAACAATAGGAAGTGCCTATAAAGTAGGAGTAAAGATCACTGCTGACAACACAATAACTATCTAAAAATAAAGATATCTACCCTACTTGCGATTTAAATTCGACGCAATGTCTATTAACTGGAATCATGATATAAATAAAAAATGCCTGCAAAGCTTCTTCAGTTTGCTTGAAATCCTAGGTTAAAGTCGAGAGCCGCGTACCCCTCGCCGCGCCTCGCCTTGCACCTACACGCGCCCGTTCAGCCAAATTATAGTATTGAACTTAAACTTATTGACATATATCTTTCATAGACATATCTGGGTATAAATAATCTGCTTCAATAAGATAGCAATGAAGTCAATAAAATATATTTTCTGTTTGACAAACCAATAAAAATGTCTTTTGATTCTGTTTTTCAATCAATCCAAATGCAGGCAGTTTTTAAATTTAGCCTTCGGACCAGTGGAACTCGTACCATGATTATTCTATAGCTAAAGTACTGCTTGACCATAGTAGTATTAATACGTACGTATTGTATTAATACGTGTACATTGAAAATGTTAGTACCTTTAATAGTCAATAATATTACATACAAAATATGAGCTGTTTCATTACTTTAGATATAAAAGTAGTCGAAATTTATCCAATGGCAATACTAGGTAATATATTGATGAAATAAATAACTGAAGCAAAGATGCATTTGAGTTCGTTAATAAACACTATCTCATTATATTAAATAGTATTGGTCGCTTCGCCCGCTTGTACTACTCCTGAACGAAAGGATCCTATGTGCCATATAAAAACCTTTTAAAGCACTCACTAGAACTGTGCAACAATTTTATAATATTACAATGGCTGGACACTTATTTCACAGCTTAAAATAGATTGATTAAATATAGTAAATATAATTATGTGTTTACCCACCTGAAATTGTCTATAAAATCATTACTTACCTAGTCCCAATCCCCATAGAATCTTATTAATACACCCAGTATTAATAAGATTCTATTAGTAGTAGTCCACATTTTACAGAGTACCTACATATTGGCGTCGTAAACCACCAGACGACTATGAAACAGACATCATCGGACGAGCAACCTATTGCACTCTCGAATCATTCGCAAATAATTCGCGTTATAGCCAAATATTCCGGTTTATATTCTCCCATTATTACATTTTAAATCAATTTACTATATAAATATTATTTAATAAACAGTTTCTGTTAGCCTTATGTCTACTTTACCATCTTAAAATATGACCACAGGTTTTTGTTACACACCTCAAAAGAAATTTGTGAGAGAAATTTGAAATGTTTTGATACTGTGATTTGAGTCATTTTATTAGTCACTAAAGAGAGTTGATACGATAGGTGCTATCTGACTTTAAGCTGTCTTGGTTAGAATGACTACAAATATAATTATAAGCAATCTATTTATACCCTTTTACGTAATCTATACAGAGTATTAAAACATTTCAAAAGCAAGCCCCAAATATATAAAATTGATTTTAAAATATAATACTTATCTATTTGTCTGTTCCGAAAAGCAAGGTCGCAAATCTTTTGGTTCGGAACAGGATACGGGGAGTAAACGCTCTTAATCTCATTCTTGAATAACGCGCGCGGATTCGGCCGTATCTTATTTGGTCGTAGTCTCCCCACCATATCATCTTTGGTTTGATTAGAGAATATCCCCTCCATCCATGTCTCTATTTATTTTACTACAGTGATAATTTAGTAAAATTATATAAAATAATCAAGTGCAGTTAAATTATACCTTAAAGAAAACTCATTATTATTTACGTCAGGGCTTATTAAAATGCCGCAGTAGCTATACGATTTGATCAATGGAGACGGATAAAAAAAAAATAATATTCAAATGCAACGTTTCTATGCTGTTGATACACTATCAAATCACTTTACCTGATAAAAGAAAAAGAAACACCCGCAGGTACCGCTATTTATTTATAACAATAGTGGCAACTATATGAAACCGCTACTAGTAGCCGGCCAATAGTTTAGTGTGATCGTTTACGCTAACGTGTATACCTGTGTTTCCGTGTTCTGTGCGATTATCAGTGAATTTTAGTAATGGATTGAACAAATAGAGGTAATTATCTCTTTTTTAATATGTTATAATTAACTTAAATACGTTTTTAAGAAGGTGTGGTACTCACTTGAAAAATAACATAAAATATTACTTTTTTTTCATAAGTAGTTTTTCAATGAGTAATATAGTATGTAGACATACAAAGTTATGCTTTAAACGATTGTCTATTTAGTATAGTTTCACGCTATAATACCTTTTTCTTGCGAATATATGCGATATTAAAAATATTTGTATTTATTGTTACAGGTGTTCAAATTAAGCGGCAATCCTTATTTGACTTTTGGCATTCAGTGTAAAGTTGCAAGTTATTAACTTTGTAAAGAAGATTTATAGTAATTTGGTTCTTACGGAATTACAAGAGTGACAATTAAGAGTATTTTTGTAACAGAAATGTGAAGAATTCTTGCCAAAGGAAGCATAGTAGACTAGAGTCGTTTTAACAAGCGTATGAACAGTGGTTGGATGAAGACTTGACTTTCAATATGCTCTCTCTCTCCAAAATCATCCAAAATCAAGTTTTACAAAGAAAGACCGCAGGAAAGCTTTGATCAAAGTTCAACGAAAACAAGAAAAAGGAAAATTCATCACTTATCATGCCATGCGTCTTTATTTTAAGACACAATTATATATATATATATATATATATATATATATTATATTTTAAATTATTTACTCTTATGTTTGTGGCCAATCGTCAGGTCTCGATTTAAATTCTCGTGTTGTTAAAGTATAAACTTTTGTTTAAAGTTTTTTGGAAATGGACTCTGTAAAAGACAATAAGTTCAGCTAAGCAATGGTGAGCTAGAAATATGGTAACACGTCTACTTGGCTTAAGCAGCGGTGTACTACGGCTATAAGTTTAGGTATGATGATGATAATTTATACTGATCATGTTAAGTTATGTGTACAAATATATATGTTACAGCAAATATCTATTAGCTTCAGCTGCGTAACAAAGTGTTAGAGCTTGTGACAAACTTGATGCTGCTCAGTTGATGCTAGAAATATCTATGATTTCACCAAGACGAGCCATATCATAAAAAATCCATAATACCAGTAAGACAAATGTCTGCGGAGGCTTTGGAAGCAAAATAATAAAGAAATCCGCCAGGCCGACCTAATTATATTTAAATAAATATGTATTAATGTATTAAGACTCTTATATTATTTTATTAAGAAAACTTCCCCACAAGCAAATAACCAAACATAATGCAAATTTAGAAATGTTGTCAAGAGTGCAATAAATATGATATTATTGACTAAGTTTTGGGTTTTATTTCTTGTAACACATTTTTATATAATATTGAAGACATTTATACGTCTATAAATAGGCTCCTGATTTTTGTCCACCTAGATTGCTCAAATCGTACACTGGTCGTTTAACTTAAGGTATTTTGTATAACACGACAAAAGAGGCGTTGTCATCAATCGACGGGTAAATAAATTGTTTTCACTTATACGTTAACTAACGTACCTACGCACTTAGTATTATAGATTATGGAAATAGGAAAATGTAAGAGACATTTATCTATATACTTAAATTAAACATGTGAAAGTTTGTGAAAATGTTAAGATGGCTGTTACTCAATCACGCGTAAAACCATTGAACAAATTTGCATGAATATGGCACACGTTTAGCTTCTTTTGGCCTTAGATTGACACGTAGGGTACTTTTTATATGTCCAAAGGGGTTTCTGTGTAAATCATGCAGGTAAAGATGCGGGCTGCAACTAGTTGTAAATAAAGTGTCATTTGTGGTAGCCATATGATGTATTCATAAAATCTGAATACCAGGTTCTTAATGTACAGTAACTATATATATATGTGTATATATATAATATATATACACACACACACACACACAGACACACACATATAGGTATATATATATATAGGAGTCGTACAAAATTGGACTATGCTAAATCTCAAATGACGCCGCGGCAGACGCGGAGCTTTAAAAGGACTATAAACTTATCTGTTTACGTACGTACGATATATAGATAGATATTATGGAAACCATTTGTATATAATACATGTTAGCTTCCACCGCCCACATATGTAATTTTTGAGGTTAAATACATTAATGCTTGTTTTCAAGCTAATATAAAGAAAACTAGTTATTCAGTTAAAATTATTCAATAAATTCAAATAAAATCTTTATCTATTGGGTATAATAAGTAATCTCGATTATATTTATATTTAATAATAATTTATTTTAATAATAATTATTATTATTACTTATATTAAAATTATTTAATTTTATTCGATTTATACTCGTATATATGAGACACCAATCTTTACGACATACTAAAAATTCGTTAAGTGCTTATTGGAATTATTCTATCGAGGGTTATTCTCTTGGGATTTTGCTGTTTGTGGCCCCGTACCTTAGAATTAAACTTATTTAAACACTATTTGATTGAACTCAATAAACACATATTCAATAGACGCTAAGACACACTTTGGATCTATGAGGTAATGGAGTAAGTAATAGAGAGAATGTTCTCAGATAGAGGACAATATGGACAAATATTAAGCATCGCGTGAATGTGACGCGTAACTGTTCGTGAGGCGGGTGAACGCTATTTCATGATTTCTAAAATTCAGTCAGAAACTTCATTAGTCAAATAAAGTTAATACTTTAGTTGATTTTGTAGACATTTCGGGTTATTTTTGACATTTTGCATCCAATTTAACCATTTATGTATTACAATATAAATTGAATTGAAAACTTGAAAAAGTTTTCGTTATTATTTGCACAAAAAGAAATATTTATTTAAGATACGAAGACGCAAATACGCCTGCTCACAGGAGCGTTCACTGGTCATTTTGGCACCAACGAATCCCGGTGCAGATTGAGATTGGCAAACAATTTGATCTGCAGAGCTTGTGGTGAACAGGACGAGTCTATATCACACCTGCTGTGTGAATGTGACGCGTTGGCTGGACTAAGGATAGGTCAGATGGGATTGGCATATCCGAACCCTGAAGACTTCAGGCTTCTCCCTCTGAAGTGTACGCTGCGACTGATGCATTTCTGCCATTTTTCTGGCGGTATATGAATGCCGCGTCGGAAAAACGATATTTCTTTTGAGGCTATCCAAAAATCAATAGTTTTTTTAGTATATTCGTAAGTATGAAAGCGCTGCTCAGCCGGGCTATGTGCCATTGAACGGAATAGGTGAGAATCGGAAGGGTCTATGTCAGTTACGATCACCAGTACATCACCAGTTACGATCCGGTGCAAAAAGCCTTTTCTTTTCTGCCGTTGAAGCAGTAGTTCACAAGTTATCTCTGTAGGTATGTCATATTTGACAGAGCATTGTCACCGTAAGTCTCAACAAGAATTCTGTGTGCTTCAGCTGCAGATTTCTTTTGAATAAACTATTGTAATAAAATCCCCACAAATGCACTTTATTTGGGAAAACAACAAACAAACGTAGACATTTTCAGAACCAATAAATAAAGAAATACTTAGGTTTTACTAAAGTGAACTACCATACATTGAAATTTAAGGTTAGATATAGTAGTTCCTTGCAGATACGTTACCATTTGAACAAGGAAAGTGCTATAATAACGAGACGTGTGTAAAAACCCAGGATTCAACCTCTTCGTCTGCATGTGACTTTTTCTTTTTCTTTTCATCGTCTTTTTAAAGCCTCTCTCTTGGACTTCCAAATCACTCTGTTGGTGGATATCCCCTGACCTTATGACTTTGTGACTCCTATATCTCGGAGGTATTTTGACCCACAGGGCCCATATTCAAACCCGAGGGTTGACCCCAAGGTGTCTGCACACCAAGTTACAAGTCAATCGGTCCAGTGGTTCCGGAGCTATGCCTGCCACTTTAGTTACACCATTTTAAACCTGAACATAGTTATCAATAACGTGAGAAAATTTCTATTTATTTACATGTCTGTCCGTTTAGTCTTCACGCACAACGATTCCTCGTTTGCAACTCTTGATGAGCTCAGAATAAGGTTTGTTACTGTTAATTTATTTAATTTCATCCTTTTTAATAATAAACATGATAATGAGAAATCTTTTTTATCGGGTAATGTTAGATAAAACAGCAGTTTAACGAATTAAAGCAAGATATGTGCCTTATTTGTATTCAATGTATCCCGGTAAATTAACAAATATCGAAAGCACGGTCCTAAAGAGTACTTAAATTAGAAGTTAGTATATCGCAACATTTTGAGTAATCTATCATCGAGGGAATCGAAGTCAAAGCCTTCGGCACATTGGCATAGCGATGTGACCATTTCAATTAAAATGCAATACGTGCTGTTGCTAGTTTAGCGCACATTTATTTTATTAACTTCCGTTATAAGAATAAAAAGAAAATCTAGACGATAATTGATATATCGAATCGGAAGTCTATCCTTCGAATAAAGGTAAAAATAACCTGGTTGACAGCGCGATACAAATTTTATTAGTGCAAAAAACAGTGAAGCGAGTATTACGCAATACTTTTCAAAGGAAACAACAAAAGGGTTGCCGATGCATGAATGCGATTGTTGTTCTAGCAAATTATTTCACCTTTTTGTAGTCATAATTATGACATACTTTTATTAATTGTTTGCAATTATTATTGACTGAATTTGACATTACATTAGCAGCATATAGTTAAGTTGCATCAATTTGACCTAAATGCGCTAGGAAAGTATACGGAGGGTGATCAAAAAGTAATGATAATCGGGTACTTCTAATAAACATAAAAATCCAAAATAAATATTTGCACTTCTTTGATCCTTCACTACTTTTCAGTCAAAACTGGTATAAATAGGACATCATTTCAAGGAGCTACATTCATTTGAATACGAGAATTCGGAGCAACAACACGAAAATGAAGAAACACGAAGTGAGATGCGGCATCAAGTATCTTTGTATCGAAAAAATGTCTACCAAAGAGATACACGCTGATTTAGTGGAGACATTGGGGGACTCTGCTCATCCATATTCCACAGTGGCACGGTGGTCTAAAGAGTTTAACCTGGGTAGAACATCCACAGAAGATGAACATCGCGAGGGACGCTCATCCACATCCCTCACTGAGGAAAATGTGAAAAAAGTTCAAGATATCGTGTTGGCAGACCGAAGAGTAACCGTTAGACACTTAGCTGAGGTCACAGGGATCTTATATGGCAGCATCCAAAACATCTTGACCAGCAAAATGAATATGAAGAAGGTCTCTGCGCGTTGGGTACCTAGAATGTTAACCGACGAGAACAAAAGAAAAAGCGAGTTGACATCTCAAGAGCCAATCTTGCAAAGTTCCAGGCAGAAATATTTTTGACTCGATTTGTGACCATGGACAAAACGTGGATCCATCATTTTGATCCTGATACGAAATAACAATCGATGACTTGGGAAAGGCCATCTTCACGGACGCCGAAGAGGTTCAAAGTTTTAAGCTCGGCGGGCAAGGTTATCGCGTCCGTTTTCTGGGATGCCGAGGGAATCATTATATTTGATTACCTGAAAAAGGGAGCTACTATAACAGGCTCCTACTACGCTGACTAAATAAGAAGATTGTGAGAATCCATAAAATAAAAAGACGGGGCAAACTGCTAGCAAAAGTCCTGTTTCATCAGGACAACGCTCCTGCACAAAAAGCCGACGTTGCGATGGCTGCCATTAGAGAAGCAGGCTTCGAACTGGTTGAACATCCACTCTATTCTCCAGATCTAGCCCCTAGCGACTTTTATTTGTTTCTTTGTCTCAAGGAACAGCTCAGGGGCAAGAAGTTTCAGGATAATAACAAGGTGATGGTTGCTGTAGAGGCATTTTGGCTAAGCCAAGATTAGGATTTTTTTAAGGGTATTTTTGGTTTAGAAAAATGATGGACTAAATCTATCGACTTGTTAGGAGACTACGTAAAAAATAAATTTATTTTTAACCAGAATCGTCGTTTATCATAGGTACCTATTATGATTACTTTTTGATCGCCCCTCGTAAACAGTGTGAGTTTTCATAAAGTGCACATATGAAAATGAGTGAAACTAGATCGGTAAGAAAAATAATAAAATATCTATAAAAAATATTCTTCGATTTTTACCCATTTATATTCATTTGTAGTAGTTATTGACCTTATACCAAGGAAACCTTGTAACTTTTGAACAAGGTGGTTAATCGTGTTAAAACAAAAACAATAATAATAGTGAATGTGTAGGCAATACCGACGCAATACTATTCACACCCAAAAAATGCAGGTGACATAAAATTTGGGAACATTTTACAGCAATTTATTCTTCCTATCGATTAAATGATGTCTAGTTTCTCTCATTTTCATATGTGCACTTTATGAAAACTCACACTGTATATACTGTACAGTGCAATATAATCATGTCAGAATTTTCGCCATTACGCATTCGTAATTCGTTAGATTTATATAGAAATTAGTTTACTATCGGTCATCAACCGCGTCGTGTGTACTCACTATCATTCTATCATTTATCATTTTCAACTTGGCATTAGAACTCTTTGGGTCGCCGAGCCAATAAAGTTAGTAAGTAAGTACTAGAACTCTAGCAGTACTAACATATTCTATAATTAATCTATCGCATCGCTAGACTGGTGCGCATCGCTCGTACGCCGCTCGCCGCCGCTCCCCGCGCCGCTGCCTTCGAAGCCAGTTCCATATAAATCTATGCATTGAAACGCATGCATCCCGCGCCGCCGCCCCGTGCCGCCGCCCCGCGCCCGCTGACTTCGTGTCCGTAGCCTTAGAAAAGAAACGGGTGGTGGTCGAAGTTGTGCAAACGGCGGCATAGTACGTGCAGCCGATCCATGAAAAAAACTCCAGTAATATACGAGTCGATTGATGGCTGGTCGGGTCCGATCATATTGCGATAATAATACTGACTCCAACTTAAATATTTTGTGACTTAATTATGACTTAAAACTATTGCAATTGATTATATTGCAGGTTTTAGAAAACTAGTTGTTGGTTTTATATTTACTAAAAATTAAGTTGCTTATATCTTCGAATCTTTAACATTTAGAGATCGTTTGTGAATATCAAGTTCGGTCAAAGACATGTTTAGTTATCGGCTAATTATTTAGTTTAGCCAAATAATTTACCTTCTGACCTCGACACTCTATGATTGCGAACAGCTTGTGATAATGTACGAATCCAGTTGATAAATAGCATACTTTTTCTCTAAACGCGACCGCGGACGCTATAATTAACATGTCCTATAAAAAAATAAAAAGTCACACCAAAATTTGGTCAAAGACACATACACCTGAACATTCGTATGACACCATGAAAAATGCGTCTCTTTTTTTCTTCTCTCTTTACCGTCTTATTATTTAACGGCCAGCCAACCAAATGTCAAGACGTCTAACCTATGTCCTAACGTGCATACGATCAAGTGTTCAAATATCAAACATTCATATTTACCAACATCTATCAGTCCCCACGTCGAAAGTCCAAGCGTTCAACAAGCAGAAAAATTATATAAGCACCAAAGTTGTTTCAACCCAATCGAATACTAACTAACACATGCAAATCTTGACCGCGGCTCAACGATATACCGCGTGACTTTTTTTACCGTCTCGATAGTCTAGGGCGTGATAGGTAAATAGAGTAGAATGGGCGTCTATTCTATATTTTTTTTTACCGGCATTGTCTGAAATTAATCTAAAATGGTACACTCCTTATTTATAATCTATATTTCATATTGAAACAGTTAAAAAAATAATTCGAAAAAAAATTAAAATAATTCAAAATCGTAAACGTATTTACCCTAATAATGCGCTACAAATAACACACAAATAACATAAAAACTATCTTCAAGGGCACTCTCACTCGCTAGCGCCGAACACCCGCTCCCACCCACCCTCTCCCGGTCGCCCGCCGCCCTTTTAGTCGCATGCGATTAGGCACACTGTGACGTCGCGTGATCTCAAAATGATAGAACACAAATACTATTAGATTCTATTCCACTTACACAACACACCATATTATTATCGAGACGGTAAAAGAAGTCACATGGTATATATATATTTTTTGCAAATAAAACGATGAACTTTAAAAATAATAAGAAGCGCGCCCCGATCTACTTGATTACGAGTTTGAAAGTGTCCTCAAGTTAAAGTTTTATTAAACTGAATTCTGGTGAAGATTTTTTAACTTCTCATGGCAATGATTACTGCCCACCCATCACAGTACCGATAAAGGGTTACTATCTAATGAATACATAAGGGACATAACACAGCACTAGAAGGGACAGGTTCCAAGCTGGCGCCTGGTAGCTGATGTAAAAACGACTCCTGCAGCTTAGTATTCCCTCTGGTATAGTTATAAATAAATAAATAAAGAGTTTATTATTTTTCTCTCACATAGAAAAGATACATATAGTGGTAAAAAATATAACTAATAATAATATAATTCCAGTCAATAGTTGTTTTAATTTTGTTTACTGATTTCTAATATTAAAATCAAGGTTATTAGGTACTTAAAAAGCCGTAATATCTAAAATGGCACTTTTAAACATTTTATTATATGCTCTCAGACGAATCAAATTTACCGATTATGCTTATGTTCGAAAGATTTATCTTGGCGTGATATTAGAACAAATTTATTCTTAATTGTCTACTAACGAAAATTGTACGACTTGCATACAGATATTTAGTAGTTGCGTTAAGGAAGAAAACGTTATGTAATATTTTTTTAATAAAAACGTATACATTTGAGAATTTCAATGATTCATTATTATTGTAAGTTCCATAGTTAATTTCATCTTATTGTATTATATACGAGTATTTGTATACATCATTACGTGAGTAAAACAATCCACCTTTTGTATATTGGCACAATGATTTATTCTCGTAGGTAGATAGATACCAATATACGAACTGAAAATAAGTTCAACACGATTTATATATCTGAAAGTACATTTTTAACTAGGTCACGTTATAAATGCTATGTATTGCAACCGGGTAGCGCGAAAATTTGAACCGACGACCTGAAAAAGGTGGCTGAAATGAACTGATGGAAGAAAGCAAGGACTAGATATAAAAGGCGGAAGACTGATAGAAGCAAATTGAGAAGGGCCCATGTTCTGGAGTGGACCACAATAAGAAATTGAATGATATTTTACTTTATTTTTTCAATCAAATATTCAAAGCCGTTGTCAGTAGGATGACTGACCTGATGACCTTAACTACAACACCTATGTTTTGTGTGCAAATAGTGCTTTCCATAATTATTAAAATAGTTAAATTATCATTCATCATATTGGATGTTAATAACGACCAAATACATATTTTATTTATAATTGTCGCTAATAACGGAACTTTTCACATTTACCAAAAATCGTTACGTATATTGAAGAAAATATAGCTAATTTAATATAATGCCAAAGGCAACCGTTGCAATATTGCATTGGAGTACTACTAGTAAATGAATTATAGTTAAAAGTGGAACACCTAGACTCAAGTGTTCGCCCAACGCCTACGTGAACGCAGCCTCCGAGCCTCCGCCGCCATCCCTCTTCTGCCGCAGAAGCTGAGAGACTTCCGTCTAGCACAGTTGTGGAACCGCGCTCGGTGCATTCCGCGATACGCTCGCGTCGGATATCTCTGAAGTTTTGTCTAACTTAATATTTCTTTCAATTCGGTTTTTCCGCTAACTTTCAATCATGTTTCGTTCTTTTTCGTCTCAGAAGGTTGTCTTCTCTCGGTGGCAGTCGTGTTAAATTATGTGTTACATCTATTAATACAATAATAAGAACGATAAGTTTGTGAAGTTTTCCTGCTTTTGGTTATTTATTGTTTTCCCTTTCGTCCAACGTTCAGTTAATTATTTGTGTGGATGAGTGTGTTATATTCAATCATTTAAATTATACGTGTGAATCAGGTGTGATTAATTAAAAATTCTTCGCGAAAACTTTAATTACTTTGGACATCATTTACGTTAGTGATTTTATAAACAACAAGTGCGTGTATCGACTATTAAAAACTATTACTGTGCCGTTGAAAACTTTAATACAAGTACCTGTTGACTAATATAATAATAAACTTTATAAACAACAAATTCACAATGAAAGTATATTTTAATCATTGACGTACATTTGACGCGAAATTTAATTTACGCGTCGTATAAAACCTAAGGCATTATTTGAAATGTGATGTATATTTTAGGTGGATGCCGGGTTGCATATGGAACGTGCCGGTAACGGCACCTTAGACCCCAAGTTGCGTGGATCAGTGTTTACTATTCAGACGCAGTCCCGAACTTACCAACTGGAAGCAGATTGCGAAGCCGAAATGGAGAAGTGGGTGGACGCTATCTGCCGCGTGTGCGGCTTGCGCCCATCCGAAGCTGAGCGGGAATCCCTCCGTTTAGGTAATATATTCGGATATTTATTTAATTTACTATTGTTCTGCATTTTGGACTCAATTAAATATTTCTTATCAACCACCTTTCTTTTTAAATTATATTAATCAGTGGCTCTTGTAAATAAACTTAGTTTCCTCACACGACTTTTTGAACATTCGTGTTTAAACATATGTTAAAATTAACTTATAACTGTTGTTTTTTTGATCTTTTTCTAAAACGCTGTGTGCTAGCGGTCTCTAACTGCAATTATTATTTTTGTGATCTTTAGATATTTGATTTGTGCTGTGCGCAGTTTAATCGCTACCTTCTTGTATTTATATTTGCTTAGCGTGACGTACTACATTTTGTTATATATTTTTAATTCGGATGCTTATCTACACTTAATTATCTATCTAACGCAAGCAATCACTAATCGTCTAATAATATAATTGTTATTTAAAGTTTTTGTTTCAAACTGTTTATGCCGTGCAACAGGTTACATGTTATGTAAAGCTATTTTATCAACAATATTCAGTAATGCTCTCAAATTAGAAGGAAAAGCGATAAGGGCATCTCCAAAGAATTTTTATGTGTAAGGAGCAAAAAATTGCTGGCGTAAATAATAGGATAGCGGTTCCTGCTTAGTTTTAATTTTATACCTACCTCTATGTAAATAATTATGTTGCGATATAAAATTTTGCAATAAAATCATACCACATGTGAATATGTACGTATTTAATATGTCCTAGTCAAATCAATAGCAGCAATTATTGAAATGTGGCGTACATTTAGGTAGCTGTAATTTTTCGTTGGGGACACTTTGATGTCGGTGATAACAATTGTTTGTCCTTGCAGAAGTCTATCAGGGCCGGGCAGCCGTGTCGCCGAGACATGAGCACTACGATCGCGCCGACAGCACCGGCCCTTACATCCCGATATCAGAGTGCATCACCGGTGTACGAGCTCATGTAAGCATATATAGAAAATTATATTACTACATAAACTATTGTTGTCATGTTAATATTCTAGAAGGACACTCTTTTGTGTTTATTTTCGTCTCTATGCACTCGATCGCATCTCGGCTCAAGTCAACAAAACAAATAGATGATGACTGATGAAGCAATCCGCAAATTGAAGCCGAAAAAGTTTTAATAAATTTAAGTTGTCTGTCGACGCAATGACATTTCATTCATACTTAGGCATCGACCGACAACAAAAACCATAAAAGCTTAAAATCTATAAAACAAAAGATCGATCTCTAACTTTTTTATCGCCAAGTTACAAACAAAAATATGCACGCTCCGCTATTGTAGAGGCAATGAAAGTAGAACATTTCATATCAAACTATTTAATTTTATAAAATCCTTTTTTACGAGCACTAGTATAACGATGTAATATTTATAAGTTTCTACATTTAGCGGAATATATGTAAACAACGTTTTAAACCTCTTATGTCTACTTAATACGTAGTTGAAATTGTTCGCAAACATTCCTGTATTCGCTCATTATAATAATAATAATAATAAACAAACCAAACACACAAACCGCAGGGCAGCTTGTGGCGGGCTGAATGTGAGTGGCGACACTGCGGTCCTGAATGCCTCAGAGAGTTGGTTAGGGCCTCGTCCCCTGCTTGCCATTACTGGTTGGCTGGGGTGGAACTTCAAGAGCGCCCGTAGGACTCTCAACTCTGGCTTGCCTTGGTCGGCCGGTCAGAGGGGGGCCGCTAGAGCTATATGCTTGGGGGAGGAAGTGTCATTTTCAAGGGCATAACTACGGGGAATCCCGCTCCGGGTCTAATAATAATAATAATAATCTTTATTTCCAGACACATGATCCATATACAAATTTAATTTATATTTACAACAAATTAATGGGCACAAAATTATAAACAAAAATATATGTATTACAATGACAATTCAATAATATCTTTTAAATACTGTGGTGGTATATAATCTTGCTGCAAGTTCTTCAATTATTTTGTTTCTACACGTGCCAACTCTGGCCATAAAAGATGCAATTCGGCTCTGTTGTATGGCATTAAAAGTATTAAGTCTTGCCTCCAAGAACATTCCAGAGGCACTACAGTACCGTTTTAACCCCATAAGATGTCTAAAGATGTTGTTATATTGCACTCGAATATTTTCCAAAGACCTCTTTGTATACCCAGTCCAAAGATGACACGTGTAGAAATTTTGGCAATAAGTTCTAAACAGATGTAACTTTGTATCTCTACTGGCTTTAAAAATCTCCTCGCTTTCATATTTCCTATCACCGAGAGTGCCCGACGTTAGCGATCTATACCGGCGTCATCCTTATGGCGGCGCTTTACTTGCAGCTCTCGAGATGTGCAACAGGTGACATTGAACATTAGGCCCTGATATTGAATTATCGACCGACGTTCAATCGATTATGATGCCGTCAATAGCATAAGCTAAAGTGGGGCAACCCGGCTGAGAAGTACTTCCGCCCAACAGAACGTTGTAGTAAAACAACTTTATAATGTGTTTCTACGTTAACTAGAGTTTCGGAGCTCCTTGACGAGACTTTGATTTTGCAAGTTAGTCATTAGAATGCTGAACTCGTGGCATAAGTTTGCGCTTCTTCTTTGTTCGTGATCATCTCGTGATCTTCAATTTTCGGATTGTTTAATGTGTTATCGGGCTTTTCTGTTAAGTAGTAATTAGTAGCAACACGGAGTCCGGTGTCCCGTCAATTACAATAGTCGTGCTCTACCTTTACTAACGGCGATTAGGCGGCTGGAATAATTTTGATTTAGACAAATGTGTGGAAACGTCGGTGTGTAACCACCTGCTAACAAAAAAATTTGATACCAATTAAAAATAGATAGGTTGTTAATTCCTTCATGATATTGTAGCAAACGCCCGCAGTATACGGTAACAGTTGATCACCAGGTTGTTAATTCTCTTAACAATAAAATAATATTAAATCAAATATGAATGAATACCTATTACACCTCGTTCGAAATAAAATTAACTTAATAAACTTAATCCTCTTATGAATATACGTGCTCTGTGCATTGGGGAAATATTGTATACAACTTTTAGTTAGGCTTTAGTTCTTGTGAACGTAAATAGCTGCCTGCCACATATGTGCTTAGTATGTTTGTTTACGTGTGTCTTTTTATAATAGCTGCATCTGTGGCTGAATTTGATTATGAACCACATTTCCCTTTGTGACGTGGCTTTTGTTTGTGGTGCAAGTATTTCAAACGACAAAGGTGTTCGCCTTTTGGTGACAGACCGATATAGTATCGGCTTGTCACCAAAAGGCGAATATCCTTTATACTGCTACAGGCATATCAAATTAATTATTCAGTTGGAACAAAGCTCACCTCAAATATTATGCAACTAGGTGGCTTCCATTATCATGTACTAGTTTTTTCCCGTGGTTTCACCCGCGTAAGTACCGTTCCCGTGGGAATATCGGGATAAAAAGTAACCTATGTGTGAATCCAGGTCTCCAGCTATCTACATACCAAGTTTCATCGCAATCGGTCTAGTAGTTTTGCGTGAAAGAGTAACCAACATCGATACATTCATACATCCATACAAACTTTTGCGTTTATAATATTAGTAAGGATGAATGCCATCTTTGTGTTCATTATTGCTTTGTGATTGGCGCGGGCTTCCCAAATTATCAGCTACCATTTTCCATGACCGTAGTTCAAATTGATGAACCATTTGAACTTGCGCTATTATTTACGTGATTTATATTGTCTGTCATATTGAACAAAATTTGCTGAACAATGATTGACATAGCTTTAAATTTGACTTGAACTTCAAGCTACAGAAATGTTGAAACTGCATAAAAAATCGTTCAGTATTCTCTTTGACGCCGAGACAGATAAACAAAAATTTTAATTAAACATTGTGTCTAATTTGTGATGCCGTGTTTTGGAATTCAATTTCTACTATTTTAAATCTTGAAAATTAATGGAGAATGTAATCTAAATATTTATTTTGGTGCTTCCTATAATACTTTAGATAAGTCGTGTATTTTAACCAAGGGTTTAAGTAAGTGCCCTGGGGCCCTATTACAAACTTTTATTAAAACTGTCAAATTCCAGGCAGTTCAAATAACTGCCTGGTTTTGTTTCGTATTATGACATGTGAATAGTTGATCGTCTTCATGCTGGCTAGTTTGTTGCTGGCCGATTTGTGACTTGACAGTGCATCGTTCAAAAATATTACATACATGTTTGTCGGTAAATAACGGTTTTAATTTTATCGTATTTTCTATGATAATATAATTAAAACTTTTATTTTAGGCAAAAATAAAACAAATATATCTTTATGCTATCATATCATGCATTTTATCATTATATTTGCAGCATTAAATAAAATATTATAAGTAACTAATATTCGGTTTCAAAACGTCGCGCGTTGCCGATTGAAATGTCATTTCCAGATACACATTAAAAGTTGCTCTACATACATTGACTTATTTATTACTCTATATAATTATTATCTAGTTTTGATATCAATATTATGTACTTAACATGTATAAATAAATTGTTAAGTTTTATAAATAATCTTCAATTATTATCACACGTTCTTTTTTTAACAATTGAACGTGTCTACAATACACAGAAACGTCTACAAAACAGACTATTATCAGAAAGTGATCAGCCATCGATAGTGCTTACAAAAAATAGGTGCATGCGATTTTCGACCTTATTCGTTCATTTGTTTTGTAGACACGATCAACAGATTTATACAAAAAAAAAACTATCTTTTTTTAGGTACCTATCCCCGTGGTACAACTAGTTGGACATAATTCCACCGTTGTACTACAGGCATAAATTGACTGAATTGTATTGACTTACCATAAGAAAACATTATTTTATACATAAATAAAGCTATACAAAATGTACATAACACATGTAAGTACATATAAGATTTTTGTATTTTATTTTATAAGTTTTATTAAGTAATGTAAGTAGAGCATATACCATGGCGTCATATTAAAATTTCAATCTGTGGCACGAAGAGGAAATGAAATGCCTTCTCGTACCTAATGTGCTTATCATCCCAAATTTACTGGAAAACCTGAAAAGCATAGTTAACTCAAATAAATTATAATAGTTCATCGTCACAGATATCATAAATTATCTAAAAACTAGGTATATTACATAAAAATAAAAGCAATAATTAATGTAGCTATTCAAAAAAAGCTACTCCAGCATAGCGTAAACTGAATGGTTTGTTTTGTTTACAATTTGGCGACTTTAATATAAAACGAAATGTCAAATGAAAGCTCGTAATACGGTATTTGCCAGGCTATACTCGATCACCTGTCACGTGACCGCTGACTGGCTGGAGTTAGCACGTTTATAATACGAAATTGCGAGGCTGGTAACGCAACGTTAGTGAAAGCGATTAATGAGCATAGAACAAGACCGCACCCATATAATTATACTAATTAAATTTCCTATAGCGGTCAAATTAAGATTAGTATTCGATCAGAGCTGCTAAGCTGAACAATCAAACAATAAAACTAATGATTAATAATAATTCGAGAATAACGAAACATGCATCCGAAACGTAAGCGCTTAGTGAGTTGCATTCGGTTATTTGTTTGTGATACTTGATATACATCATAGTTGTGCTGAGTGCTTCCGCTTGGTACGTATGTTGCGTATCCCTCGCATCACCATTCACCATCATTACGGTGTGACATACGCCGCTACGTCGAAACTATGTCATATATTCAGTTCAAGTTCGGGTCAATCTTTTGCAATGTCAATAGTAACATACCGACACAGCATATCGTATATAACACAGTACGTTATGTTTACGTTATAGTTCCACTAGAGCTAGTTGGAATTTAGAAAATATTGCCGTAACTAGGCTTTCTTCTAAAAATGTTTACTTATGTTTTTGTATGTATATCTTTTTACATCGTTATTATAGATTTTTTTATGAGTGGTAATATTAATATAATTTATAAAACGGTTGAACTCACATTTTATTTGCTTGCTTTGTCGACTAATTTCAAGGACAATCGGGGATTTTAATCGCGAGGCGGAGTCAAGTGCTGGTATTTCAATTGTATTAGGGTTTCGAAAAAATATGTTTAATAGGGTAGAATTTCGTGTGTCTGTCTGTCCGTCGGTCTGACACAGTAGATCGCGAAAATTGTAATTGAGTATACCTGACAGAAAAACCTTATTAGCAGCACGAAGTTTGGAATAAAGCTCAGTAAACGACAAGACACAAGTACTCGCTTTGTAACCATAAACGCGAGCACAGCTAGTGATTCAATATTTTTTAGATTATTAAATTTCTAATCGAAAGTTTTAATATTTTTTGTATTTGGTTTGTCAACAGTAAATATTTAAAACACTGTAATATTATATATGTCACACAAATAATATTAATGATACATGTACTAATTATAGGCTAACCAGCACTTATACATACATACCATACCCATGTGATATGGTACTCTGTTGAATAATAATATTTAATAGAAATCAATAGCAGTAGATATGGAAGAAAACGAAAAAATATATAAATTATAATTAAAGTAGACAGCTCGTGTTTTATTACGTCCATAAATTTAATTGGTGATCCGTGAGTGAAATATACGCGCCTTTTCCTTTGAGGAAATGCAATCGTAAATAAATGAATATTGTAATCAACGAAATTATCCATGCGCGGCATTTCCGAAATTATCCTGTGGCAACTATCACACATGAGAGACCATGGGTACAGTATAGGATGTTTTTGAATGTTGCCCAATCAATATGTAGGTATACAAATATGAAATGCATTTGACAAACTTTTCATAGAATTTTATTGGTATGTTATCGCAGAAATATGTACTTCGAACGTGGTTTTGTTGTGGTGTGTTTTAACTGACGCTGGGGAGCGTAGAGCGTTCGACGAAAGTTAATATGGAATAAACAGACATTTAATTATTGCTCATAACTCCAATTCAAGTATTCACCGGAACTCCACTAGTTGAATTGAATTTTTAACAGGCGTCTCATTCTAGGTTTAGTTTAATATTAATTTTTCGTTCTATATATTGATGTTATAATCGGATATTCCTGCAATTCGTTTTACAAGTTACACGTAATTTTATTAACATTTACGTTTAGATTTCGGATTGCTGTTCTCACGTACTCGTTTTGTATAGTTCTGAGCTGTACAATATCTCTATTTGTAAAAATATAAAGTATAAAATGTTATTTTCGTAACAATACGGCTGTGAAACAAAGTGATATTTTTTCGTGGATGTCCTGGGGCATAAGTTTAGAAGTATGCTTGCCGGCGGCTTCTGAAAACTTAGGACCAACAAATAGCTGGCGTATCGTGGTGCAATAAACGTCTGTTTACTTCTACGGGAGTGTAGAGGAGTAAAGATTCGTAGAATGCGTAACTAGGCGTAGCATGTGCTACGTATGTTCAATGTAGCGTCGTGTCTTAGCGCTTATAAGACTAATGTTTGTTTCGGATGCCGAATCTTGTTTTGAAAACATACCTGTCTTTTTTTCCTTATTCGATAAACAGTTTATACGCGGTAGGTACGCTTAATCAAGAGAATTATTTTTTTGTTATTGTTTTGATCATAGTAATACCTACATACGACATTGGTTATACTAAAAATGCTGCTTTTGATTATTAACTGAATGAATAATATAGTCATTCAGGCTGTTACCTCGCCACCGCCACTATGCCGAATGCTATGGGTTCGAATCCTACACAGGACAAATTATATTTCCCATATATATTTGTGCCGAGTCTGGGTATTCTTTGTGTTTATTTGGAATTATTCCTAGTACAGGCAGCAGATCAATATTTTTTTTTTCCGTTTTATACCTTTGTACGGAGAGATGGGTTCTGCTTATAACTGAGTGGGTAAAATGTATCTATGACTTCAAATCGTAATAAAGTATTCATGAATTTTCCTAAAACTGTTTTAATGATAAATACTAAACATAGAATTGAGTTTGTAAAAACCATTTTACAGTATAGATTAGTAATTTAATTGCCAAGTGACATTATTTCGCCGGATGCGTAATGTATCTCATCTTCTTGTTTGATGTTGTACAAGTGTTAAAAGTTGAAGATTAAATTGCACATTGCGAAAATGTATGCGCCTTGCGGTTTTCGCCGTTCCATTGCGAAATAAACCTAATTAAACTAATACTGACAAAATAAAATTTAATAAACAAAGAAATTTACTCATTGTTATGGATTATTTTTTTTAGATAAAACAGGACGATAAATTCTGCAGTTTCACGGGATATATATTTTGCATCAGATTACACCGGGCTCGAGCATAAAAATACATAGGAAATACAGTTTATACAACGTTATTCTCAGAAAATACAGTTTATACAACATTATTCTCAGTATACCAGACACATGAAAACAGTTTGTTTGCGTAATAATATTGTATCAAACATCAATATTTTTGATACATTTTTGGGATAAAATATATAAGGTCTAAAAGCATGGTATTCGATTCCATTGCTGATTTTAAACAAACTACTTTCAGATTTCTAGTATACTAAGAAAAACATTGTATAGTAAGTATTCTTACCTATGCACAGACTGACGCTTATTTTGCGGACAGGTAAGCAGACATTACAGGTTTTCATCTGGCATAATTATTATGTCTCTTCGGTTTAAATATTCGTTCTTCGTTCTTCTCCTGCTTTATTTACTCTCGTAACTCATTATATTTTTCTTGCACGCTCAACGGCTTATAATACTATACATAAATGGAGCCGATATGTCACTAGCGCATACAAAGTGAAGATTAAAATAAAAAGCGTTTTAATCAGGATTTAATCAGTCTCAAAACAAATCGGCTTAACAAAAGCCTATGACATTTAGAGCGCGATTGTTCGGATAAAAGATTTTCACGTAAGCTCTTGCCATACAAATAGCATTACATTTTTCAATTAGTCCATTTATGACTGATGATACATAAGAAAAAAATATTTTGGGTAGCATATTTTCGACGTCCTTTACTATAATAATAACATATCTAGTTTGAAATATCATCACTCCTAATATAATAATAAATGAAAAGTAATATAATATAGATGTGTTTTCTTCTTGTATTTGTGCGGGATAGATTCATATTTTACAAACACATTAAAATCAGACGAGACGGGCCAAAGCGAACGAAGGCGTAGTCTACGACTGAACCTATAGGTAATAAGTCGCTGCATCTAAAGTAATTAGTCGTCATAGAAGGTCGCATTCTCGTGTTAAGAATTAAATAAAGCCAAGAGATAAATATTTGTGCTGATATGCCTAGTTTCGCATCACAATATAAAAAGTCCATAATCAATTAGGTACTTTAATTTATTTTCGTCAGTATTTTTGGTAATAACTTAAAATCAAATACTAAAACATTTGAAAATATTGAGATAAGTTGGCTGCTACAATAGTTTAATTATAGGTAAATTATCGTATAATATGAGTTATATTTTACGATAATTTTATCTGTAATGTTACTAATGATCTGCGTATTGACCTTTTATATCGTTTTCAAATAATACTTTGAAGTTTGGTTGCCGTGCCAGCAACATATTTTTTTTTATTGCCTTTGGTGGCAGTCGAGCTAGTGGCCCACCTGATGGAAAGTGGTAACCGCTGCTCATGGACTTCAGCAATGTCGGGACACAGCAAAGCCGCTGCCTACCGTGAAAGAAGAACTCTCTTTAAACCTCGTTTGAAGAAGGACATATCATAGCGCTCGGGAATCACCGAAGCAGACAGTTAATTCCAGAGCTTGCACGTACGGGGGAGAAATGATCGCTGAAAGCGTACCGTCTTGGATTTGAACGCTTCCATGTGATATGGATGAACTCTGCTTCGTTGTTGAGTGGCACGGTGATAGAAAAAGGCCGCTGGTACCAAATCAAACAGTTCTTCAGTGCACTCTCTGTGAAAGAGTCGATAGAACACGCAGAGAGAAATCTATCCGTGAGATTGGGATCATTGACAATTCGAACTGCCCGTCTTTGTAGGGAGTCAATTGGGTCGAGTGGTAAACGCGCACACTTGTGTATTCGTGGGGTTGAATCGAACTAAGTGCTGTTCAGCTCATTCAGAGGCCCGCCCAAGAGAGTCCTCGCCTTCAGACACAAGTTATGTTCGTCTTTCCTGTATCATGATCCGAAAGACATTCTGATAGCTGGTTTAACGCGCATCACCCGTGCTGTCATCCGCATAGCAATGTATGTTCTCGATTGACAACAAGTCATTGATATGCAGGATGAATAGTGTTGGGGAGAGCATAGAGCCTTGAGGAACACCAGCGTTAATGGTTTTGGTTTCGGAGCTACAGCCACCAACGATGACTGTAATGCTGCGACCACCCAGAAAGCTGGCAATCAATATATGCTGAATAATAAAGATTTAAAGATAGAACTGCGCTGTACAGAAAGCGCCATCTTACGCTAAATATTGAAAATTAAATGTTACATCCGGATAAATGGACGTACATAAATATGTCGTAGAACAAATTATTGATAAAATTTTCTTCTTAGTAATCTTTCTCGATACTACCTTTATGTCAGAATGCTAACAGCCCTACCAAAATGATGTCAATAGCGTAACATATCGTGCGATACATGAAATTTGTTCAACGATATTCAACGCTAGTTAGCGTGATTGACGCGCGATATAAAAGAATTTGTATTAAAATATTTCCAACGGCAACTCTATAACTTGAAATGTTTTAGATATTTTGTAGTTATTTTTGGGTATTTCCCTTAAATTTGATATCTGATAACTCTTAAATTAAATTTATGGCGTGGATTTCAAATAGTTTCTAACTTTTTGGTAATTTTGTAAATACAGGAACAATTATTGTTTTCGATATTGCTATCAGAAATTCCAAGTATACTGCACAGTTGGCGCAATGTTTTTAGTTACTTCTGACGCGCTGAAAATTTTGGTTTCGGATTGCACGGTTCGGGATAAAACATTGTGTGAATTGTGTTTTTAAATTGTAGTGGTACGGGAAATATTCTTTGATGCAGCAATTGTTTTTGAAATAAGAGCACAATAATGATCCAAAATTGAATGAATCCTTTGTTTATAATCGCATAGATACACCGAAAATTGGTTGCGCATTATAATAATCGGAACTGAAATACAAAATAATCCCCAACCCTTGACTAAAACCACATATGAGTCTGATACAGCTGTAAATTGTTTATTTATTTATTTAATAAAGGTACACCAACAGCTTCTGTATATAAATTATAAAATAAAGTTGTCAAAAGTAATAGGCTTATACAGTTGCCAATAACAGGTGAACCAACATTCACCAAAATAAGTGATGACTTAAGCTAAAAACTAAAACTAATTTACTAGATATTAATGTATTAGATATAAAGTGGAAAAAAATAATTAAAGTGTATCTATTATATAAAATTTAACAAACATGAGATTAAAAAATAGACTAATAATACAATTCTATAGACAAGACTTTGGAGCTTTTTAAAATATGGATTTTAAAGATATTCATAGAGTTATGGTATATGTCAACATCTGGATTTGATTTTACATAAGAATTCATCTCTTTACTAAGCCTATTGAGAGGTGAGTTTTCTCCTATATTTGTGTTAGAAACATTAGTGTGGAATAATTGGGTAATGGGATATCTGACTTTTATTCCGATTTGATTCATTAATTTATTACAGTCCAATTTATTGTTAACTTATTTGTAAAAGAACATGAGATCTTGTACCAGTCGACAGTGCGCAGAGTTAATTTTGTAGCATTGGATACGTTGTTCGTATGGACACCGGGGAGATACATCACCGAAGGTATATGCTAGGTGTTTTGTAAAGGCCCGTTGAATGCTTTTTACTATTTGAGAGTGTACTGCGTAGTGCGGGTTCCACACTACGCTGGCAAATTCAAGGTGGCTCCGAACTAAGGCGTTATATAGCACAATTTTTGTTCTTACAAGTTTAAATCCTTTGGTGCTTCTCTTAAGAAATCCCAGCAGCCGTGCCGATTTCGTAACAATGTTATTAATATGGCTTATGAAGTTAACTTTGCTGTCCATGGTGACGCCGAGATCGCGAACCTCATTCACAGTTTCCAATAACGCTCCGTTTATATTATATGAGACAGTATAAGATTTCTTTTTCCTCGTGAATCGTATGTGGCTACATTTATTTACATTAAGCTTCATGTGATTAAGGCTGCACCAGTGCTCTATTCTACCCAAATCCTCCTGAATTAGGGTAGAATCTTCATTTGAAGTTATAGTTTTATAAATTTTGAGGTCGTCAGCAAACATTAGATAATTACAATGATGGATTTGGGTGGATGGATTATTTTTATCTTTAATATTGTGTTTGATTTAGTGAATGCGTTTTTAACATGGAAGCAGTACCGTCAAAGTAGCCATTATTGATTATTGACTACACATATAAAAATATCGGTCGAGCGCATGTGACGTAGTACCCATCACAGAGATGCGGCTAAGCTGCGCGGATGCAATAATGGATGTTTTATGCAAAATTGAAATGTTACAAGTAATACAAATTAAGATTCATATTTCATATAGGTATCTATTAATTACTGAGGCAAAGGGGCAGGCACTGAATAAAGCAATGGAAGAAACTTTGAAATTACTATTGTTACGGGCACAAGTTTTTCGATTTTCAGGTATCAACAAGTACACAAATAATTGTTACACAATTATTATTTGTATACAAGAAGTCAACGCGTTTATTGTATTAACATTGGTTTCTATCTGGCTAGAGTCTGTTAACGATGACGACGATAGTTAGCTTTCGTGGAGTAATGCTTTGAAGCATACCTCTCCGCGGGGCGACGGAGAGATTATATCGGGCTCACCGAGGGAAAGATATCCCAGTAATACCGACTAAACCTATCACAATGTTCCTTGCCATAATCATAGAGCTGCACGAATCGCTTTCGACTCCGTTGAAGTTTTGGCCCGCCGTACGAAAATCACATTTTCTATGTAATAATTATTAAATAGGTGGAAGCGATGTAGAGATTAGTGGAATTGCAGGTACACTTTATTTATTATTGGGATTAAATATAATGATCATCAAATACTAATTGCACAGCAAAATATGCTTACTATAATATATCATAACGAGCACCTATACGCTTCAAATCACTGCATTCCGTCTCAGACGGGTTAGGTTATGTTAGGTTCCTTCTTAAACCCATCCAAAAATAGGAGCTCCGCGAAGCGGGGCGCCGTCAACTTAGTTTGATCTCTTTAAATATATTTTGCTGGGCAATTAGTATTTTGGTAAGCATATTTTGGTGTGCAATTAGTATTTTCGGTTAGCATATTTTGGTGTGCAATTAGTATTTTTGGTGGCACAAAGGCAAAAAAATGAGGAACAGTTAAATATTTTTTATTATTTGCTTACTGTATTACAACATTTTGAAAGTATTACACTACTACTACTACTACTATTGAATTTTATTAATTTATAAGCTAATAAAATTATTTAAACTATTAAATCTTTTTATATTTAGGTTTACGTTTCGGTTGCTTTTCAGGTCACGGGTCATGGTCACGGGGAGACCGTGACCATGGCTTGCTGAAAAGCAACCAAAACAAAAAGTGTAATACTTTCAAAATGTTGTAATACAGTGATAAATAAACAACGCGATAAAATCCGTATATAGTAGTTTAACTTCAATGAATATCATTCGCGTAAACAGAAGACAATATTAAGAGGATAGATTCTTGCGTGGCGACAATCTGCCTGTGATGCAGAGTGGGGCTTTGTCAAACTTAGATAAGCATTGCCAATGGCCGTTTATACAAGCGATTTAACAGCGAACGCTGAATCTTTACCTATTCTGGAAATCACATATTTGAAGTGATAATTAATGGAATAAAGATTTATAAAAAAGGATTATTCTTTTTTTTGTTAATAGTATCAAAAGTAAAAAACAAATTTGGAAACTTGAGTTAATACATTAAAAACATCTATTCCAATAAATGCATGACATCATTACGGCATAATACCATTCCTATAGAGAAAATGTAATTATTAATTGTTTACAGTTAGTGTAATTGTCTGTGTTTACACGTACAAAGTGTCGAATATTTGAGAAATATAAACAATCATTATATATATAAATTTCCTGTGCGTGTGTGTGTAATTTAACTCCTCCTAAACGGCAGGACCGATGTTGTTGAAATTTTTTGTGTTTTCAAGTGAATTCAAGAATGGTTTAGATTTGTTTTTTTTGTGTGTACAGGGCACCGTCTGTATAGCCTAGCTAATAAGCTTATTTATTTATTATCAACTTTCACCTTGGACCTTTTCTTTTTTCGGTCACCTTGACCATAAGTTTTACCTATTATCCACAAACGGAGGTTATGTTATATATGCTTTTAGCAATTGCCTGGAAAACAATAATTATCCTAACACTAGTTTTTGCCCGCGGCTCCATAAAGAAGGCATCCTTATTTTTCATTCGTTGCATGTAAGATGAAGCTGACCTACACGGATAATACTCGAATTCTAGGTGTTCAAGATCAGTGGCGTGCACAGGATTATAAGACAGGGTAGGCAGAAAATTTTAAAAGGTCACTTACCAAAAATTTTACTGCATATTGGTTTATTGGTTTAGGTTCGTCGTCGTATCGAATACATTATGATGTGTGTGATTTACCACCTCAAATATACATAAATTGACTGAATTTATGAACATATCAATTTGCGGATATTCGAAGTGGCCTTTCGGCGCATTTGTCGGATATTCTGTATTTGCAAAATAAATAATATCTAACAAAAAGAACGGTCGTATTTATGCGTATACGGAACTATAAAGTTTATATTTTATTTATTTTTATTTATATATTAAATCTACACGTCTATCTTTCAGTAAGAATTTTTGCAATACGGAATCGTAAAAGTTAGGAACGCGTTTTATTGTAGTAAGAAGATTTTTTTCTATTGTAAGTCGTTCCTGGCCTTGTGTATTCCTTAAATAAGTATGTATACGTTTTAGCGACGAAAAGGACCTTTCGGTTGAAGCACTGCTCGCGAGAACCGTAACAATTAATTTTGCCAAACGCAGTACTTCGGTAAAGACTGTATTTAAGTTATTTTCGTAAAAATGTTCTTTAATTTTATAAATACTAAGGCTTCTGAATTTGACGGTTTTATAAACACATTTGAGCTCATTGATAAGGCGGTCTAAGTTAAAGTTGAATAATTATAATACCTAATAATAATATACTACCACAAACACGCAACACCATCTAGCCCAAACTAAGCAAGGCTTGTACTATGGGTACTAGACAATGGATAAACATATATATATACGATTTTTTTTTGTAAATACGTACATATTATTCATAGAAACACCCAGACCAAGACAAACATCCATGTCCATGTACCCATATGTTTGACTTGTGCGGGAATCGAACCCGCGACCTCAGGCGTGGCAGTCGGTTACACTAACCACTACGCCATCGAGACCGACATAAATTATAATGAATGATTTATAAACATCTACGAATTGCGTTACTAATTCAACCGGAAAATTAACATTAAAATTATTGAAATTTTCGCACGATAGTTATTCAAAAAACTTTAATTTTTTTGGGTTTTTATAACGGTCGCGACAATTTCAATGAAAATCCGCTTAAAATAAATTTTGGCGTCTACAACATTACGTTTCGGTTTTGGCGGTCCTGTTAGGTATACTTTTTACGCGTTCAAAAATGATTTCAAACTTCGATCTGAATGTATCCAAAAACAACTCAAATTCTTTAATTTTTCACGCAATAATCTTTTTGCGTAATTTATATCATATATTACATCCGACGTCTTTTTTGCATAATTTCGTAAAGGATATCAGTTTCCGCGAATATTTCATTAAACACATGGAGTAAATATTGGAATACAAAGTCTTTTAAGTTGTATAACAATAACGAAGCCTGACTTAAAGTCTCGCCATCCCAGGCGCCTACATTTTCCACGATATCCTCAAATAACTCAATTAAATTAGTAAAAGAATTGAAAATCACATTTACAGTACGCGAATTGCAAGTCCATAGAGTGAATAACTTGTTTTTTATCACTGAAAGGTAGTTTTAAAAACGCGTCACTTTTTATTTCCTGTATACACACACCATCTGAACAACTTTCACAGTGAAGAATTTCCATTTTCACTCTATAAAAACGTTAAAATGTTAAATGAACTGCGTTACCACAAAACAAACAGAACAAATATTAACTTAACAATGGCGACTTCTTAGAACTCACATGAAATTAAACAAAATAACTACGATAAAAAATATATCTTATAAATAATGCTAATCAAATAAATCATGCTACTTTTTAAATCGGTTGCATAACATTCGTCATACTTTGGCAATTCTCGTGAACTTTCGTCATGTGCGAAGGCCACTGAACACGTCATATACCTAATAAAGACTCTGTCTTTTTTTTGCGTTTGTGTGCGTAAATTTAAAACATTATGTGACAAATATTTATAGGAACGCACATAGATATTTTTGTGTCCGTCTCGATGCACACATGCAAAAAATTAGACAATTTTAGTTCATGTCTGTTCCGTCGAATTAGGAGCATTCCAACGCAGCGCTAGTGCAGCCGGTACGCGACAGTTGGCGCTGATATTATGATATAGGTTTTAAGAAATTTTGTTTATGGAAATTAATTATTCGTCGATAAATATAAATATTGGACTTCAAAATAAAATAATATAATATAATAAATATTTATCTGAGTTAGAAAGGAGTAGAAGGAGGTAGGGTAGGCAGTGTCTTTTTGTCTTTATGAACCGCACGCCACTGTTCAAGATGTAACATACAGTAGTATGCAAACCGCATTCAATCTCGTGCAGTAGTTTTAGCGTGATGCGCGTTCATATATACAGACAAAATAAAATTCGATAAATTATTGTTTTGGGCTCCTTTAGGATGTATAAAAGAAAAGCACCAATATACCTTTTTAAAATAAATTCACTTTTGATTATTATGAAGTTGAGCGCGCCTCGGTGACTAAGTAAGTGCCCGCGAACAATATATTTTCTATTGTGCCTCCTACCTGACGTTTGAAATGCTTTACTTACACAAATACAATCTATTGCGATTGGTACTTATGTATGTATATATTAAGTGCACTAACAAATAAATACTTAAGTGATTATAATTATGTATACTTTATATAGCCCGCGGCTTCACTTGCGTAAATGTAGGTTAGATTTGCAACAGTACGTTTTTCTGGATAAAAGGTACCCTATGTCCTTTTCTGTTCCCCTGACGAAGTGGTGAAATTTCATGATGAGTAGTTAAGGCGTGAAAGCGTAACAAACAAACAAGCAACCAAACACATCCGTATTTATAATATTAATTACAATATACTCTTATATATTAAACAATTTTCTTTTAAAAGCTCTTTTCTAGTATCACGTAGTCGGCTATGTCCTTGAAGAAGTAGGCAGCGGCGTCTGACCTACTGCCACTTGGGAAACGAACTTGAGACATCGTGTATAGGATGCATTGCATTTACTGACGCTGTGCCAACGAGGCATTTTTATTTAAAGGCTGCCTTACTAGGTGGGAGTCCTTTGGGCTGACTGGGAGGCTTTTCGAAGTTATGTGCGTGCGTTTTATATAGTTAGTTAGTTAGCAGCGATAGCTCAGTGGGGAGACCAACAGACTGCAATGCAGAGTGTCTCGGGTTCGAACCCACGTCGCGCACCTCTGACTTTTGTAAGTTATATGACTTTTCGAAATTATGTGCGTAGTTATTGACAATTTTATTATCGCCTGCTCCGTGCCTCGGAGAGCACGTTAAGCCGTCGGTCCCGGCTGCCATGAACATCTATGGCAGTCGTTATTGGGAAGTCAGTGCCCTATAATATCCTGACACTGCTCTAGCTTTAGTGTACTGTTACCCTTCGGTTGCGGAGGTCAGGTGGCAGCCGCTCCGTGTAAAACTGATATTCAGTCAAATCCGGTTACACTAGAAAAGCCGACCCCAAGTGACTTGGGAATAATAAAGGCTAGGGAGAAGAAGTGCGTATTAAATAGTTAATCATCGCTCGCTTTTACGGTGAAGGAAAACATCGCGAGGAAATCTGCATGTTCTCCTTAGTGTTCTCGACGTTATGTGAAGTCTGTCAACCCACATTCTGCCAGCGTGGTGGACTATGCCCCAAGTCTTTCCACACTGAGAACAGGCCCGTGCCCAGTGGTGGGATAGTTTAATACAGGCACTGATCTATTATGTTAACACTAGAATAATAAATTCAAACATAGAACATGTTCCAAGCGCGGGCAGGACGGAACGCGGGTCTTTCGTTCTGTCATCATGGAATAAAAATCTGACGCGCCTTTCTTATGCCGCGATAATTTATTTTATCTTCGGTATGTGACGTGATAGTCTAAGATCCGGCTGCAAGATTGCTACATGAATCGAGTATGTAATAAAAATCTAATTTTTATGTATAATTATAAAAATGGGAATATATTTTTGCCAAGGTGCCAATAAAAATGTGGCCGCTAGTATGTTTAATTAAAATAATATTAAATGACTTTTCCAAAAAATTACATTCACGTATTTATCAAATAAATTGTAATCCACTGCACAGTAATATATGTACAGAACTTGAAAAGTTATGGTTGCAGTTACGCACTCAGCTGCAACCTATTCGCTGCCAGGTGTAAACAGGTAATACTTTGTTACATCTAGAGGTTCATGACGTAGGTCATCATTTATATTTTAAATTGAAGCTATTTTTTTTTGTCCTTGACAAAATATCTCTGCTTATGTAAAAGTGGCCGCAACTAGGGGTTTCTAGCTGTTAAAGATAAATTAAAGTGGAAGAGAGTTATCGCGTTACATCAGTCGTCAGACGAGGATGGCAATTGCCAGCTGTGTGTACGTGATTTTAAAGCCAGTGCGCATGCGTTAGAAGCAGGTGTTCTCAACTAAGCAGCAACATTTTTATTCTAACCGTGTGTTGGAGCTCGTAATACACAACGCTGTTTTATTAAACTTTACATATAACTCCGTTTATTACAGTAAATATTGAATTAAAAAAATGAAGTGTTTAGTGTGTGTTAAAAATAATAATGTGCTTCAATTTAATAATGTATCTTAAAAAAAGTGTTTATCAATGTTAATTATACGTCACACAAAAAAGGCTGCTTTATCGAATTATGTTTCTGACTTTACCAAGCAATTGGGATGGTACATGTCGGCGACAAGCCAAGATTTACAAGTTCGGAGTCCATTATAAAATATATAGTCAATAATACTTAGTTTATTTTCGCACCATCGATGTTATAAAAATCAACCTAGAACAGTTTGTGCCCAATTTTATATCTGCCTCACAACGCCTTCAAACGGTTATAGCAACTACAACTGCCCTTATGACAGACTAACGAACTTAGTACAAGAGAAGTCTTGAAGTATAACTTAATATTCAAAATAATTATTTTAATGAATTTAAAACTCAAATGATTTATTTTACATGAATTACGTTTATTTAATATAAATAAATAATATAGTTACATACATTCTCGACAGATGGCGATGCACCATAAATGATATGTTCAATAAACGAAACGTCGGCCTCGACGGAGTGGTTAGTGTAACCGACTGCCACGTCTGAGGTGGTGGGTTCGATTCCCGCACAAGACAAATATTTGTGTGCATGAACATGGATGTTTGTCTTGGTCTGGGTGTTTCTATGTATAATATGTTTGTATTTACAAAAAATGTTTATCCATTGTCTAGTACCCATAGTACAAGCTGTGCTTAGTTTGGGCTAGATAGTGTTGTGTGTATGTGGTAGAATATTTATTATTCATTTAATTACGTCTTACTTATTGTTTAAAATAATTAAATTTGATACATCAATTGGGATACTCATACAAATTTTATTTTTAACGTTCACACGTTAAATTGATAATTTGAACAATAAATTAAACCTCAATAATCTTCAAAACATTCAAACAGTCAACACCGTGTCTATTAAATATTAGAGCTTGATACATAACGAATTGATGTCTAGAAATAACTATTTGAATATCAATCTAATACATTTCAGGCATTTCTCAAATAATCTAATCATTTAAACAAAAAGCTAAAACTTAAAGATCAATATTTGACAATTATCGTGAATTATTGCCGATACATGTCGATTTGCGCCCATATATACCATACTAACACATTGCTATACAAAGGTGAGTTATAAGATTATTTTCGGTTTTACAAATTGATATCACATTGATTTAAATTTAACAATATTCACTGATATCAGGCATGGCAAAAAAACTACAGTAATATAAGACTAGGTTATCAAAAAAGTTACTATTTATGGTTATTTTTACTGCCAGAATCTTAGGATGACCGTATTTATTAAACACGGTCATCCTAAGATTCTTCGTACGTGGACGCCATAAAAATAAATTGATAATGAGAGTATATCTACTTATCACGATGAACTTGATCCTAACAAATGACAAAAGCAAGATTAGTCGAATGATTGTAAGTAACATCGAACAACGTAAAGTGATCACGAATATTATAACTATTACAGCACTAAAAAGTACAATAACAGCATTGTTGGTGACTATTATAATATAACACCACTAGCTTTTGCACGCGGCTTCACTCGGGATCTGTTCTTCTTTTTGGATGAACGGTATCCTATGCTCTTTATGTACCCCCGACAGCGTGTATGCGAAATTTCGTGATCTGTCGACTAGTGAAGGCGTGAAAGTAATTGTCGCGTCGTTTTCTCTGCAGTTAGAGCCTCTTCCTTCACACTAACGTTTGTCCAGCGCGCAGCGTAGGCGTAGGCGAAACGCCGCGACAACGCGATGCACGCATCGCGTTGTCGCGGTGTCTGCGCTGCGCATACGTTCTTTGACCATCTAAGCTGGACAAACGCTAGTGTGAAGGCGCTAATAGTGAAAGGGTTACTGTTTATATACAGTCCTTATGCGATGTGTTCGCGTTTTTTTGGGTGCCTAATACTTTTGAGCACTGTAAGTCCAATCTCCGTGTTGCTATACCCCTTAAAATATAGAATGGGTCCTGTGACAAATGTCATCCGTATCACGCTCATCAAATTCCGTGATTCATAACCGTATAAAATGTCAAGAAACTATATCATACTTTATTGATAAAAGTGCACCAATAGTGACGTTCCTTGCATCCTCTTAATCGAACTACAAATTACCAAGCAGGCTTGTAAAGTAAATCGAGATTTTCATTAAATAATATTTAAAAAACGCAAATTTGGATGAAACGGTTTATTTCGCCCATAACAAGAATAAATATGTTTTAAGTTCGCATTATTTAAAATAACGTATATGAAAGTCCCAGCTATACAAATATGAATGTAATCAAAATGCATTGTTTTCTATTCCTCTTGTTTGATTTATTATAATATATTAAATCACAATAATTATACTAAGGTCAATGAAAATAATAACATTAATCGATAATTTATAATCGAGTGTGATCAACATTGTTTCAGTTCTCGGCTATATAATTTACGTTTTAGTATAGCGACAATTATTTTACAGACAAACACAAAAACACTTTGTCTGACAAGGCATCTGACCCGCTAATGCACCTAATTGCAGGTAACGGTACAATCGAACTAAACTTGTGTTACAATAATATTGTCTTACGCTTACGCGAATGTTATACATTGAAATATATGGCGGTTTATTATTGTGCAACAATTATAAATTACCCACCTACTTTATAATTGTAAAAATCTTTTTAAGAATATAATGTACATACGTTAATATTTGTTATTATTAAAACTAATATGAGTTTAAAATCAATATTCCTAAGTAATGACTGTTATAGGACACGCAACGAGCCTTCACTTTCGATCCGGGCAATATTATGATGAGCACACATATGTCGTCCGTCGTCACGAACCAACCGCACAGCAGAGTAACAAACGTCGACTTCTCTGAGAACGAATCGAATCTCAGTGAAGAGGACTGCAAGTCGCTCAATGCTAGCCATTCAAACATACGTAAGGCAAATTGCTATTTTAAACTAAAGCCAGCACTTTGCTTATGATTAGAGTTTAATTATTTTTCATTATTTCAGCCGACTATGCCGTGACGAAATCGTTTAGTAGATTAGCAGTCAGCCCTAACAAAAATGGGCTATCAGACGATAGTAAGTAAACTAGCTGTTCAGGAAAATATTATAATAGGTATACACCGTGTAAAAAAGGGTCTGGTCATATTTTAGGGCCAATAATGTATACCTGAAAAATAAACCATGTATCCCAGAATCAAAACAAATTATTTTACATTTTATGACAAATAATTATTTCTTTTTTAAATTTATTATTTACCCATCAACACAAACGCATTAATACACTATCTAGCTCCTATGCTCCTAGTCATTATCGTGTCCAGCGAGGTCACCGTGTAAGCTGTTAGTGCTGTAAGTATCGACTAGATGCGCTGATATTGATAAGTCGATAAAAGGAAAATGCCATCTTTAAATGATAATGCATACGGATTTATTTGTCGCAGTTTTCCATTGTACACCACCTATATAATTTTTATGTGATGCTTAAATATGACCACACCTTTCTGTTACATAGTGATATTATATTAAACAAATATACTTATTTTATTTTACTACACATAGGTTCTGTAGGACCGCCTGTACCTCCGCGACCACCCAAGACCTTCGCCAGAAGCAAAGGCCCTAAAATTCAAGAACCCTTGGAGTCGGTACAAGAGAGCATCGCTGTAAGTACAATTTTGGACGTTGTTCGTATACAGTGCGTCCCGTAATCAATCGATAGTTCTGAATCACCCCAAAATAGAGCTACTAGGAACTAAAAATAAAATATTGAAAGGAAGTTTTCCAGATAGTATATTGAATCGAAATAATGAAATAGCGAATGATATATTATGAAAACAGTATTAAATACGTATTATTGTTTTATTTGTAGCATTACAGGAATGGATTGCGAAATTTGATATTTTGAAATAAAAATATACATCGTTGGTACTATCTGCGAGTAATTTATTTTTGTATTTATTTTGGACCCGAATGGCGATACTATAAGGTGGTTTAGAATTATCCATTCTTTACGGGACACGTGTATATAACACATTGGACTTGCTACCGAAAGGTCGCGGGTTCGAATTCCACTTATTGCACTACCGACGTGAATCCACTTCTGATAAAACAACCATTAAAGCTAAGGTGGAAGTGTTAGCAATAACACTAGTAATATGCAACTCAAATTACTAGTGAACTGTTAAAACTACTAGGTACTGTTTACTAAGAAAATATTTTATTATTTTAATTATACACAGATCTTCTAAGTTTTTATATAAAAGTTAAGGTCATTATAGAAATAGGGGTGGTTTACAATAATAGTATCTTCATTAAAGTGTATCGTGATTGACTAAATCTTGAAACCTGATACCTCAGCAATTTAATGTTTTTCATGACAATTTGCCCTCCCGTATCTCGAGGGTCACAGAGTATGAAAGTCAATAGAGTTCGAAGAAATTGCTCTTTACCTTAGTAGCAAATTCAAGAACGTCATACGATGGTTGTTGTTGAATAACATTTGAATTTCTGTTTGTCGCTTTAAAAACGGATTATGTATGTATATCGATTTTATTCATGAAGGGTAGGGTCAAGTATACGCATCATACACATGCATATGACGTATGTATTTATGATTGTTTTATGTTTTATATTAATTGGTAAATGCGTTGAGGAAAAAACAACATGGGTATTTTGTTTATTACATTTAGTAAGTAACATTTCAAGGTAAATCGTGTAATGTACTTTTAGAAAACGACGGAAGGTAAGGTAGGTACGTTAAGTAATTTGTTCATACATACGTTAGTAAAAGTTTAAGTTACGCTAGAGAGACTGTAATCATATTTTTCGGGATCGCGATATGTTATAGGCGTTCTATGTAATAGACATGAAATGAAAATCTTAACCCATATCTTAAGCTCTGGGTAAAATTATACATATGAATAAATCCCTGGTAGAATTATACCGGTCCGGGGACTCCGTGGCTGCGCGTGCCTCGCCGTATGTCGCAGGGCGCTGCGCCGCACTCGCCAGGCCGCCTCTTTACCCTGACCCCGAACAATTTGCGGTATACTGACGACGAAGAGGAAAGCACTCCGGGACATCAAGTATGGTTTTTTTTTGTTTTTTTTATTTTCCTTTTTTATTGAGTACCTCATGATGATGCTATGCTACTAGATCCTTTGCGTCAGCAAGACTAGAAAACCTTTTTAAAACGTCGTATCCATAGCTTACCATAACCGCTACCATGTAGTGGACTGTATGCTTGTTTGTAATGTCAATAGGGTGAAATATGGCAAATCGCAACTATTTTTTATTTAATTGTTTTACTGCTAGGGCTTCATCTATAATTTCGTTCTGGATTACTATTGGTATTGGTGATATAAGAGTTGGGTAGGGCACCTAGTGCCCTGCGACTTGACTTTGATAAAATTATCAATATTGCCTTGGGATGAAACCATTGAGAGAATAAAAGGAACGATTTTAAGTTTTCATATACATTTTTCTCGCTGTAAAAAAAAATAATAAGTTGTAACTTTCCAAGATGCGAGACACACATTTCTTGCAAAACAAAGTTTGTTTTTCTAGAAATGTTATCATTTAAGCTCATCCGATACTCATTATAGTTCAATACATTTGAATACGTTGACAGGAGCGCTTACAAATATATTTATTGCTTTGGTAAAATTTATTCATAAAAATAATATTATAAAATTGTAAGTATAAGAAAATTATTGCGATCATAACAATACAACAATTTTATTTTAAAAGGTTAACTACAGGATGTTCTAGCGTTTGTTTAGGCTTATAAATTTGGCTGCTAATTATTAGAATTATTATTAACCCATCCAGGTAAGCGATACTGGTTTTATCAGAAGTGAATTCACGTCAGTAGTGCAATGATAGTGGGATTCAAATCTACGAGTCCATCGCAAGTCCAAAACCATATATATAAGAACAACGTCTGACATTGTACTTGCGACTCCAGCGGTTCTTGATTTAATGGCCTTTGCTTCTGGCGAATGTGGTCCTGTAGAAACTGAGTGCAGTCAAATAAAATATGTACATTTATTTAATATAATGTACATCATAATATTTTACTGAATAGCTACAGCTCACTTAGGTACTATCGTCCGATAGCACATTGTGCTATGTAAGCTGACCCCTAATATACTAAACGATTTCGTCACAGCACAGTTAGCTGTAACAATGAAAAATAAATAAATTCTCTAGTCATAAGCAAAGTGCCAGCTCTGGTTTGAACTAGCAAACTGCATTATGTATGTTTGAATGGCGTGGCAATGGCTAACATTGAGCGATATGCAGTTTTTCTCAGAGAAGTCAACATTTGTCAATTTGCTGTGAGATTGGGTCGTGACGACGACGTACCCATGTGTGCGATCATAATACTGCCCGGGTCGAAGCGAGGCTCGCTGTTTATTCTACAACAGTCATTGTTTGGTAATACTAGTTTTAAAAATACAATTCTCGTAATTTAAAATTGTAACACAAGTTTCATTTTTATTTCGTTAACCGGTTTTTCGGACCAGGCAAAGTGTTATTGTGATTGTTCGTTAGAGAATTGTTACCAGCAACAAGGTTGTTGGACTTACTGGCTTGGTATAAGGATATCTGTGGAGCTGCACATAGAGTAGTTTAACACGAACTCCGGAGAAATGTGATCTGTGAAATTAACATTACATATACATTTACTTGGTCTAGCTTTGCATTCGTTTTATTGATAGATCATTTTAATCTAAAGTAAGTAGGTAGTATTTTAGTCAGTCAACTATGGCTAGTATTAAGAGACGCACAGCGAAGTCTCCACTAAATTTAGGATCGTGCACAAACATCGCTTACTGGTTAAGTACGTCTGCCCTGCAGAACTTCGGTGCTATGCAATCCTAATTTGTTGATGAAATGATGGTCACATTGATATATACTTTCTTTACTGGTACCAGAAACTTATAATAGATATACAAAATAAACTACATAATTACGCGACCTAGCTGAGCGTGTGTGGGGAGACGACTGCATGCGCACACACATTAGCGCGCCTTGTAGGTATATAAATTTGTAGCGTCAACAGCCGCAAGAATATATTCCGCCCTTTAAAAAAAAAGAAAACATTATGATTAAGGTAAATATCTATATAATCTATCTATCTTTAATCCAAAAGAGCAAATGTTATAACATATATTATAGAACAACAAAACTGGCGCTCGTCTCATATCATAACGTAAACAATCGCATCCTGTTACCGAGCGCTAGTTCTAATAACAGTGAAAGCTATGCAGCAATAGTACACTGATTCAATACGTGAAATTATTACGATAAACAGTATGACGATAAGAAATAAGTATACGAAGACACAACAGAAACATTAAAAAAAATAAACAATATATGTATGTCACAAGAATGACATGTCCGTCAAACTTCTCTTGCTCTTCGTAAGCCGCTTGTCGAGAGCTGGTCGTACAAAGAAGAAATATGTTGTCAATCCTGCCAGCGACGTGTTTCTTGGGCTGTGTTTCAGATATATGACCGAGTGAGCTTTCTAACACTGATGCGGTATCCATCCTCGCCTTCAAGTGTGATCAGCCGCTTGGACGCGTGCACCGTTCCATAGAGTGCCACCGCCGGTCCCATGTGGTTCACTGTCCTCGGAGTACGCTGCGAATTGTCGGCCTAGTGTGGAATGCTGCCTCGCTCCCAATGTCAACTCGCCTTACGTTTACCTCGATGTACGCACTATCCTGCAGAGTGCCGTCGCTGTTGTGTACCGCTCCGAAATCCTTCTGCTGCCCATGTTGCCGTGGTCGCTCTTGTCGACAGATCGTCGCGTCCTGTGTTTTGAACTTTGGTTGTACGTGTCTTGACTCCGGTATTCAGCGCAGCTAGGTTCTAAGCCCTCTCGGTACCTACGAGCGAAAAGGGCGAGTCGTCTCCCATGTATTCGTATGCGTGTTCGGGTTACCTCCAGCTATGTACATCCGCTGTTGCCACGCTGCACATGCGCTTGTCCGATTCCGCTGGCCATGTGCACGAGTATCGATGCCACATTTCCGAAAATTGCGTGTTCTATGTCGGAGGTCACCAATGTAGGGGAAAATATAATGATGTGAGGTGGAAGAAATGATGGTCACATTGATATATACTTTCTTTACTGGTACCAGAAACTTATAATAGTAATACAAAATAAACTACATAATTACGCGACCTAGTTGAGCGGGTGTGGGGAGACGACTGCATGCGCACACACAATAGCGCGCCTCGTACGTATATAAATTTGTAGCGTCAGCAGCCGCTACAACTGTTATATATCCTTGCTCCCTAAAGAGAAATTATGCTGTTAGCAAGATGTAGCAGGGAGTAGAGATTTAAATCGGAAATAGTTTGATCATAACTTATAACTTATTGCGCCAGCACCACAGCGACACATTTATTTTGCTGTCCGCTAAGTAAAAGGAACTTTAGCCATACCTTTGCGTTCCATAGCACTGAACGTCTTTTTAGTTAGTGGACGGTAGTATAAAGAGTTTGTAGTCCGCCAGTAAGTTCACTAGTATTGCAATTGTCCAAATCTTACTATTACGTGGGTGGTTATTATGCTGGTTTTACACGTCATTCGTATTAAAAATTAGGTATACCAACGTATATTTAACTTTATTTTCCTGAACAAATAACTGTGATGTTAGGTATATATGTATAGATATATTATATTATATTTAAGTTATCGGTAATATCGTTTCAGTCTATGCAGTACTATAACTTGCCGACGCTGCCACCAGCTGTAGACCGAGCTCTGAAACCACGAAGCTCCATCGGTCATCTGCAGAGCTACATGTCACAGGTAAATAACTTACTTAATTAATTGATAATATCTCGATCCTGCTTATCAAACACACTAAAAAATATACTACGTTACTATTTGATTGAATGATTATTATGAATGTTGCTGGCGACTTGTATAAGAACCAATACAAATATAATTTATAATAATTTTAGTTACTAACAGTACGTACTCTACTACACCGTGCTGTGACAATGAGGTTAGTAACCTAGAGTTAAACTGTCATCATTTATAGGTTGGCTTTGAATTGTCTAACTGTTGTGTAACCGCTTTATTGTCAATGTGACTGAACAGTTTTATCTAATAAGGGGGTCATTCATACAAAAAAGCCGAGCCAGCATCTTATAGGTGAAATAAAAGCTAAAATTTACCAATATCAGAAATATAAGATCCGGACTATTACTGGATTTGATTAAAAGTCGAGTAATATAATCTAATAAAACTAATAATTAATAGGACACATATAGCAATAAACATTTATCTGCGCTTTAATATTATGACAATAAATTAAACAACACGGTGAAAACAAATGTATAAATTTCACTGTTTCGAATAAGTTAGTTCCTGTATTACACAAAAAATTGTTATAATGTTAAACTAAAACCTAATAGGCGTCATAGAATCCCTCCCCATTACAGCCGACTCTAGTAGTGTGCCTAGACGACTAATTTTGTATACGGATATACTATTTTAAAAGAACTGAAATTTTGTCACACTTAACAATACCGTACCTATTGTTTTCACCGTGTTGTTTAATTTATTGGCATAATATTAAAGCGCAGATAAATGTTTATTGCTATATGTGTCCTATTAATTATAGTAACGAAAACGTGTTAACGTTAAAAACAGTAAAGCTAGTGATCATCGATGAATAGCGGTTAAATTATAGTGATGTTAATACCGGCAACGACGTACTGCGACCTTCTTTTGATATCTTACCGCCGAGTGAAATATGGCAAAACAGGCGGTCACAATTGATAAAATCAACACTTTTTGTGTACCTAATACAAATATAAAATATACATTGACCATAACAATGAATGTGTTTACAATTACTCCGTGTAAAAAACTTAAAATAATTAATATTTTTGCCTAAAGAATTACGTAAAATTGCAAGAAAAATGCAGAATCGTAAGCTCGTGTTACGTGATTTTTAGATTATAACAGTAGAAATCTATCCTATTTTACAGCTTAAACGAAACATAAATAGTTTTATTATTGTTTTAATTTCAGTTATTGGTTGACAATTAAGATACATATTTATCAAAAAAGCACTTCAAATCCTCCATACAATTTTACTATGGCGGCCGCGCGCCGATTTGAATATCAAGCTCTGTCATTCAGTCCAACCGCGTCTTACGCTCGGCGCAGTCTTAATATGCGACACGTATTTTTACAAAACTGATAATTCCTTTTTACAAAAGACATTTATTTAAACAATCTATTACTCATTTTTTTTTTATTAAATAATAGGCGGTCAATTCTGGTTGTAATAGTTTGTGTGTTCTGCTGTACTACTATACCAATTGGTAATTACCGCTAGAGAAAATTTACTGTTGACTATTGTTTTATGTGAATATATTAAATGTATGTATGTAAAAGTATAAAATTTTCATGCTACCAAAGCTGTGGCGCGGTCGTTTGAGGGACGAGGGCGACGAGCGATGTGTCGATGAGGTTAGTAAATGAGAGTTAACGTAAAATCCGTACTATAATATTATAAATGCGAAAGTAACTGTCTGTCTGTTACGCTTTCAAGCCTAAACCACTAAACCGATTTTGATGAAATTTGGTATAGATATAGACTAGAGCTTGGGAGAGGATATAATTACCTTTTGTTGTAAAAAAGGGCATGAAGGGGTTGAAATAAGTGATGAAAGTTTGTGTAGGAATTCCTCATTAACGCGCCTAAACTACAACCGATTTTGATGAAATTTGGTACAGAGATAGACTAGACTTTGGAAAAAGACAAAGGTCACCTTTTATTGTAAAAAAGGGCATGATGGGGTTGAAATAAATGATGATAGTTTGTATGGGAATTCGTCAGTATCGAAGATAAAACCATGAGACTGTATATTTAGGCACTTGATAAGAAGTAAATAAATAAACATTGGCCCCAGGGATTTTAAGATTTCAACCTACATGGGAATGAAATAGGAGACGAACGGTACTTTTAACTGGTGACTTTAGACAGACCCTGACGGTTATTACTAGGGGTACACTGCAGATTAAATAAATGCCTGTTTGAAGGCGTCTGTATTATGGGTACACGTAAAAAGTTTTGTCTGACAACAAATATGCGAGTACAACTAAGTACATAACGATTCTCACGTAGGGTAATATGTAGCTGCTCATCTAAAAGTCGGAGAAGATTGTATGCTAACAGACAGCAGCGGCATTATTACACTAATACGTGAATGTTGTCAAGTTGATAACGCACATGATTTAAATAATAATGTCTATCCAGATCTACAAATAAGTATGGGCAATCGAGAATGGTTGTGTGACAGGTGAATTTTGGCGCCGACAAATGAGACAGTAGGCCAGATAAACGAACAAATTACGTCAGATGTTGAGAGAGATGTTGTTGTGTACCTCTCAGTAGACAATGTTATGAACATTGAACAAGTGTCATCGTATCCTATAGAGTACCTGCCTCAATTCTATAGAATTATTGGGAGTGCCTTTCCATAAGTTAAGGCTGAAAGTTGGTATTCAGTCCTGTCAATGAGAAATCTTGCTGCACAAAGGCTATGTAATGACAAAAGGAAATAATGTTTTAATTTCCCGTATTCCGATGACTGCGAGCAATTTGCCATTGCAGTTTATAAGAGTAAAACAAAACTGTTTTCCATGGGTAACTCTACGAGTACGAAACCCAAAGGCAAAGGGTGAAAAATACTTAAATATATTTAAATAAGCTATTTGCGGTAAACCAAAGCATTTATAAGTATATTATTTATATATATATATAGCTTATTTGCGAAACAGTATGCATAAAAAATTTAAAATGTTGCCCAATGTAACTATTCCACGCGGACGGAGTCGCGGGAAAAGCTAGTATTACATATGGCAGAAAAAGGATAAAGTACATGTATCGTTATTAATTACTACTTAGAGGAGGACGTGCGAGGGTGATACCGAGTTATGCCGCCGCCACTTTTCCGACTATTCAAATTTAAAATATTTATATTATGCAAGCAATGTTGATACTAATTTTATAAAACGACTTGCTTGCATATTATTTGCTGTTTTATTTAAATGTTTAATGTCCAGCCCACTCGGCCGTCCGAGTGGACTGTAATAATTAGTTTTCTGCAATAATCATACTAATAATAATTGATATTATAAATAATAATATTTAAGCAGAATTGAACTACAGGAAAAACAAATTGACTATTGTTTTGTGACTGTGTTAAATGTTTACTTGTAATAAGTAATTTAACTCTTTCATTCACGCTTACAAAGACCCAGTGCATATGGCAAAATCATACAAGAGCCCAGTGCCCACTACGCTTTATCAATGCGGTAAGTAATCTAGTGTAAATTAACATTTTAAATGCAAATTAATTATAAAGGATTACTTGGTAAGAAATACGTTGGGAGACTTTCAAATATAGTAAAGAAATGAATACTAAACGACAGTAAAGGATAAACGACACTACTCGTGGCGTAACAAGTGAGGGAAATAGCAAGATGTGTCCACTAGGTCGCCAATTTTCCAACTAACCTAATTTAAAATATTTGCATTAGCAATACTGATACTGATTTCACAATAATACTTGATTGCAATTAATTTGCTATTTACAATTACATTATTATTTAACAGTTTAAAAATGCAAGATATTCATTGAAAATAAGTAGTACTACCCAGTAGGCTAAGTTAAACATTGGACTTTTGGCTCTTTTACGAGCTCCACAATCGTATCGAACGACTGATAACCATACATATGTAGCTATAGTAAAATTTACTTTCCATCTGGTTGTAATGTATTTAAACAATATGGTAATGATAACATTGAAGAATTGGTCAATCTGATAACTGTCGCCGAATATCGTGTAATTTATAGAGACTACCTAATTGCTGAAAGCTTTAAATAAAATAAGGCGGGTGCGGTAGTGGAAATATGGTTGATATGCGACATTCATAGACATAGTTTACGTTTGGTTATGAATGTTGTAATCGACTTGTGTAAGTACAATAATTTTATTAGTTCTGTAATGAATATCATAACGGATTTAATAATATTAGCCGGTCAAATCTGCTAAATCCTACCAAACTCACATCCATGTGGGCTGTTATAATTTAAGTAATCATAGCAATAACAATTAGTTATTCGGTTTTATGCATTGATATTTAAGCAGAAATGACGTGCTGGCAAGTTAGCTGTTGTCTATTTTATTGTGTGACTGTTTAAAGTGCATTGGATTATCATATGCATATATATGATAATTAAATGCATTTATGCTAACAAAGCCACGGAGCCACCCGAGGATTGGCCGCTCCGAACGAAGAGATTATTTAACGCGAATTAAAATTAATTATTAAATATTTTTTAAATGTTTAATAATAAATACAATGTTTGTCAATCAACAGTAATAGAGGTAGGTAAATATCAAATGACAGAGAAAGGATAAACAATGCAAAAAGTTTTATATTGACTAAGCGATAAAGAAGAAGAAATTCTTGCCCACTATCAAGTCATTTTGCTATCTACCTAACTTTAAAATATTGATATTATGCGAGCTATGTTGATAACTAAAAGACTCGTTTACATTGTTTATTTTTCAGTTGGACAACTACGCTATTATTTAAAAGATTATAAATAAAGCTACTAATTAATAAAAAAGAACGCCTTTCACGAACCTCGGTGCGGTGCAAATATTTCCTAGCCTAACTAATTGGCAAATGGCTTATAGGTCCGAGGATGGACTGGGCTTCCAATGTACTGTTAGAGTAAACATTGGGCTGATTATCTTTGTATATGAAGACAATTCAATTAGTCTTGTAATAAATTTCATAACGGCTTTAATGACTACTAGTAGCCGGTCAAATGTGTGAAATCTTAGCACCTCCGAGTGCGCTGGTATAATTTGAGTTTTCTGCAGTAACCATACGTACGTATATAATATATATTTAAGCAGAATTGACCTGCTGGAAAAAATGTAGTGTTGACTATTGTTTTATGTGACTGTATTAAATGTATGTATTCTTATAGTAATTTTATATTTTATTCGTGCTAACAAAGCCGCACCGACAGTGGAGTAGCGATGAGGGACCTGCACGTGCTGAAGGATTTAAAGGCGAGGTTAGTGATTGAGAGTTTAATTAAAATATTAAGAGTAAGGCAAATCAAGAAATATATAAGTAGTCGAATTAAGTTACAAAAAATGGTGCAAGATAATAACAATAAACATTGATCCGGCGTTACAAGAGAATACCTTTTCGTATTATTTCAACTACGGCCAAAGTTTAAAAGAATTGAAATTTTGTCACGTGTGTAAACAATATGGTTATGTTAACATGAAATGAGTGGTAAATCTGATGATCATCGACGAAAAACGGGTAAAATAAAAGAGATGTTAATACCTATTTTTGAGAGCTTTAAATGAAATATGGCGGGCCTGGTAGTCGAAATAAGACTGATGTGCGACATTTTTTGTCGTAATTTTCTTACAAAAGACATATAATAAAATAAACAACTTCTCTACCGATCTCATTTTAATTCAAAAATGTTTCTGAAGTCGGTGCACTTGGGCACTTTCGATAAGGACCATGTAGTAAATTATAAAAATAATTGGTCAAAGGGCTTTATAGGGTTTCCGAGTAGTAATTGAACCATATGTCATCGGACGTTGTACTGGACTTCAAATATAGTGTTATTGGGGTAAACATTAGGCTGAAAGTCCTTGGGTAATAGTAACAACAATTTATTTCTGTAATAAATGTCATAATGACTTTAGTAACTAGTAATAGCCGGTCAAATCTGTAAAATCTTGCCACCGTATCCGCATCCGAGTGTGCTTTTGTAATTTGAGTCTTCTTTGGTAACCATAGTAATAACTATTGGTTACTAGCTTAATTGACCTGCTGGGTAAAACTTACTGTTGACTATTATTTTAGGTGACTGTATTATTGGTAAAGGTATTTGTAGTAATTTGATATTTTAATTAACGCTTACAAAGCCGCAACGGCTATGGAGTACTGATGAGCGACTTGGGCGCGCTCAACAATTTGAATACGATTACGAGGTTAGTGATTGAGAGTTTAAAGAAAAAAATAAATTATTTCGTGAATAAATACGATTAGTAATGAAAATAAATATTCATTGTAGCTATGTACACTGCCGGTCAAAAGTTTGAGACCACCTACACCAAAGTTGCAAATGGATGTAAAACTCAAAATAAAAAGCTAAACATGAAAGGATTTATTGTGATATTTATTAAGTATGGCAAATGCAATTAAATATAAATAAAAAATATTAAATATTTCGACAATTTAACTTAAAATATATGTTGACAAGCTAAACAGCTTTTTCATCAAAAAACCCTCCCTTGCATTGAATCACTTTGTTGACAAGTCTTGGCATGCGGGCAATCAATTTGTCGATTGTTTCTTGTGAAATATTGTTCCAGCTTTCTTGCAATGCTCTCCACAAATCTTCTTGTGAGCTGGGACAACAACTGCGCACGTTTCTGTCCAGCTCTTCCCACAAAAGTTCTATAGGGTTAAGGTCGGGGCTCTGAGCGGGCCACACCATGTTTTTTAACACCCCTTCTGCTTCTTTTGTATCTAAATAACCCCGGCATAATTTGGAGATGTGTTTAGGGTCGTTGTCTTGTTGGAAAATAAAGCCATCTCCAACTAGCCGAAGTCCCGATGGTACAGCATTACACTCCAATATTGCTTTGTACTGCTCCTTTTTCATAATTCCTTCGACTCGTACCAAATCTCCAGTTCCACGGCTCGAGAAACAACCCCAAACCATAACGGAACCACCGCCATGCTTCACTGTGGGCAGGATACAGTCTGGCATCATCTTTTCCTCGGCACTCCGCCGAACAAAAACACGTCTTTTGCTCCCAAACACTTCAAATTTGGACTCATCTGTCCAAAGAACTCTTTTGAAGTCTTCTTCACTCCAGTCTCGATGGGTAAGGGCCCACTGCATTCTCTTCTTTTTGTTTTGTGGCCTTAAGAGAGGTTTTCGCACTGCTACGCGACCAAATAACTTAGCGTCTCTTAGTCTTCTTTTCACTGTGGTCAATGACACAGGTGTAGACCGGGATTTGTTCACTTCAGCGCGGATTTCTGGTGCTGTCAGGCGTCTATTCCGCTTGTTTGTTACCACGATGAACTTATCCTCGCTAGAAGTGGTAGCTCTTGGCCTTCCCGACCGCGAACGATCTTGATTATTGCCAGTCTCCTTGTATCGGGTTATTGTGTTATGAACACAAGTCTTCAACAACTTGAGCTGAGTAGCAATCGCACGTTCAGATTTGCTTTCGTTGTGTAAAGCAATGATGACAGCACGAGTTTCACCGTTAATTTGGCGTACTTTTCCCATAATGAGATGTCTTCACTGTAAGAACGACGAGCTCGGACTAACCAAGATTAAGAAATATTTACTCCATGGAAACTCAGGTGTTCACAGTGTTTTAGGAAGTTAAAATTTCCTAAAATTCTGTTAACACAAAACAAAGCCCAAATAATGAATAATAGTCAGGTAACAATAATATTACAATGACTTTAGCGCGCGGTCCGCACGCGGCGCCCATTGATGTTTCTAGACAAAAGACCTTTGTACGATGATTACATAAAAATAAATAGAAATAATGACTTCGAAAAATAGTTAAATATCCATTGTATATGCAGGTGTTCAAATTAATTGTTTATCATATGTATTTTTAACAAATTTTATTGTGAAACAATATTTTAACTTGTGGTCTCAAACTTTTGGCCGGTAGGGTATATGTACTAAGTACTACATATAGCTACAATAAATATTTACTTTGATTATAATATTAATTAAAATGTACATATATAATTGAATTAAAATAAATAAAATGCTGATAATGCCCTATTACAATATAGTGTTTTTAGAGAAAACATAAGGCTGAATCGTCTTTTGTTTTGTGTATGAAATTTATGATTGCAATAATTTATAATTTCCTCCACGCTGACAAAGACGCCATCGACTAGCCAGTCAGGACCTGGGCGGTCCGTACGAATTGACATGGAGGTTAGTAATCGAGGGTTAAATTAAAATTTTACCATCGTACCCGCATCCGATTAGGCTTTTGTTTTGCTTTTGTAATTTGAGTCTTCTTTGGTAACCTTAGTAATAACTATTGGTTACTAGCTTTATGAGATGATATTTAAGTAGAATTGATCTGTTGGGTAAAATTTGCTGTTGACTATTATTTTAGGTGACTGTATTATTCGTATAAGTATTTGTAGTAATTTGATATTTTAATTAACGCTCACAAAGCCGCAACCGCTATCGAGTAGTGATGAGCGACCTGGGCGCGCTCAACAATTTGAAGACGATTACGAGGTTAGTGATTGAGTTTAAAGAAAATATAAACAGTTGAGAAATTTTAAATTGTTTCGTGAAATATACGATTAGTAATAAAAATAAATATTCATTGTAGCTATATAGGTATATGTACTATGTACTATTTATAGCTACAATAAATATTTACTTTAATTATAATATTGATTAAGATGTACATATATAATTGAATTAAGGTATATAAAATGCTGATAATGCACTATTACAAGTTAGTGTTTTTAGAGTAAACATAAGGCTGAATTGTCTTTTGTTTTGTGTATGAAATTTATGAATGTAATAATTTATAATTTCCTCCATGCTGACAAAGACGCCACGGCCATCGACTAGCCAGTCAGGACCTGGGCGGTCTGTACGAATTGACATGGAGGTTAGTAATCGAGGGTTAAATTAAAATTTTACCACCGTACCCGCATCCGATTAGGCTTTTGTTTTGCTTTTGTAATTTGAGTCTTCTTTGGTAACCTTAGTAATAACTATTGGTTACTAGCTTTATGAGATGATATTTAAGTAGAATTGACGTGCTGGGTAAAATTTACTTTCGACTATTATTTTAGGTGACTGTATTATACGTATATTTGTAGTAATTTGATATTTTAATTAACGCTCACAAAGCCGCAACCGGTATGGAGTAGTGATAAGCGACCTGGGCGCGCTCAAACATTTAAAGACGGTTACGAGGTTAGTGATTGAGTTTAAAGAAAATATAAACAGTTAAGAAATTTCAAATTATTTCGTGAAATATACGATTAGTAATAAAAATAAATATTCATTGTAGCTATGTGGGTATATGTACTATGTACTATTTATAGCTACAATAAATATTTAATTTAAATAAAATATCGATGAAGATGTACATATATAATTGAATTAAAGTATATAAAATGCTGATAATGCCCTATTACAATATAGTGCTATTAGACAAAACATAAGGCTGAATTGTCCTTTGTTTTGTGTATGAAATTTATGAATGTAATAATTTATAATTTCCTCCATGCTGACAAAGACGCCACGGCCATCGACTAGCCGGTCAGGACCTGGGCGGTCCGTACGAATTAACATGGAGGTTAGTAATCGAGGGTTAAATTAAAATTTTACCACCTTACCCGCATCCGAGTAGGCTTTTGTTTTGCTTTTGTAATTTGAGTCTTCTTTGGTAACCATAGTAATAACTATTGGTTACTAGCTTTATGATTTGAAATTTAAGCAGAATTGACGTGCTGATTAAAATTTACTGTCAACTATTATTTTAGTTGACTGTATTATACGTATATTTGTAGTAATTTGATATTTTAATTAACGCTCACAAAGCCGCAACCGCTATGGAGTAGTGATGAACGACCTGGGCGCGCTCAAAAATTTGAAGACGGTTACGAGGTTAGTGATTGAGTTTAAAGAAAATATAAACAGTTAAGAAATATCAAATTATTTCGTGAAATATACGATTAGTAATAAAAATAAATATTCATTGTAGCTATGTAGGTATATGTACTATGTACTATTTATAGCTACAATAAATATTTAATTTAAATAAAATATCGATTAAGATGTACATATATAATAGAATTAAAGTATATAAAATGCTGATAATGCCCTATTACAATATAGTGCTATTAGACAAAACATAAGGCTGAATTGTCTTTCGTTTTGTGTATGAAATTTATGAATGTAATAATTTATAATTTCCTCCATGCTGACAAAGACGCCACGGCCATCGACTAGCCAGTCAGGGCCTGAGCGGGCCGTACGAATTGACAAGGAGGTTAGTAATCGAGGGTTAAATTAAAATTTTACCACCGTACCCGCATCCGAGTGATCTTTTGTTTTGCTGTTGTAATTTGAGTCTTCTTTGGTAACCATAGTAATAACTATTGGTTACTAGCTTTATGATTTGATATTTAAGCAGAATTGACGTGCTGGGTAAAATTTACTGTCGACTATTATTTTAGGTGACTGTATTATTCGTATAGGTATTTGTAGTAATTTGATATTTTAATTAACGCTCACAAAGCCGCAACCGCTATGGAGTAGTGATGAGCGACCTGGGCGCGCTCAACAATTTGAAGACGATTACGAGGTTAGTGATTGAGTTAAAAGAAAATATAAACAGATAAGAAATTTTGAATTGGTTCGTGAAATATGCGATTAGTAATAAAAATAAATATTCATTGTAGCTATCTAGGTATATGTACTAAGTACTACATATAGCTACAATAAATATTTACTTGGATTATAATATTAATTAAAATGTACATATATAATTGAATTAAAGTATATAAAATTCTGATAATGCCCTTTTACAATATAGTGTTTTTAAAGAAAACATAAGGCTGAATTGTCTTTTGTTTTGTGTATGAAATGTATGAATGTAATAATTTATAATTTCCTCCATGCTGACAAAGACGCCACGGCCATCGACTAGCCAGTCAGGACCTGGGCGGTCTGTACGAATTGACATGGAGGTTAGTAATCGAGGGTTAAATTAAAATTTTACCACCGTACCCGCATCCGATTAGGCTTTTGTTTTGCTTTTGTAATTTGAGTCTTCTTTGGTAACCTTAGTAATAACTATTGGTTACTAGCTTTATGAGATGATATTTAAGTAGAATTGACGTGCTGGGTAAAATTTACTTTCGACTATTATTTTAGGTGACTGTATTATACGTATATTTGTAGTAATTTGATATTTTAATTAACGCTCACAAAGCCGCAACCGGTATGGAGTAGTGATAAGCGACCTGGGCGCGCTCAAACATTTAAAGACGGTTACGAGGTTAGTGATTGAGTTTAAAGAAAATATAAACAGTTAAGAAATTTCAAATTATTTCGTGAAATATACGATTAGTAATAAAAATAAATATTCATTGTAGCTATGTGGGTATATGTACTATGTACTATTTATAGCTACAATAAATATTTAATTTAAATAAAATATCGATTAAGATGTACATATATAATTGAATTAAAGTACATAAAATGCTGATAATGCCCTATTACAATATAGTGCTATTAGACAAAACATAAGGCTGAATTGTCCTTTGTTTTGTGTATGAAATTTATGAATGTAATAATTTATAATTTCCTCCATGCTGACAAAGACGCCACGGCCATCGACTAGCCGGTCAGGACCTGGGCGGTCCGTACGAATTAACATGGAGGTTAGTAATCGAGGGTTAAATTAAAATTTTACCACCGTACCCGCATCCGAGTGATCTTTTGTTTTGCTTTTGTAATTTGAGTCTTCTTTGGTAACCATAGTAATAACTATTAGTTACTAGCTTTACGAGATGATATTTAAGTAGAATTGACGTGCTGGGTAAAATTTACTTTCGACTATTATTTTAGGTGACTGTATTATACGTATATTTGTAGTAATTTGATATTTTAATTAACGCTCACAAAGCCGCAACCGCTATGGAGTAGTGATGAACGACCTGGGCGCGCTCAAAAATTTGAAGACGGTTACGAGGTTAGTGATTGAGTTTAAAGAAAATATAAACAGTTAAGAAATATCAAATTATTTCGTGAAATATACGATTAGTAATAAAAATAAATATTCATTGTAGCTATGTAGGTATATGTACTATGTACTATTTATAGCTACAATAAATATTTAATTTAAATAAAATATCGATTAAGATGTACATATATAATAGAATTAAAGTATATAAAATGCTGATAATGCCCTATTACAATATAGTGCTATTAGACAAAACATAAGGCTGAATTGTCTTTCGTTTTGTGTATGAAATTTATGAATGTAATAATTTATAATTTCCTCCATGCTGACAAAGACGCCACGGCCATCGACTAGCCAGTCAGGGCCTGAGCGGGCCGTACGAATTGACAAGGAGGTTAGTAATCGAGGGTTAAATTAAAATTTTACCACCGTACCCGCATCCGAGTGATCTTTTGTTTTGCTGTTGTAATTTGAGTCTTCTTTGGTAACCATAGTAATAACTATTGGTTACTAGCTTTATGATTTGATATTTAAGCAGAATTGACGTGCTGGGTAAAATTTTTTGTCGACTATTATTTTAGGTGACTGTATTATTCGTATAGGTATTTGTAGTAATTTGATATTTTAATTAACGCTCACAAAGCCGCAACCGCTATGGAGTAGTGATGAGCGACCTGGGCGCGCTCAACAATTTGAAGACGATTACGAGGTTAGTGATTGAGTTAAAAGAAAATATAAACAGATAAGAAATTTTGAATTGGTTCGTGAAATATACGATTAGTAATAAAAATAAATATTCATCGTAGCTATGTAGGTATATGTACTATGTACTATTTATAGCTACAATAAATATTTACTTTTATTATAATATTGATTAAGATGTACATATATAATTGAATTAAGGTATATAAAATGCTGATAATGCACTATTACAATTTAGTGTTTTTAGAGTAAACACAAGGCTGAATTGTCTTTTGTTTTGTGTATGAAATGTATGAATGTAATAATTTATAATTTCCTCCATGCTGACAAAGACGCCACGGCCATCGACTAGCCAGTCAGGGCCTGAGCCGTCCGTACGAATTGAAATGGAGGTTAGTAATCGAGGGTTAAATTAAAATTTTACCACCTTACCCGCATCCGAGTAGGCTTTTGTTTTGCTTTTGTAATTTGAGTCTTCTTTGGTAACCATAGTAATAACTATTGGTTACTAGCTTTATGATTTGAAATTTAAGCAGAATTGACGTGCTGATTAAAATTTACTGTCAACTATTATTTTAGTTGACTGTATTATACGTATATTTGTAGTAATTTGATATTTTAATTAACGCTCACAAAGCCGCAACCGCTATGGAGTAGTGATGAGCGACCTGGGCGCGCTCAACAATTTGAAGACGATTACGAGGTTAGTGATTGAGTTAAAAGAAAATATAAACAGTTAAGAAATTTTGAATTGGTTCGTGAAATATACGATTAGTAATAAAAATAAATATTCATTGTAGCTATCTAGGTATATGTACTAAGTACTACATATAGCTACAATAAATATTTACTTTGATTATAATATTAATTAAAATGTACATATATAATTGAATTAAAGTATATAAAATGCTGATAATGCCCTATTACAATATAGTGTTTTTAAAGAAAACATAAGGCTGAATTGTCTTTTGTTTTGTGTATGGAATTTATGAATGTAATAATTTATAATTTCCTCCATGCTGACAAAGACGCCACGGCCATCGACTAGCCAGTCAGGGCCTGTGCCGTCCGTACGAATTGAAATGGAGGTTAGTAAACGAGGGTTAAATTAAAATTTTACCACCTTACCCGCATCCGAGTAGGCTTTTGTTTTGCTTTTGTAATTTGAGTCTTCTTTGGTAACCATAGTAATTACTATTGGTTACTAGCTTTATGTCTCCGGCCCCGTGCGCGCTAACGTAAAAAATAAACAAAAGCCGGTAATTAGACACCCGTCGCGCGGGTGCCACTTGAGCGATACTTGAGACGCCTTATCGCTGTTTATGTTTCTGACCCTAAGTTATGATAACATCGCTTGTGTTTCTTAGAAATATACATTGTAAGCTACGACGACTATAATGAATCATCGCATTGGCGTGTATATTTTAGTTTATACGCCTGGTTAAACTAAGCAGAACTGAATAAAATGTTCGATATTGAAAATGTTTGCTTCTAAAGAAATATAAATGTTATAAAAAGAGGTTTTACTTTTTCTATTTCGTAGTTAAATACTCTTTTTAGTACAAACAAGTATTTTGATACGTCTGTGAGTAAAAAGAATAGTCAGGACCTGGGCGGTCCGTACGAATTGACATGGAGGTTAGTAATCGAGGGTTAAATTAAAATCTTACCACCGTACCCGCATCCGAGTTATCTTTTGTTTTGCTTTTGTAATTTCAATCTTCTTTGGTAACCATAGTAATAAATATTGGTTACTAGCTTTATGAGATGATATTTAAGCAGAATTGATGTGCTGGGTAAAATTTACTGTTGACTATTATTTTAAGTGACTGTATTATACGTATATTTGTAGTAATTTGATATTTTAATTAACTTCACAAAGCCGCAACCGCTATGGAGTAGTGATGAGCGATCTGGACGCGCTCAACAAATTGAAGACGATTACGATGTTAGTTTTTGAGTTTAAAGAAAATATAAACAGATAAGAAATTTTAAAATATTTCGTATATAAATACGATTAATAATCTATATATTAATACATGAAGCAATAACTTTGTACCCTTTTTACGAAAATTGCGCGGGCGGAGGAGTATGAAATTTGGCACAGTTAAAGTTTATATGGAGAAGGAGGGGCGAATACTAATATTTTTATAAAATATGCATTAGAAATACATTAAATTAATGGAAAAAAACTACACGCACACAACCAAGCATTTGACACACGCAGTCGAATCGCGTTCGTAATATTTCGACGTTGTTCGTCTGACGTCGTACAATTCATTGTAACTATGGTTACCTATATCTTATTTATATGTATTAGAGAAAAACAGAAAACAAAGTAGCAAGCTTAGGAATTTTGGTCGAATTTTGACCACAAGAAGACAGCTAGTTAATGAAAAAACACTACACGCACACAACACTGCATTTGACGCAAGCAGTCGAATCGCGTTCGTAGTATTTCGGCATTGTTCGGCTGATGTCATAGAAATCTTCGTAACTATGGTTACATATGTATATGGAGTAGGTGATTAGATGATGATTATAAGGGTTTAGTTATAGACAATAAAACCTTAATAACGATCAAACTTAAAATTTAAATTATATCTGGTGATTTTCGAGCTCTTGGCGACCGCTAGTAAAAATAAATATTTATTGTAGCTATGTAGGTATATGTACTATGTACTATTTATAGCTACAATAAATATTTAATTTAAATAAAATATCGATTAAGATGTACATATATAATTGAATTAAAGTATATAAAATGCTGATAATGCCCTATTACAATATAGTGTTATTAGACAAAACATAAGGCTGAATTGTCTTTTGTTTTGTGTATGAAATATATGAATGTAATAATTTATAATTTCCTCCATGCATACAAAAACGCCACGGCTATTGACTAGCCAGTCAGGACAAGGGCGCTCCGTACTAATTGACATGGAGGATAGTAATCGAGGATTAAATTAAAATATTAAACGTAAAATATGTTTTAAATTCCTCCGCAAAAATCGTGACGTAACAATTGCTTAGGGGCATGAAAGAAAGACCTTGTCGCGATGCAAATACTTCCCTATCGGCTAAGCTTTAAGAAGCTTTGCTTATAAGTTTTCTTTTCTTGACTCCAATACTAGGATCACATTCGAAGTGAACGCCTCATTAATAGTACACATACTCAAAGCTACAATGTATATTTACTTTTATTATAATATTAATTAAGAAATATTATAGAAAGTCGAATTTAAAAGCAAATAAATATATATATACATATAAATATATATATCAATCCGGTCGTTACCAGTTCGTGGTTACCTTTTTGTTTTATTATGAGAGCAAAGTTTTTAAGAATATAAATTTAGTTACGTGTTTAAGCAATGCGTTTATGGTAACATTAAAGGATAAGTAAATCTGATGATCATCGACAAAGAACGGGTTGTTAGCCTCGATATCGCTAAGCCATTTGACAGGGTCTGGCATAGGGCTCTTCTATCGAAGCTACCATCTTATGGAATCTCCGATGGACTGCAAATGTATTACCAGCTTTCTCGATGGTCGGAGCATTACATTCGTCGTTGATGGCTGTAGCTCCGAAACCAAAATCATTAACGTTGGTGTTCCTCAAGGCTCGGGGCTCTCCCCGACGCTGTTCATCCTACATATCAATGACTTGTTGTCAATCGAGAACATACATTGCTATGCGGATGACAGCATGGGTGATGCGCATTGTACCAGCTATTAGAATGTCCCTCGCAGCATGATACAGGAAAGACGAACACAAATTGTTTCTGAAGTTGAGTACTCTTGGGCGGCCTCCGAATGGGGTGAACAGAACTTAGTTCGATCCAACCCCTCAAAGACACAAGTGTGCGTATTCACTGCCAAGAAGGACCCTTTTATCATGACGCCACAGTTCCAAGGAGTTACTCTCCGTATCTCCGAGAGATTAGGATCCTCGGCGTGGAAATCTCGAATAAAGTCCAGTTTGGGAGTCACTTGGAGGAGAAAGCTAAATAAGCGAGTAAAAAAGTGGGTGTACTGAACAGGGCGAGGCGGTACTTCACACCAGGTCAACGTCTATGCTTTACAAAGAGCAGGTCCGGCCGCACTCGGGGTACTGCTCAGATCTGTGGGCAGAGGCCCCCAAATACCAGCTCGACCCAGACTCCATACAAAGACGAGTAGTTCGAATCATCGATGATCCAATCTCACGGATAAATTGAAATCATTGGAGCAACTGAGACGTTCAGTCTCTCTGCATGTTCTACCGACTCTTTCACGGGAAGTGTTCTAAAGAACTGTTTGATTTGGTACCAGCGGCCCCTTTCTATCACCGTACCACTCAACATTGAAGCAGGGTTCATCCATATCACCTGGCAGCGTTCATATCTAAGACGGTACGCTTTCAGCGATCATTTCTCCCATGTACGACCAAGCTTTGGAATGAACTGCCTGCTTCGGTGTTTAACGAGCACTGGAGTAAGCACCTAAACACGAAAATAACCAAAGCATGCACAACATTCTGGCAATGCCGAAGATTAATAGGAAGTAAATGAGGGCTCTCTGCAAGATTTCGCTGCGTGACCATACTGATGGGATTTGTAATATCTTGTTACTAGCGTAAAATCTCTTACGGGGCAGGACGTCCAATGTATAAAAAGTCTAGCTTGTGTGATTAAGGCTTTTCTTATGTTAGCCGGAACCTCAGTAATGTAGTTGCAGGTAGTGGCATTCCTGCCAGACTTGAGGCTTAATTTCGTCAAAGTCAAAAATGATTTTAGATCCATCGATGGAAGCTTATCTATTATATTTTGTTCAAAGAGACAGCTGAATACTTCATTTTCGGATAGAGAAGCAGGTACAACAACTACCATAATCCGTGGTTTACGCTTGGCGGATTCGTCAGCTGTAAGACCGGATAAAGAGAGTTGAACTGACTGCTTCAATTTTTCTGCATCTTGTTTAGATTCAGTGCTGACAATAACTCCTCCATTTCATTTCCAGCTTCATTTACTCTGGACGAATAATTCTCTGTCCAAGAGATTTTGTTTCATCGCTCGTCTTTAATATGTCACGGGGATATATTGCCACACAGCTTAAATTATTTGGCCGGACGAAAACTATTGGATCCCTTTTTAATGATGTCCGCATAAGAAACTTTTATAGTAGTACTATCTATCCTATCCTGCTATATATAGCTATCCTGGGTGGTCTGCTTGAGCTCCAAAATAGTTTCTGTTTGATCGCACTTTTCTTTTAGGGCATTTACTGTACTGGAAACTTGAATAAGGTGCAATATAGTATACAATATTTTCTATGATTATGTATATAATATTGTAAGCGACTTGCATAAGAACAAGAACTTTAGATATAGTGTTATTAGAAAAACATTAGGCTGAATGGTCTTTTGTTTTGTGTATTAAATGTATGTATGTATGTTGAAGTATGAGGGTGATTCATAATAAATTACGTTGATATTTGAAAATAATGTTTACTCAACCAAAGTTCAAACACGAATTAGCAATACAGAGAGCGGGTATTTAAAGACGATCAAAACAATCTGTCCGAGTGGTGGATGCTAGAACACGTGTTGTTTTGATCGTTCCATTGCACGTGTTGCTTTGATCGTCTCATAGTACCTTCAAGTAATCCTTAAAATAATTAAAATCACTTATTTCATGATTTCACAAAACTCATGCATTTCTATGAAACCCGACCAGTAAGTAATTTAGGTAAATAATGATTATTTTTCTTAAAAATACTTATTAACACCATAATAAATTAGTTTTCCGCTTGGCACAAAATAATTTATAGCGATATTAAGCTCCATACGCATTTTGATAATATCTTAATAAAGATACTAAAATGCGAAACGGTTTTGACTTTAAATATTCTTTTTTAATGTGTCATCCTGCTGAATCGCTGACTGTCATATTAATCTGAACATTGGGAAAAAGGTTCCCACTGGACAGACCCATTTAATCATCAAGCTGACCAACGGGAAACTTCGATCCGTAGAGACAAGTGACAAACAAAGCTTTATTTATTTTCTTGTCCAGTTGTCAGACTAAATCACAATTTAATCCGTAAAGACAAATGGCTATTAATTCTCATTGTCATCTGTTTCGATTCCGTGATTAATGACGCTATCACGGTGGTCTAAATTAGGTTCAGGTACTGCTTTTATATGTTCATGTGATACAACAGTGACCTTGCCATTTCTTAAACTTTTTATTTCGTAGCGATCATTTTCGAGTATTTTTGTAATTGTGTATGGACCTAAATATTTGGGACCTAATTTGTTGCTTGACCATTGCGAATCTTTACATAAAACGAAGTCCCCCGATTAAAACGGTATAACTGACGCGCACTTTCTGTCAAAATGATTTTTATTTTTGTGGGACTGTTCGGTCAATAATTCTAAACGGGAGTATGCGGTTGCCTTAGTTTCTTGCAATTGAGATAAAGTGGAAGTTCGCATAATTGGTTAACCAAGCTCTTTTTTGAGATTAAGCTGCTGCACTGAGGTGATCTTTAATAGTGCGCATCAAGCATTCAATTTGACCATTTGCCCTAGGTACACCTTTGGCGACATCATGATGTTCAATACCACCGGATATAAAAAGATCTCGGATTTCTTTGCTCATTATTGCCAGTTCTCTATCTGAGACTATTCGTTTAGGGTAGGCTCTCTTTGACATATTCTTGAACCAATACTGTTCTCTGATTTTTTGTAAAGTTCGTTCCCAACCGGCGTGTAAAAGGGTATGATGGTATTCGTGTCATACTTTCTAGCGGTGACACGGCATTGTACGGCATTCAGAATCATACCAAAAAAATTACGAAATTGAAGGCTCATTTAAAAAAAATTTACTACAAAGACTTAGGAGAAAACAATGGTTAAACTGTCACCGCTAGGAAGTATACTTTCTAGCGGGCGCTATTTATTTCACTATGTAGCAGTCGAGTTTTCGACTTTCTTATGTATCAGAAAAAATTATCATGTTTTAAGCGTTTTCAGGTATATACATTCATATATTTTCTCCTAATACATATATGTACTGTGAATTATTATTGCAAGGAGAGATTTGATTAATTATATATCATAGATGAAGCAGATTCTTATAAAGCTGTTAATCCTCTTTCTGACAAAATTTATAAATTCAATGGAGGTATAGCCGAATGAATATCTTTGTGGAAATAGTTTGTCACAAATATCGCAACGCTTTGTCGTGTATGTAATATATGTCGCCGCAGAGAAGAAGATTTTTCAAGAATACTAGTAACATTGTATATGCAGTTATTCAACGTTAGGTTTCCGTTTTTTATAGACTGATAGTGCTGAGAAACAATATCAGTGCGCAATTTCTGGACATTTACATTATAGTCTTTTCTAATCATATGACAAACCAGTTGAAAGCAATGTAATTGATTCGAACTAATAAAATAAAAAAAATACTGACTGTCCAAACATTCCTCTATAAAAGATTGAACAATAGAGTCAAATGCATAAGTATTTTTGACAATTATTATGTATTCTAATCCGGAATTTGATATTTCCATTAGGTAATAAGTCAAGTTGAGTAGCCCTTTGCAATATCGACATAGGGGGTACCTTTAGTCCTGGAAAAAGTACTGTTACTAATATAAACTTTTTATTTTTGTTACGTTGGGGGTGCATTGACGCATACCTCTCCGCGGTAAATGGGAGCAGAGAGGTGCAAAGTAAACATAGGTTTACTTTGTAATCAATATTCTAGTTAATGGAATCTAGATATTGTATTTATTTATGTTTGTAATTGATCAAACCACACATGTTCCATCAAAATGCTTTTTTAATACCATATTAAAATACGAGTACATATATGAATATATATACCTAAAAAGATGCCTAATATGACAGCTTCAACTATTAAATCTTCTGGAGCGTTTGGAGAGATTCTTGAAAAAAGGCGCCAAGCTTCACTGACGTACTCTGTGTAACTTTTTGTGTCATTAGATGTGTATTAACGGAATTTGTTGATAAAATGGATATTTCGGGATTCCGCTTTGAATTGTGTGTGTAATTCGTGCTTTATTTTGTCCCATGATTCATAATTGTGCGCGTTAGTATCGGCCTAAAGTTTAGTGCGTCTTCGCAAGTATGACAATTCTTTCATAATAGCGGTTGTCATAGAAAATCCTCGAAGATTGATTAATGAATCAACTTGCTTGCACCACTCTTCTACTGTCAGTCGACAATCATCTGGGTCAAATTCAGGTACCTAAGTAGTTTTCACTTAACTTCTGGTTCGCCGTTGTTGTCTGTGGTGTATTATCTTGTCCAAGAAATTGTTGCAACAATCGAACTTGCAGTCGCAGGAGTGAAAGCTCATCAGTGTCTTCATTGTCGACGTTGCGGATATTCAATGGTGGTCGCGCAGGCCCACATGGTAGAATGGGTGAGTGTCTGCCAAGATTCGGGCGTTGGTATCCCACTTCTGATGTTGGAGTATGAGGGTGATCCATAATAAAATACGTTGATATTTGAAAATGATGTTTACTCAACCAAAGTTCAAACATTAATGATTTAGCAATACAAAGACCGGGTATTTATAAGACGATCAAAACAATCTGTCCGAGTGGTGGGATTAGAACACATGTTGTTTTGATCGTCTCATAGTACCTACAAGTAATCTATACTTATAATATAATAAAGCTGAAGAGTTTGTTTGTTTGTTTGCTTGAACGCGCTAATCTCAGGAACTACTGATCCGAATTGAAAATTGTTTTAGTGTTGGATAGCTCATTTATCAAGGAAGGCTATAGGCTATATAACATCACGCTACGACCCACAGGGGCGGCGCAGTATCCATAAATGCGGGTGAAACCGCGGCCACATCTAGTCCTTAATATAATTAAATAATAATCATGGTGTAAATTACAGTTAAAATAAATCATTAGTTATACTTAAAACTATATAATTAACTGGAACGCTATCAAGTATGTGATAATTTATAATTGCCTCCATGCTAACAATATATATGCCATTACATATATATGCCACGGACTAGCCAGTCAAGTCCTGGGCATGCTGTGCGAATTGACAATGAGGTTAGTAATCGAGGGTAAAATTAAAATATTAAACGAAAAGATATGTTTATAATTCGTACGAAAAAATAAATACAATAAGAGCTTTTTAATAGTAATAGAGATAAATACTAAACGACAGACAAGGAAAAACAGCACAAATCGTGACGTAACAACTACTTAGGGGCATGACAGAAAGATAGCGAGATGAGCCCACTACGCCGCCACTTTTACAATTACCTTAATTTTATATATTTATATTATGCGAGCAATATTAATACTGGTTTTGTAAAAAAACTTGGATATGCCTTGCATTTTATTTGCTGTTCGCAACTACGTAACTACGCCTGCGCGCCTTTCGTGGACCTTGTTGTGGTGCAAATACCTCCCTATCGGCTAAGCTTTAAGAAGAAGAATATTTATTTTCATTATAATATTAATTATGATGTGATTGAGCAAAGTTTTATAGAATATAAATTTAATAACGTGTTTAAGCAATGCGGTTATGAACCTTAAAGGATAAGTAAATCTGATGGTCATCATCGAAGAACGGGTTAAATATAGAATCGTTAATACATATTGACCACGAGGAAATGTAATTCCTCGTAGGCTGGTAAATGAGTTTGGTGAAATAGTTTGGCCACGAGGAAATAGCCATTTCTGAGATCTTAAAATGAAATATGGTGGGCTCGATAGTCAAAATGGGATTGATATGCGACATTATTTTTATAAAGTCGATAATGCCTTCTTACAAAAGACTTTGAAATGAACAAGCTAATATTCTACCTATATAATTTTAATGCAATAAAAATATTTTATTCGGTGCACATCATTGATATATAAAAACTCTAGATACACAATTCAATACAAATGTAACACGTAAAACTGTTCTCAGTTACTTAGGTACATGTAGTTATATTAACTATACAAACCTTCATTAATGCAAATTAAACCTTACCGCCTTAACTTAACGTTGAATATCCATACCAGGCTATATAAAAAAAGGTAATAAAATTTTACGAGCAGGGATTGACGATAGAATAATGTATGAATGGAGTCGAATATTGTTTTTACAAATATAATAATATGACGTAAATATGTAGACTTCCTAAAATGCATGTGAATGTGTGTTATAAACATATATTTGCTTTTACTTTTACCAGTAGATATTTTATCAAGGTTGTGTCATATGATATTAAATAAAATAAAACTAATGTATTGCTATTATAATTTATATAAGTATGGCAGCTCTTAAACAGATGATAGAAAATCCTTTATTATTCTACCAGACATAAAATAAGTATTTATTTATCAAAATAGACAAGAAAAGTAAAACATTTGTAAAATAGCATGTTTTTAATATATAACAGTAATAGATAATTAATGCGCACGTAAATTATATTACGAGTATGTTTTATTGCTATATGTTCATAGACTTGGCTGCCCGACTTTGAAATTAAACGTGTTTGAACACTATGCGACTGAATGTACTTACAAATTAAAGTAAAATAAAACAATCAAACGAGAGAGAAAATTAATATTTAAAAGTTGAAAAGATACAACATAATTATTAAGGTGTTTAATTTCCTTGAAATAAATTGATTTTATTATATAATCTTCTTTTTGACGGATTTTAATTTTCCGTATCTATCTTTGCTATATAATGCAATCTTATCTTGATATATCTTTCGATAATAGATTTAATAGTATTATTTACATGATTTTTAATATATAAGCTGACTCCCAAAAAGAACTCACAAACTATGATAAGTGTCGTTATTGCTGTGCTTGCTTGTGATTGTTGCTGTGCTATGACATTTTGCACATCGCACGGGATCTCGAGGATAGCTGAAATCCAACATAAGTATAGTAGATACATTTTATAAATATCCCACTATAAGAAAATCATTAGAATCATTTAAAAAAAAGTTAAACTATTACATTTATGGTATATAATAAATAATAAAACAAGCCTAGTAATAAAATAAATAATATACTAGTCAAAATAAAATAAGGTCCACCCTATGTTTTTAATATTTTGTCTACATTAAAGGGCATTGGCGAAGGGTTACAATAGTTAGAACGATATGTTTTTAATTGAAAACCATCACATTTTAATTACCACATTTAAAAATAAACAAAATGCCATTATTTTAAAGAAAATAAGATATTGACTAAAATACACTTAAGAATAAGAGGAATAAAAGAGTAAAATATGTACTAAACTAAACTTAGGTAGGTACCTTTATAGAGCTTTCTTAATACCGGGTATGTCTTCCTCTTATTTGCACACGTTCTTGAAGACTAGAGGGCATGCTTTCAATCATGTGGCGATCAGTTTATTGCGGTATTTGTTACCAGCTCGCTTTCAGCACCAAAATCGCTCACCTTCTCTTGTCCACACTTTAATGCGACGATCATCACTAAACAAGTTCACTTAACACTCATCTGTAAACAGTAACAAACTTCAATCATTCATGTCCCCTTCTAAATGTTGCCTTGCAAATGTTAACCGGTTTGCGCAATGAGCACTTGTTAAACTGCGCACTATTCGTGCTCTGGAGAACTGCTGGTCTTCATGCAATTGGTTTCTGATAGTTTGTTCACTGATGTGAGTCCTTGTTGTCTGGTAGATGGGTTTGCAAAGTGCGGGCAGTGACAGTACGCTCCCTACGTGCACTCAACCATATGTATCGGTCGTCCGCTGCTAGTTCCTCAAACCCTGTCTGAACCCTATTTTCTAGAAGTTCTCCCAGTGTCTTGAAACCGATTTCAAGCATTCTGGATGGCCCTTCGCGAAAAATCCAGCTGCAAAGCAACTGAACGCTGGGAATGGTCTTCCTGAATTATTGTTATGGCCCTAGTCGTAATAACAACATCCATATGTCGTCGAACTCTCGTCATTTTTGTTTTAGAAATGCTGATGCACACTGTAATTACCAAAAATAAACTGTTTGCTGCAGAACGCAAATATTAAATAAGTTTAAAGTTCACGCTAAAATAGAGTAGAATCAAGTGTATACAAAAAAATAAAGAAATAACTACCCACTACTAGTGCACTAAAGCTGGCAAATGTGAAAAAAATTGTTTACAAACCCTTGAACTAATATAGCACTACATATTTCACCACTTGCATAAAGTAAATTATCAATAAGTTATGATGTAAAAATATACAAGTTGTCCTTATTTTCTTTTGACTAGTATATATAAAATCGCATTATTATTTTAAACCATTGAACATACATTTATTTTTTAAAAGCAACAGCGGCGTCTCTATTAATTTTAGAACAGAGTCAACATATAACCCGGACTAATTAAGTCGAAATACAATAGTATGATGAATGCGTTGCGTAAGTGTTAATTTAAATGAGATGTGTTATATGGTCGCTCTTTATTACAAAACAAACAAAAAATATTTTACGTTGATTCCTTGAAGAAATAATCAGTATTATAATATAATTATAATAATAATATTATTACTTACAGAAAATATGAAACACCGTCCTTTTTTAGTGTCCTGGAAGTGTGATTTTACAATTTTTAAGCGAGCGCTGCGGCTAATCTCCGAGCGATCGTACGGTAGGTACTAAATTAAAAGAGCACTCAAATGTTCAAGTGAGTCATCTTGACGCTCATTGTGTATCTAGGTTTTTTATATATCAATGGTGCACACTGTCAAACTTTTTCAAGGGTCATGTAGTAAAATGTAAAAATAAATAATTGGACAAGGGGCTTCAAAAGTTTTCCTTGTTGTGATTCAGCCATATGACGCCAGACTTTGACATGCGCGATAGGTTCGGTACTTTATTATGAGCGGAAAAGCAAACTAAGGAAGAAGGCAATAATTAATTAATTTATAAATATAGACAAAAATTATATACAAGTGTAGCTGTGAGCAAGCGAAAGCAAATACAGAATGTGAATTACAAATACGAGACACGGTATTTATAGGTAAGCATTATTATTAATAATTATGGTTCGTGCTTGACACTTTTGCTAATGAGTAATAATGGTCGCCGACCGTAATACAATAGAATATCGGGCGTACATTTTACTGCGCCCGCGCCGCCAGCTCAGGAAAGCAGTAGCCATGTTGAAAGGGGTGGCGTGGACGTAGAGTGGCATTATTTCTTGGTTGGACCTCAGTTTATAAAAGCGGTAGCGGTTACGGTAGCGGATATTGCTCGCTACAGAGGTAAACAATAGGGACAAATGTTTTGGGTAACTTAAAAAAGAGCAACATAATATATACCGCGTGACTTTTTTTACCGTCTTGATAATAATATGGTGTGTTGTGTAAGTGGAATAGAATCTATAGACGATAGTATTTGTGTTCTAGCATTTTGATTACGAAATTACCGAAAATCTAAAAAAATCCATAAATGATATACACCCTACATGGCGCGTAGCGCGCAGCTGGCCACAAGTCACGCGTTTTTTCCATAATTAAGTCGCCGCTGGCCCAAAACAAGTAGGTATCGCGCATGAATGAAAAGTGCGAGCGAGATAGCGTAACTACTTAGGTACCTACGCATTTCTATCGTAACGGCTTTATTAACTTCGAATTCTAATTTTAGAGATTATTTCGACCTTCCCTTCATACTTTTAAGGGCTAAGGACCTTCTAACATGCTGTAGTTGTTGTTACATGTTAAACTAATCATTAATCATAATTTCTGTGTGAATAAAATAGTAGGCATGTAGGTACGAGTATTACGCGTAAACTACAACATATCATACTAGGCGTATTTAAAAGATTGAAATCAACTTATTTACAAATTACACTGATTACACAATTACAAAATAATTAAAATGTACCTTTTAGCGATATTGCAGTAATTGTTCGAAGTGTCCACCGTTTCTCTCTAAACACAAACTAGCACGTCTTTGTAAATTGTTTTTTAAACTAAGAAGGGTGTCTCTATCACTTTTTAAAATATCAAAAGCTTCTATTATTCGCTGTTTTAATTCGCCAACACTGCGAGCTTCCTCAGTGTACACCAACCGTTTTAGCTCGGCCCACAAATAAAAGTCTAAAGGAGTTAGGTCTGGTGATCTGGCCGGCCAGTTCACAGGACCTCCGCGACCTATCCACCTGCCACTGAACTCACTGTCTAGATACTCGCGCACCGATCTTTTGTAATGTGCTGGGCAGCCATCGTGCTGGAAGTACATTCCTTGTAAAAAACTTACAGGAACGTCCTCTAACATTGTATCGATGACTGAACGTATCATTTGTAGATACGTTATTCCCGTCAAGTGAACTTCGACCCATATTGGACCAATGATTTGGTCATTAATGATTGCAGCCCATACGTTTACACTAAATCTAATTTGGTGCGAATGTTCCTTGATTTTATGAGGGTTTCGAAAACTCCACCAGTGCTCGTTATGTACATTGTAAATCCCGACGCGTGTAAACATGGATTCATCACTCCATAAGATGTTGCTGTGAGTATGTCCCTGCAGCCAGCGACAAAACTCCATGCGTGGTCTAGGGTCCAGCGCATGCAACGCTTGTAGGCGGTTGAAGTGGTGTGGATGCATACTCAACGAATTCAGTAGCTTCCACACCGCATATTGGCTTACGCCAAATCTTCGAGCGGCTTGTCGAGTGCTTCTTCTTGGGTTACGTTCGAAATATTCTAATAGTGCGTTTTCCGTACGATTGGATAACGGTGGCCGGCCTCTGCCTCTAGCGTGGCTTGGAATAAGGAACTGTCCATGGTCGAGCAACCTTTGATAAGTATTTAAAATTAAAGTAGTGCTGGGAATTTGTGGATTCGGAATACCCTGTCGGCGAAGAGATTGCAGATGTTGTGGTTCTGCATACATTCGCCTTGCCCCATCTAAGCTTTCACCAGACAGAATGTACATAACACGTGCGGTATTATTGCTAAATACTCCACGTTATTGTATTCGTACATGTTTATGGTTTACGATATCACAGCGACCGACGCGGCGACAAACGTGGCAACTTATAAAAACAATGCGAATAGATCACGCGACGTCACAGTGTACCTAATCGCATGCGACTGAGGGAGGATGAGGCGGCGGGCGACCGGGAGAGGGTGGATGGGAGCGGGTGCGAGTGCCCTTGAAGATAGTTTTTGTTATTTGTAACGAAATCATTCATAATTTGTAGTGCGTTAGGGTGAATATGTTTACGATTATGAATTATTTACTTTTTAAATGATTTAATATGACAAATAGATTATAAATAAGGAGTGTACAATGGTAGATTAATTTCTGACTATTTCAGTAAAAAAAAAAAAATAACTGCCTGAGGCTTCTACTCTATTTATCTATCACGCCCTATTTTTTCAAGACGGTAAAAAAGTCATCCTGTATATTATTTTCTATTTGATTGTTAATATTGTATTCGACTTGCTTAAGAACAAGAACTATTTAGTTGCGTAATACCTATATGTCATAAGGGGTTTAGCATCTAGTAACACCGGGTTAAATCAACGAATTAACTCGAATCTAAGTGAGCTGTTACTGTTTGAGTTTCCTGCAGTACCCATAGCAATATCAATTAATTATCATGTTTCAAGCGATGATATTTAAGCAGAATTTACCTGCTGTAGAAAATTTACTGTTTTCTGTGATTATTAAATGTGTGTAAATATTTATTATTTTTATTTATGTTACCCAAGCTGCAACCGCTATGGGAACATCATACAAGAGCTGAGTGCCCTCTACGATGTACCCATGAGGTAAGTAATAAAGTAACATTTTAAAAGCGAAATAAAATTATTTAAATTTTTCTCGATTAGAAGTACAATAGGAATCTTGCCAATACAGAATACTAAACGACAAAATATTAAAAATGCCACGAATCGTGGCGTAACAACCATTTTATGGGTAGGCGTGCGAGATAGATAGTGAGATGTGCTCGTGTGCCCGCTATGCCACTTTTCCAACTACCCAAATTTAAAATATTAATAGCATGCGAGCAATGTTCATACTGTTTTTACAATAAGACTACTTAATTTGTATTTGTTGCACACAACTAACCTTTTATTTAAGAGATTAAAAAAGCTATCTGTTTAAAAAACCATCTCTCATGGATTTCGTTTCGGTGCGAGTATTGCCCTAAAGGCTAAGTTTAAAGAAGCTAACCTCTGCTTTTAAGATTGTACTTTTGGCTCTCATACTATCTCATAAATCATATTAAACGACTGATAATATATACACATACGTAGCTACAACGAATATTTACTTTTATTATAAAATTAATTGAGAAGTATTTTATAATATTATACGAATTATATTATATAATTTAATTATTTACCCATATATAAAAATCCGAATTAAAGTATATAAAAAGGGGTAAGTAGGTATATACCTAATAATAAACTTCAATTTGATAGTTAACGTTCGCATTTAGGAAAAATTTAAGTTGAGTCACGTGTCTAAACAATACGGTTAAGGTAATATTAAAGGATTGGTGAATCTGATGATCATTGACGAAGACCGGGTTATTATTTATAGGGACCGTTATACAGTCAATGCTATTCTGCGGCCTATTTTTGAGAGCTTTTTAGGTTCGAGTTGTCTAATTGTCATATTATGTTTTATGAGATATAGAACGTAAAATGAAAAAAATAACCCGTGACGATTGTTTTGTGTGACTCTTTTAATTGTATGTATGTAATAATTTAATATTTTCTCTAAAGCCGCCAAGGTTATTTGGTAGTCAGCCGAGGCCACGGCGCACCAAACCATTCGTCTGTGAGGTATATATACTTTATGCTAATATATTTTAAATTACTCAAGAATAAATACGATTGATGTTTTTCATCACGAAAGACGTGTAAATTATAGATAAGTTATATTGATTCCTATTTTGGAAAGCGTCAAATTAAATATAGTGGGTCGAGTAGTCGCAATAAGATTGATATGCGAAATTATTTTCATCAACAATGTGTTTTTACAAAACGGTTTAAGTAAACAATAACTACCCTTCTTATCTAAATTCATTTAATTAAATAAATTAGGTACTTTTTAATTATTAAATTGTGAAAATAATTGGACTTTCTTAAAAAATTTCTAAGGTATTTTTGAGCCATATGACGCCAAACGTTCTAGGCTTACAATATAGCATAATTGGGGTGAAAATTTGGCTAAATATCCTTGTACTTATAAGAACAAGACATATTTATTTTAATTAAAATATGTCATAACGGATTTAGTTCCTAGTAGTAGCCGGTCAAATCTGTTAAATATTACCAAAAACTCACACCCGTGTAAGCTGTTACAATTTGGGTTTTCTGAAGTAACCTTAGCAATCACAATCGATTTTTATGTTAAATGAGATAATATTAATATTGCTGGAGATAATTTACTATTGACTATTGTTTTGTATGACTATTAAATGTAGGCCTGTTTGTAGTACTTTAATAATGTTAATAACATAGCCGCCACGGCAGTGGGGTAGTCACCACGAGCACGGCGCGCCAAACGATTTCTCGATGAGATTAATAAATGAAGGTAAAATATAATAATAAAATAAAATATTCAATTCGAAGCTATTTCTAACTACTTAAAAATAAATACGATAGGTGTTTTTCATTAGATATAGAGGTAAATATTAAATGACAAATATTATTAGCCACACGAATTGTGTTGACCACTTACTTTTCTAGCAACCCAAATTTATTTTTTATATTATGCGCGTAACAATAATCGGCAAAGCTCACTCTAATTTCAAGTGGGTTGTTATAAGTTGAGTTTTCTGCAGTATTCATAGCAATATAAATCGGTTATTATATTGAATGAAATAATATCTAAGCAGAATTGGCCTACTGGATAAAATTGACTATTGTTTTATTTAATATTTTATTTTTACATGATATTTATATTTTCATTGCTAACAAAGCCGCCACGGCTGAGGAGTAGACGGCCGAGAGCTCATCGGCGCATCGAACGGTTATTCAATGAGGTTTGTAAACGAGGGTTTAACGATAGGTATTATAAATTACTAAAAAATTTACAGTTGGATTTTTTCCACTAGTAATAGAGGTAAATAGCAAATGACAGACAAAATATAAACCACACAAACCGTTGCTTAACAACTACTTAGCGTGGGCGTGCAACATGACATCTGACGTTAGAGTCGGCTTCCAATTTATTATTATCGGGATAAACATTAGACTAAAGGCCGGTTTTTCAATCGTCAGATAACTTTTATCTGAAGTATAAATATGGCGGTATGACATATTTTCCATACAAAAGCTGTCAAAACGTCAAACATATTCCCCAGACAAAAGTTATCTGACGATTGAAAAATCGACCCTAAATGTCTTTGTGTAAGAGAAAATACTATTTACTTTTGTAATAATTGCTATAACGGATTTAATAACTAGTAATAGCCAGTCAAATCTGTTAAATCTTTTCACCACAATGACATCCGAGTAAGCTGGTAGGTATAATTTGAGTTGCCTGCAGTAAGCATAGCAATAACAGTTGGTTATTATGTTTTATGAGATGATATTTAAGAAGAATTGACCTATTGGAGAATATTTACTGTTCATTATTGTTTTTTGTGACTGTATTTAAATGTATGTATGTAGTAATTTAATATTTTATTTTTTGCTAACAAAGTCTGAATGGCAAGGTCTTCTAAGAGGCGAGGGCCCTCTACAATTTTTCTATGTGGTGAGTAATTTAGTGTTAAATGAACATTAAGAAGGAAGGAATTTTAAAATTACTCGTTAGGAAATGCGATATGAAGCTTTCAAATATAGTATTTATCTCTAATAAATATTAAACGACAAAAAGCACACTATTCGTGCTTTTATAAGCACGAATCGTGGCATATCAAATACGAGCGAGCGAGGGAGATAGTGAGATGTGGCCATAACGCCACCACTTTTGTAATAATTGCTCTGCTAGAGAAAATTTGCTAAATGTAAGACTGTATTTAATGTCTATAATATTTTCGTGCTTATCAGTCATCACCGCCACGAGTAATTGACACCATACATGAGATCACTGAGCCGGTTTATGAAGAGGTTAGTAATTAAAGTTTAAATAATCTTAAATGTGAAAATATTTTAAAATGTATCAAGGAACTATCGGTCGAGTAGTAAAGGTACATACATATTATAAAACGACAGAAAGCAAGACCCATACGAATGTTCTAACTAACTACATTACGCCGCCGCCACAGTTTCTTTCACCTACCCAAATGTATCAGTATTATGTGAGTGATATCGATATTGTTATTATAAAAATATTTGGTTTCCTTTATATTTCCTGTTGCATTTAACGTGTGCGTATGCGAGTATTTCCCTAATCGCTAGGCTATACTTTTGACTCATAGTCGCTCCACAATCTAATTAGACTTGAATTGATTATTGATTAATGAATATTTATTGATGATGTGTCCTACATATGTAGGTACATTCCTTTGACGTTCATAAGTGTTACATTGTGACCTAAGTCAATAAATGGTTTTAGACTTTGACTTTAACATCAGTAAATAATTACTATGATCAATAAAGAACTACTTTAAGTTAATAAATATCGTAATATAACAAACGGTGATCATCAATTAGATCAATACATTAACATTTTGTATTAGGTATATTGCATTTTGTCAAATTATAAAATAATAGTAGGTAATTTATTCACATTATAATCAATATAGTTACATATATTAACGAAAACTTGTTGAAATTAGGGTCAGTTAACCTGATGATCATCAACGAATAACGGTTAAATTATAATAACTTTATTACCGTCAATGACGTACTGCGACCTTGTTTTGACAGCTTGCAATGAGACATACCTATCGGGCTTAGAAGTCGAAATAATTAATTAGATAAATATACGACGACCATATATAGATTAACATACGACACTCTTACTTATGCCTACTTACCTATCTAGTTATTAAATATGGTTATTATTAAAATTCTGTTAAATCTTACTACCATACTCAAATCCGAGTCGGCTGTTATAATTTTAGGTTTTCTAGTTACCCTAGCAATAACAATTGTTTACTATGGTAACTGAAGAGGCGACAATCAAGTTCGAGATGAGTTTTTAGCGGAATTAAACTGCTAGAGAACATTTACTGATTGATGTGATTGTATTAATGTATATAAAATTTAAATTTTCTCAAAGCCGATATACCCAGAGGACGTGGTTGACAAACCGGAACCCGAAGAGCCGGTTTATGATGAGGTTAGTACTAGAGTTGTAACGTTTGCCATTGTAGCGGAGGCGAAGGTAGATATATAAAGAAATAGATTTATATAGCATATATTTTTATAAATTTCTTGACATCAAACGATACATGACAACAGTAAAGATAAATGCCAAACCACACGAATGGTCTCATAACAACTACTTAGTTAAAAGCGCGGTGTTGCCACATCACCAATTTTACCTACCCAAAAGAAATTAGAAATAAACGTCAATCAAATCAATATCACGCTGACTAATAAGTATTACAAGTTGTACACTATCATTCTCTATCATGTAAATGTAATGTGTGATCTCACTCTTCTTACTGTGGATATGTTTAGTGCGATCTAGGGTGAGCGCACATCTATAATTTTAATCTTTTACTTACGGTATCATTGATTATTATGAATGTTATAGTTGACTTTTATAAGAACAAATACAATTCAGTTTTGTCGGTCACTTCTGTGAAACCTCACTACAAACTCACATCCGAGTCGGCTGTTATAGTTTTAGATTTACTATAGTATAACCATGGCAATAACAGTTGATAACTGTGGTTGCTGGCGAGGCGACGATCGAGTTAAAGATGAAATGAGGTTTTTAACAGAATTGACCTAGAGAGACCTGAGAAATTTGACTGTGTATTAAATTATATAACTTTTTATACACGCTAACAAAGCCGATACACCACGAAGAGGAGGTAAGTCATCTAGGGTTAAAATAATATATTATATAGGAAATGATTTTTAAATTACTCGATAAGGAATACGATAGAAGACTTTCAAATATAGTAATAGAAATAAGCCGACACTTGTCCAACTCACCAAATTTAAAAAATAATATTTTGTGGGCGACGTTGATATCTTTTTACAAAAAGATTTGTTTGCCTTTTAATTTGCTGTTGCATAACAACACTATTATTAAAAATACCTTCCGTGGACCTTGTTGCGGTGTAAATACTTTGCTATAGACTTAGTCTTATGAAGCTAAGCTTTGCTTTTAAGATTGTATTTTGACTCTCATACTCGCTTTACAATCGTACTGAACGACTGATTAAAAGTAGAAATATACACAGCTACAATAAATATTTACTTTTATTATAATATTAATTAAGGGATATTGTAGAAAGTCTTGTTAAAGTATATAAAATGGTGAAACCAAATAATAATAAACATCTATTTGATCGTTAGCAGAGATTAACTTTTTGTATTATTCCGACTTTGGGCAAAGTTTAAAAGAATATAAATTTATGCACGTGGTTAACAATTCGGTTATGTAAACATTAAGGGATTGGAGAATATGATTATCTACGAAGAACAGGTAAATTATTGGTACGTTAATACCTGTACTAACATACCGTGACTTATGTGTAAAGCTTTTCAAAAAGACATTTGTCGTGTTTATTATACGCTTTAATATGAATATCTATTTTTTCATAGACTGCATATTGCCTAATAAACTGATACACTTAACTGGCCGTCGCAATCGGAACAACAGACTTGCATTTATTCTCCTTTATTTTATTTTGTAAAAGAGCTGACAGACAGAAAAATAATGTTGCGTGCAACCAAATGTCTGTCGGCTTACGTGTGCACATCTGCACGCTGGCGATCTTGCTTAATTAAAGCATACAACGTCAATTTGTTAAAACAAAATCTTGACGTAGACTTGATTCTATCACAATTTTAGACAAACAAGGAAGAAGGATACTACAACTGATAGGCAGTACCTATGGCATTTAAAGTTTATGGCATTATTTGTTTTATTTTCAAGGGTCACTCGCCGAATGCCGACGAGCTAAAGACAGAGTCCCTGCAATATCTGGACCTGGACCTACACACAACACAACCTCCAGCGTCAAATGTGAGTTACTTACACTTAGCTATCGTACTATAATCATTACATAATGTAATACACGTGATATAATGTCAATTATAATATTGCAGAACTACAATCGGTCGCGCAGGCTTGATATAGCCCACGGAAAATCAATGTCCGCCGTAGAAGCTGACTCAGCGTACAAGACAGTTGACTTCCTCAAGACCGAGGCCTTCAACATCACTCGGCAGGATGCGGAGGCATCGCGTAGTCACCAACATTAGCACGATCCTCCCTCCTACAGGAGGACACCAAAACAATCTTCATTCATGTCATTCGTGAATAAGACAATGGGACGAAACGACAAGACAGATAAAGATGGCAAGAAGAAGATCGTGAAGAAAGTTCGCGTCGCACTCAAGCCTGCTGTATAGGTACTTGTTCTACGAAGATTAGCTACTGAAATGCAGTGAACGCCTTGAAGAATAGTGAAAGGAAAGTGATATATTATACATTTGTAAAGTTTTGTGCTTTTGGAATACATTTCAAATTATTATAAAAATGTGACATTTTGGTTGCAAAATATTGTACATGTACTGCTTATATAACTTGATCGATATTTGTGGAAAACTTTCTGTAAATAAGTGGACTTCTTTAAATGTCTAAAGCGCCTAAGGTATTGCGAATGTAAAGCTTTAAAGGAAATATGTACATGTATAATTGTAGAATGACGTATCAAGTAGTATTTATTATGTGTGTCGCAATATGAAGCCAGTATTTTAAACTGTTTGAAAATGTGTAATATCTAAAAATCTTCGATTATATTAATATAATATATTTTATTTTTGCACTGGTATATATATATCCCTTATAACTGGCACTATTTTGCGTTCATTACATAATACAGTTTTGGTTACGTGTAGTACGCATGTTGTTTATTATCCACAAGTTGAGTTCCAAGTTATATAAATCAAATACGTAAAGTGACGTTGCGTTAAGAAAGCTGAAGTTTCTCACGATGATAATTGAAATGTTCTGATCAAACAAGTCTTATGTATTGGCTTTGTATTTGGAGTTGTAATGTTGTTCTCTCAATATCTGTTAAGTATATAATAATACTTTTTTCTGTGTAATATATCTACTTACGAACGTTAAGATATCTGACATAAACCTTATTAATTTCTAGTATTAAATTTCTGTACTTAAATAGCAATAAATGATGGTTAGTTTCGCTCTATTTTGTAAATGTATAATTTGACTTACTTGTGTAGTTATATGTATTATTTTGTATGACAATTTATCTTGTTACCATTAATTAAAATGTAGATGATACGTTTAAGCTGAGCTTTGTGTTTATCTACATGTTATTATAAAAATGTATTAATGTTAATGTATTTAAGCACTGTAAATAATTACCATAATTATAGACCATGATACTTAGACTCATGGGTAAGAAAATACTTAGACGCAGCGGTCCGTGTATACACAAGTTATGCGGTTAAAGTGATAAATGAAATGAGTGTTCTTATCTCAGTGAGACGCTTTTATATACGAAGGCATTTATACGCATATACATAGTTATATCTATATATAAATATATATTACTATAGTTATTAACTTCCTAAATGTCTACATTTTAATGACTTTCTTGATATAAGACTTCGTTTTACTCTTTAGTGAGATAGGATAATGTAATCATTACATATGACCAGAAAGCTCACTTCTTAAATAATTCTCACGTCTGGAGTAAACACTGGTACTTTAATTATTTATTTGTATATATTTTGTCTTCCATTTTATTCGAGCTGGTACTTGTATAATGTACATATCCATAACATTTTCATTTTAGTTTAACTATTTATTTGATAACACTGGGGAACAGTCATTTTGCGACATGGTAAGTTGAAGTCAATTTTGTGTAAATAAATTCAGTATGCTGAATTGGAGAAAATATCAGATTTGTTAAATTGACTAGTTTATCAGATTAAACTTTATAACTAATTGACTGAAAGAAGGTCGAAATAAAAATACAATTACATATTAAATATATATTTTAAAAGCGGCTATATAATAACGACAAGAAAACTTAATACATATGCTATTAACAAAAAATCAATTTTCTATTGTGTTTATGTTCAGGACAATCCCTTATTAAACTCAAGCAATAGTCTGCCATCATATGGCTGTCCCATCGGCCTTGGTATCTTTCTTTCATTGTTATAATGTCCTGATGGAACCGTTCTTTATGTTGAATAACTCAAGAACCAGAGTCAATCCATACAAAGTAAATACATTTCGGGTATAACTGATGAAAGTCTATATTAAAACCAGTGACAAAATTAATGCCGCAGAAAATATATATTTTTTGTTTCCCAGTGTAATTATTATTATAATTTTCATGATTGTCATCAAAATCCTCTCTATTCCGGTTCATCAACGATTGTACTATTTGTAGATGTTGAACGTGATATGTAATGTTAAATGTTCGGTGTTAATGTTTCGGAGCGCACAAAGGATGTTGTTGTTGGAATCAAAATTGATTGAAAAATAATACTCTTCAGGTCCAGTTTTTCTTAGCTTTAAAGGGCTCTTGTATTTGGAACTTAGGCCAGGTGGTCCGGAGGGGCTATATCACTGTCTATAATGATAGACGCTCAACACTCGTGTCATTCTAAACACTGTACCAGTAAACACTGGTGCTGTGTCTATCAGCGGCGGGTGGGAGACCTTGCATCGTTACTAGTTATGGCGATATTACTTAAATGTGCTCTAGTGAGCTGTCGCTGTATATTTCTATATATCCCGTAATCTATCACGTTTGTCCACCGGTGTAGGCATCGCATGCCTTTCTGATCATTATAGGATTTGACTGCCGAGCTAATCGGATTGATGGCTTTTCTGTCAGGAAGTTCTCAGCAGTATTCGGTATAAGAATGTTAGATTCCGCCCCCATTGAGCGGGGCAATGTATTTTGTAAATGTATTTGATCCCTATGAAACTAAGGAAGTACGTATGTTTAGGTCTGTGTAACCCACCTGGTACACGGTCGGGATGTTATGTCTTCTGAATGGATTCTGAACGTTGTATTCAAAGTTATATCTGCCGCGTCAGATACTTTTCTGGACTAACGTGAATGATCAATTCCACCTGCTGTATATTTGTTTTCACACCAATGCGGTGTACAGCTATCTTCCTTTAGAACGACATAAATTTCTTCTCTATTTTTGTATTATAAGAAATATTTGATGGATGTGTTCCACGATGTGGCCTAAATTATGGCAAAGACAGGGATAAGGTGCTTAGTAAACGAAGGATTTATAAATAAGAGTAAAATATGTCAGCAGCTTTTCTAAAAAAATCATAAAATGCCTATAAAAGTAATTGGATTTCTACCTGTAATAGATAAAGGTACCTATAAAGAAACCGAATTAAAATAAATATAAACATATATTACTGAAATAATGCATATTATATTAATAAATGTTGTACTTTGATTTCGATGCAGATAATTACCGTGCGCGTGTATGAGTTTAAATGAAAGAGCGAAAGTTTACCTACAGGCATGTTAGAACTCGTTCTATACGTAATCAAGTTTTAACCGGAATCTAACTGTTCTTTTTCAAATATTATATACAATCTATTTTAGTACTTAGGAAATGTTACAACACTTTATTCTTATCAATACATTTAAAAATTTTATCGGTGTTATTTAATACAAAGTACTTACATTATATTATATGTAACTAAGCTATATAAATATTAAGACATTTAAGATGTATTTTATAAATGTTTACAACTGTATTACCTTCACTATTTAGCGCCACATTTCTGTCCCATCATCATCGATCAGCTTTACGAAACATGAATCATATCTACTATAAAACTTTCTACAAAAATCAAATTGAAATACTAGTTTAAAGTAATTTTGATACACATTCATATACATAAAGTAACTATTTTATAATATAATGAAAGAATACATATTTTTTATTCAGAAATAATGATCGACTAAAAGTACACCTTACACCGCTGATAACTACGCCGGACCGATCCAGGCACATTTATTAAGGGATCTTCGACTATGAAACCCTAAGTCCAATTATCAAGTCTCACCTATGACTGCAGGCTCACCCTGTAATGCATCTAACAGAGAATACTATTTACTTAATCTTTCGGATATACAGGAGTGTTATATAAATGTTTAATGTTTTCAATGTTAATATTATTGTTGTAGTAGTGCGTAGACAACAGCCGTTAGAACTTTAAATGTTAATCGGTGTTTTAAGATTAGTAGAATTTAGTGGGAATATTTTCTGAAGTTATTGAACATTACCGACAGTCGGATTTTTCGAATGAAATTTTTATGGATACCGCACAGCGTGCATATTTAGGAATGATAATGTTTCTATCACATAATTTATTAAATATACACACAGAACATGGATCACGCTAGCTCTCTACTACAAATGTTTCTCTTGTCCTGTTCTGCACAAGCCATGCAATTAGGTTTCGAGGCCACTGGCATTTGTCGCCTGCGCGTTCCTCTAACGTTTGACCAGCTCTGACATTGTTCGCAAGCGACGCTTGCGTCGCGTACTCAAAACGAGTGCGGTTTTGGCGAATGGAGATAACATGCCACTTTGCAGACATAGACTAATAACATCAGGCCCTTAGATATACAGACAATACAAATGACACTTATATTGCCGATCGATACGGAGCTGCTTACGCTCCATGCCATCAGTCTGTTGTCACAAATACCATAGTATTAGTAGTCATAACTACAGCCGTATTAGAAGAGGCGTACAGTATTCCATGCTCTGTGTTTATACATAATGTGAAGGAAACAATTCCAATTAAGACAGTTTGGTTTTCAGCCACTAGTGTCGCACAACATTGGATCTATATTGACACCTGCCAGTGCTTGATTGACAGTGATATTGTTCCTTCCCTTTATTTTAGAAGGCAACGCGTGAGTGATACTTCATAAGATAAAAGCATTCTTAGAGGCATCATGTTGCAAGTGCACATAGGCGCAAGTGACTACTTACTACCAGCCAGTCTGTGTGCTTGATTGCCAACAACCACTAATAGGTCAACTCAATCCAAGCGATGTCTAGTGAGCCGAAATCTTTATGTCCTCATTGGAAAACATGTAATGGACGTTTCGAAAGTCTCGGTAGCGCAGAGTTTGTGTAAGCGAGTAGGTATTGTACAAGTGGTTTTCGAACCCAAAAACCAGAAAGCATGTTAAGCCATTGGTCGTGCGTCTGAGCTCTTTCTGGTCGTATCGATTGCCGTCTCATTAGCTATGACATTATGAAAATTCAGACTTCACGTGTGTTTGCGCACACACTGAACTATAATATATCCTCCAGTCTATGTAAAGATTGATCGTCGTGACCGAAATTCGGTCTGAAGACCTTGATTTCTTATGGCCATTATATAAAGCTCTATGTTCGTTTATAGGTACGTCACTAGATGTGCACTCGGTTTCACTCGCGTTTATGGTTACTGCGCCGCTCCCGTAGGTCATAGCGTGATGTTATATAGCCTATAGCCTTCCTTGATAAATAGGCTACCCAACACTAAAATATTTTTTCAATTCAAACCAGTAGTTCCTGTGATTAGCGCGTCCAACCAAACATACAAACTCTTCAGTTTTATAATATTAGTATAAATACGGTGCGTTTAACGTATTGCGATTGCGACGTACTATTTTATAAAGTATAAAGTAATTCCTACGCTTTCTGTTTTGCATTGAACGTAGCGTAAGACGTGTGTCACCCTAAGTATCGCAGACGCGGTGAACAGTCCATATTTTGCTGAATTTGATCTACGCACTGCATGACGCATAAGCGAACTGAGCGCTTTATACAAAATAATAATTCTCTAGTCCGAATTTCGGTTACGGCGAGCGTTAACGTCTTGAGCGGCAGCGACTCGGCGCGACCACACACAATTGTTTGCATTTAGATAAGTCTGGCATTTCAGCAATTGATAGACCACAACAATTCAATTTAAGTGCATTCAATTTAAGGTATCAAAACATTCAAACGGAACTATTTTAATATTGCCTTCTGTATATTGTTAACTAAACGTATTATCATTTCTTTTTCATAAACACCGTAAAGGCTTTTGGTTATGTCTAAACATTTAATTTATTTATACAGCTAGAAATTTGAAATCAGCAGTATTAAGGAGCGAAATTTGTAATTTTTGAATGTGATTCAGCTTTACATCTTATCATTACTGGCAACGTAATGCCTTCTATTAGTTTATTTTTACACTAGTGTTATTCGGGGATAACACATATGAATACGTTAGTATATTATAATAATAATATCAGCCCTGTATTAAACTGTCCCACTGCTGGGCACGGGCCTCTTCTCACTGTGAGAAGGGTTAGGCCATAGTCCATAGTTAGTATATTGCTGGCAGGTATTTTGTCATAGGCTTAACCCACATCCCGAACGACACTGTAACCTATACGTAATTTCAGTAAATTCACTAACTAATAAATGTTACCATACAAAACTACATACATTAATAAATTGTTAAATTTAACAGTCGTTACCCTGTAAATTATTGGAATGCCAGAATGCTTTTGGTCGCGGATGTGCTGGTGCCACTGAATAGGTTTAACACTGCATTTAGATATTTTCAGCTCTATTGAGCTATTTCAGTTTACACTTACTCGACGTTTCGGTTGCTTTTCAGCAAACATATTCACGGAGAGAGACTAAGATGATGGTGGTCTCCATTATCACTCCAAGAGATCTTAGAATGCCCGTGACTACTAAAAAGCAACTGAAACGTAGAGAAAAGTGTCAATTCAAATAGCTTAATAGTGCTTAAAATATCTAAATGTATATTAACCAAGATAAAATCCGTATATAGTAGATTTTTAATGTTTGAAATTCATGTAAATTAATAAATAATGTTTGTCTTTGCTATGGATGGCACATCGTCCGGATTGACTTTTAGAGGCAGATAATGGCAAGCAGACAAATGTTCATAACATATTCATGAATATTCCTTCTAAGTTCCATAATGCGTAATGTATATTACTTACGTATTACTAAATTCAATATGTGTAGGGGTATACACTGATAACTGACCGACATTTTACAATGATTTTTATAAGCTTAGATTTTTATTTATGTTAACAATAGATATATTTAAATATTGTATGTAGGTATATCGTATGTCCACCTGAAATTTAATTTTATTACAAAATCACACTGTATGTCGTGTGATTTTGTAATAAAATTAAATTTATTACAAAATCACATCAATTCAATTCAATCATCTTTTGGAGATTGGTTGTATAGAAACTAAATTTATAACAAAAATCGATTACCTTCCTCAATATTTAGATATGTTATTGTATGGCCTCACGTTTCGGCTAGGTTGCATAGGCCGTAGTCATAAGCAGACTGATGCGGCTTTTGCGTAAATGGCAGTTAGTAACATTAGGTACTGTAGACGAGCATAGAGCCCTGGAAATCCATTGGGATAACCCGGATATTCTAGTGCTTTAGCCCTAAAAGGGCAACCGACTACCAGCACAACTACCATATTTAGCTTATAAAAAGACAAACTGCCTACATACCATCCGCCATGGATGTAACTGACATAGGCCATACTAAGCGAACCATAGCTGGACGAGTCTATTAACATATTACCTTAGTGAAAATAGTTAAACAAAAAAGTCGCAATCAGTCAGCATTTGACAATGGTCAGTACAAAAAATATATATAATAAAAAAGTTATTTAAAGTCTGTCGGCTCTTATCACTCTACACGATTGATAAGGATCATTGAGAAATGTTTCATTTGTAGCTTTTGAAAACGTGGCAAATACCGCGTTTTTCTGCCCACGCTTTTTATTTATTGCATTTTATGCACTCCCATTGTATTACCATGTGGTATCCACATACGTGATTTTAATATTTATGCGTTGCTAAAATATTCCAAAGATCAATCGAAATTGGAAAATTTCTACAAAAAGTTATAAAGATATAAATTGACAGTACAAATCTTATATTATTTTCTCCCCACATAACGATGATTGTTAGAAAATTTTCTTAGAAATGTTTTAGTTATTTCTCCGCCCAATAAAAACCAAAGTCAATTATTATGCTCATTTATGTTTAATTTCTAGTACTGTTGTTCTATAAATTGATATGCATTTAATTAAGTTTATGACAAAAGTTTAAAAATATAATAATTATCACCACGTTATTTGATCGTGGATTTCAAGCGGAATTAACACTATCTGTTTTCCCGTACGCGATTATGTCGCATCGATCAATAATGAAATATGTTATTTATCTATTGCCGAACTTGATTGATGTTTGACTAACACCATTGGGACATTATAATTACATTACTCCTACATACGCCCCAACATAATGTTTTATATTCTATTTACGTGAAGCACGTATATAATACTTTTCTTTTAAGACAAGTTTATTTTATGGATAATTCAAACGCTCACTATTTGTATTAAAATGTTGGCACAGGCTCTCGTGTATTTTAGGGTACCTTACCTTACCTTACAACATTACACACAGGTATTATTAGTTATGTTTAAGTAGAGAATATTTGCTTTCATTGCAGAATGTAGATGCAAATATGTATAGTATGTGAATGATCACTGTAATAAATGTATGGAAACCAATTGTTGTTGATTATTTCTCTCCCTTAGTTCACATGTTCTTACCTTATATGCGCTTGCGAAGAAATATTTAAAACAACAAACTGCCCCGGTACGAGGCAGTTTGAAAATATAGTGGGTAGGTAAGAGAGCACATAACACTCGAGAAGAAATTTTACAGAAACTAAACCGACGGGCATATAAACTGCGGCAAAGTAATAGGTACCCATGAATACCTAACAATACTATGGAGGTACTAGTTGCAGTTACAAATAGCAATATCTAACAATAATATGGAGGTACTGGTTGCAGTTACAAATAGCAATACCTAACAATAATATGGAGGTACTGGTTGCAGTTACAAATAGCAATACCTAACAATAATATGGAGGTACTGGTTGCAGTTACAAATAGCAATACCTAACAATAATATGGAGGTACTGGTTGCAGTTACAAATAGCAATACCTAACAATAATATGAAGGTACTGATTGCAGGTATAAATAACAATAGTATGGAGGTAGGTACTGGTTTCAGAGTTATAAATAATAAAAAAAGAGAGAGGGACCTGCAGTAACAATTTAAAAGAAATACCGTATTTCTTAAGATATAGGTGGGTATTGGTTAAATTACCATTAACTAAACTTTGATTGCTACTCTAACCAATCTTCTATAATGTCAAAAGGAAAAATTAAAATCTTAGGTGACTCTTACACTACCTATTCGATTTTATTTAAAAAAAGGCAGTGTTACAACTTACCAAGGCGGAGCAAGTAGTAACATTCGTGGAATACGAGACATACCTTCAACCATAATTAAAGAATATAAACCTCAAACTGAAAGATTTTAATTTGTACGATTATTGCATAATCTTACTGGGGGAACGAGATTTTAAGAGTAATATAAATGCAACTGAATTAATAAGAAACATTAAAGATAGTTTAAAAGAAATGCACCACACAAACATAATATTATGTAGGTACACCAACCTATATAAGAGGAGCACCCATATTTAATTATCGCATCGAACTATATATAACGCTCTATATACGGATCTACAATATAATAATTATGCTTATTATTTTGACACCAATCTAAATCTTCCGTTCGACATGTTTTCTCACAGAACTGGCAAATTGAATAAATATGGTGTGCATGATATGACATATTTAAACAAATAATGACTAGAATAGAAATAGACATGAAAATTCATCCATATAATTATAGCATGAATACTGACTGTAATAATCACGTTGAAGTCGAAGATGATGCCATAAGTAAGCCGAATAATCAGTTTTTTCTATTAGGTATAATAACATAAACATTCTACACCAAAATATAGCAGGCCTCCTTAACAAATCCGACAGCTTAACCATATATTTAGAAGAACTGGAAACAAATAAGAAGCCTATAGATATTATATGTTTAACAGAACATTTCATGACACCTGACCAAGAAAAATTACTTAATATTCCCAACTTTCGTTTGGCAACGAGTTTTTCCAGAGATAGCAAAAGAGGAGGTGCATGTATTTTGACAAGAATTAACCATAAATATATAGTACTGGGAACTAATTGCTCTGTCACAAATATATTTGAATGTTGCGCTATAGAACTTCCAGAACACTGTTTTATAATAGTTTGTGTATATAGAGTACCTAATTCTAGTAGGTATGTATGTTTTCTCTCAAAATTAGAAAATTTGCTAAAACAGTTGTGTGATAACACAAATAAAAAATGTATACTGTGTGGCGACTTTAATATAATAATAATAATAATAATCTTGTACTACATACACACAACATCATCTAGCCCAAACTAAGCAGAGCTTGTACTATGATATAAATATACTTAAGAAAAATCGTCCAACTTTAGAATTTGAGTACCTTCTACAATGCCACAATCTAAAGTTAGAATTGAATAAACCAACAAGACTCTGTAGTAACACTTGTATAGACAACTTTGCGCATAATATTCGAAACTGTAAAAGTGAGATAATTGAATTCGGATTATCCGATCATACAGCTCAATTACTAAAATGTCCTGTTAAAAGGACTTGTGTGATTAAGCGGTGGCACATACAGAGACGCGGCTACTCTATAGAAAACTTAAATACTTTTAAAGCATGTCTACAAAATCTGTCATTTTCCGAGCTTTATGAAATTGACGATCCGAATGAAGCGTATAACTACTTTTCAGACCTTTTTTTGTGTTTCTACAATATATGTTTCCCATATAGGCGAATATCAAATCACATAAAAAAAAAGAACTAAATGGATTTCCAAAAGTATTAAAATCTGCAGTAAAAGAAAACGGAAGTTGCTATGGGAATACAGAAAAAATAGAACAACCAGTAACAAACAGGCGTTCAAAGCCTATTCAGCTAAATTTAAAAAAAATTATATCATTAACACAAAAGTCACAAAATAATTATCTTATAAAAACTGCACAGAATAAGTCAAAGGCCATTTGGTCAGTTATTAATACAACAAAATGTAACTTTCCTAAGGAACCTATAACTGAACTTTTAATAAATGACATTCGTATTACAAATCCTACTGACATAGCCAATTGTTTTAATGATTATTTTATTGACCAAGCTCACGGGCAAATTACAGATACATTAGTTGACTCAAATAATTTGACATATCGAAATCAAAATATACACACAAGCGGTAAATCTATGTTTCTTTACCCTACAATAGCTTCTGATATATATAAAGAAATAAATTTGCTTAATAATACACATAGTGTGGGTTACGACGGCATTTCGACAAAAGTAGTAAAATTTGTATCTTCAAATATTACTAACCATTTGAGCTATATTATTAACTTACGCATCACCAACAGCATTTTTCCAGAGAGACTTAAAACCTCAGTTGTAATCCCACTCTACAAAAAAGACGATAAACACAATGTATAAAATTATCGTCCCATAACACTAATACCAATATTTCCCAAAATATTTGAAAAAGTTCTATATAATGCTATAAACACGTATCTACAAAAAAGCAATATTTTGGTAGATGAGCAAAAGGGGTTTAGAAAAGGAAAAACTATAAATCTTGCAATGTATGACCTAATCAAACAGATAATAACTAACGTAGATAAAAGAATTCCTGTGTGTGCTATGTTCATGGATATGAGTAAAGCCTTTGACCGAGTAGATCATCAAATACTGCTGAAGAAACTAAGCATGTACGGAGTAAGGGGTAAAGTCTTGGAACTGTTTTCATCTTACCTGTACGAGAGAAAACAGTTTACAGAAATTACTCACATATCTTCCAAAACATTAATGAGGAAAAATACGTCTCTGAAATTAGAATAATTATCAAGTGTGGGGTGCCGCAAGGGAGCGTACTAGGACCGTTATTATTTCTGTTATATATTAACGACCTTCCTAAACATATTAAATATCCTATGGTCCTTTTCACTGATGACAGCCAGCACCGTTATTATAAAATACGAGCAACAAGATAGATATGAAATTGAAATCACAGAAACTTTGCACAATGTCATTAAATGGCTCTCAAACAATAAACTAAGAATAAATCTAGAAAAAACTAAAATTATACATTTTTACCAAAGAAAGCATCGTGAAAATATTACTGTTAATTATGACAGTAAAATTATATCATTCGAAAAAGAAACTAAATTCCTGAGTGTGATCATTGACTCCAATCTCTCATGGAAATCACACGCTGAGAACGTATGTGCAAGACTTAGTACTGCATCGTATGCTTTGTACAAACTTTCAAAAGTAGTCAATAGAGAAACTGTTATTACTGCATACCATGCACTTATCGCATCCATATTAAGATATGGAATAGTATTTTGGGGCAACTCAGTGCATAAAGACTTTGTATTCAAAGCCCAAAAGAGATGCATTAGATCAATTTGTAATATTGATGTCACTACTAGCTGCCAACCTTATTTTAAACAATTAAAACTTCTAACATTCCCATCTCTTTATATATATGAAGTTAATATATTTGTAAAAAGCCATCCTAATTTTTACAATGTAGCCATTAAAAGTTATTATAGACAATTACGTGATAGAAATAGACTAGCTATAGAAATACCTTATGGAGCCACTACGCTTATGAACAAGAGCTTTTTTGTGATGGCATCTCTTATCTACAACAAGTTACCAGATCACTTAAAAAGGTTAAATTTAGCACAATTTAAGTCAAAATTGTTTAAATTCCTAATAGACAAGTGTTACTATGATGTCCGTGACTATTTATCTGACAATGTTAATATTAATTAGTAAATTAATATAACTTTTCGAGACATTTTATGAGGAATTTAAATTGTATAATTCATTTGACATTTATCATAATTTTGACATTATAAGTAATATTTTTAACATTGACATCGCTGTATTTGAAATCTGGCAATGTTATTTTTTTATTCCTGACATTGTAACATTTATAAGCAATTTTATATAATTTATAATTCCAAACATCAATATGTATTACCATTTTAATTTGTATATTTTCATATTTCTCATTTGTACTTATTATATTACTAAAATATGTTCAGTAAACTTGAAATATTTATGATTATTTTTTTTACTAACAAAAAAATCATTTTAATAAGTTCTGTACAATAAATCATTTGCACGCCGAATGGTAATAATATGGTGAAACTAAAAATAAACTGTAAGATCTGTAACTATAAACCTATATTATGCAAATAAACTAACATTCAAACATTCATAATTTTTTTAACACTTTGAATCATTTTGCTTTGTTTTTAACAAAAATAATTAGGTGTATTTATAATATGTATGTTTTATCATTTAATTAACTTAAATATATTTTTTATATCTTTCTTATATACATATATAAAAATCGCGTGTCACGATGTATGTTCGGGATAAACTCTGAAACTATTGAACCGATTTTGATCAAACTTCGTAACTATCTGTAATGTGGTCCAACTTAAAAGATAGTAGTGTGTATTTATTGGTTAGTTCAATGAATTCTTAATAGATGGCTCTGTAGGTTAATTTATCGAACGCACTAATCTCAGGAATTACTGATTCGAATTGAAAAATTATTTTAGTGTTGGAAAGCCCATTTATCGACGAAAGAAACGGGGAAAATTCTCTTATGTGAAGCAGACGACGTTGCGCGGTTCAGCTAGTATATATATACCTATATATATACATATATATAGGTATATATATACATATATATAATCAAAAAATTCAAGATATTTTTGTATTTTATTAATGTGTAGGACTTATAATAATATACGACATATATAAGACACTTTAAAATCACAGTTAAATTACACACAAGTTAAATTATAAACCTTCAAATTAAGTCTCGTAATGATCTCTTCCTTCTACCTTATTATTAATTAAATTAATCTTCATCTTGATACAAAAAAAATTGTATCTCATGTGACATAACCTACATCACCCTTTAAATGACTGTTCGTTTCGCTGCAATCTAGATAATACCGGATTCTGAATCTAAGTATACATAAAATCCTTTTTATAACACTGTTTTACCTTTGCCTTTGCATTTTCTCTTTACCATATCTTTATCATATTTTTCTTCATTGTTCTTTGTATTGCATTCTCAAAGCTTCTTTTTCAGAAGTGTCCGTCAAAACAGCAGACTTCCTTTTGCGTCTGCTAATTGTACCTATTTGTTTTCCGTGGTTGTGGTTCGTTAATGGTATAATCTTCGTATCTCTCTTAAATAGATTCAAAATTAATATTCCGACTCATATTCCAAGACCTAATATATACATACAAGCTTTTCCATATTCGTCGCTCAAGAAGAAATCTTGGATACTACGCAGCTGTATCCAGGCTCTGTAGGCAATACAATGCACTTTCAGTTGACACCGACTTAGACATAAGTAACAATTTAAAACAATTTAAAAAGGGATTTCGCAGATTGCTATTTTAGTTTTACATACTCTTATGTATATACAGGGTGTCCCAGAAGTCGACGTCAAGCCGGAATCAGGTAACAGGCTTAGTTATAATAGCTATCAGAAAAATATTAAAATCTAAGTAACGTACCTATGTATTTTAAAAATTATAGGCATTTTAAAATAAATCAATAAAATTCTACACTGTGTGACGGTCTTTTCACTCCTGTGTTCACAGATAATTACATTTTCAATATTTTTTTTTGGTAAGTAATATCGAATAATGCTGATTTAAGCTCTCACCTAAAATTTAAAGTCCATTGCCCCAGCTTGGAAGTAAATGTCACTTTTTTCCAATCAAAGATTCAAAGTTAATATTTAGGCCAACTTTAAGTGACCATACCGAAAAAATAAGTACTATGCGAGATTGTGATATGCGAATCTTCCGTTTCTGACAGATTCAGCTGTTTCTCTTACTCTTTGAAGTAGCTCAGCAAAATATTCAATGGATTTGAAATAAACTCTTATTCCAGTCCACCTGTCATCTAGATAACGTAGACATCCTCTAAAGCAGGGTGTTACGAAATTTTGACCCTAACGGCCATATTAATTTGTGAATTTTTAAATATTTGTAATAAGAATAATATTTTTTTTATATCTCCCATGTGATAAAAATAAGTATACATTGTTTTGATGACATAGTAGTGGGAGACTGGTTTCCAAACTAGGTTAAAACCTGTGTGATGGATAAAACTTACAAGAGTATATAGTAAAAATTCTATGTTTTCATCACAATAATACCTAAGAATGTAGCTTGCCTAATAACGATGCTGTATATAATAAAAGTATACCGGAAATTGAAAGAAAAAGTATTTCACAATGCTAAATGCATTGTCAGACTTAAAAAGTATTTGAACTACCCATAATATTGAGTCTTAAGATATATAATAGTCCCTAGGTCGCGAAAACGAATAACGCTGCATTTTATTAGATCTGTTTAGCAGCCTGCAGCCTTGGCTACGGCAGCCACAACCTCCTCTGATGTTATGGAATTGTCTAAAGCTATTCGTAAATCGGCACACGGTCTGGAGATAGTGATATTCGACGCACCCAGTGACACCCTAAATTTTTGAGACAGGGCGTCAGCATTCGGGCCACTCGTGGCACCGTGTATTTCGAGCATAAATCCTGTTCTTATATGCTTGACCTTGAAACCCACCGGCAATTCAAGATCTGTAAGGCTATTGTGTGCTTTGCCTTTTTTAGTTCATAGAGGCAAGGCAGTCAACGCCTCTCTCCCTCTCTTTGGCCCGATAGCTGTAGAGTGATTACAATAGCCTTTGAGCGTGGGCGTGTAGTTGCTAGGCCGCTTTCTTTTTCCTTGGCCGCCTTTTTCTGGACTTTGGTGGCCCTCTGTTTTGCGCTGGCAGTCTCCCAATTTTTGCGGTACTTTGAGAGGTATTTGTGTTGGTGCAGGAGCTAATGTTGGTGCTAGAGCGCGCACTGGCTGAGGAGTCGCTTTAGTTTTTTTCGGATTAGTTTTAGAGGCCGATGAGCCACTTGCAGCCACTGCATTGGTCGCTGGAACTGCCACTGGTTTTGGAACTATTGACACTGCACTATTGACATTGATACTTTGGCTGCTGAGACTGTTTTATGTATTCTAGCCTTCGTCGTGTAAGTGGGAACGGCCTGTGGGACTTGTGCTGGCTCTTTGGCACCGAGGATTGGGCGTAACAGCCTTTTTTTATTTTTTTTTTGATACCCAGGAAAAATGCTTCATGCACTACCCGCCGGCTAGGGGACGGCACCGGCGGGGCGTGTGGGACTCCCAGCAAGAAGACGCGCTGGTATACCCACTAAAAAACCTGGGGTGTTCCCTCTCTCACCCAATGGGGGGGGCCAGTTGGGAACTTAAAAGATTCAACCATAGCAGGCCCCCCCGTGTGGGTGCCGGCCGGGTCATTTTTTTCGGACCCGACCACCTCTCGTCCCCAGGGGAGAGCCTGACTGCTCTCCCCTTTCGACATCAGAAAGGCCCGCGAGAACACCCCGCGCGCCCTCTCGGGGCTTTTAGTTTACGGGTGGCAGGGCCCCTGAGGCCCCGCCACCCGGAGCCCCTAGGTGGGGGGCAGGAGAGCGACATAAGCGCGTCTCCTGCGCCCCCTCCTCCGGCGGCGGACGTCCGGGGCGTAAGGATCGTCCTCACGCCCCCGCTCCGCCGCCTCTTTCTGCGAGATGACAGTCTCGCAGAAGGAACTCATTGCGCCCCAGCACCTGTCGTCGCCGACCATCTTGGATATGACGGTCGGCAACGAAAGGTCGGGGCCAATCACGGTGACCAGGGCACAGCGCTCCGCGGCCCACGCCGGGCACTCCTCCAGCGTGTGCTGCGCCGTGTCCCGGTCACACACCTCACAATGGTGACATCTGGTTGTCGGCTCCCTACCGGCTATCTTGCAGAGGTACTCTCCGAAACACCCGTGTCCGGAGAGCACCTGAGTAAGCCGGTAGGTGAGCGGTCCGCGCCGTCTGTCCGCCCATTCTCTTAGTACTGGACGGACAGCCTCGACTGTCCTCACCCCGTAGCGGGGCTGGGCCAGTCGCTCATTCCACCTGGCCTCCAGGACCAGTCGAGCCTGGGACCTTCGCGTCTCTGGGCGTAACAGCCTAGCCTCCATGAAAGATAACCAAACGTAAAGGCTAGCCATTTCTGCCAACAGTTTCCTCAGATGCGTGTCTTGCGACTGTTCCAGGGACAGAAAGGGTGCGGAGGATCACGCTTTAGCAGCAGATTGGTAAGGTTTGCCCGTATCGCCTCCTGAACTTGCACCATATTGTTAAGCCGGATCGCAAGCCTGGTGTTTTCTGCCTGGAGCTGAGAGACTATCGCTGAAGTTCTGTCTAAGAAGGCCTCTGCCATTTCGTTAATGGTGTTAACCGCATTCTTGAGGGTCTTTTGACAAGTGCTCCTATGACCCTTTGATACTCTGGCGACGCTCTTAATATATTCCAGAGCTTGCAGGGCTTCAGCAGCCTCCTTCTTTGCTTTGTACAACCCGACATATTTTCCAGTGGCAGGCGGCCGACCTTTGGCCTTCCTGACCACCTGGCCCTTGCGGGCCACGTCCTTATCACTCGAGTCAGACTCTTGACCCGAGCGAATTTTCTTCAGAGGGCGCTTTCGGAAGAAGCTGCCTCTCGCCGTGATGCCGCTGGACACGGACATTATAGAGAGTCGGATACCACAGCACTGCAGTCTTGGACTGCCATACTACATTCTGTAGATGTATTAGGCTTCTCGCCCCTCCTGTTGACTTCGGTTTCGGGCTTCTGGCCTCTCTTGCTGACGTCAGTTTTGGGTATCTCACCCATCCTTGCATGATCTAAGTTTTGTTTAAATTTAAATCTATATTTGAACCCACGAGTGTAGTGGTAAAGGGTGATCGACCCGGGCAGAGCCCCTTGTTACCCGGGCAAGCCGCGTTTGTTACCCAACCAGTGGATTGGCCGGTCCACTGGCTGGGAAGTGCGCTCGCGACTGATCTTCCCATCAGCCACGCATGCCTCGCCGCGCGTCAAATTTGAATTGAAGTAATTTTTATAGAGGTTTTCTTCCTCACAATGCAGGTGGTTAAGTCAAGAACCTCGTTCCTGGTCCGGACCGTAAGACGTAACTACAGTACCAGGTATCAGGACTTCAATTCGAAGCAGATGGCAAAATTATCTGACCAGGTACCGCAAAACCACGGGCGACTGGACCCGTCGAAAGGTCCTAGGAGCGAATGTGGGCCGATGGCTCCAAAACTTGCAAAGCCCCAACAAGGCTCAGTAGACAAGGAAGATAGAGAATAAGAAAGAGAAAGAAAAAGGAAAAGCGGTTTTGCAGGGCCCGCGAGGATGCTACAAGATTAGAATTCCGAAGAGCGAAGATGGGACCGGAGTATAATCCCGAAAACCTGCTGAGTCATGGCGAGACTGCACAACAGCACCGGACCCACCGCTCTCAAGATGTAGGTCCCCGCCCGTATCGGTGTCAAACAGCGACACCGGTTGTCAGAATATTAGCCGCCGGCAATACGGCGGTTCGATACCCGCCCAAGTCAAACATTTGTGTGCATGAACATGAATGTTTGTCTTGGTCTGGGTGTTTCTATGTATAATATGTATTTATATACAAAAATAAAAGTATGTGTGTTTATCCATTATCTAGTACACATAGTACACACAGCGACACATCAACCTAGACTGTTTGGACTTTGAACTATTAGAAGTTGAACGCTGAAAATCGTGCGAGAGAGTGCGTTATATTTTTGTTACGCTCTATCCCTACCATTACATCAACACCACTATGCACTGTCCCTTTCCGACAGTTCTTTATTTTGTATGTAGCGTAGTTATGCGTACATAGGATGTCTAACTTGATGTGAAGCTGTGTGTACAAGCTCTGCTTAGTTTGGGCTAGATGGTGTTGTTTGTATGTAATATTATATTATAATAAAATATTATATTGTTATTATAATATATGTTGCCCAGGGCGTACCACGAGGAGGTTTTCTGACACACACCCCTTGTATCTATACCTAAATAATTTAGGAATTCAATAATAAATAATTCAGGGTCTTACGAAATTTAGATGCTAATTTGTACCTAGGTATATTAGATCTGAAATTGGCTAAAATAATTAATGAAAAATAAATACCGTCTTTTAAATCTATCCTTAAGGGTTCGAAATGAGGGTCTCGCATTTGCATATATTTAAATTAGAATACGGCTCTACTAAGTCACTGCTAATCATATAAAAGTACCTACCTACTAACAATGAACACAAGACCAATTCTCGTAATATTATATGTCCAAAATATAGTTTCGATATCCAGTAATATATCAACCTATGTCGCTATATTTTAATCTGTCAAGTCTAAGATGGCCAGACACAATCAAAATCATAGGTATATTGTGACTAGCCACCGATGCGACGTGCCGGCCGCTGTGACTCAATAGGTTAAAAGAAAAAGTCGGTACCAAGTGTACAAACAATAGAGTTACTGTAAGGTCTGCTACTCACCTATATATTTAGTTAAGTGGTCAGTTTAGGTACAGTAACGAAACAGCCCTAAATTCGTTAAGATGAGCTTATCTTATCTTATTTACATTAAGTTCACTCGGAGGTCACCTTGCTCAGTATTTCATATAACCGAGCTTGGATTCTGACACTTGGCCGACGTATTTCGATATTTATCCTAGGACTTGGCAAAAATACCTGACTATTTTGAGACTGTGTTTAACCAAGACTGAATATTATAACTATTCTACTTTAGAAGGGTCGAATGGTTGCATTATGGTGTGTCAACACCGCTGTTACTTTGTGGAGAAACGTGATAACACTAGGTAACATTCTTTAACCTTTGCGACTGTTTGCTGCTTTTTGTTGAATGTTTCTTTCACATCCGTACCGCCAATAACATATATTAACACAATATAACAAAGAGTAACTTTTAGATGCAATCAAGTTGCACGTCACATGCTCGCAATCTTTTGGAGGCAATGGACGTGTACTCCTACCTATAGAAAAGTTACGTATCTATAACATGGCAGATAAAGAAGTGATTATTGCAACAGCATGTTTTCTCATAATAAATTCAAAGAACAAGAAAAAAAGACACTCGGTTTGGATGCGCAAATCACTTAAGCCTAGAGGAAAATATAGAGGGAGTGAATATACCTACCTACAAATGTTATTCTATGTTGCCATGTTAACAGTAGGTAATGTTAGGAAACATTCTGTAAGAAATGTTGTCGATTGTTACCATTTTTCACTGTTATCAGAAATTATGCTACGTTACATAATACGGTAACATATACTAACAACAATTAAGTTATTGTTAAGGGATGTTATCCTCTAACTCTTGGAGGCGTTTCTCTACAAAAGGTAACTGCTGTGTGGATGCATCTTTAGAGATCGAATCTCGAATCAAAATGGATGTAAAGCCACTGATTATAGTTACGAGGATGCCAACCTGTATTTTACCAAAATACAGGATTTTAAGCCATCATGCCACTGAATGAGGTATATTGCTAGTAGTCTGCTACTAACATCGATATTTATTATTTTATTATGCTTCAATATTCTATTAAGTCACGTAGAATGCCGTTATAAGGACGATTTAATTATACCGTGTTCAAAGGCGACTAAGTCCTTTATGTATGGAAAGTTAGTTTGGTTAGGTTTAAGATCGTTTACCATCACTCTCCGTGCTTATCCCATACTGTTAAAGCTTCCGAATTTAAACTTGTTGTATAATTGAATAAAAAGAAAACAAATCTTTTTACTATCGCAGGGCTTAATTTTTATATTATTTTTCATCTTTTCGTCGCTTTTAATTAAATACTAAGGTAAATATAAAGCTAAGGCTCGTAACTTACTTTATATTCTATTTACCAATGTTACCAATAACGCTATCTTTGAAATTACCAAAGAATTTCATATAACGTGCCAGGCTTACAACCTGTGCTTTCAACTTTCACACAGCCTGTTAAACATAAACATGCGGTACTACCGCTAGAGGGCATTACTATTTCCCGTAGACGATGATAATATGATAATGTACCTGGGTATATGCGCCGCTTGAATAGTATTTTGAAGCTGTTAACATAACAGTTTATAAATGCTTGTTCAAACAGAAATAGGTAAATTTAAACGACATATGCAACATTAATAATTTTGTTTATATATCACACGGCATGATAATGGGTAAGTATCATGCGGGCCGCATTCGAAGGCTTTGCAGTGATACAAATTTCAGAGACAAACTGCGGCGGTAAATACAACCACTTATTTGGGGTACTTATCCGGGTCACATAAATATTAGTGTGAGTACTGATCTCGCTGTACGAGACATACAATGGGGCATTGCAGAAGCGAAGCGACCGTGCAGTGTGTACAATGTTACGCAATTGTTCGTTACGTAAAATGCATTTCATTTAATTAAGCCTTTAAATATATTTGTGAAATGTTGTTAATCAGTAATACGATAGTTTTAACACATTCACGGCTGTACCAATTAACTAAATTCGTTCGAACTTAGTTATTTTAAAGCTATCTCTTTAACTTTATATTTACTTTCATGGAATTATGACTAACAACGACAATTACGTCGCGCACCTATTTATATTTAAACTGTATCTATTGTTGGTTGACTTTATAACAGGAGTCGAAGAGATTGTATTTCAGAAAGTATATAAAGTCTTCGTTTTGGATAATGATGCAAGGGATCAAATAAAATAAAAGTCCGTGTGATGGTAAGCAGACATCGTAACCTCTGGAGGTATGCAACTCTATGAGTTGCTATTGTATCGGTGACCTATCCCATCCATCCTAACCCCGAACTAATATTATAAATACGCATATGATTTTGTTTGTTTGTTACGCTTTCACGCCTCAACTACTCGACCGATCATCATGAAATTTAGCATACACGATATCAAGGGTAAGGAAAAGGACGTAGGATACTTTCATCAAGAAAGTATGGAAATTTATTAACAAAATCTACATAAATAATAATAATAATAATAATATTCTACCACATACACACAACACCAGCGATAGCTCAGAGGGGAGACCAACAGACTGCAATGCAGAGGGTCTCGGGTTCGAACCCACGTCGCGCACCTCTGACTTTCGGAAGTTATATGACTTTTCGAAATTATGTGCGTATTGATTGACAATTATCGCCTGCTCCGTGCCTCGGAGAGCACGTTAAGCCGTCGGTTCTGGCTGCCATGAACATCTATGGCAGTCGTTATTGGGAAGTCAGTGCCCTATAATATCCTGACATTGGTCTAGCCTTAGGGTGTCGTTAGCCTTCGGGTTGCGAAGGTCAGGTGGCAGCCGCTCCATGTAAAAACTGATATCCAGTCATATCCGGTTAGACCAGAAAAGCCGATCCGAAGTGACTTGGGAATAATAAAGGCTAGGGAGAAGAACGACAATTAACAAAATCGAGAACATAATCTCGGATATTTACTCTCGTCGTCTACTGACACATAATGTAATTATCAACTTAAGTTTGCATTACTACATTAAGATACTAAATATAAAGTCGCTTATGACAGCGGCTGATCGTGAAGTCCCGGGTTCAATTAATACGTTGGGGAAGAGTTCTAGTTTTTGCGTCTGTTAGGGAATTCTTGTTAGACGTCAGTTAAACCAACATGTTTTGAGTTACCGAGCTGTGAGTATTATATCTACACTTCTACTCACCACTTCAGGGATAGTCTATGTACTTAGTAAGGTAAACATTCCTTCTCTTGTTTCTTATTAGAATTAGAACACAACAGCGATCTGAGCAACGATTTTATTAAAAATTCAATTTCAATGCGCCTAACAGCTTCGTTCTAGGAACAGCAAAATTAATTTTAATTATTATTGTAGTTCATGCATTTTGGTATTTAGATTACTTAAAGGTTGGCTTATTGCTTTTATTCTCTGCTTGTATGGGAAGTACAAACTACGCGCTACTTGCGCCAGTTTTGGATAGCCCGCAGCTCGCAACGAGGACTCTTCCAGACGTTGAATACCAAACGATGCTCCGCGCATGATTTTTGTATGAGGCCAGAATAGACTGAGCGCACATTGGTAGTTTTTCTTTTTATACGAGATTTCGTTATTGTTCTGATGGGACTAAGCCAGACATGGATTAACTAGCTCATGTCTAAAATCTCTGAGAATTGAACAAACGTAATAGTATCAGTTAGTTCGATAGCACGGATGGTGTAGTGGTTTCCGTGGTTAGCTTGCCACTGGCACAACGCCTATGTTTTATTTAGGACACATGAGACAACAATTTGTGTTTGAATGCATGAAAAGATCCGCCCGAACACAAATACCATCTTAATATTAAATATTAAAATCGATCTGTGTTCGGGTGCGCCTTTAATAAAACATTAAATAATATTAATTAATTTTAGTAGCAGGCAGGACTTTATCCTATCTGATTTTAATATCTGATTAACAGACGATTCGATAACACCTGGAAGAGCTTCTCATCGATGAAAGAGCTATTAAAGAGTAATCTGCCAATGTTACTAAATCGGAAACTTGTCGACATGTGTATATTACCTGTCCTTACCTACGTGCCCAAATATTGTCCCTGATTGAGAATCAGAAGTCCAAATTAAAGATCTGTCAGTGGGTTATGGAGCGTAGCATTTTTGGAGTGAAAAGGAAGGATCACGTTCGAGACACTACTCTGCGTTCCAAAACACAAATAGCTGACGTAGGTGTGAAATTTATCAGGGTAAAATGCGACTGGGCCCGACACATCATACGCAAGCACCCAGAGAGTTGGGCACCAATCGTCACCAATTGGGGGCCACAAGACAATGACAGTGACGGGGTAAACCTAAACGGAGATGGTGGGAGTAGCTGCATGCTTTTGAAAGATACTGGCAGGGAATATCCACCAACAGAGTAATTTGGAAGTCCAAGGGAGAGACTTTTGCTCAGCAATGGGACGTAACATAAAGCTAACGGAATAATAAATTAATTCTAATAAAACTATAAAAAAGCTGAACCATAAAGATACTGCAAAATATACACTAATCCAGGTAAACTAGTTTCACGGTCTATGAATACGAAAGTATTCACGTGTGTTATTTAGTTTAAGTTTCACGCTAAAATCTCTACACGAGTTTTGTTGCGGTTTGAAAGGTTCTATAGCTTAGGATTCTTTTTAAAATAATAAATATTATCACAACCGAAACACGTCCAATGGGTATTTTCCCAAGGTTTTCCACACAGACTCGTCTCGGGCCACCATCATACATTCGCAAAAAAACATAACATTATTGTTGTGATATAATTTATAATTTCATTTAAAACATAGACATCTAAGCCACGTATCAAATTCTATCAAGTAAAATCACCGTGAGGGACAGTGGATTCACATAAATTACATTGGTGGCGAACTGTAATCCACACTACCAATATTCTAGCATAACTTAATATCAAATATACATATACGTTTAAGCATTTAGTATGAAAGCAACAGGTTTAAAGTTGAGCACAATCGTTATCAGCCTCTATTTACGTATCCGACGTGGAAGAACCACAACAGATTGCGTCGCTTAAGTTGTTCACATATTCCTTGAAACTTAATTGAGTTATTTAATATCAGAGTGGAAGATATTAAGCGGGTAGATAAGTATGTTTAATTAAAGCGATGATATGTTGAAACGTTTAACATGAACGATTTTAAGATGAGAGAGAGAGATTTCATGAGAGATTAAATATAGGTAGATGATACTACTAGCGACTTGCCCCGGCTTTGCACGGGTAGTACATAACTTTAACAAATTATACGCTTAAACCTTCCTCATAAATCACTCTGTCTATTAGTGACAACCGCATGAAAATCAGTTTAATGGTTTTTGAGTTTAATCGCTAACAGACAGACTGACGCGGCGCGGGACTTTGGTTTATAATATGTAGTCATTACTCTAACATATTTTAATACGTATATAATCTTACTAGATCTTCTGGATGAAAGGTACCCTATGTTCTTTTCTGTTCCCCTGACAACGTGCATGCGATATTTTATGATGATCGGCCATGTAATTAAGCGTAACAAATAAACAAACTCTCATTTGCATTTACATATAATACTAGTTAAGATGACGTAATACTATCGTATCCAGAAATCTAGAAGCGATTATATCCTACCCGGTAGCAATACAGGTGGTTCGGGTATGCATCTTCGGCTTTTCGAACCATTCGTGGTACAGTTATATCCTACACGCAGTATTACTAAAACACTAGTTCCACTTTCTCTCCTACTGCTAGTAGTTAATTAAACAAACATTATAAGGATTTTATCGCGTTATTTATTTTTTATAAAACAGTAGATATTATTAGGTACCTACATAATTTTAAAACCTTAAACTACTATTGTTAAACACTTTTACTAGTTACTGTTTACTTCAATTTAAGCTAATAATAATAATACCTGTACCGGAGGGCACAGTACACTAGCTTTTAAAATACTCCCTTTGCCTTGTGATATAAACAAAAAATGTATCACCAAGTTTAATAAAAGCGCACAAACCGCAGGGTAGCTTGTGGCTAGCTGAATGTGAGTGGCGACACTGCGGTCTTAAATGCCTCAGAGAGTCGGTTAGAGCCTCGTCCCCGGCTTGCCGTTACTGATTGGCTGGGGTGAAACTTTAAGAGCGCCCGTAGGACTCTCCGGCTTGCCTTGGTTGGCCGGTCGGAGGGAGGCCGCTAGAGCTATATGCTTGTGGTTGGAAGTGACATTTTCAAAAGCATAACTAGCGGGAAGTCCGCTCCGGGTCTCCGTTCTCACGAGACCTGTGATGGTGAAACCGGCGCCGCACCGCTCGACACGCGTATGCCTATGGTGACTATTCAGGGGGCCCACCTAGTGAGTTGGCGAGTCACCGTCTGCCCATTGCATTGATGCTATTAGAGTATTCAGACGCCGTTTATAATCAGTAGTTACCAATATACCAGTCCACCAAACACCCATACCCATACCCCATATATTACCTAGAATCCATACGTAGCAATAGCCCTACGCCTGCTGCGGCTAGTGCCGCTGTAGGTGTTTCATCCCACTTTTGATTAAAAGTCTCGAAGAGCCTCTTCACATTTGACCCGTGTCTCCGTGTAAGCCTCCTAAAGGTCCAGGTATTTTATAATATATTACGTAAGAAAATACCTGTGATATGAGAAACATAATGATAATAAAGATATTTATTTCCTCTTTCACAAAGGTAAGTATTTATTATCTAATACAAAACATGTTGGAAAATTCGCATTCCTTTGTGAGATGGCGTCTATAGTAGGTGAAACGCTGTGTTACAGATCACCAGGCTCCCACCTTCCTGGACAAGTCTTAGTGGTGATTTTAGTTTATTATGCCATATACTTAAACTACCTATGCATGTGTGATTGTGTGTTTGTGTGTGTGTTTCTTTTTAGATTGAATTTATTTAGGCTGTATATACCTAGAAAGAAGGGAATTAGCTATTTGTATAAGTATCGACCTAAGAAACAATGGAACTAATGTGTCAGAGTAGTTCTGTAAGTCGTATCATTTTGATAAAGGAGGTGGATTGATAAGGACCATTTGTCGCCCATCAGCCACATGATGTGACTTACATTTTATGTAATAGAATAAGCTCATGACAAACAGTTAACAAAAAAATTTAATGAAAATTCTGTAATTAATGGGATAAATAAGACACATCATTGTGTGGGTATTATAAACTTTTATTAATTATTATTAATATTATTTCAATATTTGCAATATGGGAAATAATTAATTACCGAAAATACATACATACATAGATTCACGCCTGTTTCCCAGAGGGGTAGTCAGAGACTACGGATTTCCATTTGCTATGCCTGACACACTTCTCTGGCTTCATTCACTTTCATAACATTCCTCATTCACGCTCGCCGGTTTAAGGAGCTCTTAACCTGGCCTTTCTTCAGAACGTCTCCAATCTGATCAAGAAACTTAGACACACAAGAAATTCGCCTAGGTCTTCCCCTTGCGACTGTTGCATTCACAGTAGTCTTATATACTTTCGTAGTCAGTCTTTTCTCGTCCATTCTTTCTACACGCCCAAACCAGCTTAACATACCCTTTACCCGTACCGAAAATAATTAAAAAATATACATTGAGTAATATATTTTTTAATCCTCCTTGCTTTCTTCATCCGAATCGCTACTTGACCATCCAATAGTGGCGGCGTCTTGTAGTGTATGGGCATATTCGAGACTTGGTTTTGTGACTTTGGTTGAATTGTGGCGCCAGTAAGCTACAAACCATAATAAGGAAGCCACATGAGCACAACAACCTACGATTCTTACGCCTACTTAAATTGACATTACCAAATATTATATTGTTTGGAACTTATGTGCCGTGATCGTAGCTGAACTCGAAGAACAGAATCATCTTCACGATGTATATAAAGTGAGTAAAGATCTTCTTCGTTTAAATGCTATTGCGTATATGATTGAATTTGTTTAAGTTGATATATGTATACCAAGAGTTAACCCTCGCAGCTCATCGCAGGTAAGGCGTGGAAAATCTTGAAGATCTGCATCAGTTAGCTTGGTCCAGATTGCTTTTTCTCGGCCATCCTTTTTCTTCTACTATCTGTTGTAAGTAATTAGGGCATTCGGCCAAAACAAGCATCCTTTGAGCGATGATTTCGTCATCTTCGGTGTTTTTGATTCTTGTAGGATGAAACGCATTGAGAATAAGTACATATAATTCGCACATAGTCGCCAATATAGGGTATTTGCGTGTTTGATATTACTCTATCTAATGCTCTCCAGTTTTTCAAGTGATCGTTAACCGCTTCAACGACCCTCCTGACTTTGGTCACAAGACGCGTCTTGTTAGCTTCTTCTGTTGAAAACTGATGCTGCTTGTTTAAGAATAGAAGAATCTAGGCATTTCATGTACGAGACCCATTTCTTCCAAAAGTTCCAAACAATCACGGAAGCCTCTATCAACAATCATAACATAATTTGGCTTCAGCCATTCTCTGATATTGTGTCCATCTTTTCTTAATATAATTATGTGTGAGTATGTTGGCGTCATTATTCTTTGAATCGGCCAAGTAAGGTCCGAAGACGTCTAAAATATAAACGGAAGTAGTGACCAACATAATAGATTTGACTAAAGATCTTCCTTTGTGTAACGAGATAGATCGTCTCTGAAAGGAATAGTTCGCACTCTTCTGAATATAAATGTACGTGCCGTCAGCAACATGTAAAGTATCATTGTATCATTGTCATCGTCGGGAATAAATAATCTTCTTGCTAAAGGCCTCATATATTTTTCAATGGCATCTGTTCTCGTTAAGGTGCGTCCAAACATTGAGCGGCAACTGTGCGCGGCTGCCGCGCGCGGCGTGCCACGCTATGATTGGACGGTTGCCGTGCGCGGCAGCCGTGAGCTTCATGCCGCGCGCAAACATTGCTCAGTATCGTTCGTCGATAATCGTGTTTAGACGTGTTTGCGCTTCTCAAAAATGGACAATGAAACATCAATTAGACTGATTGAATTATATGGCTCATTAAACGAGTGGAATCCTCGAAATTAAGATTATTTTAATAAAAATATACGCAAAGACCTTTGGGACAAAATAGCCCAAAACTTTGAATTGCCAAAAAAGGAACTAAAGGCTAAAATGTAAAGTCTATTAAGTTCATATAGATGAGAAAGGAATAGAGAAAAGGTAAGCACTGTGACTGGATCAAGTAAGTTTTATTCCCTTAATATGTGTGTTACAATGTGCACAAAAAACAAAGAAATCACAAACATACTTATAGGTATATTTAAACATTAGTAAACTTATGAATACACAAGTCGTTGTGACATTAACTTAATGTAATATCACTATATTACGTATAGTTGTGTTTATTAATTATCAAATTGTATATCTAAATCAATGCCAAATTATACAATATCTCAAGTTAAATAATTATTTTGCAGGTAGAAATCAGTCGTACAAGTCAAAATGATTTGCCTACAAGGCATTTAACTTTTTACGTGACAAGAATAATCCTATCGATACAATGGTATGTATCTATACAAGTAATTAATTTTGTACAAAAATGAATAATTAATAATAATCTTGCCATGGTACCGACCCATTAGTTACAAAATATCTTGGTAAGAAATTGCGAATATCTGTGGGAAAGGTACCCGAAAATTGGCTTTGTGTGGCAGTTACTTCTTGATTCACTGGTATTTCAGCGCACTTTACTTAAGTGCGCTATCCTACAACAGGGAGCTGCACTCTTGGTTCCGTATTTGTCCAGACTATACAGAGCCTGCATAGCTTTTGGATACATTCCAAAGATATGGAGGCGAGTTAAAGTCATCTACATACCGAAGCCGGGCAAAGAGAACTACGAAGAAGCCAAGGCATACCGACCTATTAGTCTTGAGTCGTTCTTCTTGAAAGCCCTGGAGAAGTTAGTAGATAGACATGTCAGGGAGGGAGCATTGAGAAAATTTCCCCTCCACGGGCTACAATGTGCCTACCAGTCGGGTAAATCCACTGAGACGGCACTGCATTTTGTGGTAAATAAGGCAGAACATGCATTAGATAACCGGGAAGTATGCATTGCTGCATTCCTGGATATTGAGGGAGCTTTCGATCGGTCCACCTTTGATGCCATTATTGTGGCATCGGCAAATCACGGCATAGAGCCAACCATTTGCAAGTGGATCGATTGTATGCTCAGAGGAAGAATTATTAGGTCTGAGTTGTTAGGGGATGAAATGACTGCAATGACTACCAAAGGCTGCCCTCAGGGTGGAGTACTCTCACCATTCCTATGGTGCTTGGTGGTTAATTCACTCTTAGAACAACTCAACAAAGGTCCGTACTTAACGGTCGGATATGCGGATGACTTGGTGATACTTGTCAATGGAAAATTTCCGAGCACAGTATCCAGTCTCATGCAGAGGGCCCTGAGTATGGTAGAAAAATGGTGCAGTAGTAACCATTTATCGATCAACCCAGGGAAAACTACTGTCGTGCCGTTTATTAGGATGAGAGATCTGACTGGCTTGGGAACTCTATCCATGTATGGTACATAGCTACAATGGTCCACGGAGGTGAAGTATCTAGGCATGACCTTAGATAACAAGCTAACGTGGAAACCTCATGTAGACAAAGCCATAATGAAGGCCCAGCGGGTCTTCGGTATGATTCGTTCTACTTATGGGAAGACCTGGGGCCTGAAGCCCAAGGTCATCAAGTGTCTATACACGATGATGATAAGACCCATAATCACATATGGAAGCATTGTCTGGTGGCCAAGAACCAAACTAGCAACATGCAGGAAAGCGTTGTTGAAGGTGCAGCGATTAGCCTGCATGGTTATAACAGGGGCGTTCTCTACTACGCCAACGGCTGCGTTAGAGATCCTGCTGGACCTAACGCCGCTACACATTGTTGTGGAGTTAGAGGCGATGAAGGCGCTACATAGACTATCTATACATGGGCTGTGGAGCGTCAATATGCCAGTAACTCGACACACAAAACTGGAGATCTCGAAGGATCTTAAAGAGATTATGAGCATGGGATGTGACAAAATGCAACCAATGCACATATTCAAAAAGAATTTTGAAATAAAGGGACGAATGGAGACGAGGTGTACGATCCCCCGACAAGGGTTGTCTCATCTGGTACACCGATGGTTCCAAAATGGAAACAGGATCAGGCGCTGGTATTTATGCCAACGACTGCAAGGTGAACCAAAGCATGGGCAAATATGCAACGGTCTTCCAGGCGGAAACCTATGCTATAATTGCCTGTGCGCAGGAGAATATTAACAACAATGTCACTGACAAGATTGTTTATATTCTCAGTGACAGTCAAGCTGCTCTTAAGGCTCTGAACTCCTGTAGGGTGGACTCAGCACTGGTCCTGAACTGTGTTAAAGCCCTTAACAAACTTGGCAGGAAAAACACAGTCAGGCTGGTGTGGGTTCCGGGGCATGCAGGGGTGCAGGGTAATGAGGAGGCTGATGTATTAGCCAAAAAGGGCTCGGAGCAACTATTTGTGGGCCCCGAGCCATTCGTAGGTCTCTCTGAGAGTACCGTCAAGGTAGCTTTGAATGCACATGGCAATGATAAACACAGGCTGGAGTGGATGGTCCTTAGGGGTCTGGAACACTCCAAGAAATTCATTGCAAACAGAGCCACGGGCTTTACCCGCAAGTTCTGCGGGTACAACAAGGGCTAAATACACCTACTCACAGGAGCGTTTACTGGACATTTTGGCACCAACGACTTCCTGTGCAGATTGAGATTGTCAAACAATTTGATCTGCAGAGCCTGTGGTGAACAGGACGAGTCCATATCACACCTACTGTGTGAATGTGACGCGTTGGCCGGACTAAGGATGGGTCTGATGGGATTGGCATATCCGAACCCTGAATACTTCAGGCTTCTCCCTCTGAAGTGTACGCTGTGACTGATGCAGTACATTCATAGGGAGATAGCTCAGGGATAAACCTCGGGGCCGACACAAAAGATCCCACTGGGTCGAAGTGTCGCCGGTCTACAATGACTGGCCCCCGGATCAAGATAAGATAAGATAAGTGCACTAAAATGCTGATATGCTGCCGAATTCTTCAGAAACTGCCCGCCACTCTTCTTCTATATTTGGTAACTGAAAAATATCGAACTTTTGTTAGGAATCATAAATTTTTTTTTATCTGTTACAGAACTGTGATGGGCCGTCTGTCAATGCGGATAGCAATATCAAAGAGGCCACTGAAAATGGTGCATCTTCAAGAGCATCTGATAGAATAGGAAAAAGACAACCAGCAAAGCGCAAAAATGGAGATACTAATATTAGTGATGCTGTGAATCAAATGATAGAAGAGGCCATGGAATTGATTCGTAACCAAAACAATTTGACTAATGATCCATATACCGCTTTTGGTATGCATATGACGTCCGAATTAAAAAAATATGACCCTGTTACACTGGTACAGGTTAAAAATTCAATTAATAATATAATATTTTAGGCTGATATGGCACTGCTAAATCAACAGACAACACATTACCATGAAGAAAGGAGACCAGGATACTCCACAGCACAATAATTGACTGATTTGTCCGACTCATTAGCGTCTAACAGTACTGATAATGGATCCGGATTGACCCAGCTAATTCGCGATCTGGATGCATAGAAACAGTCTTATTTGTTTTTTTTATTGTGTAATACTTCATAAAAAATATTAAAACAAATTTCATTTTTTCCTTACCTTTACCGCCTCTTTAAGTGCTTCCACTATGGCGTCACACACTTCAGGAACAACTGTTGATATTGTTTGCTTTGATACACAGAACAAATATTGCAATTTTCTTGATAAACGGCTCAACCAAGCTATGTAAATGTTCAAATTCTTCCAAGGACACTCTTAAAAACTGTGTTGTTTTAAAATGAATTTCGTAATTAATTGATGCCAAATTCTGTGTCCTCCGCTGGTGAAAGTGGTTTCATCCAGCATGTTCTAGTTTTGATATGTTTTTTGTTATTTCTTTTCCGCAATTTTCGAATAATAAGCAGAGCTAAAACATTGATACACGTCTTCATTGTAGTTTAGGTTCAGACTGACTGAATTCAAATGCGCGGCGTGTCCCGCATATTGCCGCGCAAACATTCGTCGGATTGTCCTAACTAGAGCGCGGCAGAATTGTTTCCTGGCCATGCCGCGTGTTGCTGCCGCGCTCTTGCCGCTCAATGTTTGGACGCACCTTAACGTGTTTTGTTCCAAGGTAATGGCACCAAGTTCTTCATCAAAGCCTGGCATGTACATCGAACAGAAGATGATATTAATCTTTTTTTCGTATTGAACAATGTGGACAGAACACCATTAGAGAGACCAGTTCTATGTTTAACAAGTAATTTTGCCAAGCAAGTACGAGATGACTTCACTTTCGAGGACCGAATTTTGGGCTTTACTTGATCAAAAATACAGTTTAAATCCGTCATGGTTATACGCATCAATCAGACTATAATAATCAGACTCGGAAACCTGTCCCGGTGTGTCAAAGTCGAGACCTCTTTTCTTTGCTACTTTTCTAATATTGTTTAAAAGACTTTTTCATACATTGAGGTCTTGTCACTTACAGGGCGTAAAGCTTGCAAAGCCAATTCACTAAATACCGATACGGCAATATGAGTTTTACAGCATCGTTTATCCGATAAAATATAGATTCCAGTTTCTTTAAAAGCTTGAGTTTGAGCTCGGTCACGAGGTATTTCTAACCATTACATACTATACAAATTGTATTAGAGTTGTGACAATCGAGGTATTGATAAATGTACATTAGGTTTCTTCATGGTGTCGTTGATATTACTCGTTGAAGCAAGAACTCTTGTTTTCACTACGGGTGATGAAATAGAAGTATTTTGAAACCGAACCACACGAAAAGCATATGATCTGCAGTTAGAACACAACTTAGAACCATTCTGCAGATCACAGATTTTAGAATTTCTAAGTATCGATATAATTTTTCTATTAGTACAGATTCGAAAATGACTATTTGTTTTTCGCCATTTTTTACAGCAATCACACTGGCTTCCAGGCATTATTATCAATGTTTTTCAAGAACACGCGTAATAACAGTTTAAAATAATAATTTTAATATTTACTACACGTAAATACTTTTTGAGCAAAACAAAACACGTCTGAACGTATTCCGATCGCTGCGCATTGTCTCACTCGCATACCGTCGTGTGACATACATATATTTATCTATATTAGCAGTCGCCAAGTGATCGAAATTCACCCATAATTTATATAAATTTTAAATTTGATCGTTTTTAAAGTTTTATTGGCTAAAACTTAATACACTTATAATGAAATTTCATTTAGTCACCTACTCCACACCATAGTTACGAAGCATTCTACGAAGTCAACCGAACAATGCCGAAATACTACGAACGCGATTCGACTGCTTGTGTAAAATGCATGGTTGTGTGCTTGTAGTGTTTTTACATTAATGTAATGTATTTCTAATGCATATTTTATAAAAATATTAGGATTCGCCCCTCCTTCTCTATATAAACTTTAACTGTGCCAAATTCCATACTCTTCCATCTACACTATTTTCGTAAAAAAGGGTACAAAGTTTTTGATTCACGTATTAATATATAGATTGTGTAGCAGCGCACATTGAACCAAGATAAATTGTACTCAGATACAAGCTTATTAAGAGTACTATCCGTGTAAAAAAAAGTCAATGCTGTTCATGGAACGCATCATTGAAAATATAATTCAATGAAGAAGAAAGAAGATTGGAACTCAGCCAATTTGTGATCTTATTCATACCGTCTTGTGCATATCTGTATGTGTCATCCCAAGAATCAACTCGGAAAACTAGTGTCGTGTCGTCTGCAAATGTGATATTTTTCTTATTACCCAGGTCTAATTGGCACAAGTCATTAATAAAACTTAGGAAAAATTTTAGTCCAAGAACTTGTGGCACCCCTGTATCGAAGGGAAGGTCATCACCACGCGCACTATCCAGCTGAATAAATTGAGTGCGATTATTGAGGTAACTTGAAAAGAATTTCCATTGAACGTCGCGGATACCCAATCACTCCAGCTTCTCGAGCAATAGCGGGACAGAGACTGTGTCAAACGCCTTGGCCAAGTTTAGGAATATTGCGATTACTTTTCTCTTTTCGTCCATCCTGGTAACTATGGTGTTGGTAAGTTCATAGACTGCGTTATGAGTTGACTTGTTCTTTCGAAAACCGAATTGTGAGTTAAATAGAAGACTTTTCTTTTCTAGATATTTAGTAAGTCTTTTGTTGACAATTTTTTAATAACCTTTGAGAAAGCAGGTAGAATTGATATGGGTCGATAGTTGTTGACACAGTCTCTGTTGCCACCTTTATGAATAGTATAGATAAGTGCTCGCTTGAATGCTTTCGGGAAGACTCCTGTTGAAAATGCCAAATTACAGATGCACGCAAGAGGTTCAGCCAGAATATTTCTATATCTTTTGATGAAGCTGTTAGAAATGTAGTCTAAGCCTATAGAACAATCATTTTAAGTATAATTATCTATAGCTAAGCCAACTTTATCAGCATCTGTCAGAGAAAAACAAACGATTGCGACTGATTTGGCAAATACAACTTAAACGACTATTAAGATTTATTTTACACTTTACCCGACGTTTCGGTTGCTTTGCAGCAGCCATGATCACAGGGAGACTGCTACTTAATTTCAATATTGAGTATTGTCCACTCAATGCATTGATTGACTGGACTGGATGGCTGCTTAAGTGGTCACCGCGCCATTGCCATTGCGCTAAGTATGGTGGTTCGATTGTCACACGGGACAAAAGATGGTGTGATTCGCAAATAGTTGTTCCGAGTCTCAGTATTCTTTGTGTCCGTTATTTGGAATGTTTATAAAACCGCGTCCCTCGCGATACAGGAAACAAAGAACTGCTGTCGCCACACTGTTTGTGTATCCACTGAAGGACAGAATAGCTTTTGATATTCGCTTTACAATAAGCGGTGACTTCGCTGTTGCCTTAGTAAATCTTCTGCGATGGTTCCCCAGCAGTACCACTATCATTTATGTGTTCCGCTAGATCGTCTTTCACGTCAACTTATTAAAAAGCAAGCAACGTATTAACAAGCCTGTTCTCTCTACAGTATGTTAGCCCATAATAAATGGAATTGTTAATACGTGTAAGATACTCTTTTCATTTTTAAACATATATATATTACAATATATTTTCAATTATGTTTGGTATTGTAAGACTTTAGTTGTCTAGTTTTTTCTTTGAGTAAATATACCTGTATTTATTAAACTACTACTGCTATTAGAACCTTACATAAAAAATATTTAATTACTTGAGTGTTTTGGGAGTACAGCAAGTCAAGAAATGATTGCTGGCCTTTACAGATATGACAGATAAAATAACTATATAATATAGTATATAAATCTAGTAGTATTTTGTGTCGGCTCTTCTCATAGGCTCTGCGCTGTCGGATAGTTGAATGTGACAACATGTACCTGGAACAGTAAATTATCATTAAAATATATAATTTTGACGTTATTTAGATGGCAAGAGTTGTTTAGAATCAGAATTGCATTTCTACATAGTATTTTAACTTATATTAATAATAATATGTCTAAGGATATGACACAAGGTGAGTTAAATTTGAGTGGTGAATATTGCGGTCCCTAATGCGTTAAAGACTCGATCAGGACCTCGTCTCCGGCTTGTCTTTATTGGCTGGCTGTAGTTTCTACTCCAAGAACTCCAAGAGCGCCCGCAGGACTCTCAACTCTGCCTTGCCTTAGTTGGTCGGTCAGAGAGGTCACCAGAACTATATGCATAGCTACGGAGACACCCGCTCCTGGTCTCCGTTTATACAAGATCCATGATACTGAGCCGACGTTGCACCTCTCTCAACTCGTGTTGCTCTATCTGCTTTTAAGGATTGTAAGCTTATAGTGGCTATTCAGATTCAGCTTTTCATTGTTTACTCACTTGATGTTCTTAAGGTATTCAGTTGAAACATTAATAAAATGACTTAGATTTTATATTAGGCAATAGTGTTGCATCTGTCACGGACAGTCCTCCGAAATTGTCTCATTCCAATATACATAGATCAAAAATCTCTACGGGTCATTTCTCGATGGATTCTTTTGTCCGTGTAAGCCTTCTTAAGAATCAGGCATTATCTTCACTGTATGTGTTCGTAGACTCTATATATGTATATATACATATATAGAGTCTACAAAAAACCTTTTGGATACTTTTGGTCCACCTTTTGGTGCTCGCTAATCGATGAATTTTGGTACACGTTGTATATATAGAAGACAGAAAAATATACTTACACACATATAAATATGTCAGTGACAATGATTTTGTGGCATAAGTTGATTCTTAACGTCCTAAGCGCTTTCCATTATATCAAAATATAGCTGGCGAGGTAATAGAGTAATTACCTACGTTTTCTGAGGAGAATTATAAATTACTAAAATCTTTTAAGGATTATTAACAGGGTAAATATGTGATTGCCGGTTAACTTATATTAAACCTGGACATATTGTTATACTGGTTTAGTAGTCACTTATTATGGTAATATCACAGCCTATGAACTTACAGTCGGCCAACGGACACGTCCAGACAGAGCAATCATGCGGGGTTTGCGGGGTGAGAGAGGGGCGGTAGCAATCCCAAGCTGCCATACACTTTTGCATCGTTTGTTGGAAATAATATTGGAAGTCAATTATATCAGCAGTTAAAGAACATTAATTTTATAAAAAAACCATGCGCCTGCTTCCCGTCTAAATTTTTATTAAAATTGTTTCTACGTATGAGAATTTAGTACATCGTCAAATTCAACAATCGCAATCTGAAAACTAGTAAATCAAAATGTCAAAAATACCTTTCAGTTTCGCATTTGTAGATTTTAAAAGAATCAGTATCTCAGTTTTTTTTTATTTTGGTATCCTTATCATATTCTTAAAAGGTCATCTACAATAATAATTATGTTAGGTATTAGTTATACTAACCTAGCTAATTTGTATTTGTTTTAATAAAACTCGTAATATATACTTCTATATTTCTCATTTTATTCCTGGTACTCTACATACACATACTACGAGTACACAAAGATTATATGTCCTGAGCAGATGAAATTGCATGTGACGTTGTGTGCTGCGTAAGACCAAGAACGGAGGCGTCATTATAAGCACTGAAACAAAGGACGATATTGAAAAGTTGAAGAAATCAGCCCAACTGAGTAGTGTCGGACTGAAGATGGAGGACACAATCAAAAGAAGACCAAGAATAATAATTTTAGGAGTACCATCTGCCCTTAGTGATAAAGAAGTTTATGATTGCATATATGAGCAAAATATAGCGGACAAGCTCTAAATCTAAACCGTGAAACATTTTTGTCCTCTATAAAACTCAGCCACAAATCAGGAAGAAAGGAGGCACAAACATGCAACTTTATTATAGAAGTTCCACCCAGCATAAGGAAGGCCCTTATTAATCAGGTTCGGGTATTTATCAATTGGACATCTTGCCCAGTTTGTGACTTCACCCTTGTGACCAGGTGTTTCAAATGCCATCTACACGTGTGGACGTTGCGGTAACCTAGGACACCAGGTCAGTGAATGCACTAAGAAGTCCGATTCACCGAAATGTGCAACATGCTTGCGTTTCAAAAAACCTAGTAGCCCCAAAACAGGTCATCTCGAATGCCCGGCGAAGAAAACAGCTGAAACGAGGTACATAAATTCCATAGATTTTAATGAGGGCGCCTGAGAGCGCGGCTTTTTTATTTCTTATTTAGAGCTAACTTTTAAGGGTATTTTTGATTAATCACTTTAGTTTTAAATCTATTGCTGAACACTTAATTAATGATATAGACAATAATCACATTTATGAATCGAAAGTGTGTGACACTGAAAATTGCCGTCTTTTAATGTTAGTAAGGTTGATATAAATTATGATATATAAATGTTGATGTGTGTTAAGTACGGTGTACATAAAAAAAAAACCTGTCGGACAGTTAAAACATTACAATTTTCATACAAAAGATATGTGGAAAAGCGGTAGGGTCGGCGGTTTGCTACTTTTAAAAGCACTCTTTGTGCTCGTTCAATATTTAACATGAAGGATTTTGCGCTACCGCCCCTTGAAGTGATGCAATATTGAATACTGACACAATGCCTTATAGATGTTGTTAATAGAGGACCATGGAGAGCCATGTGTTTTCAATAAACTCGTATTTGTCTTATTTTGGTTAGATGTGAAAGTAACCTTTTAAACGTATTTCTACAGTTGTTTGCTGTTATATGAAGCTTGATGTAATTGTGATTTTTCATATTCTATTTTTAAGATTTTCAGTAAATTATTACAGAAATTTCTGTATCTCTTATATGAAATTTGTAGGATAGAGTTATCGTGACACTGCTTCGCACTCTTGTGTAATTTGTTGCGGTGTCGTATGCATCGGACTAGGCCTGGGGTTATCCATGGTTTGATATAATAATAATAATAATAAACATTTATTTAATTTGACAACATTGGTCCACTGGTTAGTATACAAACAAACTTATCAACTAAGTGTTAGTATTAAAATCTATAAACAAAATACAAATAAATCATTTTTCATCCCTGCCGCACGAGCAACCGGACAAAGTGTTTCACTATCGGTGCATCGTGTTGTTCAGCTAGGGTTTTCAAAATACTGTTGTGGCTAGCCCTCATTCTGCCTATTAAGGATGCGGTCTTTTTCCTCATTATAGCAAAAAAGTCGTCTGTTCGTGCTGCAGCAAACATGCTTGACGCGCTGCAGAACCTAGGCAACCGCAACAGTACCCTGAAGCCATTATTATATTGCACACGCAGAGCATCTAGAGCCCTCCGCGTACAGCTGACCCACAAACTGCTCGTGTAGAACCCTTGACAATAAGCTTTAAACAGAGTTATTTTGACTTCGTTGCTACAACGAGCGAATCTGTGAGCCAGCATGTTGCATCTGGCTGCTAGTGCCCTGCGCTCGCGATCCATATCTACCTGATCTTTGAGGTCTTCGGTGACATAATGTCCTAAGTATTTAAATTGGGCGACCCTTTTAAGGGTTCGTCCATTGAGGGATATTATGGGCTCATAATTTAAATGTTTCCCGAAAGCAGCAAAGATCAGGTACTCACTCTTAGTCACATTGTATACCAGGCCGTGGGCCGCTGCATACCTTTCACAGACGCTCAGCATGTCCCTGATTGAGCCAGCCGTTGGACCCAGCAGCACCATGTCATCAGCGTAGCTCAAATTATTGACGCTAACACCACCTATTTTGCACCCAACTGGTCTGCTGCTGAGTTCAACGATCAACTCATTTACGTACAGGTTGAAGAGCGTAGGTGAGGTTAACCCCCCCCAACCTGTACGCTTCAGATAGAACGTCTCCCCAACGAACTTGGTTTAACTGATTAGAGTACCAGTACTGGAACAAACCCGTCAACTCAGGTGGTACACCCGCTCCCCTGAGCTTATCCCAAAGTACATCATATGACACAAGGTCAAATGCCCTTGAGAGATCAAGGAAGCAGGCATACACCGGATAATTTATATTACTTAGTTTAGTTACTATCGTGTTGGCTAAAATAGCTTGTTGTACTTTATCAATAACGTACGACATGGAAGTGTTAACGTCAGCGGTATTGTAAACTGGGTTAAAATCAATGCCGCATATATCACGTTCAAGGTTACTCATGTTTATTTTCGACCTTAGTTGCGGGCGATGTATATGCTTAGACTGCGATAATTCAAGTGTAAGTAGAACAGCGCAGTGGTCCTTTATTGATGAGTTATCGACAAGTGTTAAACACGGAAGCCTAGTTTTGAGCATAACATGATCTAAGCAAGAACTACTTATGTATGTCGGACAAGTATGTGCTGGCAATATGCCGTAGTACGCACAAATATTTAAATAATCATGCGTCCCAGTGTCACAACTCTCACTATTTATGTTAATATTTAAGTCACCGGTTATAGTAATAGTTTCATAAGATGAAAGGCTTTCTAACGTATTATTTAAGGCATTAATAAACATATACTTTTCTAAATGATGGTGGTCTATAGATTGCTATAATCGCGATATCTGTTTTTTGTTTTGTTTGTTTGATTTTAATGACGAGACAGTTGCAGTCTTGGACTTCTGGCTCCTCAACTGTGGCAGCTAGGGATTTCTTTGTATACACGACCACGCCATCATTCTGATTAAATGATAACGTAGTATTAAAAGTATTGTATTTTGGTAATACTAGTAGATTGCAAGTTCTAATAAACAGCCAACATTCAGTGAGAATAGTGACATCACATTCTATACTAAGCCTGTATATGAAGACGTTTAAACTATCTATGTTCTTGTATATACTGCGAATATTTTGGGTTAGTACCGTTAATGGGTTGTCATAATCGGAAAATAAATGTCTGCAATTTTCAGTGTCACACACTTTCGATTCATAAATGTGATTATTGTCTATATCATTAATTAAGTGTTCAGCAATAGATTTAAAACTAAAGTGATTAAGTATACAAAAATACCCTTAAAAGTTAGCTCTAAATAAGAAATAAAAAAGCCGCGCTCTCAGGCGCCCTCATTAAAATCTATGGAATTTATGTACCTCGTTTCAGCTGTTTTCTTCGCCGGGCATTCGAGATGACCTGTTTTGGGGCTACTAGGTTTTTTGAAACGCAAGCATGTTGCACATTTCGGTGAATCGGACTTCTTAGTGCATTCACTGACCTGGTGTCCTAGGTCACCGCAACGTCCACACGTGTAGATGGCATTTGAAACACCTGGTCACAAGGGTGAAGTCACAAACTGGGCAAGATGTCCAATTGATAAATACCCGAACCTGATTGATAAGGGCCTTCCTTATGCTGGGTGGAACTTCTATAATAAAGTTGCATGTTTGTGCCTCCTGTTTCCTGATTTGTGACTGAGTTTTATAGAGGACAAAAATGTTTCACGGTTTAGATTTAGAGCTTGTCCGCTATATTTTGCTCATATATGCAATTGTAAACTTCTTTATCACTAAGGGCAGATGGTACTCCTAAAATTATTATTCTTGGTCTTCTTTTGATTGTGTCCTCCATCTTCAGTCCGACACTACTCAGTTGGGCTGATTTCCTCAACTTTTCAATATCGTCCTTTGTTTCAGTGCTTATAATGACGCCTCCGTTCTTGGTCTTACGCAACACACAACATCACATGCAATTTCATCTGCTCAGGACATATAATCTTCTGCACCAATGATTTATTTTTCTCTTAACACAGATATTTTCTAACTAATTAGAAAAATGTCTGGACCTTTGGGAGGCTTACTCAGAGACACGGAACCAACGTGAAGAGGCCTTTCAAGAGTTTTAATATTAAGAGGGATGAAACATCTACGATGGCACTAGCCGCAGCAGGCGTAGGAGAATTACTACATATGTTCTCTAATACCTATGGGCTATGGAGATGTATGGTGTTTGATGGACCGGTTTATTGGTAATTTATTATTATTAAGTAATTTGTAATGTATAGGTCTCTTTAAAGTATCAAAACCTATAGCCGAAGTATTTACTAATATTCTTTGAAGAGTGTCTCTCTATCCTGCGCGCCCCATCATGATACCCACCCCACGTCCCTAAGTGTAATGCAAAATGATCATTGAATTATGATTCAACGATTCTTTTGCGTTACACCTAAAAAGCCTAAAACCGAGGCATTTGCTAGTATATATTGAAGAATGCCTCTACCCACATGTTGACTTCCTGATCATACCATTGTCATAACAACTAACGTTAAAACATTCGTAAGTAGCCCAAATTGGTAGCCTCTGTTAACCAGTATAATATCATCATCAGACTTTCGTTACTAAATTTAATCTAAAATGGGTCTCGTAAACTCTTCCTCATCAGTCATCGTCACTAATTGAAACTTAGAATTACGTAAGAATATCTAAGGTAGCCTGTACTCAAGGAAAGTTTTACTAGCTCCCAGCTCCAGCATCAGGTAGTTTAATCTTACCAAGTAATTGTTCCGTCATCCGACTATATACAATACACTTACAAAGTTTCTAATCGATACGACGCGACTATTAAAAGTAGAATCGACTTCCAAGTTTTGTTTACATAGTTTGTTAGTTAGCTTTAAGATGTGAAGGTTTTAAAAGTATGTTCATAAAAAAGACAATTTTTGACGATACTTTCCTAGTATTTGAATTATCTTCAATCTGCAGTACCATGCACTATCATCATACTTTTAGAAAATTAAAATGTGTATACAATAGGTACTTCGTACAATATAGGTATACCTAAAAATATTACACTTAATTAATTTCAGCAGTATATATCTGTAGCTGAGGGTTTAAGTCCTCTATTGTAAGAACTTAGTTTTGTTTACCACTTTCTAGAGTGAACACTTTGAACGCCAGATCCACAAAAAAACTAATTGAATAATACGGACTTATTAATTTTCCGTCTAATCTACAGATATGTATATTTGTATGTCTTTCTAAGTTATTTAATTTGAATATATCATAATGTTAGTGTGTTATGTAAATATGCAGGTATTTATAAATGTCGTTGCTTCAGTTAGAAAGTCGAAAAGTTACTTCAGTTATAAATGTTGCAACATCTAACCAGTAATCTACACATATCCACCGATCTCGATCGTTCTGCCCATGCTGGGACATATTATGATTTCTATTAATAGCCAACGGGGATGCATCAATCAAGAATGTTTCTAAAATGTGTACTGTAATAAAATACATTATTTCATTAATGAAATGTTATAGGTATGTATGTATATATACTTAAGTACTTCAAAGTACTTTAATAATTTCGCCTCAGCAAATGGGCAAACAGGCTGTCGTAAGACGAAGACCTATCTTTGTGACCAAACCAGACACATTCTGCTAAAGACAAGGCAATAAGAATCCTTAGCCGATGAGCTAGCAAGCAAGGTGTAATAACTAATATAAGCGAATGAAGGAAAAGAGATGACAGTATATGCAAGTGGCAATCGGTGGTCCTTACGGGAATGCGAAAAAGTTTCAACTTTTATGTATTAAAAAGAAAATTAAAAGTAAGTTGAATACCGTTTGACTGCAATGTAAAGGTCTTGAATTCGATCCCAAGGCATAGGTATTAAATAGTTAATTATCGCCTGCTTTAACGGTGAAGGAAAACATTATCGTGAGGAAACCTGCATGACTGAAATTTCCCCATAATGTTCTCGAAGATACGTACGATATTATACTACGCTATTTTTTATTTCTTCATTGAAGTTATTGTTTTTACAATTAGACGCAGATTATTCTGAATATAGTGTGCATGGCTTAGGTATAGAAGAAGGTGTACTGCCGCAGAAATCATTTGTTCGTCGTGAGGTATAAATTTGTTTATATAACATAAGGGTAGTCTCGTTGTCCCGCGCGTACCCGTGTTGTACGCCGTACGGCTGGGGTGATGTATGAGGCGGCTATAAAACCTAAGCGTGAGCGGCACGTAGACATCGGCGCGCGCGTTGTGAGTCCCACGCTCGGTGATGATGCGGTCCCGAGCCAGCATCGCGCATGTGCCAAGGCTTTTATGTAACCGCGGGCCGATCTGAAACCGAGCGCGATCCATGGACTAACGTCCGTTAGGAAACTTTACTCATTCATCTTTTCCCTAAAAGCGGGGTGCGGGGCTCGGGCCGCGCTGCGCTACGGCGCGAGTTACATAATCGCGACGAGGGCGACGCCGATTTGAAGTCGAACCGCCCTGGAGCACGGACCTGTCTGTGGCTCTGCTGTGGCGTGCGCGCTTCACTCGAACTCGCACCCTCGCCGCACCGCCGCACCGCCGCATCGCCGCACTCACCCCAAGCGAGCGCGTGCCGCGTGGTCCCGCGCGCCCGACTGCTACCCTCGCCGCTCGCGACGACTCGACCCGTTATCTCTGTTCCGTACGCTTGCCGAGTCTAGATACTAAACTTTAATACTCGATTGTTGGCTTCTCACTTCCCAACGGAGGCGGTAAGCCATTTGTTTACTTATAGTAATTCGTTATTTGTTTGTTTTCTCATCCGCTCTGCAGCCCCTTACGTTATATAACATTTTCTCATCGCGCTTTGTTGCTCTCATCTTTGTTTCATCTTATGTTACAAGTTTCGGCTGTGCGATTGCAAAAATTAAGAAGAATATACTTACTTTCATACTATGCATTACACTCCGTCTTATTTTATATTATATTCTTCTTTTAAACTTTAGTTTCTTACAACATATTAATTTTTCAAATGATTTTCCAAATTATAATTTGAAATGCAAGTTGTCTATTCACGTTTATAGTTTTGTATCCTATCGACATATAAAAACAATTTAAAAACTTTTGTGTACGTTGTCGGATAATAAAAGATAAGATTGTTACGTGTGAAAAGCTTCGCGATAACACTTTGCCGCCTTTAGCTGATCAAGCACCTTCACGCTGAGAAATCCTTCAAAAATAACATGTTTCTTCGTTCAACATGTGCCCTGATTTTAATATTATTATATTTAACTTGACGCAGCTTTATAATATACAGGGCAGCACTTTATATTTTGAAATATATACATTCTTTTCGGGGTCTACGAATTTCCGTAGCTGCGTGCGTAGCAATTTTAATAAAATGGATATTATATTGCACACCTTCACCAGAACTCAAAATGGCTCCTGCAAACGTTACCTTTGAGTGCTGATCAGTGTGTCGTAAATAAAATATTTAAAATTTTAAATCTTTTCATAAACGGTATGCCTACATAATTCATATTTTATAATCATGGTGTGAAATCAAAATACTGGATTTTAAACAATCTTACTCTTAATTTAAGTTTATTGTTAATACAATAATACGGAAAAAGCAACGCAATATTTTTATTAATTTGATGTATAGAATATCTGCATTACCTACTAGTGGATATAAATATAGACACCATAATAAAAACTGATAAATATTCTCAAAACAGGTTATTTTATCGTATGTAGATAATGTTAAATAACGGTTGCGCATTCAGTCTCTGCGGAAGAAAAGTGAACGACGACCAACGTGTACATGGGAATTAAAAATGGTTCATATTATGTTACAAGTACGCTTACTGACTGAAGATATGGACATAGTTAATTAACGTCGCGTCTCCGGCGTCATACAATATTTTAATATGTAATATCGCGAACATCTACACTTCATATAATTTAATTGTATGCTTAGAAATTCACCCGTCGGTAAAGTATTTTGTTTGTAACAAATAGAGAAATTTAACCCTGTGCCTCTAAGCAGCATGAACGTTTGAACATTGTATTTCGTGAACCAACGTTTAACTTCAGTAATAATGTTAATAATGTTTCTCAGTTATATATTCGCAAATAGCACAGTCTATAAATCAGAAATTGACACTTTAGAAGTAAACAACGTACCGTATGACGACCCTAACCAGATATGTGAACTATTTAATAATTATTACATTTCATTAACCAATAAACCAACAAATAACAGCAACTACAAGATAAATAAACTACATACGCTAAACGCTACCGATTGCGGTTTACTAAAAATGAAAACAAATTAATTGATTTGTTAAATCATGAAACGCTAAATACACATAATTTTACAGATAAAGCTTATATAAATCCTATTTAGCCATAGTACTTATAGCGTCATTTATTCAGATAATCGCCGGTTTATTTGCAAATTTCCTGCCAAAAAGAGCAACCCTTCAAAGTTACATTGTGAAACACCCGCTATTTATTATATAAAGGAAGTTGAATGATTATTCTCGTATAAACTGTGGCACAGCTTTGCGTTATGTTATAATCACAAAGCCAATCCATCAAATAGCGACGTAGTTGTGGCGACGCGTGGATTCTGTTTACGAATATCAAAATCAATCCGAAATTTCACTTATCGAATATGCTCTAGCTGTGTCGATAAACATGCTTTTAGTTTGGTTATCAAATGATATCTCGCGTAATAGTAAGTGCAGTACACGGATGGCTGCCTATCACGAATGACATTCGTTTTTACTTTCCAACATCGACTTTGCCGAGTTTTAACTTTCTTTGTTATTTTCTATGTCCTCAAATAATATTACCTTTTATGACCACTGACGAAATAGTCTGGCTATTGATACGCCTCGGAATCCGACGGCAAACTGATTTAGGATAATATTAATTACAAACTTTTTTGGCTTTCTTGGAATAGACTTTTGTGTAACAAAGCATATTATAGTTCTAGATTAGATTTTTTATGTGTTAAGTCGAATTGATTGAAGTAATTTAAAGAAAATTTGTATGAATTAGCAACATCGCGGGTAATGTACAAAAGTGCAAAAACCTTTGCGTACCACTGAAAAGGGTTCCGCAACAAAAATAACTATATATTTATTTTTATCTCCCCCATGCTCTATACAAGTTTGATATATTTCCGTTGAACTTCCTTTTGTATTCCGATTTTGCTCAGTCGCCTCTCTAAGTTTTCAAAATGTTTGCATCTCGGTAACAAAGTAAAATATTTATGTACATTGGTTTTCGGAATGCGAATGCAAATCAGAATTGTGCGCAGCGTGTGCTCTTAACAGTACAGCTAAAAGCTGTCTCTTAAATAAACATGGCACATACATATCCACATTGAGAGTAAATACTATAGATTGGAGAGATTGCTAATACAGAATTGGATTTAAAGGGTTCACAGTACAAGTATTGTCGTGTACTCTGCGCGTAATGTTAATTATTCTAACATTTTAAATAAACTTGTGTTAAAATATTTTAGGGATGCGTAGATATTTGGTACTCATGTTTATACGTCATAATAATGTAGGTAGTGTGTGCGACGGACCCGAATGCGTACCCTTGAATAAGTATTAAGAGTTTGTGGTTGAGCAAACAGAAATAATAGACGCTTAATGCCGTCGGAGGGGCACAGGTGCGTGTGTATGCGTCGCTAGAAAGTTTTATCTAATGAATATTTAGTGTAAGAAGTTTGGTACGTCTCCGCAGAGGGCAGTAAATTGCATTCCCGCCGGCGCCAGGCGTAAAGTATACGTACACATATTAATAAATTCAAACTAGGAGCATGTGTTGCGATGCAAATACAATAACAATATAATGTTATGATTTGGGGTCGTGATAACCTCTCAGGCTAAGGTCATAGATGCAAAGATACATTATTTATGGAAGAATGGAAATTAAATTGTGTGGATTTGTTATTGTGGGGCGTGGGTCTGGCGAGGAGCAGGCGACACTGTGAGCTGCTTGATGCTCGTTCGGGCGGAAGAATCGTTCGCGCTGCCGCGACGTCCCGTACCGTTATGCCACTCTACCCGGCTATATTGTTAGTTTAGGCCACTTCATGAATGTTTACTCGACGAGCGGCGCCTCTGAATTCTCTTTCGTAAATCGAATCCTGGACTTAGATTCTAATTAAAATAACGCCAGCGCTTTGTTTTTTGAATGTCAGATTTTGATAAATTGTTGGTACTTCTTTTTCATAATATCTGTAAATTAATTCATCGTAGCTTTGATTCCTAGTTCTATAAATCTATTCCACAGAGACTGGCCATTTTACCGGTAAAAGTAGTCTATGTCTCTCAGCGAACCTTAAATATGTCCATGCAAAAACCACATAGACCTTTTCATGTGAAAAAGGAGAAACCAACAAACGCACTTTCGCTTTTCCTTATGAAAGGGATTTATAACTTGTTTTTCGGTATTGCGCAGTCCTTTATTTATATACATACCTGCCAGTATTTTAGATTTTCCAATTATTTGTGTGATTGTGCACGTTTATCTTCACTATAGATTATCCAATTTGGATATTGTTTTAAATAATATAGCGAATTTTATCGGTGTTGTGATTTTAATTCTTTAATACCATATGAGCCGATTTCTTTTTGTTTTCTGATAGTAAAATTGGTTTCAACAATATTATTTTTCAGTTCTATCATTGTTTTAGTAGCGCAGCGGTAGTGACTTCGGTTTGGGTTTCGGATTCGAGTCTCGTGTGGGCACATTAAGGCGATATTAGATTTTCGAGTCAAGAAATTATCAGTAGTTATATGGTACCTGGATAGATGTAATAGACAACAATAGACTCGCTCCCGCTATCACCTGTGTGGATATGGATGTGATGCAGCTCTATCCCTTCGAGAATATAACTATGTATATACCTATAAAAGAAACAACATAACTACACATATACTGCTTTTTTTTAGTATGAGGTTTTTCAAATGCTTGAACGAAGTTATTTTATTTATGATCGTTTATAAATTACGATCGTTTATAAGATACGTCAGTATAAATTCGAAATCGATTAATAAGTTGCTTTGGTCTGATATTTTTTATTCCATAGTCACGACTATTCTTAATCTAAATTTATTATACGTCTGTACGTCTGAATGATAAATGTCTTCTGCATTATTTGTTTAACACTTACTCAAATACAATCTGGTAAATAAAAATATTCTATTCGAATGGAACTCTAATCGTTAACATTTTTGCTACAAAACGATCAAGTATGAATACAAAAAATGCTCTATCCGTGCATAAATTGTCTTTTCCTATTTCAATATTAATTGGATAGATGGCCTTGCTCGGTGCAAGAATCGCACTGCACCCTCTCTATAGTTATACAAGCACTCATCATATTAATTTCATTCCATATTTCAAAATGTTAAGGATTGTCACACCTATGGTCCTCGAGTACACGTGTATATGCAAGTAGTTGGTGCGTCTTACATGCGTAAGCTGTTCATACAAGGTGCATGCGTGAGTTAATCATGTTTCACTTGCATCGGTCGTTTACATGCGCATTTAGCGAATACTATCTACTTACTACTAAGTCCGAGGGCAATTATAAACAAAATAAATATAGCTAAAGTATCATAAAAGGCACCAAAGACTAAATTATGTTTAAAATGTTGCAGTTGAGCACCAAAGATTAAAATGTTATAATCGAATACATAGCCTTTTACGGGAATTTTGTTAACGTTACGTATACGCGTGCCTTTTAAAATACATTGACCTTCCAACAATATGGAGTACCTATATATAGGTATAGAACGTTATATGTTATGGTTTTTTTAAATACGTTATGTCGTTCGGTAGCCATCTATCGCTATAATGGTTGTTCGATATGAAAAGCGTCTAATTTATTGCGACAACACAGCCAGGATGTTATAAATCAGATAGCTTGTTTTTGCTTATTGATTATGTAAATTCTATTGAAGGGTGATGCCACAAACAATGTCACTCAAAGTCATTTGGATTTTATGAACGTCCTTTAGACATGGATATTATTTTTATAGCAGCTATATAAATTCAACAGTGTAGTTTTGTGGCGATTCTGCGTAATACTCGATAATTAGGTTATTAATTCAGCACTTTCTGTGTATATACTGTCTGTCTGTCTAAAATCGTATTCAAACGGCACAAAATCGCTGTTTAATTATTTTAATGTTAGTGTTACTTACTATTTGTTATCAAAAGAGGTCCCTTTAGTCTGAACCCACAATTAATATGAACCTCTACACTTCAAAATGATAACCCCTAGAGGTTATCCGACGTTATATTAAAATAATAATTTATATATAAAAGCAATCAAAACTATACAAATGCATAACTATACATATATGTATAGGTATGCTTTAGTACAACTTTAATTGCTTCTATTTATAAACTGACTATAGAAGAGCTGTGGTATAAATAGTATCTCGGCTACCACCATTGTATAAAGTTTTGCTGGTGTGATCCCCACGCGAGTCAAATCTTTGATTCACAGTTTTTAATTTAAACGTTTTTAGTATTAGTGAAGCCTTAAGGATATACACACATCAACAGAATCTAGGGATACCTTAATCCTAAATTATTTACGACCTTATAGTTTAAAATCTTTTTAGTTGCCATAAAAAGTTTATGTACAAATTGAAATAATTCTATTTTCTAAATTTAATTTTTTTTATGTAAGAACTAAAGAACAGCAAAATTTGGCGGCAAAATTGTTAGTAATTTGTTACGACAAGGAAAATTAAAATTGTTTTATTGATATTAATTAATGGAAAGGGATAAGATTGCTTTTCTTTTTTAATTTAACGTGCCGTGTAAGCTCTTTGAGTCATGTCACGTCGTCATTTGAGTTGAGATGAAAGTTTACGAGTGGTGGCCATGTTAAAAATAGTGCTATTCAACGTGTCGTTGCTGAGGCCTTACACACCAGCTAAAATGTGATATCAAGGTTGTGGTCACGTTATCGCAGTATTGCGAATGTTGCTGAACAGCACACGGGTAGATATCTTGTTACTACGCAGAGACAGGATCGATTTCTTCAAATGACCGCCAGAAGACAACCCAATCTCACTGCGATGCAACAAGCACAAAGGCCTAGTTAAGTAAAATATTTTATTCAGAGCTAAAAAAATCACTTTATTTTTCAAATGTATTCTTCATTCTTTCATTTACTATATCAGAAAGTTCTTCATAGATTTTAGATATTTGATGAAATATTAAATATCCCTAGTTTCTGTTGATGTGTGTATGTATAGTACACTCTGTCGCGTAGTTTATTTTACTGGCAGTAGTATAACTTGTTACCTTCTGCAAATGCACAAAAACAGTAAGCGCATACTATCAGGCAACCCATATGCTTTTTAACTAGAACTAAACTAAATAGTACTTTAAAAACTAGACATATTTTGACCGTTACTAAGACAGGCACTAAAACATTTTTTTACTCCATATCGATTGTGAAAAATGTGTGTTCAATTGAGTATGTTTGTTTTTGCATATGTCGCAAAAGTCGGGGAGTCTTCGATGGATTGAATTTATTTTTTTACTTAGCTTTGCATTTCTATGTAAGTGCGATTTTATACATTTTTATTGTGAAGTTCCCACGGGAACGGGCATTAATGTCAGGCTGAGCTATAGGTATGAGTGGCCAGGTTTACCTAATATCGATAAAAATTAATTGAAAGTACTATAATCGACGTATATACGGTACCTAAAGTTCCGGTTTCAGGTGGAGTAAAAGTGTGTATTCTCATAATAGCGGTATGCATGTGCTATATTCTGAACGAGCTATTTATTATCAACTCATTGTTGTGCAATAATGACTTTAAGTGGATCTACGTCTTGCTGCATACCGTCATAATTCATAATTCTATTAATATCTAGAATCTTGCAATATCTTTTCGCGAAATAGTATAAATAGGTAATACCTTTTTATGATACTAGATTTTGCGGCTTAGTGGTCGATTCGCACACATCAATATAATTCAAGCGCGAAACGACCCCGTCTAAAACAGAAGGTATGCGACTCAGCACCTATTTTGCCCACGGTTTCGCACGAGTAAATTAAGGTTAAGTTAGATATGTAACAGAACTTTTTTTAAATAAATGATGCCCTATGTCCTTTTCTATTCCTCTGTCAACGTGTATGCGAAATTTTATGATGATCGATCGAGTAGTTTAGGCGGTCAAGCGCAACAAACAAACAAATACACTCACACTCGGTTTTATAATATTATAGTTAGGATTTTATACAATAAATATATAATACGATTACTAAATAGTAATCCCATAATATATTTATTGTATGATTTTTTAAACGAACGACAATTGTATTCATTCGGTTCAAAGATTCCATGATCTAAGATATCCTCTTTTATTAAGTTATAGTCAATCTGTCTATGCTTTTCGAAGAAATCATACTCTATTTACGTTTACTCAGGCTGATAAAACGTTAAGTATGCTATGTTTTTCGAGATAATATTCTACCTTCAGCTAAGCTCGCGTAAATCCTATGGCCAATAATCCAGGAGATAATATTTGCATCCCAGTGCAATAAAAGCGTGAGTACAACTACGTAAATTTTTTTGTTGCGTATTCTTATAGTGCAAGTAAAAATAAAATACAATTATTTTCGTTGTTATTTGACAAAAAATAAAGGCTCATTTGTCGCATCCTAATAAGTTTGACATTTTCAATCATATGAGACTAATAAATGAATACTTTAAATTTGATAAAAGTACACTTAATCTTACGTTTTGTCTTTGTTTCACTAAATTAAACAAAAAGTAAAACTTACAAGTGTCAAATATCAACGACTACACACATGAGTCATCTTATACATCTCAACGTTGTTGGTGATCTTTTCAACGGTTTACGCGCATTTGAATAGACTCGTTCTGACTTCCAAACATCCTCACATTTATAATATTAAGAGGATTAGTTTATTTTTAGAATACTTAATTAGATTACTATGTGTTCCTTTATTGTCAACTCTTAATGGTATGTTTATACTAAGGTACGGTGTCGTTTAGTTACAAGTACTTAGTGGAGATAGCCTTTGTATTGCCCGGCGATCATCTGATCAGACTACAACGTTAGCCTTTAGACAGTTCAATTTAGTCAGCGTATAATGGCCAATTTCAACAGAACTCCTAGTCGTGAACACGTGCATACTAATAATTATAAGCTTTGTGTATTTCATACTCATAGATAAGGGTTTATTGAAAATCTAATTTTCTACGACATATTTTTTTAAAATAAGAACTTCTGCTCCTATATCGTAAAGGACTTTACAAAAACAATAGACACAACGAATATCCAAATTCAGAACAACTATTTGGGGATTACATAATTTTTTGTCCCGTGTGGGATAGAATTCACAGCACTCGGCGCAATGTCACTGGCCAGATTAACTTTTTCAATCGCCGTAGAAAATTAGTATGCTAATAATATTCTATCACATACACACAACATTTAAACTTGTAATAAAATTAATTTCTTCTAATTAAACTATTACCTTCGAGTAGAGTCAATTAAAATTGAAAATCTTATAAAATCTAATTATTAATAAACAGTGGTGCCACCTCTTACATTAATTACACAACGATATCGATTGTTCATACTTAAAATTAAATTGTCAATGTCTTGCTGCGATATGAGGTCCCATGTTCTTTGCAAGTGTTCGTAAAGTTGTTGTTCCGTCGTCAAATTTGCCGGGAAATCTCTTAAGGCTTTTCGTTGTAACATGTCCCAGGCATGCTCGATAGAATTTAAGTCAGGCGACTGTGCAGGCCAATCCAAAACTCGGTCTCGTGGTGGTCTCGTAGCGCCGTATGTGAAGACCATTATTCGTCATTCCATAGTAAATGTTTCCGAGCTCATGAAAATGCTGGAAAACGTAGCGGTGTTCGAGCATGAAGACCAACTTCACGCAACCTCCTTCGCACGGTTTGGTCGCTTGCCGCTAGCTGGTGGTTCTCCTTGAGCCTTTGTACTAGTTGCATCGCAGTGATATTGAGTTGTCCTCTGGCGGTCATTTGAAGAAATCGATCCTGTCTCTGCGTAGTAACACGATATGTTCCCGTGTGCTGTTCAGCAACATTCCCAATACTGCGATAACGTGACGTTTTAACCTTGATATCGCAGGCGTGTAGGGCCTCAGCAACGACGCGTTGCATAGCCTATTTTCTAACATGCCCACGGCTCGTAACATTTCATCTCGACTCAAATGACGACGTGACATGACTCTTAAAACCCACACGGCATGTTTAATTAAAAATAAAAACAATTTAATCCCTTTTTATTAATGAATAGCGATAAAACAATTTTAATTTTCCTTGTTGTAACGAATAACTAACATTTTTGCCGCCGTATTTTGTTCTTTCTTTTGTTTTCATATTTAAATTTTTTTATCTATTTTTTTATTCTGTACCTATGTAAACTTTTTATGGCAATTAAAAAGATTTTAAACTATAAAGTCGTAAATAATTTAGGATTAAGGTATCCCTATAGATTCTGTGGATGTTTGTAGTTGTAGCGTCTTGATTGCAGTCCTCAAAATGTTAGGCTGATATATACACAAATTTTCCACAGAACTAACATTGATTAAATTCTGATTGGAAGATTATTCGATCACCGGACCGGGCAAAGTTTTAAGAAAAATGGGAAAGCACAAATACGTGCTGTTTTCTTTCATGTTTACAGTCGACCAGAAGCACGTGGAGCTATGAAATTATTACATACATATAATACACATGTATATCATCAAGTTAAGTCTCTAGGAACCAAATGCTTTTTACTAGCTATGGTATGTATATACTAAAACTTATTAAAATACATGCAGTACCACAAAGATCTAAAACATTTTTTCGTGTATCTAATTAGTACCGAACAAAACATGTTAATTATCCACCACCTTTCTTAATCCATTTGTTTCGAAAACTGATCAACAATAAGGATTTTGGGCGTGGAATCTATACCTGGTATTAAAACATAACTCCCCCCATTGAGTTAGCGAATGGCTCTGCTACTGATATATTTGTCAGCTCGCTCCTGCATAGATGTCACTTGCCCTTCGCCTCGTAACAATAGTTAGCACACTTCACCTTATTGCCATTATATATTCTGTCAAACACATCTAAATACTAATCTAACTACAGACGTACATTTAGGACACAAGCCATTGATATGTGTAATGTAGTGCAGTTGTATATGTTATGTAAGTATCGGAATTAAAATAATATATAAAATAAATATAACAGAAATGCAAGAAAACGAATAAAAAGTACTGCTGCACTCAATTATTAATTAGTACCTAAATGTTTGTTACGAAAATCATTACTACGGCGTCACTTAATTAATATTTAAATGTCTCGGAGTGCGGGAGTTAATATTAAATAGACATTTACGTCACTAAGTGCTATGTAAGAACATGTTTTCTATTTTTTGTATTCCCATTTCATTCTTATAAGTATAATAGAACAGAAACACATAAAATGGTAATCAATTTGCAACGTTCGCGCTTATCGGATTGTCGAGACGACCTTGAGCAATGTCGAAAGCATGGCTCTAAGTACTGTAAATTATGTTTATATTCACTAGATATTTGTATTATTTTTCTACAAAGGAGTTTAGTAATGTAGAACTAAATTTGTCCGTGTTTGCGCCTACAAGCAGTGGCGTACCTAGCAATCATTTTCAATATGATTTATTCTGATTTCAAAAATGATCGCTTAGATCGTACTTCATTTTAACACATTTATGTATGTAGGTAATGAAATGCACGGGTGAGAGCGTTGCAACGACGACGTGCGAAGGCCCAATCGCGCTGGTCAGCTTGACGTAGTATTATGTCTGACATTTTCTGTTATTAAAAATATTATTTTTTGTTATAGGTACTGTGTATAATGAATACCGTAATAATGAATGCTCTTATATCATAAAAATAATATAAGATTAGTATTACGGTTTTGTAGTTATGCTCATTTAAATATTTTAAAAAGGCCAGTGCTTTCCCGGTTTTAATTTTAACTTCATGTGGATACAAACATTTAACGTAATTACAAAGAATTAACATGATCGTATATCATCTACAGTTGAAGCGTTATTATTCCAATTAATATAACAAATGTAAAAAAGATGTGGAGATGTTTGCATGAATTTTGACCAATCACGCGTAAACCGTTTACCGGATTTCAATATAGTTTGGCACTCATACCGATTATCACCTGACTTAACGCAAAGAATAATGTTTATCCTGGTACGCATTCTCAATAGAGGTGGGCTTAACCACGGACATATGTAGCTATAACCTAAGTAATTTGATAGAATATATTGAATTTGATATCAAGTGCAATTAGATAACACAGCTAATTAGTTTCAAGTGAATTGAATATACATTGCTTGAAAACTGATCAAGAATATGATAAACTGTCTTGGAATAAACAAGTAGTTAAATCGGCAAAGGTTACGCCTTGAAACAGGTCGCATTAATATTAGAGTAGGTGAGGTACAATTCGTTCACAACGTTAAATTAATGAGGAGTACGCGTTGAGACGATCAAATACAGGTGTTTATGTGAAACGCCTTATATTTTTAACTACTTTCGATGGAATATTCTCCCCGCAGTATATTTTAAAGCCACATGATGACATGAACGATATAATATTTATGCGGGCTGATCCTTGTTAGTCCCGAGACATTTGCTGATACTTACGTATGCGTGAGATGGTAGGTTCGATTTCTAGCATGCACAGAGTATGAAAATATACCCGGTAAACAGATCTAGCAAAATACCTGCCTAACTTGCGAACACATAGCTGGCGTAATGATATAAAATGCGTCTTATTCAGTTTGTTACACCACGATCATTCCATTGACGTAATAGTTTTGTTTGAATTACATAAATTATTCTCTATAAAGGCTTCGTAGCATAATCTTTACAGTTAAGACAATACTTTCCTTTTGGGATGATGTAGATTTTGCCAATATATTGCTATTCCTCGGGAATAGTAGATATTTAATTCTGGATGAATGATAAGATTTTCTGTACTCCTGATAAAATGTATCCAAAATTTCATGATGATTAAGTTGCTAACACTAAAGCTTAACACGTAACAACGTACCAAACAAACTCACAATCACATTTAAAACATTAGTAAGATTGGCTAGTTAAAATTAATTGGTTTTTATTCCTTAATTTTGTTTATTACCATTGCCCTACCCAGACTTGTTGTATGACAGCGTCCCATACAATTTATTTTTATGCATAATTATATTGACGAGGTTTCCTGCTATTTGGTCTACAACGTACGCGGCAACGTGACGTCTCTCTAACTAAACTTGTTTCGATACAGTTGGTTAGTGAAAACATAATGCTCGCTATGACGTTGGTCACGGGCCTGCGTGGGCTTGTTTCGGTAACTTAGTTAGTGGAAAATCCTTGCCAAATGAAAACCGCTTGTATATTTCCATAAAGGTCATAGTTATAGATCACCAGCCGTACTAGTCTACTTTAGCGTCCATTTTTGTGGTCAACTGTTAGTACTGGCTACGATTCCGCAACGTGTTTCACATTAGTGTTTGTCTGTTAGCATCTTTCCAATAACGGCACGGAGTTTAGAAATAAGTCTGTTAGATGGCCATAGCCTTAAGTGTGCCTAAAAACGTATATAACAGTGGAGTGTTGTAGGTTCGATCGATTCATAAATGATTGTACCGAGTCTAAGTGTTCTTTGTAAGTTTTTAAAGTTCCTTGAGACACATGAATAAAGCCAAATCCGGACTCTTTAAAATTAAAAAGAAACAAACCATATTCTTTTCTTTACCTCTTTATGAATATACAGATGTAAGTAAATGTAATATATTACTTAAACATGTTTACATTATAGTTAATTGAAAATAAAAAAAGACACATATATTATATACCTACGCTACGAAAGAGACATTGCTGGTTTAAAATTTTCTATAGACATTTCAACTTTAATATTACATAAACGTGGCAAAACATGAAAAGTAAAAAGTCTTAGAACAAAAGAAGTTGTTTTTAATGTTGGAAATTATGGTCGAAAAGCTTTTAGGTGTTACACAAATGAATCCTGTGTATATCCATTCATAAATATGAAGACTTTGTTAAGCACCTGAAGCTTGGTTAATTATTAACAGAGTGTATACGCCCACTACAAAATATCGCTTACCCGTGTGCCTATATTTTAGATTGATGGATGTCGATCTCGGCAAAGAGATGTTTCGAACTAAAACGAAAATGTATTTTGCCCTAACAACATTTCACTTTGTCTGACAAAATACCAACGTCATTAATCTGTGACTAGAAGTGATATTATTATTATCTATACTACTAGAAGAATAATGAAAAGTGTGACTGTAGGTACATAAGATATAATATAAATATTGTTTAATAAACATAGTAAGCGTACATTATTTGGCTACAAGAAGATAATATGTATACATATATTCTCAAACGTGAACCTATATAGTTTGCCAAGAACAGGACATCACAACGTGCAATTTACGGCTAAAACTCTGCGTTAAGTGTAATTACCCGGCTAGCATTTTTCATGACCGGCGTATTAGAGTATTTTTACGATGTACGAGAGGAGAAATATTGTAGCCACATATTGTAGTAAAAGATTACTCGTTTTGAAGCCCATGGAAATGAATTAATTAATCCATATCCAAAGCTTTTGTTTGTTTAGTTTTGATGCAAGAACTTCTGAATAGATTTTGGTACGGATCTCAGTTTGATGGCGCTTTAAATACTACTAGAGTTACTAGAGTTACTGTGCACAATGTTGCGCGTAATTTATGCTGCAAACGAATTGTAGTACTAACAGGCGGACAAAGTTTCTAATTTATTTTCATTTAAATGACAATATTTAAACAAGACTTCAACTAGACATTTTGCTATAGGTTGGGCCGTGGGCGTCGTCTACTAATCACATATTTTTTTATTTATACAAAGTAAGTTTAGTCACCTGTAGCAGACGTACTTTTGCATCTACATTATTTGTACTCCGAACAATGACAAAGGATACTTGTTTGTATAAATCTAGAATAAAACAATAAATATTGTTTACGTCACGCACGAGGTAGGTACATATTTCATAATCTTATGATACAACTTCGAATCTGTGGATAATATATTGCTACTTATACTGCCAAGATATAATGAAAATGTACGTTACAACACACATCAAACTCTATTCCTCAAATGAAATTTGTATTTTAGTTGAAACTTTATATTGATTCTTATGCGTAATAGGGTACATTGGGGTGGCTTACAAGGGAGGTGTACGAAAACAAACAGAATGCAGACTAGCATACGAATCGTCGCATTAGAGAGATGTCGGCGCGGTCCTACGAGATGTATTGAAGTCGACCTGGTTCTGAACGGGCGTATTTTATCGTAAATTTCTTGTAACTAGGCGAAAACATGATAAATATACTAATAAATTTATATTAAACCCTTCAAATATGTTTTGTTTGGCATGTTATTATATAACTATAATGGAAATGTAGTAAATTATAACTAATTTATTATAATGTATGATACTAGCATTTGTCAGTAACTTTGTTTGCATGAAATATAGTACGCCCGAGATTTCATTTCTGTGGACTATATGTCGCGCGTCGTTCAGAAGAAATGTGTCCTAAATTATAAATGGAACTCTAAGCTACTTAACTCGGAAAACCCACATCAAAATTTGTTGTGTGGTTCTTGCGCGATGCCGGATGCAACAGACAGATAAAAACCCTAAAAGCCTATGTTTCGGGATTTAAACTCCTTTAAATAGTCAACCCGAAGTAGCCTTTCAGAATAACTTTAAAATACCTATGTAGTTTCCTAGATATAACATGCCAGTGAACTCTTAAACTCCAAGACCGATTCCGAAGAAATATTTGTGTCACGAGTCCGTGGATGTTCCAGATTCATAAGATTGGACCCGGTAAGTCGCGCTCTGATCGGGTTACAAGATAACATTTGGATGACGCAAGCTATGCTGCTGCATGCTCAGCGTTTTTATGAAATTGAAACTCCATCCAGTTAATAGTAACCAATTTTGGTATATCGCACTAGTAAAGATATAGAGGCAATAGATTCATCACAAATTATAGAGAGATAAGATGGCTTACTGAACACAACTTGCGAAAATAGACGCATTCACATCGGCTCGTATCGCCAATCTTGATCTATTTTTATTGCCTAGTTGGACCCGCAGTAAACTTGCGCTTATATTTCAGTGTGGTAATAAGGTTTTCTATTCGATTCCTAGGTGAGGCAGTGTTACTGGATTCTTTAATTAAGAAATTCTTAGTAGACAGCAGAAGGCTTGCTCCTATTCAGTCATATACCTAGAGTTATAAAATAGCTGCCTTAATGTGAGTAGGTATACCTAATACATAGCGGCCTAACCTTTTAGGTATATAGGCTAAAGACTATGTACGTATATAAAACTATAACTAGTATGGAAATTATAAACAATTAGAAGGATACAAAATGCCGTAAATAATAACCAGCTTATACCGCTGATTGTACAATAATTACCACAAATTGTTTACGTTCTCATCTGATATATTCGTTAAGAAGCACCTCAAATCAATGAATAACTGTTTTATTTTCAATATTAAACGATAACAGTAAAATATACAACGGACCGAATATGGCTACAAACATTTGTTATTGACATTTTAATTCACAATTCGAGAGGTTCTTTATTAAATCCGATTGTAAAAACCTAACAGATATATGTGCATGAACACCCACACATAAATGAACAACTGCGCAGTTTCAATTACTCAACTATTTTACGAACAAAAAGAAGTTTCCCTCAAATAAATAGGCAGGAAGGCTAACGGAGCTTTTGTGAGATCGCTTTTCTGAACATTGATATCACGTCATAGCCGCCGCTTCCTCGGATATTACAATATTTGCTCAAATGCTCGGCTACTATAACATTTTACAAATATTATACAATTTAATACATAAATAGAATAGCTTATACTTGCCGGATTACTTTAATAAACAAGCTTATTTATAATTAATGAGTGTTGGAGGCCAAGCGTTTTCATTGTGAAATTAAAATCAATTTTTCAATGCTTTGTATTCTTATTTCTCCGAAGCAGTGTTCAGCAATCACAATATCTTCTTTACTGCAGTGATTTATGTTCGCTATTATTTTTTTTAATAACATATACGTATAATAGTATATGCCTACGTTTCACGTTGTATCAAGAAATCAAAGCGCTGGCTGAAGATAGGACATTATGGAAGAGACTCCACCGACAAGAGCTTGGCTCTTAGATTGAAGAATCACTGAAAGGTTAGGCACACGTCGTATATTTCGCCAGCTGGTATCAGGTAATAGTAGGCAAGTTCCTTACGTGGTACTTATTTAAATTAAATGTTATCCACCTGGCTGTTGATAAAGGGTTTTTGTCAAATAGTCCAATAATATCTTCACGAGTCGGCATTGAATCTCGGGTCGAACGACTGCCTGCGTAAGCATTTTTTATGAACAACTTTTGCTAAACGAGGATATCTATAAACGTCAAAAAATAACTACGGATTTAATAATTATCTGTAGAATATACAAAAGTTGGTACACAGTTTATAGTAGCGAAATGACATCTACTGCGTTTCAGTTGATTGGTAAATCTAATTAGACTAGACTAGATGGATGACATAGTGGTCGCCTCGCTGCTGCCACTATCGACACTGGATTCGAATTGCCCACGGAACAAAAATTTGTATGATCCACAAGTGACTTTGCTAAGTATGGATTCTTATAAAGGCCGCCGCGATACAGGGACTATTTCAAAAAACGTGAGATGCCTTTTAAAATTAAAATAATAAATACTTATTAAACAAATGAATAATAAAAAAGTGGTCATAAATGAAATCGTTCTATAAAATATCAGGTTTCATAAAAAATGTGTACTGTCCATGCTAACGCTGTTTTGATTATCCATATCATAAAACGTAACGTATAAGGTTTAAAATTAGAAATTTTGCACAAGCGTATCATTACTAACAGCAAGGCTTCATGTTGAGAGTGTCATGGCACGATGTCGTGTGAGATGCCAGACACCGGTCTTTGCACGAACTTTATTTTATAAATTCTCGCTTACATTAGTGTCATAAATATTGTCGCTTATTAAATATTAAGTTTTTAACGCGAGTTTCCGTTCTGCTAAAAGGAATAAGGGCATGACACAGTTTCATTTACCTTGTTTCAATTTGACTATAAAGTAAAATATATGTTCATTTTCTTTGTCATCAGTATACGGGAAGTGTTTAATACACCATGTATTTGTATAATAAGGCTCTTTGAGGTCCTAACGTACGTCTAGAGCTAGGTAAAATTTTATAAATTTACAATCTACACATTGCAAGCCTAGCCTAAAAAAATTGCCAGGTTGTTGACTTTTCGTAACTTTTATCCGCGGTTTCGCTCCCTGAGTTCTAAATGCCTATTCCGGAGGACTAGTATTGTTTTCGCCATAAGGCGTAGTAGGGGATGAGCTTAGTCCCTAACGGGTACTGGTACAGAAAAATCTAAGAATACTTTGCATGATCCTAAATATAAGTAACTAATATGAACGGCTTTATGTTACGTGCATACAAGTCGTCCGTTTCCCAGATACGTATGCAGGTAGTTAGCACGTCTAGTAAATCACGTCAGCGCCAGCATCTACTCAGGATATAAAACTGCAATCTTTACTCAGAGAATCTTTCAAAAGAATATAATTTTATATTCGTCATAACTTTTAGCCTTATTGAAATGTTAGTCGTATTATTTGACAACTGATTTCATCGTGAGACAACGACGTCGCGTGTTCTTCGAACTTCGAAATTCATAACGTTCAACTTGCCTGCTGTCTCGGGCGTCTAAATACATTCTAAATTGTATTTGGTGATTTGTAATAAGTAGATGTCATGTAAGTTTAATAGAATTATATAGTGTTCCGCACGAATCCAGTGAATGGTTTATGTCTCCACTTCGAGCCATAACTCACGTCCCACGAACCACTTGACGCATCCTGCCGAACGACGCAAATAGATCTATTGTTTTCTTATCGCAGGGTGTAAAGCGCAGTCGAATCTATCAATACTATATGGCTATAGTATATTCGATATTGAGTGCTAACTGTTTGATAAATGTTATGTTATTGCGGGTTCTGCCTTATAAGTTATAACTGTAATTTGTATTATTTATTTAATTAGTGATAGATGACACATAAATTACACTTCCTCTCCCCCCGGACCTCTGTAGTGTACAGACGTGTTTTAATAGCACCCCAGTGTCAATTTTAATTAAAATAAAATATTATTTATTGCAATAAATATTGTGCAAGTACTGAGCAAGCAGAAACATTAAGTGGTTTATCGTAAAAAGTTTATGTTCAAGTAAAAAGTGTTCTACATACAGAGGGGTCAAGTTACGCTGGCCGCAAGAAAAATTGTATGAAATCGTCGATCGGCGACCAGTTTAGAGACCCCTGGGCAAGGAACTCAAGCGCAACCTCTATACAATTTATGATCGCCTAGTACTTCAAGCCGAGTAAATCGTTTGTACAACATGCCTCTCCGACGTTCTCCCCCCACTGCCTCACCCGCCATTGGGGCCACCGGATCCACCCGTTCTACGCCCACCGCTCATGCATCTCAAACATGCGAATCCGATACATCCGAAAGAAGTGGTAATGAAAATGTTAGCATTAGGCAGAAGCGCAGACGTGACGACGATGACCTTAAAGAACTTAAATGTCTAATTTCGTCATTATCAGCCAAGTTCGATCAAAAGTTCCTGGAATTGAAGCAAAACAACGAAGAACTAAAGGAAAGTCTTCAATTTATCTCTGACAAATATGATACCTTGCTGAAGACACTTCATAATATGCAAGAAGCTAGAGCAGAAGACAAAAAGAATATCCAGACACTAGAAGAGAAAATGGAAGCCCTCGAGCGGAAAAGCAGATCCGCCAACCTAGAGATACGCAATATACCTATTTCTTTACGAGAGGGAAAAACATTTGAATCGAAAGAAGACACCAGTTTGATTGTAAAAAGTTTATCTAAGGCTATTGGGATAGATTTACACGACGGAGACATTAAAGATGTTTATAGGACTGCGACACGGAAAGAAGGCTGTAAACCTATTGTAGTGGAGTTGAATAGCGGCCTAAAAAAAGAAAAAATATTACAAGAAGTAAAGAATTTTAACAAAAACAAGATAAACAATGACAAGCTGAATACCGGACACCTCAACGTACCTGGGCCTGTCAAACCAGTATTCATTTCGGAGTCGTTAACACCTAACGCTCAAAAACTGTACTACGCAGCCCGACAGCTAGCGCGAGAGAAAGGATACTCCTACTGCTGGACTTCTCGAGGCCTAATCTATCTACGCAAAGCTGAAGGTGAGCCTCAAATCCGAATTAGCAATGAAGCATGTCTGAAACTCATAACAAAACAGTGACTATCTTATATAGGTTGTTATAGATTCGTTTCTGTGTCCCTTGAAATAATATTTGTAATCAACTTCAACTCAGTGACAATTTTCAGTAGGAAAACACACTTTCCCACCAAACAACTATTCAATTTTCGAAACGCATGTTTTATGCATTTATTACTTTTATCTGTAAGTCATGAATATAAAACCTATATCTACAATTACAAAATAATACACACATTTCTTATACCTAATGTACATAACACACCACTACTTACCTTTATACTAACACACTCACACAAATACCCCTACACATACCCTAACCCAATAACTTCGCGACCTATAACATTTTTATATCCCAATGGCTAATAAGCATGATAATATTATCAATCAACTAGACCAATTTACAATAGCCCATTCATCTGTTTGTGATATTGATGACTGTAAAAATTTTGTCAACAACTCAAAAAATTCGCTTAATATAATTCACCAAAATATACGAAGCATATCACGTAATACGCCTAGTCTACTTACACTTTTAGCAAGGTCACAGATAGATTGGGACCTTATTGTTCTAACTGAATGCTGGTTAACACGCTCTCATCACATCCCCTCACTTGAAGGCTATAATTCCTGTAAAACTAGCAATAATATAACCCAAAATGAAGGTGTTGTCGTCTTTTACAAAAACACAAACAATGCCTCGGTAGAAGAACCCGCTGTTTTAGACTGTAATATCCTTGCCATGAAAATTAACAGCAAAACGATTATTTTAGCGGTCTACAGACCGGCAGGGTACAAAAATTTAAACAACTTTCTATCGTCACTGGATGCTTACATAAAAAAACTATCTAATTTCTCCAATATTATTCTAGTAGGTGATCTCAATATCGATATTGCGGAGCATACTACAGACTCATATTCACTTTCATACCTAAATCTATTAGCCTCACATGCTATGCTACCTGCCCATACTATACCAACCCATGGCAAAACCTGCTTGGACCACATATTTTTAAAAACAAGACTCCCAGCTGCATGCTATGTAGCTGAAACATCTGTTACAGACCATGATGCCGTAATACTTACCTTAGAACTTAATTACTCACTAAACACATCACGTAAAATTATCAAAACACTCGACTATGAGAAACTGGACAACGATATGACTAGCATAGATCTTTCTCCAATTTTCGAAAGTTCAGACGTAGACTTGGCGGTATCACTTTTTATAAATACACTTAATGACAAAATATTAGCAAATACCAAAACTATTAGACTACCAAACCGCAAAAGAATCTTTAAGCCGTGGATGACCACAGGGCTTCTGAGGTGCATGAGGAATCGCGACAAACTACATCAAAAGGCTAAGAAATACCCCAATAATAATGATATTATTCTTACATATAAACGGTACAGAAATTTCTGCAATGGACTAATAAAAAACATTAAGACTCAACACGACAAAAATAAACTTGCAGCTGCTACAAAAACTGGTAATAAAACCTTATGGTATGCTGTGAAAGACATCACACATACAAAAAAAATAAAAAATGAAGCCTTAAAATTAATTAATACATTAGACCCATCTACTACCGCTAATCAAGTAAATTCATATTTTGTGAATATAGGTAGAGCTATTGCAAACAGTCTAGGTAGTCACACAAATAGCCCTCCGACCCTTCCAACAAAATCGTACCCCCACTCACTGGTTCTTCTTCCTGCAGATGAACATGATATCGGAAGTTTGATTACTGGTCTGAAAACTGATTGCGCCGTCGGCTGCGATAAAATACCAACTGTATTTATAAAAAGATACAAGCAAACTCTAATTCCAGCGATCACCTTTATCTGTAATTTAGCTATAACAACCGGTAGATTCCCTAGTGCATGGAAGTTAGCGGAAGTACATCCAATTTATAAAAGTGGTGACGGAGCCCGTGTTAACAATTATAGACCAATTTCTATACTGCCAGCGTTCTCGAAGATCCTTGAGAAGATTATGAACAGGTCTTTGGTAGGATACCTTGAAGACAATAAGCTTCTTTCTTCTTCCCAATTTGGGTTTCGATCGAGATTGTCTACTAGTGATGCTATTCATGAACTGACTGAGTTTGTGACAAATAATTTAGATGTAAACAAAAAAGTAATTGTTGTCTTTATGGACTTAGCTAAGGCATTTGACACGGTCTCCGTCCCACTTCTGATTAAAAAACTGGAATACTTAGGAGTCAGAGAAAGCCAACTAGGTTTGTTTTCTGATTACCTTACTAATCGCCATCAACGAGTCAAGATAGCAGAATATGTTAGCAATGACCTTCCAATAGGTCATGGTGTACCGCAGGGAAGCATCCTCGGTCCTACTCTATTTCTAGCATATATTAATGAGCTTTGCGACTTAAAATTGCCTAATGGAAGAATAATTAGTTTTGCGGATGATACCGCGCTTTTATTTGAAGCAGACACTTGGCAACAAGCATACAATCACGCACAAACGGGATTTAATATGGTTATGTCGTGGTTGTATAAAAATAGACTCGCCCTTAACGTTGACAAGACCAAATACATTTGTTTTTCTGTAAAAAATCCCGCTCATCTTATAGTAGATCTAAAAATCATAGCACATAATAGCTCGTGTCCCTCCAGTACCAGTTCCTGCCTATGTCCAGCTCTACAAAATGTTACTACAATAAAATATCTAGGTGTTATTTTAGACAGAGCGCTCAATTATAACGCACATGTTGATCTTCTTGTAGCGAGAACAAGAAAGTTTATTTATCTGTTTAAGAACCTTCGACATGTTGCGGACAAAAAAGTTATAAATATGGTATACCTAAGTCTCTGTCAATCAGTTATCACATATTGCATCACAGTGTGGGGCGGTACCTCAAAGACAACCTTATTAAAATTAGAAAGAGCCCAAAGAGCGGTCTTAAAAGTCAGCAATTTTCTACCATTTATGCATCCTACAAAATTAGTATATGAACTCACCGAAATGCTAACTGTTCGACAACTCTACATCCAACATACGGTTCTCAGGCAACATTCGCTACTTCCATACAACCCCTCACTACATGCTACTAAACGACGCAAACATGCAGTTTGCCCCACGACTCGCACAAACACAACCTTCTCACATCACCAATTCAATTTTCTTGGAGCGTACCTTTACAACAAGTTAAACAAAATCCTAAAAATCTACAATTTAACCAAAAATCCATGTAAAGTGACTCTATACAGGTGGCTGAAAAAACAAAGTTATGACGAGACGGAGCAATTCATCATCGTCCCTCGCTAACTATAACCACAAGTAAATGTGTATATATGTGTTAGTACCACACTATACATATGTTACAATATACGTCACTTATACCTACTTATACACACACAAAACACACACCCACCCACACATCCACACACACACACACACACACACACACGTACACACACACACGCGTACACACACGCACACACTTCTCACAAAGAACACATACCTCATTTTGTTATGTACTCTTACTTTTGCATTCATACTTAATGACAGTCTTTCAAAATGTTATATACTTTATGCATGTTTTTAATGTATAATTTGAATTGTATATTTAGTGTATTTTAGTGTATAATTTTAATTGAATATTCCGAGGTGAGGGCCTGGTGATCCGTCACACAGGGTTTCCCTAGTATGGACACCAGCCTCTCACAAAGGATCATAAAGTTCCTATATCTAATGTATATAGATGTGTAAGAAACACCTTTGTGAAGAGAGAAATAAATAAATATATTAAACTTGTATTTTACGTTATTTAACCAATATTGAGATAAACTCATCTGCAGCACAATTGCATAAAAGCGAAAGAACTTCTTACCATATAAAAATATTAATTATTATAAGCTATACAAAAGCGTTGTGCAACAATATTAATTACAAAAGGCTTTATTATTTACATTCGCAGCCCGATTATTTCGAGAGCTTAGTTCTAAGTTTGTTTTTGTTGTTTGTGTTTGCAGTTTGGCTAAGGAACAAAGTTTGTATTGGAATTTTGAGCAGTTAACCAATTTTATCTAAATACTGTCAAGGTATGACCCATCCAAATTGGAAGCGTAAAATTTGAGGGAGAAAAGGGCGAACGGCGAAAAAAATTTAAGTTGAAATAAAAGTAAAATAAGGCATGGGGCACGCAGATGGATGAAAGGTCAGACCAGTCACGGCCTAATTACACGGGCCATGACGCCTCCGATACTCCCTTGTACCCTCTATATCCCAAAGGCTTGCCCTAACGTTATCTGAATCTTCTGTGTTCTTATCATGCCTTTTTGTACCGGATCTAAAACAATTTATTTCTATTTTTATTAGGAACAACATGAAATTGTTTATCAGTCTGAAATGTATATTTTAAAACCTGTTAGGGACGGTCGGTGTGCTCTTCATCATAATTTAAAATCTGTATTTACGTAACAAATATGATTATCAATTTTTGTTTTTATTGAAATAAGCGGGAGCTTCTGGCACTTTAACTTATTTACGTTGTTAGTAAAATAACTGAGCAAATAAATTGGAGTTTTAAAGCATCTTGAAATTGAGCTCATATTCACCGCGCTCGTATCTGCGACAGTTGACGTTTTAACAGCGTCGCATTGCACTAAAAATATAATTTTTTTAATGCACTCAGAATATTCAAGCATGCGTCTGAATGACGGAACACACATTTGAATACCCAGGTGAAATAAAAATGATACTTATTCATAAATATAATTTAGTATGTTACGGTAACGTAACCTTTTTACGATTAAGCCGTCACATCCCACATATCTCTCCACTTATATCGCTTTCATAAAATTGCATCGTTACTTCTATGTATAAATATACACTACATAACATCGAATAATATGAAATTTTCCAAAATCAGCGCTAATATCCTAAGATCACCGTGTAAATGCTACAAAGCATTTGTTAAAGTGTTCAGCCTTTGCACGTTAACGATGATGATGAGATCATCTATATCTCGGCAAATAATTATATTAAAGAAGAAAATACATAGATGCAAGGTGCAACCGTTGTCGTTAATGAAGTTTAAAAGAGAATAGGTACTACGTAAATGGTTGCATAGTATATGGATAATATTGGGCTTCATCGCCATATACATATAGTTATTGCTATTATTGACATTTCGCTTGCTTCGCAATTTAGCTATAGATGTAGACGAACCTAAGTTTCGACGGAAAGCGTCGTGTCTCGTATAAGTACATTTGTAGGTACGGGCTAAGTCCGCCCAGCTAAAGCCGTGCGTTTAGGATGTAGGGAAGTAGCGGCTGTAGATAAAACGATGATATGCACTTTTCACTGGGTTTAATAGAACACGCAAAGACGCTATAAACTTTGGACTTCGCACCTACAGGGTGTACGCCTTAACTCTGACAATGACATCCACATAAAGGTTATTTATATTTAATACAGGAACCGTAACACATTTTAGAAAGATTGTGACACTGATATTTTGAATAATGTGTGTGTTTTTAAGTCGCGAGTAAAAGTAAGTAAGTGCTATATTCTCGAAATTGATGCTCCATCATCGATCACATTCTCAGTTACCATCAAGAGAGATTGTGGTCAATGGTAAGCCTATCTTGAGTATAAAAATAAATGATAGCAAGACAATTAAATTAAACTTTACTTCCTGAATTCCTTTTTTTGTATAAATAAATTATTTAAAGTAGTTTTCATATTTTTGAACTAGCTTAAAATGTCAAAGATTTAGAAATAAATCTGCTTTTTATATATTGGTGCGGAAACTAATAGCGGAAAGCTGTCGCCAATATATTTAAAGCAAATTATTTATCGTTGATCATATATGTCACGATATTTTTTTAATGGCTGTGCAGCCGGGACTTTGCCTTTAACCCAACGTTTAAACTGTATTTATTTTTACTCATTTGAATATTTGCCTCTAGTTTGTTTGCACACAGCCACTACTGCGATTTGCCGCATGAATTAATACTTAAGATACGTCGCAGCATTATTGCGGGATAACAAAGTTTAAGTTTGTTACCTAAACTTGGGACATGAGTTAATACTTGCACACACTATAAATCTCACAATGTTATTCTACAATCTTTGAACAGTTCAGCAGATAGATAGTTCTTTATTACAATTTATGATTTATATTTCAGTTTAGTCTTCATAACTACTTTTGAAAAGGTATCAAATGTAGGTCATGCACAAATTATTTAAATCATTGTAAAAGCCGTATCATACTTTATATTTGTAATAGACAGGTACTACAATGAAATATTAAAATTACACTTGCCTCTGGTTCAGTAAGTCAATTTAAACTTGGAACAAGTTACAACGAATTATATTCTTAAACATTTTGCGAATGTTTGTGACTCCTTGGCTTTTTTACATTTTATTGTTTTACTTGAGGTTATTTTAAGAAGTATTTATAATAGGGTAAATAAAGATGAACATTGTAAAAGTATAATAAATTATAAAACTCGACTAAAAATTCACTGAAAAGGAAGGAACTATGATCTATTTTCACATCTTTAGGAGTGAAAGGTAATAGGGCTCGCCTTTGTTTACAGAGTAGAAAATACATATCGGATAATCCTTAAATCTCTTCGGAAATTTACGAACAAATGTTACTAAAGGTGGCACAGATGGTCTGTGTACACAATAATTTAAAAAAATTTGCTTGTAATTGTAAATTTTGCGTTATATTTACTGTCATTGGTCGTTTATTAAATAAAAGCCGAGGTGCGTAGTACAGCAGGGTAAAGGTAACGGGACGTCTAGGTAATCGATTTATATTTATGAATCACGTTTGGGACGGGTGTTAATTTTAGTTGTTCCAAATAGAATAATTTTCACAGTCGGCGGAGTAACTGTTCAGGGACGGAGATTGATCGGAAATGAGACGAGTTAGCGCTTTCCGTCTGCGCTCGCGTCGCTTATCTCACGACCCTGCGGACCACGCCTTTGTTTTTCAATACAATATAACGGATACGCTGGTGACGTTTCCAGGATAATATTATTTTGATCTAAAGTAATGCCTTTTAGAATTATAAAATAATAGTGGCTCGCTTGCGGTTTCTTCAACACAGCTCGATGAAAATGACATTTAAAAGGGCCTAGCAGCAAACAGAGAGGATCTTCATAATTGTATTTATTTGCAAGTGCTTGTATTGAAATATTTTAGTTGACTATATTTTTAATCAATAAATGATAGATTTATATATTCATTGTTAAATATTTAGATTGTAATGCTTTCCTTTGAATATTTATAAAGCGACCACGACACGGCCACTACTCTCAGTACTATAAATTACTTTAAAAAAAATACATTATGTCTAAAAGCGGGTTATATTTAGCATAAGTTAAGTAATGAAGCTATAGATGTTCCCAATTCTTTTCGTACCAGTTGTCACCCTTGTTTTGTAAGCCTAAAAGCAAATAAAATCTTAAGCGTGTCAACAAAGGAGACGATGAAAATATTTCGAGATCGGTGGGATTGGACGCCGATCATTCACTTTGTGAGGTGACTTTAATTCCTTCAAGAGCCAAAAGACTTTGTATCGAGATTCTTTATACTGTGGTAGTATAGTATTCATTATTATTTTATTCATATACGCGTTAGTCTGTAATATAAATCATATGTACATGTTATAGTAGTAAGGTAGAAAAAAGCATCGGTCTAATCTCGACATTTAGTAAAACTAATAATCTGACTACTAATTAGGTATGTAAATTTAGATGTCACTGAGCCGATACCGCCAAATTACATCTTGTGAAAGTTAGTTAATGTTCTCGTACTAGAAACATATCTAGTACTTCAACGAAAAATGACTGTAACTCTTTCTTCTGGTTCTACAAATTCTATTTCATAAAATTGAATGTAAATACGTAATAAATTACTTAAAACTCCTTACCAATTTATAGAAAACTTTAGTATAATCCTGAGATACAGTCTCAACTAGTTTAGACGGTACGGAACGACGTTGCGGAAAATAGCCTAAAATTATGTATAAAAGCCATTTTAGTACACAGTTCCATCAAATGGGCTTCTATCGTTAATTTCTTGATAGAAAAAGCAAATTACGCTTTGTTCGGCTAGAGATTAGCACCCCAGAAATCAAGCACTGCAGTCGCATTCCCTACGAAAAGTCTTCCATCCCGTTGAAACTTCACGATTAAGCCAAAAACACATTACATTACAAAACAGTGACTACTGTTTTGTAATGTTGTTCTGGCCAGAAAGGTAAATTAAGTAATCAAAAGGTTTTAAAAAAAGCCGTAGGTACCATTTGTAACTTTCGCGTTAGTCTATAATGCCCAGGGGTTTCTTTATTACGCCATCGATGTTTAGTCATCAAAGGACGGCAATATCTAGTAATTGAGTCCAATTATAATCTAGTATTGCCTTGCACCCAGCTTAGTAATCAAAAAAAAATTAAATGAGTCGTTGAAAAATAATTCATATTCTTCGTGTCTCTAATTAGAAAATACTAAATAATATGTTCAGTTTTCTATATAAAAGGCAGGTTTGCATCGTGTAGCCTACCGACTCGTAGGCAAGTAATTCGTATGACTATACGCACATATAGCCCGCGGTAGCTACTTGCGATACCTTACCATTATGATACGTAGACACAGGCCATCGATTTTATAAAACCATTGGAAGGACTTAGACGTTTGCGAATTTCATTTTTATTACCTATAACATAAAGTAGAGTACGGAAGACATTTTAAAATATGATAGTATATTTTCTATGGTAAACGCAAAACAGGGTATTATTTCCTTTCGCCACTGTCATACAGTTAGTGTTAATTACCTTGGAGAGTAAAGTAAAATATTGGGTAGGCTCAGTTCTATAATGCCTTTGCATTAGGGAGGCTCGGGCTCCCCTAGGCCGTATGTAGCCAGCGCCAGACGAATATACACATTTTAAAAATATTAGGCAATGACTATCATTCTTCCATTGTCACCCAAAAGAAGTCAAGCCGCTTATTTAGTCTATTTAACAAGCTATCTAGCGAAGAAGACCACTCAAAAATTTTATAGAATTTTTAAACTTGCTATCAACTTTTACTCCAACTGGAGATGTAGGAACGTTAGTACCGAGATAACTTATGTCGTTTGCACTCACAACTCCTAGACATTTCTTCGTGATATTAATGACCTCTGAAGTATCTGCAGAATTAGTACAATTATAATAGTTTCAGCGGCTTTCGAGTCAGGACTTAGTCCAGCGCATACGGCAAATATCATATAATGATGTATGAGTATAGGTATATTTAACGAGCTGCTGCAGCTTATTTAACTAACTCCTATTGATATTTTCTGTCAGGACATTACTCATTATAATAATAACAACTGTAAAACTGGCTTAACGCTGGGCCTAGGCTATACTCCACCAGCCTGGCCCAGTGCGGGTTAACAGACTTCACCTATCTTCGAGAACATTACGTGGAACTCTTACACATGTAAGTTTCTTCACCATGTTTATCCCTTAACAAATCATAAAATCAAATTGACTATTTAATAAGCACGTTAACGTCGAAAAGTCAGAGGTGGCTTGGGATAGCACTCGAGACCTCTGCGTGGCAGTCTAAAGGTTTCCACTTCCACGAGACATCCAGTGCGTTACGTAATATAAAGTAATTAAATGAAAATTATTTACGGATCGCCTGTAAATGAAATCCAAATTCGTAGGATCATTAATTATGGTATATTTAAATTGTCCCTGTTTTTTAACTAAGGCACCGAAATCACAACAGTCGGTTTTACATAATTAAATTGTAATAAATCTAATGGCACATTGAAAGCGCAATAAATCATATTATATTTCGAGCTTTAATTAGTTACACTTATGTTAGAATAATAATTACTGGATGAATTACAAGTAACAAGTTATAATTGTTTTCCGTCATTGCTCCAATCCAATTCAGAAGCTTTTCTGTAGATAGTTAATATAAAGTGATGATTGCATGATTCATAATGCTTTACAGTGGTTGAAAAACACGAATGCGATCAATATCGAGACTCGAAACTGGTTTTGAACCGCAAGTTGTTATCCCGTGCGGATATGTGATTCGTGGGGAGGTGATCACTGTCAGCAATACGCCAAACTTAATTTCATTCTACATTCAGTAGAGATCTATTTAATGTAGAATTCAATTACATTTTTCACTCAGTTATTAGTTATTGACTGCATGGATGGGTTAACTGATCGCATCGCATCTGCCGCCGCGCCGAGTTATGTAGGTTAAATTCCCAATAGCTAAAATATGTGTGATTCAAAGATAGTTTTTCCTAGTCTGGATGTACTTTGTGTTTTTGATGTTGTTTGTTTATTTGAATGTTTGTACAGTCCCCTGCGACATAGACACACACACATGATATCTGGTGCGGAAGAAGCCTTTTTATTAAACAGAAATATAGTTATTTAAAAAAGTAATATCAAAAGTGTTTAAAATATAATGCGGGACTCGCCATTCTTTTTCAAATAAAAGAAGTTTTAGAGATTGCTTTGATCGCATGCAATAACTAATGCTATCTTTAAAATGTTTTTATTGGTTTAGGATATGGACTTTGCTCGTTAAAATTCAGTAATTATTTTTTAATACAGCTGAAAATAAAGCAACAGAAGGTTTATGCTATGCTCATGCAAAGGACGAAAGCTCCGTCAATATTAGGGTCCGCAGGCCAACCATTCGTTTATTTAATAATCGCTTTGATATGGTAATATTTTTGTTTCACATTAATCATTTGAAATTATTTTATTAATCGTTTGAATATCTTTGATAGAAAATATTGTAATGGCTGTTGCCCCTTACAGCATAGTATGGAACTAAGGAACGTTACTATCAGAAGAGTGTCCGTGGATTTCTCGACAGTTCTATGTCAAAGCTCCTCGTCCAATCCTAGAATGTTGTTACTCAGAATTTTCTAACAGGAACAATAAATAACACTTTGCCCGACCTGAGTATTGACGACGCGATTTGCAGGTGTCTGTAAATCGCGGATGTAAATTGGAGTTTCCTAAGTTTGATTTTCTAGCATAAATCAATAAACTGGATAAATGGAGATAGTTGGCCCGCAAATCAGACAACCAATCGATTCGAATCCACGACGACTACCGCTCAAGTTTGATTTTGTTTATTTCTTTGATCTGTGGGTCACACAAATTCATGTCCCATGTGGGGCAACCCGTAAAACTTGGCGCATTGGCGAAGCGACCACTTAAACTCCCCTACCAAGCAGTATTTTCAAAGTTATGTGAAATTATTTTAACCACGAAGAAAAACATTATGAGCATTCTTTTATGGCTCTAAAATTCATATTTATTTATTTAAAGGCACATCTACAGATTACAAATTATGTATGTGAATAGGATATGAGTTCTAGGTACAATACATGTTATTTTCAACCCGATTATCATCGTGCACAACATTTAACAAATAATAGTAACAAAATAGCAGCATCACAAATAATATAACATAAATAAAAACGTTTAATAAAAAAATAATGTCAAAGTGAAATATAAAATAAAAATCAATAGCAAACTTAAGAAATAAACATAAAACAATTTTATACACAATCAAAGTACTTATCCTAAATTTATAAATTACTTAAAACTAAAGCGTAACAGAACAATTAAATTATAATATATATTTCCAAACACTAAAAAAAAAGAATAAAAATAACTAAACATAGTAATAATTATACAACAAAAACAAGTATATAATTTATGAGGTATTATCGCAGTGGATTATTTGTTTACATTTTCTAAGATATTGGTCGTATGTCTGATGAAATATGTCAAGTTCCTTAGCGTGGTCATTGAAGTCCTTGCACATTCTGTTTATTGGATCATGGTACGTTACGTTGTTGTTAAAGGAAGGCAAAGAAAACAGCCTCTGAACACGTTTACTACCGCGTATTTTTAGCGAAATGCGACTCAACAACTCGCCTGCAGCCCAGTAAGAATTAACGATTTTATAAAGAGCAGAAAACTGATAAGTCTTGCGCCTGTGCTCAAGCGTTTTCAACTTATAATATTTAAGTCTAGACTCATAAGATGGTAGTTTTCGCCTCAGTCCGAATTTGGAGCTTAAGTAACGAAGAAAACGTCTTTGAACAGCTTCAAGTCTGTTAATATGCGAGTGGTAAAAAGGGGACCAAGTTAAAGAGACATACTCTAGTATACTTCTGACTAAAGTGATATACAATGTAATTATGCTCTCAGATTTTCTGAATGGTTTAATCGTGCGAAATATGAATCCCATAGTTTTACTGGCTTTCATCACAAGGTGTCCGTAATGTTGAGTGAACGTTAGTTTAGAATCAACCCAAACTCCCAGATCTTTGATCGCATTCAGACGCGACAGAACTTCTGAATTAATATTGTATGGGTGGTAAATGGGTGATTTGTTCTTTGTAAATGTTATTACGTTACATTTTGATATGTTTAGGGACATATTGTTATCAATGCACCATTGATACAATTGATTTATATCATTCTGCAGTATAACACAATCTTCGGGTGACTTTATTTCGCGATATATTTTTAAGTCATCAGCTTATGCGAGGCAATTACTTATAATATTATAGAGTAATTCATTTATAAATAATATAAATAGCAAAGTGCCTAAATTTGAGCCTTGAAGAATACCAGATTTGGCTACGAATGAACAGGATTTTAACTTTAACTGTTTGTGTGCGATAAGATAGGTATGAGATTAACCATCGCAATAATAAGCCATCGATACCGAGGTGTTGCGCTTTTTGGCATAGGATATAATTATCTACTCGATCCAATGCTTTGGCAAAATCGGTATATAATGAATCGACATGGATCCGCCTATCAAATGAACAAGATATATTGTGTATATAAGTTAATAAATTAGAGGATGTAGAGGGGCCGGCGACAAAACCACGCTGTTGGAGGCTTATAATGGGTTTCAAATGAAAATTTACATGCTTATATACTAAACCTTCTAATATTTTTGCAAACCAATAATAAATATTAAAACTTCATAGATGTATAAAACATAGTCGAGCGTGAAGTGTCGTAGTAGACTACGGTTTTAATCCACGTATGCACAGGGGATCAAACAGAGACGCTCGCGGTGGTTGGTGCATGTGCACTGAATGAGCAGCGCTCGTTAGCCTAGACAGACTGTGTTGAGTCAAGTGGCATTCAGAAACCGCGAAGTAGGACAGCTCATTCTTCGTTTTAAAGATTACGTGAAACGTGATATGCCTGCGTTTAATATCGGGTGCAATTCGTGGGAGGACGTAGTTGAGTACCTACTTTTGAGCCATGCATAGCTCATGACAACTCTTGTCATTGAAATATTCAACTTAGATTTGCGCTTTGGTAGAGTTGACGAAAGTACGTGTGTCAAAATCAAAATTATATCAAAATCAAAATATAGCCACAAAGTAACACCAATAAACTTCAAGCTCGAACAATTCAGTCACCAGTGGCTTCGCTTCTCTCCCATAAATGCTGCCTAAATAATAACTGTCACGGCGTCATAGTACTTATAATGGTGCAGATCGGAAACCCGTTCTCATCAAAATAAAACTATCTTCTGCCCGCGATTTCACAAACGTGAATCAGCCATGAACACATAACGTTATAAAACTTACCCTATATGTTTAGCCAGGACATAATTTATCTACGTGCTACGTTTTATCCACATCCATTTAGCGGTTTAAATGTAATTGAATAACAAATATGCTAACATTCCAGGTGCATATTGGATATGCGTATTTGTGCAAACATAATGAACGTGCTAAGATATCGGAAATTAACACACCGCTTTGTCATATTGTGGTATCTCAACGGGGTTGTGCTTAACGCGGGTCACTGCCCAGCGAACTATAGAATCGTTTCTACTCACGCTCAAAATCGTTTATTAGTATAAACAAAATATTTTACGAACATCAAAGTTATGACGTGAAAGGTGCTCAATATAGCTTATCTAGAAAAATAAAAAGCAGTGATACAGTTTTAGTAACAGGTAAGGTATTCAAATTTAAATAGTAAGTTTAAGCTCGTAAAGTATTTACAAGGTATTTGGAATTTTAGGCGTGATATTTGTTTAAGGTATTAGATCGCCAATACCAATGTTCACATAGTTATAAGAATTTTAAAGGCCTGTAAATAAAAAAAATCTACTTAAATATAATATTTTAATAACAATAAAATATTTTATCTTCCGGTATATAGTATGTACCTACAGATTTTACAAGTTACACTAAGATTGGATACATTCTTGGAAGAATGTATGTAGGTATGGATACCAATGGGTGCAATATGTTAAGTAAAAGACTAAGCCATGAATGACTATGAATCAATGTCATCTATTGTTAATACCTTTACATAAAGATAAAAGCAATGTAAATTGATGGGATTAAACGAAAAATTGGTCAGTCAATACATATAACAATATTAAAATATCAAATAAAATTAAAACAAAATCATAAAATTTTTCTAAAGAACGAATACCTATATAATACATTATTTGAAACTAGCGGTCGCTTAGTGGTCAAAATTCGACCATGATTGATTTAAATTTTATGTTTGACCATTATTAAAGTTTTATTGTCTATAACTTTACCCTTATAATAACATTTCATTTACATTTTTCCAAGGCTATACAGGTTAATTTACCTATCTTTTTCTAACAAATTATTATTTACTTAACGTTCTATACTCTTTCATTGACAATATTCCTAACCATGCTACTTTGTTTCCTTTTTTCTTTATTACATATAAATGACGTATATGTAGGTAACCATAGATACGAAGAATTTTACGACGTCAGACGAACAATGCCGAAATACTACGACTACAACGAATGCATGGTTGTGTGCGTGTAGTGTTTTTTCATTAATTTAATGTATTTGTAATGCATATTTTATAAAAATACTAGGATTCGCCACGCCTTCTTCATTTAAAATTTTAACTGTGCCAAATTTCATACTCCTAAGTCCGCGTAAAAAGGGGTAAGTATACCTACCCCTTTTATAGTTTTTGCTTCACATATTAATATATAGATGAGCCTTAAGATTTCGTGTTTTAGAGCTCTTCGCAAAAATACAGTTAAGGCAAGGATGAAATAAGTTTCAACTAAGATGTAATCTGTTATCCGCATATCAATACAGTCACCTAGTATATAGGATTACTATTCAAAGAAAATCATAAATGTCAGATTAGGGAAAGGTGTTGTGTATATTCTTCTCCGTTTAATTAAACATATTAATAACATATAAATGAAATAGGTCTTACATATAAATTATAAATAACATTAGGACCGATAACCGTTGATATTACATCGTTAATCCTACTTAAACTGAGGTATCATTGGTCTCGTGCACCGTAATAAAGAAACCAGAATTCCTAACGCCCGTCTTGGCTAAGGTTAGCTTCAGACATATGGGTCTAATATTATGTAAATCCCTGATTGTCTTTGAATAGCTTTGTAGACGACGCTGACGCATTCTGAACCTTTTGTTACGTACCATATGAAAAACGTTGTTATGTAATCAAAATAATCACGAATGGATGCTTTGAGATTTTTAATAGTTAGTCTAGTGCTTAAATTGGGGCTATTCAAATTGCAAGTAGGATTTAATGGGCTATTATTAACATAATTAAAAATAACTCAATCATAGTCATCATTATTTTAAAAGGCGTCTCCCTCTTTAGTTTTGATTCTTGTGTCGCGGAGGACTCAGAATAAACATTTGTTGATCACAGAAATTTTGTATCGTGTGGCGATCGGACCTGCAAAACTGCGTGGCGACTACTGCGTTATAAAAGCAGTCTGCAATCTGCTTTTTTAAATTCTTACTTCTACATAATTATGTAATCGATAAAATGATAATGTATAAAGGCGTGTAGTGGAGGAGTAACGACACATTTAAAAGCTCTGTGTTCTGATCTCTTTCTACCACATATCGTACTACAATTGATTATGTTCGACCAAAAAATCGATTGATGCTTCTACGACCTGAATATCCATCCCGACACTTAACTATTACAAACTGCAGTAGTTACCCTCTACTAAAACCCTAGCAGAATCACGTAATACGGATTACTGCCAATACTGATAAAACGGTATGAATAGTTAAAACGTAAGCGCACTAAATCATAGCTCACTCGTTCATGTCACTGCTGTGTTATACATGTTTGGCTGGATATCGTCTAAAGTCTGATGGTGGCATTATTCGAACGGAATTCAAGGTACGTAACCGTACCGTACCCTTTGGAATATTTCCAACATGTTAATTTGAGGCAATGCTTCTGCCGTTATCGGGCATGCCTACAGAGCAGAGAAATATGTCTGTTTTGCGGGCATGCTATTGTGCGTACGGCGATACAGTTTTAATAAACGTGCTCATTGCGCGTTATGAAGTCAATCTGCAAATGTTCGAGTGGTTTTATGCGTGATACTAATGATATCGGCACCTGGTCGTTGACGTCTTATTTTTAATACGCAGTGATCGTATCCCGTTCGTGGAATAACAACATTTGTAAAATTATTGGAACATTACTGAAATAGACTTCTATATTGGATAAAGTTTTATGAATTATACTTTTATGCATTTGAACCCACAATGTATAATTATGTTCCGTGCATAATCCAATTAGTACATATTTTAATTAGTAACGAAATATTGAAAATTGGTAGACAGCCAGAGAATCACAGCAAACAAAAAATATTAAACTAAATATCAAATGCAAATGTTCGAAAGGGTATAGTTATAGGTATATAATGGGCACATTTCCAGATTTTGCAATTGAGAATTTATAAACTGGTAAAGCGCACACATTGCCTAAACTGGAAATTGAAGCCGGAAAATAACGAACATATGCACACTTATACCACAGAACCAATTTCTGCGCTATGTTATCGAAATAACGGCTGCATATTCTTGTAACCAATGTAATACTGCCTTTACCTTGGTACGCACCACATAAGTATGTATAAGTAGGTACAGTATTAACATTTGTGGAGACTCCATTTAAACTATCTATCGGTTATGGACAGACGCTGGCCTTAAAACTGACAACGTTTACAACTATCAATACACGAGAAACAGCAATCGATTAATTTAAACACAAATTAGAGTGAATCAACTAATTAACTTGGAGTAAATCAGCCGTGTCCGGTTAGATTGAAACCGGATTATACTGTCGACAAAATATCACGTATCGAGCTATCAATCAAATGGATTCAATGGGTTAGCCGTTGGACAAAAGTTGCCCAGATTGTTAGTCGACCTTATACTGGGTGTTTCTTAGTATAATGAAAACCTCTCAGGGGGTGATTGTACTTGTTATTATGAACAACTTTAGTACTGAGATATTGCCGAAATCGCGAAAAAAAAACAGTTGTTCCATACATGCTGTCGAGGTCAAAGTCCAATTTTGTACGCAACAGCTGTTTTTCTCGCGATTTTGGCAATGTCCCAGAAATAAAAACAATAATAAAATTGAATGTGTAGGCAATACCGAAGCAATACTATTCACACCCAAAAAAATGTAGGTGACATAAAATTAAGGAACATTTTACAACAAAACAGATAACCGTACAGTATTTTTTAAACATCGTTAAATCTCAACAGGATCTCCCTATTGCCCCTAGTTTTTATTAATCGACGTTAATCGCTATCTTATAAGCTTTAAACAACATAAAAACCACATCTGTATCCCAAACAAAACACTTTTTATGAGAGGCTGAACAGAGACCTTGCCACCACGTACATCTCAGTTCGAACATTGCATACTTAGGACCTACTAACCCTTTGTCATAAATTACTAAACATACACTTGGGCTAGAAATGTCACTTATTTTCTTTATAGGTTCGAAAGGAATAAGTAATAAATACAATATATCAAGTAGAAATCACTACGTGTATGTATATATAGACACTGTATAAGCGCGATGTTTCAAATGCAACAACATTAAAATTTGAGAACATGAAATATGTACAGTACTAGTTCATATTAAATTGCTTGAGACCACAAAGTTTATTTTAATAACACATCGTGAAACGCTTTCTATTGTAGAGTACAGAGTTTATATCATAATTAAGTGTTTTATGCCGCCATTATTTTTATATGTTTACAACAGTAAAAGGTTTGTACAAAATAAAGTCACAGTGCCAAGTTAAATATTTTGAGAGAATTTTTAAAACAACTGGCGGAAGGGTTTGTTCAAACAACTGTCAATATGACAAATAATCTCAGCTATCATCGTCGATAAATTGTGTACCGAATATGGTACAGAGTAATCCACGTAAGATATATCTAGGACGTCAACTTTCTCTACGGCTGGGCAATTGACTTTAGGTTTTCCATAATAGTTGCGTGCAGGCGCCAATTTGAAGGATTACATTTTGTTCTTGTTTTCGCGAACGAGGGCAGGTGGGTCACGTCCCTCTGTACGTGATCCACCGTTGACGGAGAAACTTTCTTACTGGACTTTTAAGTGGGAATAAATAAATGATGAGTAAATGTTTCATGTCCGTATCTCACGCATCAGACTGCTGGTAAACACACAATAAAGGGAGGACTATGCTGACCGCTTCGTTGAGACGAGATTTCGGTTTTCATTCTCGGTTCATGCCAACGAAAAGTTATTAACCCAAGTTATTGGGTTTTACATTTAAAAAATTCTCAGTCAGCCTGGAGTTAGGGAATTGCCGGTGTTACCTACTTACCCCGCGCTTCAGCAAGTAAGTAAAGCCATGGATTCAGCACCTGATTTCTCTTCGGTCGTGTCAAATTGCCGTCTATTCGGTCTATGATAGCGAGTGAATATGGAGCACTTGTGTGTTGGGCATATACTAATACACTAAATTGCTTCTTACATTGATGGCTAGCCTGGGTCAAGATTGACAGATATTCGGTCTTGAGGATTATTATTACTGTTAATTACAAATAGTACCTACTGCACTACCAACATACATTAAAATTAATTGAGTCACCACAGCTATGCAATGCAATTAATCTATAATGAGATTACATAATGCAGAACAATTACGTCAATGACCAAAGTGGTTAGTAGGTTGGAACAGAATGTCCCACCAATACTTATGTTTTATCTTAATAACTTAGCTTCATATTGCAATATATGGCCTAACCCTTCTCACAGTGAGGAGAGGCCCGTGCCCAGCAGTGGGACAGTTTAATACGGGGCTGATATTATATATTACAATAAGATCGTTGACAATGTTTAGTAGTTACAGCAAGGTCAACATTGCTTAAACTTTCGCTTGGATGAATGATGTTAGTGTAAAAGCATTATTATTTTTCTGTGAACTTCATAATTAGACAAATAATCTCCATAGGCATATTTGTTCTAATATACGTATTTCATTTTATTACAGTTTAAGCTTTCGTGCCATATAGTCCAAAAAGCAAATCGATATTTTATTCAATCGATTTTTTTATGCCTCACGCGCGTGTTGCGCTTCGTTATAGTCTGTCCCTTCCCAACCATGTCGCCCTTGCAACATCGTCCTATTAACCATTCAACAAGGTGTCTGGCATAAAATACTACCTAGAAAGAGAGGCGAATTTAGGTATTTTGTCATAGTACATCTATTCCTGTATGTAATTACTTGAATTCTTATACAAATGGATATAATTTTCACGATAAAGAAAGACGAGATAGTAATTTTGGATAACGGCACAACATTGATTATTTTGCTTTTGTTAAGACATTATATTCTATAATATATTATTTATAAATAGTATATGATCTAATATTTCAGTACATAATGGTTCAAACAACATACATATATTCTAGCCATATTGCGAAATATGTCAGTAACTCACAATGACTTACGGTGATGGAGAACAGACTATAACCTTATGATATCAGTCACCAGTATTAGCTGGGGACTAGGACTTCAATCTCGATTCCCATAGCGCTATATGTGCTTTCTCAACTGTGAATTAACCGTCACATATTACACAATTTTATTGTTTCACAATGACATATATAGCAAAATAGTACCTACGGCTAGAATGGTCTTGTAGAAACATAAAAAATGCGAGCCGTACAGATACTTACATAATATCGTCATCGTCATCAATTTCTTTTATTAGGGTCGTTCAATATAAAAATATTAATCTGATTTCTGTAGCGACTATTGTCATACGAACTAATATGCAATATAATATAAATTTAAGCTATCTCATGACAAACGCGTATATTCATAAAACAATTTCTGTACGCCTAAACTTCGGTCGTTACTTTTGAATGCGCGACAGTTAATTATAATTGTGATATAAGTAACATAAAATTACGTATTTTTGTATAACTATCATAGTTGCGTCACAATGTGTCACTTACTTGGGCGTCTACGAAATTAAATAATAAATGAAAAAGCAACGACCCTCTTTCTGGTCCGGTATTGTTCGGTCCGTATTCAATATAGTAGGGTACAAGACTCCGTGCCCGTTTGGTGAAGTGTGAGAACTTTTGGTGAAGGTAAAAAGAACTGCAGAAACACCGTCTCGTTAGGCTCATAGAAGCATAGTTCAGAGGCACCAATTAGAGCAACAATCGTTTTTGCTCGCAAGATGCTCGGCACGTCGCATGGCGCGGGGTCTGGGCCGCTTGAAGACGTGACAAATAGCATAGAAATGTTCGTTTCCTGCCGGTTACTCACCTTTTGTACAAATGACGAGCATATGAACGCAGAAACAGTCACAGTCACGATACCCTGTGCTAAGTAAAGTAGCCGGTATCTCCACTTTTGTGCTTAATTCGCATTTATTACAAAATTAGCCAGAAACACGGACTACCCGCATTATTGTACAGTAGTACTGCTTTGGGTATTATAACTTTATGTATTAATATATATTGCGTTTTCAGCTTAACTTTGATTCAGTATCAACTAAGCCATCTCTATATATAAGTAATTCGCAATTTATATAATTAATTATTTACTAGCTAAATTTTGGCAATAATTATATTCGTAGCTATATATCATATTAAATTATTATACACACACAGAAAGTAGAATCTGTTTTGTGCTTATAAAAGCACAAAACAGATTGTACGTTCTGTGGTTATAACATTGAATTATTTTTACTATATTAAAATGAAAACCATGGGCAAACCCACGGTTTCGCTTGCGTAAATGTAGGTTAGGTTTTATTTTATTTTATTTATTAGAGACAAAAGACAATTACAAGTTAAAGTATTACAATATAGTGTTATACATTAAATTATCTAACATGTAATCAACACCATTGTCCACGGATTAACAATGGGAAATTAAAGTGATGGTGAACAAAGAAATTATTTAATAAAATAAAAAATTGTCTAACAAAATCTTAAAAGAAAAAATAAACGCTGTAAGTACAGCGTTTTTCTTTTCTTTTAACCTAAAGTGATTTAAACAATTCAATTGTTTTCTTTTAAATTATTGGTGAGTGAGAGAAAAATGTCTAGCTCAATAAGATAAGTATTGTATGCTTCGACAAGTCTACGACGAGGCGCACGCACTTCGGCGTTCGTTCTGCATGTGTCTGTACAGAACAAGTGGGGTACACGAACTCCTCGTCGAATGACAGTTCTAGGAACTATATAACATATTTTGTATGTTACTTCAATGCAGTCAAATCTATTGTTGCATAGACCGTGCAGCATCATGGCTCCCAAAAGTAAGCGCCTGGATTCCAAGTTTAGAATCCCATACCGATTAAGTAAATCTTTGTAAGGTAATGAAATTTATAGTGCATAGAAAGCAAAATCTTTTTTTGTACCAATATGTACCAATACCAAAATGTAAGGATTCCAAATGGGAACTGCGTATTTTAACTGAGATCGTATCAAAGTTTTGTATAGAAGCAAGAGTGTAGAGATCCGTACAAAGTCACGGGATAAATCTCACAACGAAACCAAACATCTGAAAGGCCTTATTAATAACATTATCAATATGAACATCAAAGTGTAAACAAGAGTCCAACGTAACGCGGTCACGGACTTAATCAGTTTTGTTCAAACCCACGCCATTAATGGAATAACCAAAGTTAATCCTATTTTTTTTTGGTAAATGTAATTGAGTGGCATTTAGGTAAACTAAGAAAGAGTTTATTTTGAGTACAATACGAGTGAAGTCTATTAAGATCGTCTTGAAGCAGTAAACAGTCGCGAGTATTTTTGCAGGGTCTGTAATTTTTTATGTCATTGGCGTATAATAAGATGTGTGAATTTAAAAAACAATGTTTAATATCATTTATAAATAAAACAAATAACTGCGGTCCTAATATGGATCCCTGCGGAACTCCTGATGTTACCAGTACAGAGTGGGATTCATAACCTTTAATAACAACAGTCTGAGATCTATTGGAAATGTGTGAAGCAAACCATCTAAGCAGATTACCACGTATACCGTTAAAGGCAATTTTCTCCATGAGCAGCGCGTGGTCAACCTTGTCAAAAGCCTTCTGAAAGTCTGTATACACAGTGTCTATCTGAATTCGTCGATCCATATTCTCAAACAAGTAATTAGTAAATATCATAAGATTACTCGTAGTTGATCGGCGTTTGACAAAGCCATGTTGTTCGGGTATTATAATTTGATGGATCTGACGATATGTGGTACCATGTACAAGACTCTCAAAGACCTTGGACGTTGTGGATAAGATGGAGATGGAGCGATAATTCTGAACATTCGCCTTATTGCCTTTTTTGTTTACAGGAGTTATGAATACATGCTTCCAGATTGTCGGAAAGTTGCCTTCGACAAGACATTTATTTAATATTATATGTAAGGCAGTGCTCAAGTGCTTACAAGTATTTATAAAAAAATTCGGTGGTAGGCCATCAGGCCCAGCACTCTTAGACAAATCTAATAATTTTAATTGTGAGCAAATGAGTTCTTCAGACAGGTAAATATCCGACAAGCAGGATGCCTTATCCGCATAAACATTATATGGTAACCATTTGGTCGGATCGTAAATTGAAGGTTCATACACGGATTAAAATGTGAAGAAAATAAATTGCATATATCTGCAGCATCACTGGATGATGCTTCCCGAAGGTACATACTAGCTGGCATGCTTACGTTACTCTTTCTGTTTGTTATGAAGGTCCAATAATGCTTTGTGCTTTTAGGGATGTTATCTTCAACTGAATTCATATAGTTACGGTAACATTTACTACACTCTTTATGAAACAAAGTACGATAAGTAGAGAATTGCAGGTAGTCAGATTGATTGCGGCACTTCTTCCACTTGATCCATGCCTGTTCTTTTAATTTAAAAACACGGATGAGTGAAGGAGGAACCCACACAGAGAAATTACATCGCTTAACCCGAGTTAGCAGTACGTATGATCTGATAATTCCATACAAAATCTCATAGAAGATGCTAACTGCTTGTTCAGACGATAGAGGATGAAGTAACATATTCCAATCGATATCTGCTAGATTTTTGTTAATGCTTTCGTAATCAGCTTTATTAAAGTTATAACTCTTAATTGAACGACATTTTATAGAAGTGAAATTCATGCCGAGACTAGTTAACTTCGAAAAAGGAGGATGGTTGATATCGGGTTCTAGTAGAGCATTACAGGACACTTTTAGACAGTCTACATTTGAAATGAATAGATCTAATATTCGGCCTAATTCATTTCTTGTGATATTCTACTGTAATCCATTAACTAAGCTCATGAAATTGAACAACGTGCGCCCTATTGAATTCAAAGCTCGTGCAACCGCGTGATTCCCAGGATCAACCTATTTGTTATCGGGTATGTTAAAATCACCAACAATAAAATAAGCATCATTAGATTCGTCATTGGCCAAGCCCTGCAACATATAAAAATATTTCACATAGGCTTCCTCACATGTTCGAGGCGGTACATAGGCTGCGCTGATGACATGATGTCTATTACGCTGGGTAGCTGGCAACTGCACAATAACTTGTTCAATCTCTGTGTGTATGAGTTGTGTTTTTATTAAACTAAGTCATAGCTCGCGAAGCACCGCCACTAACTGGTACATCTTTAGGTTAGATTAGTAACAGTACTTTTTGTTAATGGAAGGTGCCCTATGTCCTTTTCTGTTTCCCTGACGACGTGTATACCAAATTTCATGATGATCGGTCGAAAAGTTACGGTGTGAAAGCGTAACAAACGAAAAATCTCGCATTCGCTTTTATATCAGTGAGGATTCAATAGCATACGTACGTAATAGGACAATGACGTACACGCACGTAACGACAACATACGAAATATATTCGAGGCTAGTGCACGTGTCAGGATAGTGATAAATACATAGAGTTGTAGCGTGTTTCTCCGAGAATAAATACTACATAATATTAATAATACGTATATTTGATATTCGCCGCGGTCCTGCGATGGTGGACATTTCGACTGCAAATTATATTAATTGTCACCGTGATATTGATACTCCAATTAATACAATTGTGTGCTATTCAATTAGTAAATTCGTCTCAACAATAAATGCTTCTTATTACAAAATACTTCGTCAATGTTAAAACTTAAATATTATTAATATAATAATTTTGCATATTAAAATTTATAGCTGAACACGACCATTTTAATGAAAGAAGTACAATTTTGTTTTTAAAATAATATTGTAGAGGCGGCACGAATCCATTGTGTTGTTGTTTTCTGAATATCAAGTAAAGCGAAATGGTTGTAATCATGTCTAATTGCTATTTTCATTGTGTAGTAGGTATATTTGCCGCGAGACTTTTCCTATTCGAGTACTGTACGAGTGACTTGGACAAAGGCAATAAGTCATCCGTCGCCCGAGGTTCGATGTAACCCGCGTTGGCCATTTGCTACCTACAAAAAATACATGTAAACTTGGTGCATTTGGTGCAACACATTCTTGTTATGAAATTCAATCCTGTTTTGATTTTAATCAATTTCAAGATACTTTAAATCAACTAAGCTACAAGTGATCCTATAATAATAACTAATTAACTGCATTCAAGCAGAAGGAGATGCTATAAATATCGGTTATGTGTGACAATATAACTATCTTGCTACCATTATTCAAGGCACCGCAAGCAACAATACTCTGTTGTTTATACTAACCCAATGCTAGCCTAAGCCATGCGCTTTTGTTCCTAATCTATAGAGTTTAAAAATAGTATTATAAAAGTCTCGTACCTAATACGATAGATAGTAATAGACCGGGATCTGACACACGTAGGGCTTAAAAACTTGTTTGACGAAATGTAGGTATAAAATAGCTCTGTCTAACAGCATAAACAAAATCGTCTCCCAACAAATGAAAGTTAAAAATAGAACAACCCCTTGCAAATAACCCATCAAATTATATTAGACGTACTTTGCAAAGTTATCCCGTGTGGGATGTACATATGTAAGTAAGCTGGAAAACGCCATAAAAAGTCAACCGGCTTGTCAGGAGGCTTGTAACAAAAGTACCCGTGACGTATGGAAAGACAGTCTGACATGAAAGCCATCTCAAACATGCACATACCTAAGAGTTCTTTGTTTCGTTTCATATAGTAGCCGCTTATAATGTTTCTGTTTGTGTTCAAATTATATTCAATGGAATTTTTTCCGAAACCGCTTTTTATGAAGTATTTTTAACAATGAAATTATTGTTTTTATAAGAACCATCCTTCAGTATCGTATAGGCGTATTTCTGTTTCTTCACATAGAGATTTTATGTTTTTTATTCTTCGTCAATTTGTTTATAACAGTTCACTGTATAACTAATTGACATAATGTGTAAGGTCCAATGTACTATCTGGCAATAAAGGAATAAGGAACAGTCTTAAATCTAAACTAGATTGTTTATATAAATTGACTTTATTCGTCATACATTCGTCAGAACCGACAGCAGACAGACCACTTTTCTTCCCATGAAAAATTACTTTCAGTTATGTTTTCACATGTTAATAAATTTATCTAACTTTAGAAACTTGCCCCTTAACAAAAGGTTTTGGGACGTTAGTGCGGAGATGACTTAGGGCGTTGGCACTCTTGCGCTGAACAAGCTCCGTGCGCGGGCCCCCCCCCTTACGGAGACCCTCCAGCCCAACTTCCTCTCCGAGGTGGTCGAGGAGTTATTTCCTGACCGGGCAGAGCACGTGCCCCCGGCAATGGCCCCATCGGGAGGCCGACATCGGGAGGCGGAACTCAGTGCTACCCCGGTTACAGATGCGGAGATGGGGGCGGCTGTCTTGCGGATCCGCTGCAAGACGACCGCCCCTGGACCTGACGGTGTGCCGGCGCGAGCTCTCGCGCTGACCCTCGATCACCTGGATGTCTGCCTCAGGGAACTTTTCGACGCGAGCCTGGTGTCGGGACGATTCTCTGAGTGCTGGAAGGAGGGGAAGTTGGTGTTGCTGGCCAAGCCGGGACGGCCTCCAGAGTCGGCCGCGGCGTACAGGCCCATAGTGCTGCTGGACGAGGCGGGGAAGATGTTTGAGAAAATTCTCGCCACCCATCGTCCGGCACCTGAGCACGGTCGGTCCCGACCTGTCGGACGCTCAGTTCGGATTCCGGGAAGGTCGTTCGACGGTCGGGGCCATTATGCGCCTGAGGGCCGCGGCCGAGGAGGCGGTCGCCGGCGATGGTGTTCTGTTGGCGGTGTCTTTAGACATCGCCAACGCGTTTAATAGTCTGCCATACAGCTGTGTCCAGGGGGCGCTCCGATATCACGGGGTACCTTTTTACCTGGAGCGGCTGGTGGCAGACTATCTGAGAGGCAGGAGTATCCTCCTCGAGGTTCGAGGCGAGGTTTGGCGGCGGCCCATGTCGTGCGGTGTCCCGCAGGGATCGGTTCTTGGTCCGCTCCTGTGGGACATGGGGTACGACTGGGTCCTACGTGCTGTCCTACCCCCCGGGCTGAGCGTCATCAGTTACGCTGACGATACCTCGTCACAGCCCGTGGGGGTAACTTCGAGGAGGCGGCCCGTTTGGCTACCGTGGGGGTTTCCCAGGTGGTCGGGCGTATCGAGGCGCTGGGTTTACGGGTGGCTATTAACAAGACGGAGGCCCTGGTCTTTCATGGGCCTCGTTGCAGTCCAACCCGCGGCGCCTCGATAATGGTGGGCTCGACGCGCGTTCCCGTCCAGGCCCACATGAAATATCTGGGCTTGGTGCTGGACGAAAGGTGGCACTTCGGCGAGCATTTCAGACAGCTCGCTCCGAAGCTTCTCGGCACTGCGTCCGCCCTTGGGCGGTTATTGCCAAATTTGGGCGGGCCCAGTGCTGGTTGCCGGCGACTCTACACGGGGGTTATCCGGTCGATGGCGCTTTACGGTGCACCGGTATGGGCGGACTCCCTGACCGCTCAGTGCAGGACTCTCTTGCGGAGACCGCAGAGAGTCATAGCGGTCAGGGTAATACGTGGATACCGCACGGTGTCGGCCGACGCAGCTTGCGCGTTGGCCGGAGCACCCCCGTGGGATTTGCAGGCTGAAGTGCTCGCCGAAGTGTTTGCAGTGAGTGAGGCGGTGCGGGAGGAGACGGGTTGTCGTCCCCTCCCGACAGCTATTGAATGCGCGCGCAATCGAGCCCACCAGGGCATGATTTTAAAATGGAAGGCGCGGCTGGAGGCGCCCCTGGCCGGTTTCAGAACCGTTGGGGCCCTCCAGCCGGTATTGGAGCGGTGGGCAGGGCGGCAGCATGGGATCCTTTCCTTCCGGCTAGTGCAGGTGTTGTCAGGGCACGGTTGCTTTGGCAAATACCTGCACACGGTCGCTAGGAGGGAACCGAGTCCCATCTGCCACCACTGCGACTGTGAGGAGGACACGGCGCAGCACACGCTCGAGCAATGTCCTGCTTGGGCGGTGCAGCGCCGTGAACTCATTGAGGTTGTTGGTGAAAATCTCTCGCTGCCGGCCGTGATCAAAGCCATGGTCGACAGCGAGAGGAAGTGGGCAGCGGTCGCGTCCTTCTGCGAGGACGTCATCTCGCAGAAGGAGGCGGCGGAGCGGATCCGTGAAGAAAGTATCCTTGCGGATCCGAGCCGTCGCCGGCGAACTGGGCGGCGCAGGCGCGCTTACGCGCGCCTTATGCCGCCATAATGAAGGCTGCGGGCGGGAGAACGGGGATCTCCCGTCCGCCAGCCATTGAGTCAATCCGACGCCCTATGTAGTGCCGGGGCGTCGCCGAGGAGCTGTAGACTGCTGGATGGGTCGCTGAGGTAGTAATTGTTGCCAGCGGCCCATCCACTATACAAGGCAGCGAGCGTGCACACCGTGGGGTTTTGGTCCGTAGGCCCGAAGTACGGGAGAGCCGGACATAACCCTCTCGCCTCCCCTTGTGGCGAGAGGGTAGCATCAGGCGCAATTCCCCACGGAAAAAAAAAAAAAAAAAAAGGGCTTTGGCACTCACAACTCTCAGACATTTTTTAGTGTGATTGATGTTGTATCTGTGCTACCAGAATAGACTGTAAAGTTAAATGTGTTTGGAAGTCAGTAGAGTACGTATTAAGGTATTATCAAAAGTACACAGCATTGCTTTTTCAATCAACAAGATTTCTTCGTTAGCACTGACAACGGTCAGTCGATTTATCTTACTATAGAGTCAAAAAGCTCAAAATTTTGATAATTTTAGAACTTGCTACTAACTTGCCACTCCAACTTCAGAAGTTGGAACGTTAGCACTGAGACAACTTTTGTCGTTTGCACTTTTAACTCTTAGCCATCCCTAGTTCTGATTGATGACGTTTGTGAACTGACTGACCAATTAGTACAGTAGTATTAGTCTTGGAGCCTCTTGAGTGTAGACTAGACTGACTGCAGTGTACTTTATAAAAGATATTAGAAGATAGTGCCTTGGCTGTACTATTCCTTGAGGGGTAATAATACATTGCTAGTTATATTGTTATAATTCACTAGGTATACAAATGTTCACGGTCACTTTAGCAGTAGGTTCCAAATTTTATTTGTGATGTCACTTAAGGTAGCGTGTTCCTAACCGTTCATTATTAAATAATACTAAATATTCAATAGTCCATATTGATATAATGATCAATATTAAATGATAATCATTTCTATTTACCGAAATATTATATCACTATTTTACTTAAGCCTTAGCTTAGCTTACCTACATGGAACTACTATGGAAGATACATATAATAATATCAACCCTGTATTAAACTATCCCACTGCTGGGCACGGGCCTCTTCTTAGTGTGGGAAGGGTTAGGCCATAGTCCACCACGCGGCCTATTGCGGGTTGGCAGACTTCACATATCTTCGAAAACATTATGGAGAACTCTCAGACATGCAGGTTTCCTCTCGATGTTATCCTTCACCGTTAAAGCAAGCGATAATTAACTATTTAATACGCATATAACTTCGAAAAGTCAGAGATGCGCGCCTTGGGTTCGAACTCGAGACCTCTGCATGGCAGTCAAACGGTTTCCCACTAGACTATCGCTGCTTATGTAGATTTAGATGGATCATAATGTTTCATATATATAGAGAGCATAGTTTCTTTAAAACAATATGACCAACTTTAATTCGAATATATACCGTATTTATACAATCATTAAGGCATTGCTTGTATTGCCAATTACGCATGAAATTATATTGACATCGCAATCCCCCGCTCTACAGATTTAAGCCCAGCAGACATGGCAAATATATTATTTTCAAAAAGGTATCAAACAAGCACATTGCTCGCATGCTAGTAAGTAGTTACCGTACCTTGCATCTCGTACTTAACCCGTGAGACGTGTTAACAGCGATATTACTCTCACGTTTGTTTCCTTTACGACGGCGGCGGCACAGCGCGCGGCGGTGCTAACGTGGCCCAGCTAGCTCATTCGTAAGTACTATGAGTAGATATAAACATTTGTTGATGCTCTACATATATAATTATACTCGTATTGCTTATTCATACGGATATCAGCAAATTTTTTTTTAAGAATTCTTGCTATTAATTTACATGTTAATAGTATTCTTGTTAATCCCTTCAGCTACGCATATTAATGCTTGTATTAGGGCTGGATTTGGCTTATTGGTCGTTCCGCACGAATCCGTATCTTTTTTCGTTCGCAAGAGTTGTGCGCACACCTTCTTTTAGGTTCGTTTCGTACTCAAATTATATGAATGTGTGCAAATCGATACTTAAAAATTGGATTTTAAAAAGTGTCTTTTCGCAGATTTTCTGCAAAAAACATTCGTGCAGAATGACCAATAATCCCTGGATTCAAGGCCGTAGATCAATGGATTAGAATAAAATTAGAATCCACGACCGCTAGGTCGCAAGTTTTAAGCAACGGATAAGGTATAAGACCTTATCCGTTGCTTAAAATTTGATTTACAATCGAATAAATTTTATCAAGATTTTTGTGAGGTGTATGAAAATATAATATACGGTTTGAAAGTCACACAGTATATTATTGTTTAGACGGTTTGGACAACTTGGCTGCGACTAAGCTTCACGCAGCCAAGTTGTCATAGCGATGCCTCGTGTAAAGGCGAAACATATGGCACAGCAAATTATTTTCTAAGCGGATAAATATTACCTAAGTTGTTGTTTGTAGTCACTTGGCTAACATTTCTAGAATTTTATGTCACTTCCGTGCAGAAACAAAGCATTCTAATATTTTCAATCCATTTATTAAATGTGGTAGTCAATTCAAGGAAATAATTAATTTATTAACTTTACTCAACCATTATTAAACAATTATTTATCGCCAGGTAACCCTTAATAGAATAAATTCTAGCTATTAAATATATCTAGAAAATCTAATGAGGCACGATAATATTTTGTGTAAAGTACTACAATCGATTACATATTGTTTATTCTATAATCAAACTGGTCAATAAGCGTATTACATCTTGGTCGTTTGCAATACCCTGGTATCAGATTTCTGGCCCTCAATAGGAAACGATTTAAAGATAGGATGTAAGGAAAGGAATGTTTGCCGCTAGAAAACCCTACCTACCAGGTGAAACGCCATAGAAAACGGTCTTACTATATTTTCGCTAGTTTCCTTTGAGACGATTGTACTTTAGACGAAGCCGAACCGTCATTTAATAATAAGTCAGTCTTTTATTTAATTAAAAGTACAATAAAAAATTGAATAATACAAATGATGATGCAGCGATGACCTACTAGGAGATCGTTGGACAGCCACGCAGATGTCACGATGAGTTCAATCCCAAGGCACGAAATTCTAACTTTTCGAATTTATCGCTTATTGGATTGTTAATGAGTTTTTATTTTTGATTTTTGGTTGCTCGCTTTAACGCATTTTGCATATAAACTATTTCACTGCTGGACAAAGATTAATATTATAATTTTAATAGGATCAAATACATATATACCTAAATTGTTTAATTTATTTTGACTGTGTGTACTGCTTATAGCGTGATTATTAAGTCAGTTCTTCGGTTAGGGCTGCCAATCATGCTAATTACGATATCACGCTCTGCTGACTGTTCAATAAAGCTACCGGTACAATTAATTGTACAATTGCGCTCTATCACGAGTAGTTTTGATCGATTGATGTGGTTTCAATTGTTCCGACACACTCACATATCTTGTTTGTATCGATTACCCACGATCGGTTAATAATAAAAGTAATTCTTTCTTTCTTCAATAACGTGGCAAATATGAAAGGAAGATATCAGTGTGAGTGATACTTGTGGTAGATAATGCTGTGTTGGTTGTAGACTGCACGCATGGCTTTGTAGTTTAAATGGTCGCTTTGCAACTGCCACCGCACCGAGTGTTGTGCGTTTGATTCTCAAACGCGGCAAAAATGGTGTGATTCGCTAATTGTAGTTTCCGAGTCTAGTTATTCTTTGCGTCCGTTATTTAAATATTTGTGAAGTCCTCCACGAATAATTCCTAGGGCAGGAGTTATCTTTTTAAAAACAAAAGAAAGCACACTAACTGTTTGCATTGCTGCATTCCTGGACATTGAGGGCGCTTTCGATCGGACCACCTTTGATGCCATCAGTGGGGCATCGGCAAATCACGGCATAGAGCCAACCATTTGCAAGTGGATCGATTATATGCTCAGGGGTAGAATCATTAGGTCTGAGTTGGTAGGAGATGAAATGTATGCAACGACAACAAAGGGCTGCCCTCAGGGTGGAGTACTCTCACCATTCTTATGGTGCTTGGTAGTCAATTCACTCCTAGAACAACTCAACAAAGGTCCGTACTTAACTGCTGGATCTAACACCGCTGCACATTGTTGTGGAGTCAGAGGCGATGAAGGCGCTACACAGACTATCTGTGCATGGGCTGCGGAGCGTCAACATGCCGGTAACTCGACACACAAAATTGGAGATTTCAAAGGATCTCAAAAGGATTATGAGCATGGGATGCGACAAAATGCAACCATTGCACATATTCAAAAAGAATTTAAAATAAAGGTCCCCACGAGGGACGAATGGAGACAAGGTCTACAATCCCCTGACAAGGGTTGTCTCATCTGGTACACTGATGGTTCCAAAATGGAAACAGGATCGGGCGCTGGTATCTATACTAACGACTGCAAGGTGAGCCAAAGCATGGGCAAATATGCAACGGTCTTCCAAGCGGAAATCTATGCTATAATTGCCTGTGTTCAGGAGAATATCAACAGTAATGTCACTGACAGGACTGTATATATTCTCAGTGACAGTCAAGCTACTCTCAAGGCTCTGGACTCGTGTAGGGTAGACTCCAGACTGGTCCTGAACTGTGTTAGGACCCTAAACAAACTTGGCAAGAAGAACACAATCAGACTGGTGTGGGTTCCAGGGCATGCAGGAGTGCAGGGCAATAAGGAGGCCGATGAATTAGCCAGAAAGAGCTCTGAGCAACTGTTTGTGGGCTCCGAGCTATTCGTGGGACTCTGAGAGCACCGACAAGGCAGCTTTGAATGCATATGGCAATGATAAACACAGGCTAGAGTGGATGGCCCTTAGGGGTCTGAAGCACTTCACGGCTTCACCCGGAAGTTCTGCGGGTATAACAAGAGCCAAATACGCCTGCTCACAGGAGCGTCCACTGGCCATTTTGGCACCAACGACTTCCTGTGCAGATTGAGATTGGCACACAATTCGATCTGCAGAGCCTGTGGTGAACAGGACGAGTCCATATCGCACCTACTATGTGAATGCGACGCGTTGGCTGGATTGAAGATGGGTTTGATGGGATCAGCATATCCAAACCCTGAAAACTTCAGGCTTCTCCCTCTGAAGTGTACGCTACGACTGATGCAGTACATTCATAGGGAGATAGCTAAGGGGCCGACACAAAAGATCCCAATGGGTCGAAGTGTCGCCGGTCTGTACTGACTGGCCCCCACACATAAGATAAGATAAGCACACTAAACTATTTAGATAGAAATACCTCCAATACCCACGCGGTATAAAGTGTTATATAAAAGAGCTAAAGGAAAACTAGGTCTTTATCATACAATCTTAAAATAGAGAATTCAATTTTGGAAGGTAAAAGTTCAGTTGCCACGTAAAAGATTCGGATACGCGAACATGTGTAAGTGGATGATACGTGTTGTGGGTTCGATCCTTACGCGGGCCGTTAAAACGAAAATTGTATGATTCACAAATATTTGAGCCAAGTCTGGATGTTATCTGTATCCATTATTTGGACTCATATATATTTTTTTTTATATGATGGTTATATAATATAATAATAGCATACTACTAAAGGACACAGCGATTACTAAACAGGGACTTGCTCGTATTTTGAAATGAAATCTGTAAATGTTATGTATGGTTCGCCGTTATACAGGTATTATTCTTAATGTGGGATATAAAGAAAAAGAAAGAAACTTATGAGTATGAAGGCCAGCGTCGGTTTGTGCTAATCGATATCTAGGTGCGATTATCATCTAGAGTCCAGACGCCCATGGCCTACTTGCAAAGTCTCACCGGTGGCCATTATTGCCTAGATCGGATTAAATGATTGTACATACCTACATACCTAAGAATTTACCATATATGATGTCACTTACGTATTCATAATAAGCTACAGGATCGGACAGGGTTTGTTATACACACTGTATATATAATACTAGCTTATGCCCACAGCTTCGCTCGCGTAAAAGTAGGTTACGCTATATTCATAACAAAGATATATTCATGAAAAAGTACCTACACTTTTTCAAATAAAATACTCGGTTATAATATAGCTTTCCAATAGAGAAATGATAAAAACGAGGTTTTTGATTTAAATCATTACAAACAAACTAACAAAAAATCACATCTTTATAATAATAGTGTAGATAACATTATTATACCTATATAACTATTTTGTATCTGTTATATGGTAGAGACAAACAATCACATACAAACTGCTCTAATTATATATTTCAGACCACCTAAATTGTTTTTACCTAAAATATAGTTAAATCAGCCATGAAGTTATAAAGCAAAATGGCACATAGTACCAAAATCATAATGAATAAATAAATTTATTTATTCTGCCATAAATGCTAGATAAAATTGAAAAACATTTGTGTTTGGCCGCCGGCGACGGGCCAGCACCGGCCGCTCAAAAGATAATATCATATGGCAGATTCTAACTGTATTGTAAAAAAAATAAAAACAAAAATAAACGAAAAAAAAGAAAATCGAAGTTAAGTCGTTTATAAACCCTACTTACGTTTTTATTATCAATATACATTATCCCTAAATTTGGAGGATAACTTTTATTCGTCTGTAAAATTGACGAACGTCAATGTACGAGGGTGCGTTTTTAAGTTCGCGGAATGGAGGGTATGGAAGGTGGTGGGGGTGCTTGTTTAGTCACTAACGTGTTTAGCAACTAATAATTAGTATATATACCGAGTATTATCATAATGAGGTCATTAGTCTTTGAACTATCGTCCCTCAAGCAACTCAATCTGGAAGAAATTGTGAAGTATGGAAAAAATCGAGTTCCGCGCCGTTATAAAGTTCCTTACCAAGCAAGGAAAAAATATTCAAACCATTTTGGAAGAGATGTCATCTGTATACGGGGACTCTTGTCCAGGAAAAACCATGGTATACAAGTGGCACAACCTCTTTAAGCAAGGCAGGGAATCAATTGAAGACGATTCCCGGCCTGGGCGGTCTGTTGAGGTCACCACTCCAGATCTTATCGAAAAAATCGAAAAATTAATATTGGAGGATGCACGTTTGAAGAAAAAACAAATCGCAGAGATGGTTGGAGTATCTGAAACGACCATTTTCAAGGTTCTCCATGATCATCTCGGCATGACAAAAGTCAGTGCAAGATGGGTGCCTAGAATGCTCACACCGCCTCAAAAACAGAATCGCGTCGAGTGTTCGCGTGCGTTTTTGAGCCAGTGTAATGAAGACAAGGATGGTTTTTTGGAGCGAATTGTTACTGGGGATGAAACTTGAGTTCATCACTATGAACCTGAGTCTAAACAAGATTCCATGCAGTGGCATAAAAAGGGTACACCACCGCCTAAGAAATTCAAGGTGTCGCAATCGGCGGGAAAGCTCATGGCGACAGTTTTTTGGGACACAGAAGGAATTTTGTTGGTTGATTACAAAGAAAAAGGTGTTTCCATAACCGGAGAACACTACGCTTCAATTTTAGAGCAGTTAAAAGAGGCAATCAGAGAAAAAAGAAGAGGAAAATTGACCAAAGGTGTCCTGCTCTTGCACGACAATGCTCCTGTTCACAAGAGTCGAGTTGCGTTGGCTGCTTTGCACAAGGTGGGCTTCGATATCATTGATCACCCACCTTATAGCCCAGACTTGGCTCCCAGCGACTATTATCTCTTTCCAAATCTGAAAAAAGAGCTTCGAGGAAAGAAATTTTCAACCGATGAAGAAGTGAAGGATGCAGTTTCGGCGTATTTTTCAGAGAAAGACAAAACATTTTTTTATGAAGGTATTCATAAGTTAATTCATAGATCTGAGAAATGTATTAGGGTTTCAGGTGAATATATTGAAAAGGAAAAATAATTTTGTAATATTATTTCATCCCCTTCTATTCCATTCCGCGAACTTAAAAACGCACCCTCGTATATTGAACTCCGAAACAGAGCGATTTAGAACATTTTTACACCAGAGAGACAAATTTAAAAAAAAAAGACTGGGCCCTAGGAATGATTCCTGTATCGCGGGGGTCTTTACAAATATTCAAACGGACACAAGGAACATCCAGACTCGGGGCAACCATTTATGGCTCACACATATTTTTGTCTCGTGTGGGATTCAAACCCACAATACAACACTCGGCGCGGTGGCAGTGGCGAGGCGACCGTTTAACCCACTACGTCATCCGTGCATTCAAATTAAAATATTTGTTAAATTTTATTATAAATGGAGCTATAAGGAAACTTCACATTTAAGATTTTAACTAAAAGGCTTGGCTTTGAAATACAATAGTATTGTGTAGGTAACGAACAGGGAGTTAAGTGTATACACGTAAGTAGCATCGTTACGTTCACGTGAGTGACCTCAAAAGGAAACTGCGCGACCAACGTTTGAAAATCTAAATATACACCCTAACTGAAAATTGCAAGCTATAGGTAAACTTAAACTAAAATGTTATTAGAAAGGTGCACATACATATTTTCTATGTCATTTTTATCAAATACGTTCTTACAGAAAATAAATGCTTCTATATATTATAATAAATACAATTTTCTGATATGATATGTATAGGTACTTATCCATCTACTTGCCGCCTTCGTAGCTACGCATTTACGTAAAGCAAAAATATTACCTATGGAAAACCAGACACATATGTAATATAAAAAATTTAAATGTTCAAAATGTTAAATAAATATAAGCTAACTTTTATTTCAATAATAAGGTTGTTTTGTATTGACGATAAATTTAAATTTTAAACACGTCCGCTTGCATACTTACCGCTACTTTAAAATAAATGAAAGTAATCGCAAGGTAAAGTTTTTTGGTGCACTTCCGTAATGCAGCTTGATGACCCTATGACAATTTGTTGACGTAATTAACTAAATCACATTAACCTATTACGCAGTAGGGGCTCGCCGGCCGCCAGGCGTAACATTTCAATCATTTCTACCAAACTAATTGTTTGCTTTTCATTAAAAAAAGCATCATCCGCACAAGACTGAATCCTGCGTCGCGGGGGCGGGGTGGAGGTCTTTACAAATGTTCAAACAAGGTACACGAAAACGCATACTTGGGATCTCATCAATTCTAGTTCCGTGTGGGGATCGGACCCACAACATTTGTGGCTTTAGTAAACGCAAGATCACTTAACAAGTCAGCAGTTCTTGGAACTAACAATGGAGTCTACAACTCACATATTAGATAAATCCGATGATCATTCTGTAGCGCTCGAGTACGTCCTTTTATACGTGAAGGGTTACAACAACAATTAAAGAGGAAAATATTGCTGTAATAAAAATAGAGAGCAATTCAAAATAAAATGCTTTAAGAGATAGAATCGACGTACCTCGATGTGTGCTCGTTACGGGTCCATACAATGAAAGGAATTCCAGAAGCGCTATTTGTAAAATTGAATTGTAATATCAAATAAACGGGCGAATATTGTTTTATGGGTGATTCTACGATAAGAGGTAACTTACGCGGCAATCAGTTTAAAATCGTTTTTTTATTCTATATCTTGTTATTTTTTGCAATTATTCACATCATCTTAATGTACTTTATAAATTAACATCAACATAAAATGCCCAATTAAAGCACATTTTTATAAAATTCCTTATAAAGTCTAATAAAGTCTCTACCCTGGCCTGTCCCTTTGCCGGTTTCAGTTTTAACTTGCAGAGAATATATATAATACCTTCATTGTATCAATCAAATCAAAATAAAAAAAAATATCCTTAACTTTTGTCCCGCTTTTTTTGTGTATCTACCCTGGCAAATTTCGTTCCGCTACTACAAACATAAATAAAAGACTAGCATATTCCAAATAGCCCTCAAGGATATCTATCGACGTGAAGTTCGCAATACTAAACACACGAACTATTAGAGCGCCGCCATTTGTTAGTTGTTGCGATGCGACAGTGCGGTGTACTGGTTTCGCAAGGTGATTGTGTCTATCCACTGGTAAGTTGTAAAAGTTATAATATCCACTTAATTTATTTGCATTTACCATCCTTATTTATTTATATCTTAATAGTTAAAATGTAATATATAATTAACCCAATAATTTCTTATGTTAATTAAAACAGTTGCATTTTTCATGAAAACCTCTCTCTCCTGCCTTATTTCCCCTGACAATATAACTACCAGGGGAGAGACTCACTGACCAGGGAAGATAATATGCATCATAAGATGTTTGAGCAATCTAACTCAGATATAGCTAACTTCTATCAACGACGGTTTAAATAACCTAAATAATTATGGTGAATTCTTATGATAAAAAAGTTAAGTATGTTCTCAATTCACATTGTTATTATATTATTGTTTAATATGGTTACAGACATGACACCGCGCTTTCTGCTTTTAAAATTAAAAGGCAAATTTAACAGAAAAGGAAGCTGTGATTCATATGGAGTTCAGTGAGAATGACTTAATTAAATACTCAGAAGAGATTCAGACATTCCATATTGGAGGTTTTGTCAACAGATAAGTCTGCAACTTAAATGAAAGAAGAGGCATCAGGTGTAGTAAAGATTAAATGCTATTGTTCAATGTCATAAAAGTTGTTCCATTCGCCTCCAGCTCTATGAGCACACTTACAGCCAATTTTGAACAGCTTGCCACCCGAAGTAGATCTTTCATCTTTGGAGCGAAGGACTCGTAACACAATATTGCAACAAATACATGTTTCACTTTCTTATCACTCATTAAACAGAATTCTACTCATACACTTTACGTAGAATTACCATGAAGCTGGACACGGTAAGGAGGCTGCTGATGGTGTGGGTGCTGTTTGCAAGAGATCAACAGACCGATTGAGTGGCAAAGATATAGCATCCCTGAGTGATTTGTCAGAAAACCTGTCCTAGCATCAACTGAGAACGAGAAAAAGAATCCATCTGACAGTGAACAAATCATAACACCAAAATGTGGCAAGCGTCAGATAGAGGATGAACAACAGCAGTCGAGATCCATAAAAACATTCGCGAATGGCGCCTTTATTCTAGTCATACTACTATTTTAAAAAAGAGTTCCTTTAAATGGCTATATGTATGGGTTTGAAAGATGACGAGATACAGGTAGTTTTCTGTAAAAATTGGACAAAACTGGTAAATTATTTATAGGTGATGAACAAGATATTTTATTCATCTCAGAAGATCAGATTGTCCAGACAATCCCTACGCCAAATCTTATTTTGAAAGGACAGAGGATGTTTTACTACTTCAAAAATTCGGTTATAAGGTTTGAGAAAGCTTAAGCATTTTATGTTTTATCAAATTACTATGGAGACTGCCTTTATTTTTAAAGATATTTTTTTAATTTTATGTTTTGACTAAAACTTGTTCCTTTAATGAAACATAGCATAGGTACAGCTAATATGAAAATTATCCTGATTATCACTTAAATGGCGCTAGTCTATTTAATTAGTTTTAATAACGTTGTGAATGTGTAAGGTTGAAGATGCGATGGCATTTTAAGTTACTTATATTTTTGTGAATGAAACTAATGACACTCTTGTTTTAAATTTAAGAAATGGCTATAATATGGTTGTCTGATTATAAGTTAAGTACAATGTTTAATAATAGTAAACCTTATTAATTGTATTCATTATTTTATTGCGTTAAAGTCTCTCCCCTGGTCAAATATGTATCTACCCTGATCTTGATGTCTCTACCCTGCCCGATGTATTCCCTGCCCTAAAAAGTAACAAAATATGTACAAAGTGACTTGCCCTTCCGTGAAAAGGTACATAAATGGGACATAATCCGTAATATAAGTGATAATTGAAAAATCTCCAACTTTTCTCCATGGCCGTATCCTCTATAAACTTGAAACCTCTTATCGTAGAACTACCCAATAACTCACTACCTGCCAACGTTGGTCCCGCGCGAAATGAAAACACGTATAAAAAGCCATACATATCATTTTTTGTACTATTTTGTGCCAGTTCTGTGTAGATTACGACTGTGAAATTTGTGAATGAAAATTTATGATTTGCTAAACGAAAAGTATTTTATGCTTTGTTCATTTGGTTAGAGATTTGTAACAGTAAGCACCCTGTTCAATGTGAAGAAAGGAAAAGTATACTTGTATTTACTGAGAATGTTGATCATTTTTTTTTACATTAGATCATGGAACAATTTCTATTAATTGCCGTGTTTATTATTGGCAGAAATCTGGACATTTCAACGTCTTTGTAATATACATATATGCTTTTTCATTAAAATTATTGGCACAATGTTCAGAGTCTAAGTTTAACTATTAAGTGGCAGCGACACCGGTGGCGAAATAGGTTTTCAATTATGCCTGACATTCCAACAATTGATAGGTTAATTATTAATATTTAATAATTATAATTAGGTTTCTATCACCACTTATACATATTACCAATCCACAATAAGTGCATGTCAAATATATGAGATTTCACTATTTTAACTGTAATAAAAGAAATTAATTAATGATAGGAAGTTCTTCTAACCAGCATAGTTAAAAAACTAATAGAGTTTTTGAACTATGCTGGTTAGAAGAATATACTTCTATGTTCACTCTCTCTAACATGTGGCCTTAAACATACATACATGATATGACTTCCTATCATTAATTAATTCCTTTTTTTTAAAACATTTTGTTTAATTACATTTTTTCCGACCGGGACATTGAACCTACAATAGCACATAAGCAAAAGCATAAACTTATGCAACGAAACCCAAGAGGCAGATCGGGCTTAAACACATTGTTAAATCATGGCAAATATAAAAAATAAATACGCATACATAGTTTTTTACAGCAATATACAACTACACAAGAAACAAAACGACAAATATTACTAAAACCTCATTGGCATCTTGAGTTATTATTCTTAATAATTCCATAATTCGTATTATTCGACACATCAATTGTTAATTCAACATTAGCATAATATCAAAGAGGGTGTATACAGAAGAAATTGGCGTGTAACTGAAGCACATTGCCGATATATATACATACATACATATTGTTTGTATTGTTAACACATTCCTATATTAACAAGAACGAAGTGGTACAATTTGCTATAGTAAATTATAGGCGTACAATATGTGTATGTACTTACAACAAATATTTAAACAAGCACTACAGGTCTACGTTTAGTGACGCAAACGGTACTACATCTACAGATTCCAATAAAATACAATACAATAACCATACAGAAAATATCGCAGACAAGACCGCTATAACTAGAAAGGTATGTTTTATTAGCCAACCCACTGTACAGGCTTTCAACTCTCTAAGGGTCTCTATTTGTTGAAGTGATGTCTAATAATCTGTGCTTACTCAAATGGTCAAGGAGATTCAAGGAGTAGAAACTTATATTATCTGTTATATTTACTAAAGTGCCTAGCGTTGAGGAAATAGTTTACCACGATATTCTAATTGGATTTTATATGCCTTGGAATATTGTAGAAGCAACTGTATTTATGACGTATGCCTATATCATTAAAGTACGTAACATGTGATCAAAATCATGAATAGATAAAGGGATATATATTTTTCAGTACTCCATCTCTTTATAAACATAAAGATCCATGAATAAATATTGCATTAAAGGCTATAGACAAAGCATAAGTGTATAAATATCCCATCGTAATTAAAATCTGCATGTAACTAAAATGTCCCTTTATTCAGGCGGCCGCCGGTTGAAAATCTCACAAAGTACCAACCGGTAAATGTCTGTCAGCTGTTATCTTACTACGACCAGTTTGTCACAGCGGCATATCGATTTAAAAGTAGCTTTTTATTTCGGAATGCGAGACTTCGTATCACGAACTTCCAGTTTTAACGGATACCCGATTTCATACCGAGGATGAATTAATAATTGAAAAGAGCTAATTAATGTTTTGTTTCTTTTAATATGAGAGGTATTGATGATATTGATAATTTTTGTTTCCCTAAAATGCTTAAGGTAGTTATGCCGCTAAGAGCAGCGATAGCTCAGTGGGAAGACCAACATACTGCAATGCAGAGGGTCTCGGGTTCGAACCCACGTCGCGCACATCTGACTTTCGGAAGTTATATGACTTTTCGAAATTATGTGCGTATTGATTGACAATTATCACCTGCTCCGTGCCTCGGAGAGCACGTTAAGCCATCGATCCCGGCTGCCATGAACATGTATGGCAGTCGTTATTGGGATGTCAGTGCCCTATAATATCCTGGCACTGGTCTAACCTTAGGGTATCGTTAGTCTTCGGGTTGCGGAGGTCAGGTGGCAGCCGCTCTGTGTAAAAACTGATATCTAGTCAAATCCGGTTAGACTAGAAAAGCCGACCCCAAGTGATTTGGGAATAATAAAGGCTAGGGAGAAGAAGAGTTATGCCAGTAAGTGCATTGAGTCTCCTGATGGTAAAGGGTTGAACGTAACGTAACAATGAGCTATACTAAAGTCACAACCAGGACTTTAATAGCCTCGTAATATAAGAGATAAATTTGTGTTTAATTTTAAGAATTATATTGACGTTCAGCATGCATATTGCTGGTTTAAATAAACTTACAGTTTAAATATAAACATACGTAAATAATAGAGATTTATAGATGGCGCAATGGAGAATGCAACGTGGGAGCATGCCGTAAAATATCCTTATATTAAACGGATGCCTGCGCAACACTGATTAAATAAAATATAATTACAAACCTTAGTTCAGTTAAGATGCATGGTTATGTAAAGCGCTCGTTTGCTTGTGGATTTGGCTATGTGTCGTTGAGAATATGCCCTATTCATAACTTGAAATGCCCACTGCCTATAAATAAGTAAAAGGTTCATGTTGTGAGTGAACCGGGCATTCCTAAAATATAGGGTAAAGGTAACCCCAGCTAAAATGCTTAGAAGGGTGGTATGAAAATTGTTGAGGAGGAACACATGGTGTGCACCCGGAACGATAAACATTAGGAGCTAATAGTTGGGTTCTTTTCACTCTAGAACTCTTACGTTCAGTGCGACGTCTAAATCAGTGTAAGCATACCCTCGCTCTCCTTCATTACTTTGCGCGTATTTTACCTACGATAAAAGCAATGGTGGATTAGTCTTATTGAAGACTAATTCTAGTCCGAAATCGCGTAGTGTTCGTTAGCATTTACGAACATGATCCTTGTCTGCTGTCTTTCTGCTGAATTTCATGTAAATTTACGTACTTAGGCTTAGTTTAAGCAGTAATACGTTAAGACTCAAATTTAGGTAGACGTCTGATGAGATAGTCATACTAGAAACAAACGTAATTTTTATTACATAATTATAAAGAAAGAAAGAATTATATGTATATTGTGTCTAGAACATTTTATAACGAGAACAATTGTGACGCATGAATGCCCAAGATATTGGATTTAAAGATGGCTACAATGCAGGAGCGGCGCTCTATTGTGTCGATTGAGTCGAGCTCACAATACTTAACAACAAGCGATCGATGTACTTATTCGAATATTCACATGATATAATAACCTTGTCGGTCCAGTGGCGTCATTTAATCAACTCATTTCTACACATACATGTGTATAAGTCTCTCCTTCATTAGGCCACTTTTTTCGACCATGTGATCGTCTCATCAGATGCTGGTATAAGTTTGGCGATATCATTTGACTATTTGGTTTTCGATCTATCCTATGGGATTCGACGATTTCTTGTCCTACTCTATTATTGGTTTTATCTACCTTCCGTGGCGCATAAGAATTACCGATCAATTGAAGTTGGGTCCGATGCCTGCTTAGATAAAGCGTTATATAGATTTTTGTAAAATTATTTGTCCATCTGCATGAAATATGTTACCTTAAATGTAAATGAGTGATTACTCACTTACATTTAGAGTAAAATATTTAATTTACATCTTTTTTGGATTCGTTAGTAGAGTAATTAGCTCGTCCAGTTATCACTTATCTTTTATTTATAGTATAAGCAGATACGTTTCTCTTATGACCTTGGCGCTTAACATACAGATTAGATGCAGATTCTATAGCATAATAACTATTATAAGAACGCTTTAGTTGAACTATAGATAATATATCGTTTATTGCAAAAAAGAACATTAAACCTGACAATCGGCCGCGTTGGGCGCCTTGTCGACCTTCAAATTTGGTATGAATACTTTGACTTAGAATACACGTCTGCGGTCATCAAGCCAACGACAAATGTTTTTCAAGATAACATGATGATTGAATTTTTATTAAAATGTACAGCTTGCTTTATTTTTGACTAATGCAACATGAACCTCCATAAAAAGCATCAGTACTAAAGGAGACGACTAATCGAAGGCACGCGAGCAATTAGCTGAAAGCACGCCAACGAGACGAATGCATTGAAGACTGAAGGTTCTTATCCACCTTAACGGCATTTGAGATCCTCACTTAGCTCTACTTTGGGTCTAGGTGCGCTCACTATAAGCGCCATTTACGTCTTGACACATTCAGCCAAAGTGTCTTTTGTTTACATAGACAAATAATACGTACGTACATTTCGACTCTGAATGTATATCTTTGAAATGTATTTTCGTGGCATCAATATAATTTGTTATTTATTGTTTTAACATTGAACTTATTATAATATGTGGTGCTATAATATTTAAACGTTTTGCACTAACAATATATAGGGTGATGAGTATCAGACCTTGAAAGAAAATTTATATGATTGACTTAGATAGATGTTTTAAATATGTAGATAATATTGTTCTTAATTAGCAATAGTCTTAAAGATACTGTCAAATAAGACCGCAATAAGGTTAAATGGCGCATCTAATCCTTTGGTACACATCTAACTAAAATATCATACACAACTTAAGTAACCTAACTATACATACATGTCATATATTCTAGTTTATTTTGTTTATGATTTCGTATCGTCAAAGTGCAACGTGATTTGGTGAGCAATGGCAGAACGACGAGTAACAAGAGAATCGTGGGAAAGCCAACGAGCAACGAAATATGACAAAAATGTAAATACAAAAATATGTCGATTTCCAACGTGTTCTGTAAAAGCGGATTCCCTTGCCAACAATTTCACTGTTGTTGAACAAAATACCTAAATCCGTATTTCGTCAAGCTCTTTCTTTTATTAGACGTTGTACAACTAGTTGAATGCTTTTACAGAATTTATATGTTTGCTACAAATGAAGAGGCAGTAAAAGAAATTATCTACACTATATTTATAATATTAGTAAAATCTTGTAAAGTTATGTATTACAATGATAACGTCATATAAAATCTTACTCTTACCAATTTCAAAAAGTACGTCGCAAACTTACACGAACACTGAAACCAATAAAGTTATGAAGATAAAACCTAATTGTGCAGATAATTATGTCATACTTGTTTAGGTTAATAACTTCATTAAATAAATAACAATAAAAATGTAATCCTGTTTAAGTGCGGTTATTACCCGCAATAGCAATATGTCTCCACATCTCGTTTGTAGGTGTCCCCTACAAACTTCTATGACCTCGTAAAAAATATTATTGGCCGTATCGACAAGTGATGACCACGATATTTTATCATACTCTACACTCGTTTTGTTTAGAGATGTGTGCAGTGCAAGGCTATTGATACATGAGTTTTTCGTTTTTCAAGACAGGCAAGTATCCTTAGGTTATATATTAAGAATTCTAAGCGTATAGAAATTGCATTTATTTCATAAATATATTATGAGTAGAAATCGATAACATATATTATAAAGGTATGAGTATTCTACGACATATAATCTATTCTGTACTATATGTTCTATTACGTACTGTAATTATTGTATTGTCTTCTCATAAAATTGCTTCAATTCGAAAAGGACGACATACTACGTATCAAAATATAAGTACAGTTGAATATATATTTTTATGTCGCGCTGTGTTTTGAACGTCATTATACGTGTGCATAAAATTATTAATGACATCCGTCGATACGATTATCCAGGTTAAGTGAAGCGATAGAGACGATATATTGTCGCTCGGTAGTAGGTACCACTGCACACTGTGTTTACAGCCCGCTCATATTTCAACAACCACTTTTATAAAAGTTTTACAAACGATCATGTTTAGACTTGTGTGCTGTCGGTTTAAAGCGCCTAGTTAACTCTTTCTTTTTTTTTACTTGGGTGAATGCTTTGTCTCGTATCTCTCCGCGGGGCGACGGAGAGATTATGTTGGGCTCACCGGTGGCAAGATACCCCGGTAATACCGACTAAACCTACTACGCTGTTTCTCGACATAGACGGCGGGGCCGCGCGAATGGCTTTCACATGCAATCGCGACCCCGCCGAGGTTTCGGCCCGCTGCTGTGTGAAACGGCAGGCCACTACATAAGACACTTCCCCTACTGTCCCCTTGTGGGGGAACGAAAACACGACTCAGAGGTGCGCGTGGGAATACGCACGCTGCCTCTCGGACCTGGTGCTGATCGGGTGGCGAGCAGGCCCACGCAGCCCACCACCCCCAGGTCAAACCTCAGGGTGTCTGGAGGTCATCTTGCGTCCTCCGGCACCCAGTTCTGCGGTTGGGGAGAGGATCTAAGCGCTGCCTCTCTCGCTCCGCCGCCTCCTTGATGGACATGACTTCCTCACAGAAGAATGCGATGGCGTTCTACGACCTCTCGCTCAGGACCGTAGATTGAACCACAGCCGGGAGCGAGAGGGCAACCATACCGACTGCCGCGATCAACTCACGCCGCTGCGATGCCCAGGCGGGGCAATCCGCTAAAGTGTGCAGCGCCGTATCCACAACAACATCGCGGCAGTCGCCGCAGTGATGACATCCGGGCGTCTCCTACCGGCCTAGGCGACACAGGAACTGGCCAAAACAACCGTGGCTAGCCACTACTTGTGTCAGCCGGAAGGTTAGTTAACTACATTTTGATAATTAAGAATAATTCATAATCATATCTACGCCACAAAACCGAATTTAATTTTTAGGTTTATACAGGATAAAATTACTGGTAATATTTTATTTGCTATCTTCTGGACTCCATTAATTGCTTACCTTACTTACCAGACGGAGTAGAATCACTCTGTTGGAGAGATTCAAGCATTGAAAAAGACATTGTTTGGATTACAACTTGTGTTGAATAAGATGAAAAATAGGTTTTCGGCTTTGATGATGTAATGGAGGGTCAGTAGTGTCGTCAATCACAATGTCGTCTGACAGATGGCGCGGTGGTTACAATGGACTGCTTGTGTGATCAAATCACGATTAAGTCGTGGCGCACGTGAGATTGTGTATGTGCGCCCTCTTTAACCTGCGTTGTTCACGCGTCAACCAACTTCGCGCGTCGTTTTCAAGTTTGCTTTCAGACCCATGAATTATTAAGTGATATTTTGCTACTAGAGGCAACGTGGCAATAAGTGATGTTTGTTAGAAGCATAGCTAGGTACTTACAAAACAACTATCCATATGGAAACTTTATAAAAAACTAAATTCGCTCATACGTACATGCTAAGATATAATATTATAAATGCGAAAGTGTGTTAGTTTGTTTATCTTTTCTTCGTGTCAAAAATAACAACGAGACATTTGAGTTTAGTGGCAAGTTACTTGAATTGCTTTCTTCTTCGTGAAAGTATAAATAAAATGTTACAACTCATACTGCGTTGTGCGATTATGTGCATCCTATTTTATACTCGTATTTATATCTAAGTCACGGGTTTGTCATTTCGTGTCTTAGATGAAGAATTTTTACATTCATTTAAATTTGAGGGTTGTTGCCCCTGTACCATAACGTAATAATATTCCATATGAAGCGAAGGAATTCAAAAACTTAGTTTTATACCGAGGCGAGATAAAACTTGTAAAATGTAGTGAACTCATACAATTCGCAGGACTCAGCGAGTTACATTGCTGTACTATCCGTGCATATAAAATATATCATAATAATTTTGTTATCATTTACAAAGCTATTTTACCAATATCGTTAGTCTAAAGTCAAATGCCAACATTGGAGTGCATATATAATTCTGCGGATCTATTGTATTTCAACATCGGATTGCTATTTGGATGCACTCAGCAAAGTAAAATGATATAGCTAACACCATTCGGCGTGCTTCTACATATATGTAGTTATTGAGTAGAGATACATTGCTTTTTATTTCTCCCATCGGCCGACGAGCCCAATCGTAGCAGTGGCTGATATGTCTTCCTCGTAAAGAACAGTTGTAGAACAAATGTTATTGACAATCAATGCTCTTCATCTGGCTGTGAATAGAATTTGTCGATCGTCATACTAAATGTCATCGCTCAACCTATTCATGTTTCAAGTATGTGTAGGACAAGGTACTCTCGTGTACTTTATCTTATCGAACTGCAAAAAGTACAGATAATAATTAATATCAGTTGCACATTGAATGACAGTCATTCTATTTATCGTGTGTGGTGTTGCGTTGCTACTCATTTATAATTATTCGAAACTATGACTATGTGAATCTGTTATAAGTCAGCGAAGCTTGCTCAAAACTTTTCTGTTGATCAGCGTGAGGTTGTAATGCGAAGGCGGTATGTGGAGCCCCATTCTTTATGTATACGCCTTACAAGTATCGAAAAGAATAATGAAATACTTTCACGTCGCTCGCTGAAGATTTGTAATGAACAACCATACGTTTTTAAAAGACCTACTAACGAACAAATACCTGTAGGGCATGCGAAATTTTAGTCGACCCGCCTACGTATGTGTCTGTTTTTTATCAAGTTTTCGCATGGTATCATGAATATGCTGATGTAGAAAAAGGTGGAGCGTATCAGCAACTACTCCAAGTAGATTTTTAGCTTTAAATAAGAAACGATAGAAGCTATCTGTGTGCCTCATAACGTAAAATTGTAGGCTTATTCTAAAAGTCGGGCATACTTAATGCGGAGTACGTGAAACAAACGAGACGCCATAACGATAAGAGGCTAACATTAACTTTTTCTCCCCGGCCGCAGTGTACCTGATTCGAACATTCTGACTAAGCCTTTTCTTCTTGTTTCAATCACGTGTCTCGTCTGTGGATGAGCCCCTGCAAAATTCGTTTTCAACGTCGAACTTTATAATGAAATCTGACGGCAATTATTATCTATTAATAGTTTCGAAAACGAATAAAGCTCTCCACCCTCAAAATAAATGGCTATTTTCGTGCAATATCTTTCAGACGCCCTGTGTTTATAAAATGCAATTGTTAGTTTGTTGGTGCAAAATAAATCATAAACAACTTTAATGGGGATCTTGTTAGCGTGAAGTAAACGGCTGAAGATTTCACCGGCATTGCTTTGAGTAATAACAAAAACCGGGGTTATTGCCTTCTTACGTTGATGCAAATATAAAGTAATGTTAGGTACTTAAAACATTGCTTTATAAGGATAGGCATCAAATGTTAATCAAGTTTTTATATTCAGAACTTGGTCTGTAGATCGAAAGTAATGGTACCAATTTAAATTTATTATTTATTACAACTCTCAAACGTTTGAATTAAAATTCATAAATTTGAAGAATTTGACAATTATCCACGAGGTATTTATTAGACAAAACATTTTAGAGCAATCTCTCTGAAGTGACAGATAATTTAGATATTTTAATTAGTAGGCATTTAAAGATAAAATATTAGCATTCATTTACATTTTTAATATTTCTAAATGTTACCTAGCTAAAATTATATTTATACTTTGAAGATAAGGAAAAAGCTACAGCCTAGGCCTAATAATAGGCCAACAGATATCAGTGGTTATTTACGGCCACCGCATCGTATATATCATCCTTTGTCGTTGCTTTTAGATAAATAATAATAATATAATATCAGTCCCATATTAAACTGTCCTACTGCTTAAGGACACGAGCCTCTTCTTAATGTAAGTTAGAGATACGCGCCTAGGGGTCGAATTCGAAACCCCTTCGTGGCAATCTAGTATTCCACTAGGCTATCGCTATCGCTATAATGTTTTATCGCTTCTACATATCAAATATAATATATTTTACTAATTCCCTTTCTGAAATACATGACTAATAATAAAGTTATTTTTTTTTATAAACGGTACAATTCAATAAAATTGTCTTTATCTACTTGATGAGTTGTTGTTGTAATGAGTTATTTTTGTAATAATCTATGGCCATCATGTTGCATTTTATTTTTCAATCGTATTATATCGTTTTTATTTGCATGTTAATGTCAATGTTAAACTGGAATACTTTTCGGTGAGGTGAACAATGTCTCAAATTTCCACATTCCTAGGAAATACCTGTTTGAAATATAGTAGCACAATTACATGTCTGATACAAATGAAGTTATAATCTTTTACTTAAAAAAATAAGAATTATATTAAAGATTTTTAGGACTTTATCTAAGGTTGCTATTTTCAACTTACTAAAACTATAAGTAAAATGAGTAAGGAAATTTAGACTACTATGAAATGTAACGAAGTTACTACAGTAACGCTACGATTTCGTGTAGATGGTCTACGATACACGGACACAGCTTTTAGCTAGCATTCAACTTGTTAATATTCCAAAATCTTATATTAACAGTAAAAGTTTTATACGATGCCTTCAAGACACGCCATTGAGATCACGGCATCAGACATCTTTAGCGCATTAAAATATGCTCATATCGACACAAGTATGTGCATGACTAGTTGCCATAGCAGACATTTTTATATCAATTCTCAAGACTTTTCAACAATTGTACAATTGTACTGGCTAAGTAAAAGAAATAGTGATGCCTAAGTGAAGTTGTTCCGATGCAGTCTCTCGAGACCTTACACATTCAGACTTAGGTATATACTCTACATTTATATAATCTTTACCCACATTCATAATACATTGTTAATAACATTTTATATAATATTTTAAATGTCAATTTAAGAGGAAAATGGTATGTCTGTCTCATAATGGCCACAACTCGAATTCTGGTTCGGCTATTAAAACATTATTGAAATCAAAATACAATAACTCAAAATTCATAAACTTTGATGGATTACTTTAAATCGATGAATAAACTGGCTGTATCACGGATGATGATCATCAATAATTGTTATGTTTTATTGTTTTACTGCTTTAAAATAGTTTAAAACAACATAAAATACAAGAACCACATTTATAAATAAATACTTACGTATAATAGCACCTAATAAAACAATACCATGCGTTTATGATAATGTGTCATACACGCGAGCTCCTTAACTAAATGGCACGTAGTAGGCATGCTAATGGCGCCATTCAAATTGCCGGCCGGTAGACATACAATTTCCGTATTTTCTTTCCCCTACTAAGAATAAAATTAGGTACTTCGTCAAATTACTTCGGCATCTGGTTCCTACTAAAGATACACTTGCCGTGAAAATCCATGTGTTGTGTCTACACGGTGAGACATCTAAAACTATAATATATATCCGACGTGTAAAACAAAAAAATACATTGAGAGCAGTTTACACGCACAAACATCAAAGCGACCCATTCATAACTCGATTATATTTTAATTTTGACACTGGTTGCAATTGCTGTGTCGCGGGGATTTATTTTGAAACAACCTATACAAAGCACAACGAGACTCAATGGGTGTACAAATAATTGTTGACACACAATTCTTTGCCTCGTATAGCAATCAAATTAACAGCACTCGGCACATTATCAGTAGCAACTTTAACCAAGTGGCACGCGACCACACGTAGTAGACTACCATTATTACTAAGTACTGCTATAGTAATTGTCACATCGCTATCCATAGATAATAATATAATCTGTAATAAATTTCATTAAAAATCAATCTTAATCACATTACCACAGTGTCATTACCAGGAAAAAGCACATTTTATCCCTTAGGATAACATTACCTGCTCACAAATGTAAATTATAGCAATAAGCTACACGTGATATGTAAAGTCGAGAGAACAGGCGCGGGCTCCAAACGATTCTGTTATTTTTAATCAAGTAAAAGTCGTAACGCGCAAATGTAAAATTAAATCTGTTTTTACGTTCGCGAAATCGCCTTGAAGTCTTGTTCATAATAAAAGTCAGCAATATTAAAGCATTAATATTTATATAATGAAGATAATACGTCAATTTTAATTTTCCACCTCTCTGAAATGCATTTATTCAGGTGTCAAAAAGACAGTTGTTGTGCTAGCTTTCAAAATGATTAAAGTTTGATGCCGTTTTTAATCTATATTTGTGATTAATTGATTATTTATTAATGTAATCTTGTTCATTAATGGCCGTAAGTATTATAACAATAAATTTTACTGTGTATTAAATGCTTATCAGACTAAGCAAGCTGTTAAATATTGAAAATAATTGGTAAAAGAGGATAGGATTTGTTACCACCCAAACATAATTAATGGGTTCAGTAGTGAATTGAATAGTACGAATTGGACGCTATTCAGCTGATTAAGAGAGCTCGGATAGTGGTATATGTTTTAGTAATTAGCCGTTTCGGGTTTTGGTTTTAGCATGTTATTTTAATCCAGATTATGGTTATTTTTATCGCTTGTTTGATGTAAACATATATACTCGTAGTATTTTACGTTATGTAGCATACATAGCTTAATATATAGGTGTGTGCTTATGCTACTAAAGAGAGATTCGTCGATATTATTTGGCTCAGCAGTGGCATACCTGCCCGGCATCTTACGGTCTATATACATATATATACAGAAAATAAATTTGTAATTTTATATTCTTTTGCATGTTATTCATGATATTAGCAAGTATAAGATAAATCTGTATCTATAGTTTTATTTCGCCTTATCTTATGGGTTGTAATGATATACTAGTGGTCGCCCATTGGTCGAAATTCGACCATTATTGATTTAAATTTTAAGTTTGATCGTTATTAAGGTTTTATTGTCTATAACTCAACCCTTATAATCACATTTCATTAAGATTTCGCCAAGGCTTTACAAGTTAATTTACCTATCTTTTTGAACAAATTATTATTTATTTAACTATACTCTTTCATAGACGATATTCCTAAGTTTGCTATTTTTTTTTATATAACGTATAAATAAGGTATGTAACCATAGTTACGAAGAATTGTACGACGTCAGCCGAATAATGCCGAAATACTACGACCGCGATTCGACTGCGTGTGTCCAAACGTGTGTCAAATGCATGGTTGTGTGCGTGTAGTGTTTTTCATTAATTTAATGTATTTATAATGCATATTTTATAAAAATATTAGGATTCGCCACTCCTTCTCCATATAAAGTTTAACTGTGCCAAATTTCATACTCCTTCGACCGCGTAATTTTCGTGAAGCAAAAACTTTGTATCCCTTATACAAAGTTTTTGCTTCACGTATTAATATATAGATAAATAAAAAATTCATAGTCTACTATATTCCACATATGTCTCAATTGAATTGTTTGTATTTATGAAATTACTCTCCTTGTTTGTCAATATTATGATAAAGATGTACTTATATAAGTACATCTTTATCATAATATTAACAAAATAAACCAGATTAGGATTTATTTATGCTTATACTGAGTCGCTGTTTCAATGGAATCGATACATTAGACGAATTGTTTATCACTATTTATAAAACAATCTATTCGATGTAATATAGTCATAAAGTGTGACCTTTTAAATACCCCTTTTATAGTCAATCCATTCAACTATAAGATAAACTTCCAAAACTTAGTACGGCTCTGGTCTGCCATACTAACTTCTTGTCAAGCAACTACGTTTTATATTAAACTTTACAAAGAAGCATTCCCATGGTCCATGGCAGTCAGACAAAATTGTAAGATATTTGTGTACCACAGGGAGCGAAAATTGCTTAAGATTTCGCAAAAACAGTGCCGACTTAATATTTTTTTTGATAACGTCCTCCACTTCAACTTGCGCCATTTAGTCCTTTAATCGTTTGCCAATCTCATCAGAATGTAATTATATGCTAGTTACTTCATTAGCGCAGTTTAGATTAATTGGTTATTCCTATGCACAAGCCCCGTGTAGAAGGCCTACCCTGCTATAGGTTGACAGATACAGTCAAATTTCCGATAATGTTCCTGAATTCTTTATTTGAAAATGGTTCAACCATTTTTTGTAATCTACCTCCATGGTGATCAATGGCGCGACTGAATACATTTGACTAATAGCGATTTATTAAATGGCACTTTGGGTGGCAGTATAAATACATTGGAGTTTTACTGCATTAAAATAGTTTTACTAACCTAATATACCTAAGAATGACGTTGGCAATGGTTCAAAATATTTTTCTTAAAATACGAGCGCTAAAAGGTATTCGTCGAACACAATTTTCGTGAAAATTGTGGTACCATTCTGAACTCACAATGTAGGGCCGCCATGTATATAAACTGGTTTAATCAATTCTGATAGCGGTCTCACATTTAGTTTTTAGGGTTTGGTAGGCAGACATCTGCCTTAGATTCTATTTAGATTAACTCTTTTGTAATGTTTACCGGAATTGGAAAAATCTTTTCGACTAACGTTCTCTTATCTGCTTGTCAATGCCTGTCTGTGCCCGCGTCAAAAACCCTTTTCTCTAGGTTGATTTCGGAGATCTTTTGATTTGACAACCGATATGAAAAAGAAAAGAAATCTGATATGATACTATTCTGCATTAAAATATTGCCAGTACCTATAAATGAAAACACTAATATTTACTAATTACTATTTGTATTGCTCCTCTAGTCTGGTGTAAGGCTCCGAATTCTATTCCCATATCAAAAATATCAGAAGCAGCACAGAGAGGAAGAATGCAATTTAAAAAAATATTAATGAATTATGGATCAATACATTCTTACCTATCTTTAGGGGTACTGCATTTATGCTTACTTAACTCATGACTGTGTATTCTCTATATATTTTAACATTTTATGTAACATAATTTAAAACAAGAAATAAGTTACATAGAAACTGCAAATTAAGCGTCAGAGCATTCTCTATTTCACATGATTATATGAAACACTAGTGAATTATCGTGCATAATAAACAGGTATTTTTTTTCAAAGCTTTATTCAATGTCAAATTCCAATTAAGTACAGTATTTATTGTATCAATCTTCTGCAATTACATAAATGTTGTCTTTTACAATGTCTAAAGGCAGCATAATAGATTTTACACGTTGCAAACGGTTTCTAATACCCTCGGTCATATCACTTTCTTTCAGAAAAGGCTTTCTTATGTCAATTTGTGGTAAATACCAAACCGTATTTATCCAATGCTTTTATAGTTACGACTAGTATCGATCACTAATAATCTGGTTTAAACGATTCCAATGTACACCTGGTGTCGGCGTACCAGTCTATTACTCCGAAATAACCCGCATTTGGTTCGTGTGGACATTGACAGTAAAATAGCCATTCAGCTTCACGAACGACTGTGATTAATCGCAGTACGTTTAATCGTAAACTACTACATTACCCAAAGCCGGTATCAATTAGGTATTATTTTAAGAGAATCTAGGTGCAGTAATCATTTTGTTCTTAAAAAGAAAATGTGATATAAGAATATATACCTCTCGGTCCCAAAAGAGCAGACATCTATATACTACACCGGGAGAGAGTGACATGAGTAACGTAAATGATAAATGTAATGAAGCAAGTGCGTTACGCCAAATTCGTAAACATGGCGTACCGCACGTGCTTCATTTACTGATATTACATTTATCATTTACGCTTGACAGTTTAAGATAGATAAGAAGATACCCTCTACCTGGCCTTTCGCCAGATTGTGTCTCATCTGCTCCGAAAACCTTCCTTCAACTAACTCTTCTTCAACCGATTGATCTTATTGTGTAATTTCATACATATTTTAATTAATTTTAAATGAGTGGAAGTGAAGCCGTGTCCGTAGATGAAGTAAAAGGTTCTGTTCGGGATAATTGTTTCTAATTTCACCTGTTCATGTGGCTTTAGTCACTTCGGGTTACTTGTTCTCAACATTGTGTAGCGTTTGCTACTTTTGATTTAAAATGGGGCCACATTACTTTTAATCTGTTCTCTATGTAAGTGTTTGCGTTTATATATTGACTTAATTCAAGAATCAGTTTCGACCCATATTCATTAAAAAGTTGGCGGTAAATAAGATAAACTTATTTTACAGTATTTTCTATTACATTTATTTCTATACATATATTATTTGGTTAAACCAACGAAAATGTCACGTAATTATATTATATTACCAAATTACCACAAGCCGATTATCAGATTTCATACGATTCAAAGTTATATAGATTAATTTTAGGATTAACAAAATCACGTAGCGTCTATAATAACCTGCAGGAGACTAGATTACGTCTTTTTAAAATTTAATTATAAAAGTTATTGTCTTGTATCTGAGAGTTTGGTAAAAGTCATTATGGACGGCGCCGCTAAAATGTCTTGTCTGACAAACAGTCACATAATGCTATTAACGAAAAACTTTCTTTCAATTTAATCATTTAAACACCATAATGACATAATGAGATACATCGTTACTGGCTTTTTTCTAAAAATATCGTATGAGTATACATAATTATAGATACTTACTTTATTTTCGTGCTGCCATGCGTACCTATACTGCACGACGGGTATGATCGTTAAATCGTGAGAGCCGACCGCGCGGTATTGGGCGCATGAAGTCTAGAGTTTATGAGATACAGATTTCTGTTAAAATTTATTACTTTCAGTCTGCTGTAGCATAAATCTTTTCTGCGTATGAAAAGGTAATGTTATGACCGTTCTTTATTTAAATGCAAGGAGCAAATGCTATATAACACTGAGAAACCGCACAGGCAAGAATGTGTTATTTTGATCCATTTCCCTTTGTTTGCGTATTACCTCTGAGTTTCCCTCAAAGGTAATGTACATTCATTATATCTATTTGTAACTGAAGAATATAAGCTTTCAAGCATACAGAATAATACCGCAATGGTAACACATTTACTTTGTAGATAAAATATTTTTGAAAGACGTATGTTTATTTTAGTTGTTGATATCATTGTTCCAACACGCTTCAGAGTAGTAAGCAAAATACTTCTTACTTCTTCTTGTTTATAAAAAATATAGATTTAGTTTACCCATGCATTTTAGTGATCTAACCATATTTATTAAATATCAACTATTTATTTAATACTTGGTACTAATTGCGAGCAAACATTACCGCACAGCGCGCTACAGTTTTATTAAATTTTATTGAAACTCTTGTCGTTCCCTCCTGTCTGCTCGCCTAACTGTCTGTTTTACGTATTGTCATCAACGTTCGTTAAGCTCACTCTAATGTCATTGATTGGAGTGACAGTAGAGATCCATAACTGCGTTATACTGACCACGATGTAGGTTGATTTTATTTGTGAACGACTGCATCGTAATATAGTGACGTGCAAATTGAATGGAAATGGATTTACTCAAACTTAAGGTGAAACATATGGTATGAATGTCGCAATGGTGTCATTAGTCGCCGAGCCACTACAGCCGAGTGAAGTAGGTTCTGTTTACAAATTTTTGTTCCATGTCTGCATCTGGTTTTATATTCATTGTTTCAAAATTTTAATAAGTGTCCCATCGACACAGGTAATGCGAACATTTTCTTTAAAACATATTTAGTTAAATTATGCCTAATACGTCAACCTTGTTCCCCTGATATTTAACCGCTGCAAAATATATGGCAATCACATAAATTTATCAAGATGTAATAAATATGATCTGAGTCTTGAGTCTAAAGGACTTATCTATAAAATGCAAATTGATAAGTATATATATGCATATAATATGGTACATAGTTAAAAGCAAATGCGTATGTAATAAAGTCGCTTTAGATCGCACGTTCACGCCACTAAAATCGTGTCCTCATAAAAATATCCCAGACACATAAATTCTTCAAATTTTGTTTTCTACGCCGAACAAGTAAAACTTAGACCCAAAATTAAAAAAAAAAACATTATTATTGTTTGTCTGTATTGCACTTTAGTTAGAACATAGTATTTAACAATACAAAGCCACACTATGAATTTTTCATTTTGCGCCAACTGTACCTGAAGTTTCAATTATGCTCACTGATATTGTCGAACTTTGAAACAAAGGGAACCGACAGAGGTCATCTGAAAACGAAGCGTGCTTTTTAGAGATAAATGAAACAGACCAGACTTTATAAAATTAATGAAAAATAAGTAGATATGCCATAAAAATCCCTTTTCAACAAAAGTTAGTAGGTAAAGGTAATAAAAAATACATAAAATACCGTTACGGCTAATCGCCAGCGCCTCAGTATAATCCTGCAAAGTTATGAGGTGGTCTAGAATACACTACTTTTTGTTATAAAATCATAAATAAGGGTTTTTATATCTTTGGTTGAGCTTTTAGAGTAAAAATTGCTAGCACGCGTATCGATCCACGTGGTTTAGCGCTATGCGTTTATATAATTTTACTGAACAGGATAAGACATACAACAACAGTTTGATTGCCGGATTCCAAATACAATCCAGGCCTGTATTCCATCCAGGATTGTATTTTGAATCCGTTAATCAAACTGAGAATATCTAATTGCAATCCGCTTAGGGATTTTTGGTTCCATAGCATACAAAGAGAAAACCCGTCAGGCAAAATTTGTAAAACCATCGGTTTGAGGTTATATCTATAAAAATATAAAAAATCATTTAGTTTGAATATATCTCTGGCCCAGTACAATTTTATGCTGTTCATCAGCGGTATTATTAGCAAATCATTCCACTACTCAGCACAAGCCTCCTCGTAGACTGACTCTTTTATTCCTTAAAGAGGCCATCATTACCATCATATTCAGTCGTAGCTAGCGTCCGACGAGGGTAATACAATATTATACCTACCTGAATATTACTACTGAATATTAAGTAAATATTGCAGGTTTACATCCTAACTTATATTATAAATGCGAAAGTGAGTTTGTTTGTTTGTAACGCTTTCACACCTTAACTGCTTGACATTTCTCATATCATCGCTTGAAATTTCGCATATATGATGTTAGGGATACAGAAAGACGGAAAGACCATAAGGTTTCAAAACATAACCTTTCATCCAGAAATAAGTACTGTTCCCCAGAAATCGATATTTGTTGAAATAATCTACAGCAACGCGAGCGAAGCCGCGGTTAAAATCTACTTCACTATATTTGTCATAAAACATTAAGATGCATGTCAATTCTATCTATATGCAAAGATAAGACCTCTAACTGAGCAATCTAAGAGATTATCCATTAATCTATTTGATTTATCGCTAATAATACCCTATCTACTATTATGTAAAAGAGTTTGCAATTTAACTGCTTACGATACCTATACCTAAGTAGGCATAATAAACCATGCAACTATCAGGTTTAATTCAGTAACTCTCGAATAGTGGCCTCGTGTCTAAAGAGTGGCGAGCGATAATACTTGCGACGCGTGCCCGGGGCGCCGGCAGCCTTGATCAAAATTATGATAACCCGACACCCCTAAACACCTTCCACACGCACCCTGTTGCTAATATTTTATCAAGATGTAATATATAAGCAGTATAGCTGCGCCGCGAATCGATTTTTCGACATTTCTGTATACGCTACAAAATAAGTACATGCCCTCTTTCAGGCATGCATGCATGTTTATAAATTATGGAACTAGTAAATTCAATAGTGACAGCCTTCATAGTTATGTCGCGCGTTTCGGTATATGCTTGCAGCCGATCGTGAGATCCTGGGTTCGATATTGGGTTTTCAAATAACAAAATTTGTCAAAAAATGACATCATTATCAATATTGTCGAAGTCAACCATAGCATTATTAAAGATAACTCAAAAACTACTGGTCAGATCCTGGTCAAATTTAAATCGGACCACATGGAAAGCACCAGCTTTCAAATAAAAAAGAATCATCAAAATCGATACACATAGGAAAAGCTCTGCGGTAACACACATAAAACAATACAGTCGAATTGAGAAATTCCTCCTATTTTTGAAGTTGGTTAATCAGGTCTGGTCTGGAAATATACCTCGCAAACTCGCCCACTGTAGTGTGGGCATTAAAATATAGCTGTCAACACATATGCCTATCTCTTCGCTTATATACAGATATAAGTCTAAGTAACGAATTCAATAAAGACGTATTTTATAAGGCAAAATAAGATATTTCTCAAGACAAGCGCCCCGCAGTCTAAGCCCCTGTCGAAACAGGTTAAATAATCTTATAAAACTCGATATCCAAGCAACATTTCATTTATAGAGATTTTCAGCTGGATTTCATTTCCGCACTCGATTTGTGCCGACAGCTACGACATTGTGACATGTGTTGTATAGTGTGGCACTCCTCTAAATCGATATAAATAGACAATCATTTAGGCTCATACACTGTCGTAAAGTGCCACAACATTTGGTGTATCTATACGGGCCTACGATAACCGCTGGATTTGTGTTCTGAGCTAGATGGCCATTTTAGGATGCCGGCCTTAGAGTCCTTTGTCCGCCGTCACGCCACACCTATAAGCCATTATCTTAAACATTTAATGAACTTTGCTAAACAATTCGAGATAAACATTGTTCAAGAAAATCGCAATAAATTATACAAAATGTTAACGCGCAAGTACAGTTTGATTAAGCTGTACAATATTTTTATGTAATACCCAAAATACGTTTTTCAAAGCGATTAAGAAGTTGCTCAACCATAAATGAAATTATTAATAAGTTACTCCATAAAACGGAGGGAACTTTTAAATATAATTTGAATAACTAAAATATTTTGGGCATATCATGATTGATGAAAGTAAGGTAGAATAAATAATAAAATTTGTTACACATTTCTGACTCGGTAGGGCTGCAATTGTTGTTGCTTTGCATAGTCTTGGTTTCGTGCGATCAAGCATAGTTTTATTGAGTATTAAGACATTTTAGTCACAGCACGGAGTATGGCACTGAGCACGTGGTGAATAAAACCGTAACTGGCAAAATGTAGGTATACAACTGCTAGGCTAGGATACTTACTCCTTCGTGGTACAAGCGTGAGACTGTATCCAAATGAGGCAACAAGCAAGCGAATTTGAAATTGGAATGAAAAGTGCGTTTGATGTAGTTAATATTAGATGTATACAAAGTTATCAGGCTGCAGTTCTGCCTCTGTCATTCGGAAGCAAGCGGTCAAAGAGTTATCAACTTCCAGCTAAACGCACAACACAGTCACATCCCACGTTAGCAGATATCGGCATTTCAAGTGACCTGTTTTCGCATTCATACTCGGAGAGTGTTTTGATAACGTTAATTATTTGTAACTGGGATTGCATACCGAGATAAAAAGTATTTTGTTTATCTGTGTGCCAAGTTTCAATCAATTCAACTGTGTACGCCGAATATTTAAATCATAGATACTCCCTTACCGTAGCTCGATTGCATGAATAAGAGCGACCTTACAGCTTACATTTACATAATAGACAACTGTAGTATACAATTTCCAATATGAGCGAGCGTACTAATACTATTTTAGTTCAGACGTTATGTTGTCAATGTCTATCTGATGAGAACTTAACTTACAAAAAGGTACAAACTAAAATGTAGTAGAGCGCATTTGTATACGCACTAATAGTAACAAACATACGAACAACCAAACCTACACATAAATAATAATTTGAATACGATACATTAAATTAAAACAAGTAACAATGACAGTAAAATGGATTGTTCATTAATATATATGATGCAAGTTTTTGAGAAATTGCGGCAGACCGGTAACCTGATACAAATGTATTTCAATAATGTTTGGCATTCCAGCAATTAACAGATTAAATAAAATTTATATATCGATATAACACAGGAATGACAAAAGCAATTATTATTGCCGACTAATTATTTTGTACAATCGCAGAAATCATACGTTCAAGGAAGCACTTGCAAATTATACAAAGCTGGTGAGAGTAAAAATTACAGTTGTTAGATCGGCAAAGCGTTAAATAACTTTCAGTTGTTAGCCACTATGACATTTGTGTCTAACAAGCTATGAAATATATACACACTCTCATGCTTTATCCACGAAAGGTAGCCTGAGGTATATTGCACCCTAATTGTGCCAGCTGTGAATTTTGGTCCCACTTAGTAAGATGCGTTCCAGATATTAAAACCCAATATAACTTTGTCTGATCTGGAAATCGAACTCGGATCCTGAAGCATTGCAGTTGCATCTACAATCGCTGCGTCACATAAGACAATCAAGAACGTCTTGGTATTAACCGATATCTCAAGACATACGCCCTAGGGCTAGTCGCAAAAAAAACACACGCAAGCACACTCGAACCCTCTCACGTCGTATATCCATATGCATCTCGTACTTAAGATGAAATGCGTTATTTCCACAATTAATTCCATATTCCTTTGTTTTCTACTTAAATAATAAAATAAGAACCATAAAAATGATTTACTACATTTTGGCGACAACTGTACTCGCGTTAATGTAAATTTTGTTAATAAGTTTTTATTTCTCGGGATCGTACTGTTCGCGAGGGATAAAATCTATATCCTTTTCTGTACAACCTGTACCTTAACAACATGTATGCAACATTTCATGATGATTAGTTGAGTAGTTAAGGCGTGAAACCGTGACAAACTTACATTCGCATTTATAATATCCGATAGGAATCATTATAAGGGCCTTAAAAATCACTCGGTTGTGCTGTTGTACTGGTATTGTAACATAAATGCAAACATGGAAACATGCGCGAATGATTTCGATTCGATTTTTGTTTCCACAGTCAAAATCATTTGCGTTGATAATGAAAAAGAAATCAGTGCCGTAATAGAAAATCAAACAGGGGAATACGAGATGATGATTCCAGAGGTAGAATCATTCTGAGTTGTAGGTATATCTTTTGGATTTTGACATTTCGTTCGGGCCCAGCGCGACAGCAATAGGTTTGTAAAAAATATTTACTTGAAATGGTTTGATGTCGGTATTTCCTCTTAAAAGATTTTTATGATCCATATTGTTTCTACAGATTGTACAAGGAGCTGAGGGCTTGCTTCTGTACAACTCACACTGATAGTTTAATATTTAATTTTAAAAGTTGAGAAAGCATGTTACTAAATTCTTTATATTATTAAAGAATATTACGATATTGTTAAACCAATCAATATATGTAAGATTTCTTTTTAAATGGTGAACATAATTATGTATTCATAATTATATTATGGTTTCGTAGATTATTAATTAGATCGTTGAAATAAATAATGATACTCATTATCGTATACTTATAACAAACTTCTTTTTGTCTGTTTGCCTTGCTTTTGCCTGCTAAAGTTTTAGCCAGAAAACTACCAAACCAACTTTGATATGGGTTTCAGTGACGGCTAATATTTAGATTTTCGTCTCATTTAATTCGACTGACAAAAGGTGTCACAAAGTAAAGTGCGCCTTAGAATTATAAAAACTCGCCCTACAAGAGAAGGGTGATAAGAGTAGAATAGTTTAAAATACTAGCAAAGCACATTAGTTAAATTCATTAGGAGCGCAAAATGGTGGCAATATATTACAAGAGCGGTATTGTACGAAGAGTCTCATACAAAGGCGCGAATCTCTGACTTTTCGAAGTTATGTGCGTATTAAATAGTTAATTATCGCTTGCTTTAACGGTGAAGAAAAACATCGTGAGGAAACCTGCATGTCTAAGAGTTCTCAATAATGTTCTCAAAAAGGATATGTGAAGTCTGCCAACCCGCACTGGGCCAGCGTGTTGGACTATCGCCTATCCCTTCTCAAAGTGAGAAGAGGCCCGTCCCCAGCAGTGGGACAGTTTAATACAGGGCTGATATTATTATAGATTATTATAGTAAACAACAATTTCATTTGTATGCAAAAATATAGGTGTTACATAATTATGCGCACATATGAAATCGCGTACACTACGAACTTAGATGACTGGACAGTAGTAGTATGATGTGTTGTAATTAATGGACGCCTGCTCCATATAATTGTTTACAATTAAAACTAACTAGTCGTGTCTGGGGCAGCTGTCGCAAGGCGCGGCCGGGTCGGCGGCGAAGGCGGTCGCCACACTGACAATAACACTGACAAGCCCACCCTGTATTGGCTTAGACTAAATACGTCCAAGCCCTAAATTACACTCATGTTTATTTAGCTATATTATATCAAAATGTTTTTTAACCGTAACGAAATAGTAATGTTATGCCAATGCTTAATACTTGCACGTTCATACTTGCATTTCAAGAGGTATACGAGGTTATACATATACGAATTAATATGACTTCACGGATGGTGATTTGTGTGATCCACATATGGTTGATCTGAAAGTGGATGTTCTTTGTGTCCGTTGATTGAATGTTTGCAAACTCCTTCGCAACATAAGAACAATTAAAGCGGTAGCTGTATTTAAAAAAATATGCGCCCTTTTTTTATTGCATATTTTTCACATACCCGACGTTTCGGTTATGTTTCTATAGTAATGGTCACCGAGAGAGTAAGGTACTATTCGTTCTAATATCTTGAAGTTAGAGCATAGAAACAGTGAGTCAAACATTATCTGCAAATCTTCTTATGACAATGGCTGCTGGAAAACATCTGAAACATCGGGATATTGTAATATTTAAAAAGTTTTACAATAATTATAAGCAATTGTATGCACAAATAAACTGCTGTAAATGTCAAATATGTATGGGATATCAGGCAATATATATACAGTTAAACATTCAAAGACTGGATTCAGTTTTTATACAGCTTAAACTCGAACCATACCCAATTAATTAATGTCGTCTTAAACCACTTACATGACAGCTATAAAGAGTTTTACGGGTTCTAAATTTGCAATTTGCAATGTTATATGCAACTGAAATGAAAAATACATTTTTGTGTATTGTACTAATAACGGTGCAGGAAAACATCGTGGGGAAACCTGCATTTCTAAGAGTTCTCCATAATATTCGCAAATATATGTGAAGTCTGCCAAGCTGCACGCAGCCAGCATGGTGGACTGAGGCCTAACCTTTCTCACATTGAGAAGAGGCCCGTGGATACGAGGCTGATAATATTAATTTATTATGTAAATAAATGTTTCACGTCTAATTACATTTCCGTTATAATAATATTTACAATAAAAATGACCAAGTATAATACAAGTAACAATGAACAAAATTTAAACATTTCTATTCTTTCGTGTTTTATAATCGACGAAATTAAGGCGAAGGTCTGTGAACTGGCTCGATGGCAATTATGTGTGTTGACACTGATAAATGAGAACGGGGTTAAAGAAGGAAAAGCTAGGCGGAGGCCGGCTGAGAACGATCGGTCCTTACTTAACATGAACACCCAATATGGACAAAAACATGATTAGTATGCCATGTTAAAATATAGCTGTAATAATATAATAACACGCCCGCAGGAAGCTTTATATTATATAGGAATATAGGATATTTACGTCTTAATGTATTTTTTATTGTGTTAACATATTATGAATAAAATTGTTTTATTGTGTTAACATATAAAAAATAAAACAAGCAATATTCTAATTAACAAAATAAATGGGCTAATGCAGATAAAGTTCAGGCGTAGGGTACATATGTACGTTGGTATGGAGTCAGCACCTTCAATCCCACCTAATAGTATAGACAGTACCCACAATTAAAAACATATTTATTAGGTAGGTACACGTCGGCTTGATATATTCAAGAGTAATCTCGCATCATCAACGTAGACGCACATCAGAAAATAAAATATATTGCATAAGCCTACCATATGAGTCTAGTAATGAAAAAGTTAAAAGCTACGTAGGTACTAAAGTTAAGCCGAAGCCCACCATGATAATGTTATACAGAATAAAAAATTTAAACTAATGCACATTCGTACTTATTTCGGTGTAGCTGAAAACAAAAAACAAATTTGGAGAGTTTATCGAAATGATAAAAGCCGGGCGAAGGTAAACACGAATAAAGTATTTTCTTATTAGGGGAGAAAATGAAAACTTATTTAGGAACCGGAGGAGCGCGATCCATTAGTTTACATTCCACAGGGACGTCGCCAGTGTCTTTATTTATCACGTACATCCTTGTACTCATAATTTGAACATGCCGAAATCTGAATTCTCGCTGTTGTATAAATATTCCTATCTTGCGACGACAAACCACATTCCATTGGTGTTAAAACCGCAGTATTATCTAATCCTACACATAGATAATATTTAAGCTGGATGGCTCAACATGAATATTTGGTGTATATAACACCAAACCTTTATGTCGAGTTAATAATTATAATGAAACATTCGCATTACATGAACTTTGACTATAAACACTTACAAGTGTAAATGTGCTTGAATTATTATAATTAAAATACGCGCGCGTCCCTGAAAATTAATTTTCGTCTAGGTTACATAATTGCAAGATACAGTTAGCTTGAATATAGAAGTCATAACGTAGAGATAATTCGAAATTTTAGCTGTATGTGTCGGCAGAATAACGTTGTGAGTCATAGCCATATCTATATTACTTATGGTCGAGTGTGCGTCGCCGATATAAATCAATCCTACAAATGTTCGCAGCGGAAGGTTTTGTTTGTGTCATTTCCGCGTCTCGCTTCTGGAGCTGAACTACTTTACACTCCTCGGCATTGATTCTGGACGCTTGCCGCCATACTTCTCTATTGTTTGTTTTATTTTATACTTCATTCTTAATTTATATAGGTAAGCGTCTGGCGGTTCTAAAAAAAAGCGTAATCTTGTCTCTTATATAGAGTAAAGATTTCATTCTCCAGGATTTATAAAAGAAAATTGATCTTATTACGATTCTATTTGCATTTTGGGTGTATATTTAATACAAAAAAGAATCTCATGGTGAAATAGCATAATTACAGTAACAATTAGTTAAATCAGAATGCGACGGCGCTGCGTAATTTAAAACCACTTCTGGAGTAAGAGAAAATAAAAAGAAAACTTTAGAAGAGTATCTCAGATCCCACTGCAGTTTAGATCTTTCGAAATGCAAATTTTTCCCTTATTCCCATATTACGTTAATTATAAACTAACACCACTATGAATATGCTTACATCTATACTAATATTATAAAGCTAAAGAGTTTGTTTGTTTGTTTGCTTGAACGCGTTAATCACAGGAACTACTGGTCCGAATTGAAAAATTCTTATAGTGTTGGCTAGCCTATTTATCGAGGAAGGTTATAGGCTATATAACATCACGCTATAACCCACGGGAGCGGTGCAGTAATCATAAACGCGAGTGAAACCGCGGGCACATCTAGTATACTATAATGTAACTTGGCTACGCGTGAAGTGTTTTTTATTCGCTCGTGAGCTCCGCTGCCTAGAGTACTAGGTACAATGGAGGATAATATCCTGCCTATAACAGTCTTGATATTATACGTGAGCCAATGTGTCATATATATCAACCATTTTTACGCAAACTTCGAAATATAAACAAATTTGAGGTAAAATTAAAAGCAACTTGTAAGTACAAAGTCAAATTAATTGTTGTATAGTGTCTTGTGTCTTTCACTACGCCTTACTACGCATATGTAATGTATAATGTATAATATGTCTCCAACACTGAGAGCGTTAGGATCTACACGTACATATTCTCAAGTAACGTATTACCATTACATTAGTATTCGCTACTCGCTATCAAATTCTGGGTTAAATTCATTTCTATTAAACTTCCAATAACTTTGATTGCGAAGCAAATTCCAAGAGAGAATCAGCGAATTTCTCCTGAATATCTCTGCCGCCAAATATTTAAATTTAACTGAAAGAAAATTTCGCTGCTTACGCAATTACGTAACCATCACTCGCGAAATGTTAATTTTTGTTTTGTTACTCTCAGTTGTTGGGAGAAATATGTTGTGAGCCGTAGTTATTTAAGGAGTCCGATGTTGGTAGTGACAGTGTGACGCGGTGGAAATCTGCTGACGGATGATACAGCGACGTGTGAGCCGGGCATCGCACCGCCCCTCTTTGGCCTTTACTCGATAAGAAGATTACAGACGCCTTCTCATTTCATGATGCTGCGTCGAGCGTCCCTTCCCATCTCACTTTTATCACTATCAAGTTTATTCATTATTCATTTTGCCTATTCGCTCTCTCATCGATACCGGGACATTTCTTGCAATTGTCCGGTGATATTATTTGTGGGAAACAGGCGTGAATATGTGTGTATGTATTATTTTCTGGATTAGTATACGTTGAAGCGTATTCAAACTATGTGCGCAATAATATCTGTCAGTAAATTCTCTGCAAAAGCTGATTTTAAACAAAACTTGTGTTTATATAGAAAGCATAGCCGTAAATTGGCCGAAAACGTACGTATTTCCCTACGGATTCTGTTGTGGCGCAATGTCGCACAAAGTTGAAATCCATGTAAAATCTGTGTAAGCGTTCCAACGTTGTGATTTTATTACGGTGAACCTTACTGATTTTATTAGCGTTTTTCCGTCACATTTAACGCATTTTTCTTTATACTTCGGGACCATAACTTCAAATTTGTTTTAATGTTAGCATAAATTATAATATTTATATAGAAAAATATCTTTAAATACGAGCGATTACGGCTTTTATAAGATGGCCCCGGCCATAGAAAGGGCAGGTGGGTAGATAGTAAGCATATTAAAATGTAGTAAGAACGCGTAAAAGTATTGTAGCTGGAAGAATTCATTAGTGTAGGATATTCCATTAGGCTGGCGTCGCTCCCTGGCGTCGTTTGACGCGACGTAACGTTAGAATTGTCCAAAGTTGCGCCACTCTCTCAGTTCACGGGCAAAACTTCACGGTTTACGGGCCACTCGCTAAATTGCCAAGTTTGTCACAAGCATTAATTATTTTTTACGGTGTGACCATACATTTTGTATGCGCCGCTACGACTTGCTTAAACTGTATTGTGCTAACGGCTACCATCAACGGGTAAACTAGTCGACAAATTTTAACGTTGCTTATTGACCTTTATTCTGTTACAATTTAAACAAATTCAATCTTACTGGTAACTTGTTTTGTATACATGTACTAACGTCACTAAAACAAATAAATTTTGTATCAATCACGGTACCTACAATCCAGAGAAGACACTAAAATGTGAATCCGAACAGATTCTTATATCAAAGTTTATTTCATTTGTAAAAATATTTTCTAAATCTGAACGCGGTCCTGGTAGCTAATAAAAAAACATTATTTAATTTTTATACTAGATATAACGGCGGTTCTTAAGACGCATCTCCGTGCCTCGTTGAGAGTGAGCTTAAGAAAAATATTCGTGCTTAAAATATGAGAATATTTCTTTTTTATATTATGTTAAAGAAAACTAAATAGTTTATACTTTGGCTTTCTAACATTTCAACCGCATTAATAACAGCGCCTCCATTTACTTTTATGGCCAGTCCCACAACTAACAAATAAAAGTTATCCGAAAGATAAATCGCATGCTGTCCCACTCTTGTTACTTTAAAGAATGAGATGGCGAGACTTTTATCTTATAGATAAATACTATTTGGAGGTAGTGGAATAAACCCTTAGTGTTATATTTTCAATCAGTTGAATTACCATCTGGAAATACGCTTCTAATATTATCTTTCAATATAGTCTATATAGTCACATGAAAATTTGTACATTTAGTATATAGCCCTGAAATTGAAACTATTTATATGATATGAGTATCCATTTAAAATGAATAGTTCTTCCACCGTGTTTCGTAAAAGAAAAACTATTCTAACGTATTCAAATGAAGAAGCCAAAAATAAACAAATAAAGTATTTCATTTGACGTTTGCGTCACAATTATTCGCTCTGTCTGTGTAATGATCGAAATTTCACAACATGATGTTACTGAATAATAATACGTGTGATACACAAGTAATGCAACAAATGCTACATTTCGACATCGATTTAATTCTGTGGTTGCGAACGAGTAGCCACCGGATGACGAACGATGTTTCGAGTGACCACTATGGCAGACCAGACTAATGATGCGAGCATGATATGGTATCAGCCACCGTGCCGAATACCTAAACCAAATCTTTTGTATGCTAGTTTACGGCCATGCTGTTTACAGAATTGTGGGGTATTTGCAACGGCGACACACTCTAAGCGTCAATCAGTAGCAAAGGTGACGACCGCGTCACCTTTGTCACTGATTGACGCTTAGATTGAGCAGCATATAGACAAGCGGCGCGCCTTTAGTAGCGAGCTAGTCGTTTTCCGTGCTCTATAAAATTTTCCAGGATATAAAGTTCGCTGCAATGTCTTCGTATCTTAGAAAATTATAAATATATAGATAAATATAGTAACAGTATCATATACGCGTCATAAAATATGAAAATTCTGAATGATATATTATTATCTTCTAATATACTTCTTCGGGCTGAAATACATAAGCATATAAAATCAAGTGACGGAGTAATGGTAATAATTTGATTTGAAAGGCTCATTTTAATTAATAGCTCACATTGTATTTTGCTTATGTTTTATTCATATGTATCTTAAAAACAAGCATTGTGAACTAATCGTGATTGTAGCTTCATCCTAATATTTAAACTTGTTTAAAAAATAATTTAGTAGTAATAATACATTCATTGATTATTTTTTTTAGTTGACCCATAATATTTTGATACATGCATTGATATACCTTACTTTAAATTAAAGTTGTAATTTAATGATCAATGATGTAAAGTAAAATTAATCTAGATAATGCATAATAATTATCCTGAGGTTAAACATACTACTACTCTGGTTTTAAACTTTATTACATTATTAACAACTTACGTTCTTAGGCATTCTGCTCAAATCATTCGATAATTTTAAAATCTGGCCTAACACCTTTTCGATTGCCAAACCTCATTTAAATCCTTTAACCAGCTTGCTTTTATATTACATCATACGAGGACACTGTTTTTATGGCCTTTGCACGGAACAACCTTTTTATTTGTATTTAAAACTTTTATGACATAATATACTTTAACGAGAATTTGACGCGTTTTTTTATATGTAATGTAGGTACCTACATATATATGATTTTTGTGAGCTTCACTTATATTAGTGACTGTCTCATTGGTATGGTGACGTAAGGATTACACAGTTCACGATTGTGGATCCCGTGGTAAATTCTTGAGTCCAAGAAGGTTACTGAGTTTTGTCGTCAAGTCTTTACTAAATGCAACGCAGCATTTTGAAATAGACACGTGTTAATGAAACTTAAAGTAACTGGTAAAATGTCGGTTCGATACATTCTGTCATACCCATTGCTATATACAAGCGTGGAGCTACTAATATTATAAATGGATAGGCTTGTGAAAATGTTTGGATATTTGTTACTGAATATCGAGTAAATTGTGAAACGGATTTATTTGAAACTTTGCACACGGTTAGACCAAATCCTGTATGAATACGTGATGACACTTTTAATTACGGTATGCGTGAATTAACGGATCACGGCATGACACGGAGAAAATTTTTCTCTCTCTGTCTATGTCCTAAGGGATAATCAGTGGCGATGCTAACTAAAGTTATAAATAGTAACGTAATGTTAGTATATTTAATTTGACTTGCAAACAAAAATACCTTGCGGAGAAAAAGATTTTCGCAAGAAAATACACCAGCTATAGGCACGTATATTTTATATAGAGTTCAGTATAATACAATCATTCTTCCTTCGGATTACAGTGCAGAACCGTAAAAACTCCCATTACTATAGGGCAATATACTGTAGTAATACGCGTTTTTCCCGCACCCCTAGGCGGAAAATTATTTAACAGCCGTGCGCAAACACCTTCTTATATTAAATTTAAAACTCAACAGCTGACAGATACATACATACGTACATAGATTCACGCCTGTTTCCCAGAGGGGTAGGCAGAGACTACGGATTTCCATTTGCTACGATCCTGACACACTTGGATGGTCTTTAAGGTGCTTTTAACCTTGCCTTTATCCAGAACGTCTCCGATCTGATCAAGAAACGTTCGCCTAGGCCTTCCTCTTGCAACTGTTCCATTGACACTAGCCTTATAAACTTTCTTAGTTTTCTCATCTATTCTTTTTACATGCCCAAACCAGCTTAAATACCCTTTTCTATTCTCGTCACTATATCCACTTTCATGCCGCATCTCTCTCTAATCACACTATTCCTTATTCTATCTTTCAGATTCACACCACATATATTTTTCAGCGCACTCATTTCTATAGCATTTATTCTGTTCTCATGCTTCTTTTGCCATACCCAGCTTTTACTGCCATGCATAAATGTAGGCACTAATAGTCCTCTATAAACAGCCAAACGTGACTTTTCGGATACATTTCGACTGTTCATAAAAGCGCGTAGAACGGCACTTTATTGCCAGCAATCGTTCTCCTTTCAATATCTCCCTCATGTGTACCATCCCTTGTAAACAAAGTACCCAAATATACAAACTCTTTCACTTGTTCCGCTTGTTCTTCATCAATCATAATATTACACATCGTCATGCACTCCTCCTTTTCAAATACCATTACTTTCGACTTGCTTACATTTATTTTCATTCCTTTACTCTCAAAAGCACCATGCATAATAGTTACCATCGCCTGCAACTCTTCCACCCATGACGCAAGAATTACTTGGCTGTCGGCATAAAGAAGAAATTTGACAAGTAAATCATTCATTCTTAATCCCCATTTACAATCTTTTAAATCTTTCAAACTATTGTCCATGTATAGGTTAAACAGCCAGGGTGACGCTACGCAGCTTTGTCTAACACCTTTTTCAATACTAAACCATTCTGTAAAGGTCCCATTTATCCTACCACAAGCTCTGGAATCGTGATAAAGAGATTTCAGAGCTCGTGTGAGGTTGCTATTCACTTCATACATGAACAATACCGACCAAAGTTCATTCCTCACCACTTTATCAACAGCTGACACAGGTAGGGTATATAAAATATAAGCTACCGAAATAATAGACGTATAGTCACGGTTACTGATACAATTTATTTATGTTTCAGACATAATATTAATATAACATGAAAGAGAATACGCGGATTAATTTGCATCATTATTTGGTTTTTATAAATATGAAAATAGCTTGCGTGGTACGGAATTTATCGGCAATATATCTCATTACCAATCCTTTTATATACCTACCAAAAGTTAGAAATGTATCATATCCTTTTGTCGCTCCGTTTTCACATTTAACGGCAATGTTGCGAGCTTATTATGTAAGTCTCATTTCCACACGCCTTCGCTATTAAAATTTTTTTTGGCTGATATATTCAATAATATTTTGCACGCTGTCTTTGAATGTTACGAGCGGCAGTAGCAGTTGCATTGCTTCTGATCCTTTGAGCAAAATGGCAGTATAAAAACTCACTAGAAATTTTAAAATCGAATGAAGTTTTATAGCAGTAGTAGGCACTGTTGTTTATGCCCGTGTTTTTAAATGTAATGTACTGATTAAAAATATAAACAGTATTTCATGGCTTTCATATAGATAGACCTATTCAACGAGAACCCATTTTGTCGTAGGTAGGTATAAACTCTTAATTAATTTAAGGATTAAAATAGGCAATATGTAAGTGAGAAAATGGCGACTAGTATTTTCAAGAGAGCAAATTCAATAACAATGAATGTACTTGAATTTAAATTTTCTTAACATTATTATAATGATAGATGAAGAAAATCAGTCGTCTGTCAGCGAAATTACGTCTTTGAAAATTGACGAATTTATGTGCGTCTTAGATAGTTATGGTCAAATCTTGGACGAATATCTTCTATTTAATAATAATAATACTCTATTACATACACACAACATCATCTAGCCCAAACTAAGCAGAGCTTATACTATGGGTACTAGACAATTAATAAACATACATATATACATACATATTATACATAGAAATACCCAGACCAAGACAAACATCCATGTTCATGCACACAAGTGTTTGACATGTGCGGGAATCGAACCCGCGACCTCGGGCGTGGCAGTCGGTTACATTAACCACTACGCCATCGAGGCCGACATATACATTTGCATATATAAAGCTGAAATAGCGAAATAGTGTCCTCTCTGTTTGTTAAATAGAAAATAAAATCCAAACGGAGTAAATAAAATATAGTTATTGGTTATAACTGTTATTATTGCTTATGAAAGTAAAAACATCTACGATCCAATACAGATCGCATCGCAATTCTTCACTAAGGTGTTTACGTGAGCTGCCGCAGTGATTCAAAGAAATATAGGGCATCGCACAAATAGGTTGCAGGTCATACTGTAGTTGAGAATAGAACAGTGAACAATGATCAACTTAAACATTTATGTAACGCTCTTGTTGAGGATTCTATTGATGCTTCAATTACCTAGTTTTCATAAAAATATCAAAAGTATATGAACATAAACGTACAAAATATAATAGATTCGTATATTAGTTTTAATATTAGTTAGGTTAGACTACTATTATTAACCTATTTCTTTTATTTTTATGTACTTAAAAGTATAATATAAATTATATCATAACAGGTAGCTCATTGGGTCCGTAATATTCGTTCGCGCTCATATTCACATGCTATTCATTTTATAAGTCTTAGCAATTAAAATATGTGACAAGTTAAATATAATAATATTATAGAACAATTCCTACTCCCGTTTATAAGTAATTCATTGTATTATAATTATGTACAAATCGAGCCTAATAGAGATGATAATCCAGATGAAATCTACACAAATGTAAAACATTTGTGTAGATTTCATCTGTATGTTGTCATGTTTTACACTATATGCATATTCACGTTCAGCAATTTTTTATGAGTTTTGATATGTCGCACCTTTCGCCAATTAAGTCCCAGTAGTACATAACCTTCAGATAATAATAAAATAAAGTAAGTTATTACAGAAACAATGACGTGATTTTACAAAAAGTAATCGTAAATGATATTATACACATATGTGTTTAGATTGAGTCTGAGAGGCTTAAGTCAAAATTAATGCCGCATTGCCTTTCCGCTCAACTGTAAAAAGTCGGTATAATATTTATTCAATTTGTTCCGCCGCTGAAATCACATCGATCGCTCGCTACTTATTTTATTTTCTACATTGACGCCCGGAAAACAATAAAACGTACGGGATTAACATATAAACGACAAGTTTCAGAGAGGTGTCGACAAAGTTACTTCGCCAGTTTACTTACGGCCAAGTGTGGCCAGTATTCGGCGATAAATGTTATTTTGAACTTTCAATAATGTAAGAGGTTGTATGAACAGATAGACTTAGCATTATATTCCACAGGAAATCGTGAGTAAATCATTTTAACTATCAAGTTCCTTACCTTCAATCATAGTGTAGTTAGTTAATCGATACTGACAGTTAAAATTATTCAAAATGTGTCATGTCATGTACCTACTCCTACGCTAGGTGTAATCGAATCCGGAGTCGCCAGTCAAAGGTACTCAGATAACAAGGTATAGCTCTAACAGAGCCGGCGCTCATTTTGAATATTCAAAGCTATTGCAATACTGTGTTATTTCCACAGGCGACTTAATGCCGAAAGTGATCATGACCGGTCCATTTATCAGCATATTACATTTGTGCTCTTTTCCTCTTTTCAAACATCTATACGTGATGTCTTTTCTTTTAAATGTATACATACTCTCGGTAAGTCACGGATTTTCTCAGCGACGAGATCCAACTTTCACTTCGTGCAAATAAACTTTGATCAAATTGTTATTTCATCGAGCTATAATATATTCTGAGCGACCCTGCAGCATCAACTGCTATACTTTCAAAATATAGTGATATTTAATATAGGTATATACGAAGGAAATACGAAAATATGTGTGTACGAACAAATAGCTCTCGACATCGCGTGATTAATCTGGCTAAAATATTGACTAGGTAAATAATAATAATAATTATTTATTTGTTAAAAACATCTGTGTTGCTACATACAGAAGCATTCACGTTGTATTTATTGAATTAATATGTCCAGTCATGTTTAGCCTCATGCTGTGGCGTACAAATATTTGACATTAAATAAAAAGTTAAGTATTATTTCAATTATATCACATACATGTCAATGAAAATAAATTAAGTAATGTCAAAGGTATTAGGCAATTGATAAATTATAAGATAATAAATTGAATATGTCAATTAAATAGTGAATAACAATAAATTATTTGGCAAAGTATATAAATAAATAAAGTAGGATTACTTGTGGTTTATTGAGATAAAAAGTGCCGACGAGCTCAAATCCTTTGTATCTTGATTGTGGATGGGAGCTGTTGGCGACGCATGGACGGCTTAAGTGTACAAAATCAGTTACATGATTACAAATTGCTCACCCACGCTACACCTACACAAAAGTCACATTCAACAGTTAAACCAACTTTACTTCGTTGACAAAAGGTCCAAAATCGAATAGTCCACTGTTATCGAATGGCTACGTGGTCTTAACGACTGCAGCGACTGCGCACTCTCCAAATTGCGGATACGGTGACCCTTCTGGCAGATAAGTTGATTGCCATATCAATGGCTTTTGCAGTTTTCCTTTTACTTTAAAGATAGATAAAAAGTATATTAAATACAGCATTCACGAGCAGATAATATAATGTTTGAGGGCACAAAGTACATTACGTATATATATACGTTTATCGAATCTAATTGGTGCCGGACTCAGACCGTTGATAAACAGGCTTCATCAGGATTTCTTAAAACTTTTCTATGTGTAGGAGTAAAGCCAGTTTATAGGTAAGGTAACGTGACGCAATATAATGATATGACGCCAGGAATCTACACCTATTCTTTTGCACCATGTCGAAATTTAAGCGGTAATCTCGGCTCAATCAAGGCTCCAAATGCTACAGGCTACATTCCTTTATGGAAATAAAGCTTATGTAATACACCAATTTAGTTGCAATTAAAAAAAAAAGATTTAATGTAAAACCCTGTATGTGAAAAATAAACGTTTTAGTTTTTTTTGTAGTGAAGTCTTCTCTAGGCTCTTTGAGCACTTTTTGGATGAACAAAAATCATGGAACTCGCGCCATCGTCACCGAACGCTTTCCATGAGCTATATGTATACTGTGTATATATGTGTACCTTTTGGGTGAACAAAAACCGCGAAACTCGCTTCATCGTCACCGAACGCTTTCCACTTTCCATGAGCTATATGTATTCTGTGTATATATGTGTACCTTTTGGGTGAACAAAAACCGCGAAACTCGCGTCATCGTCACCGCACGCTAGTTACTTAGTTTTCACTTCCATCGGCAGAGACCAAAGATTGACAAGCATGTTTTTAAAAAAAATTACAGCTCCGTATTTACGTTGTTTCTGAAAGCCTGCGAAACCTCTGTTCTGTATCACAGTATACAGAATTGTAGCAAGACCGACATTAATATTTCTAAAAATACTTAATGAGCAGATTTTGTTTTTGTGTTTTTATAATTATTATAAATATAATATCAAATGATATCTGCAGTGATCTCATACACACTACAGACAGTAAATGAAATAAATCTTACATGTTAAATAAAGCTTATCTTGACACATCAACGGACAAGTCATTTTTCTTAGGGTGTCTTGTAATGCAAATTAAGCGAGCAATTTGCGAGTAAAGGCTAGTATACATATACTATAAAGCGTCCATTTCGTTTATGCGTCAGACGCAGTTAGTAAACGCTCTCCGTTTACCGTGTCGCTGCGATTGACGCTGCGTTCAACGCGAGATCCAAAGCATGGCAATTGCTTCATACGTAACTAGCTTATGCGCGCGGCGCAGCCCACGTGGTATGTACCTACATCAATAAAAAGTAGCCCATGTTCTTCTTCAGGTTTTTAACTATATCTTTACCAAATTCCATATACATCGGTTGAGTTGTTTAGGCATAAAAAGGTAACAGACAGACAGACAGATAGAGTTACTTTCGAATTTATAATATTATAGTACGGATAAAATAGTATGTAGCAAGCTTAATGCGTTTAACGCATCATATCATTAAAAAACAAACCAAGTTCTTAGATACGAACGCACATACGCATTTTCAGTTATTATTTAGAATGTCAATTTAATGTGTGGCTAAGCAATATGGCCGTTAACATTATCATATTCATCCTCACTCAGGCTTTGTGCTGGTCTCGGTACCAGCAAATACGTCAAAATATATCAAGGGCTTCCTCCCTCAATCAATATTAAATGTAGGGATTATTATTTAGTAAACAAATAATGTGCGCATGTGTGAATTCCTTGCATTGTGGTGCAGCGGTGGATAAGCATTATTGAAATGGAGTGTAAATGTTAAGCGGGTATTGTTTTCTGTTCTTGAGAAATGTAAATCAATACTGGTTTTATGAAGAGATATGCTTTGTTTAACATTGAGTGGAAAGAAGCTTTGAAACTACAGGAGGGGCGCAATGCATGGCTCTACTTTATTAGAATAGAATATAATAGGAACCTTCTTCGCTTGAGACATATTTAACCAACTGTATTCACTGGTGCTTAATGCTGTAAACTATGATCGGCACTAATTACTGATTTAACTTGAATAAAGTTTGTATACGTTAACCACAAAGTTATTTTAGTTTTGCCTAAGTTTTCAGAAGATTATTGGTATACCTGCTATTAACTTCATCTTTGTTTGTAAATAAACATTCATGCGAAGCATTCGAAAAGTTAAAATAACTTTTCGAATGCTTCGCATGAATGTTTATTTACAAACAAAGATGAAGTTAAACCATGGAGCAGGATTCGAACCTGCGACCTTAATGAAAAATCTATTAAATAAACTCATATGATTTAATGACTTTTCCAATATGACGCGACTAAAAATATCAAAGCTACAATTAACGACAACTACGACAGTAAAAAAAAGTGTCACATTTGCCCAGTCAGAACTAGTTTGTCCTGGTAACCAATATTTATTTGAACAATGAAACAAATGGCAAAGTAACTTATCTTATACTTTAATCGAAAATCTTATTTTTCAAAAGTTCTGTGGCTATTTTTGAACAATTATTCAACCAACGACGGAGTTATTAGGCCAAGTTTGCAACTCATTTCGAACTTGTTCTAAAGTAACGTCATTCTCTTATACGTATACGCTTGTTTCTTTATCGAATTGAGTCTTTCTTTGATCTCGTGACACCACGACAACGTAATAAAGTACTTATTGATTCATTTCAAAGTGCATACGACGTGGATAGGAACAACAACTTTATATAAAGAGAATGAATACTTTGTAAATTGACGCTCAACGAAGTGGTTTATGCAAATCGGCTTTATTCTATTCGAGTGGAAACTTGTGAACGGACTATTATGTGGCTACGTGTTTATTACCAAGTTTAGAAGATTAAAAGCAACGTTAATATTAATGTTTTGCTACCATTTATTTTATCTAATCATCGTTTTAGCATTACCTTGTTTAGCGCCGCGCTTGAATATGATGAATGGATTCAACAGAAGTGTATTAAACACCTAGACCATCAGCTGCTATGGTTACGTAATAAAAGCGACCTAATTAACATTTTCTACAAGTAATTTCCAAATCATTACAGCTTTTAGAGATTTATAAACATATTACTTCTCCCGTTAGAGTAATCGTTTTCGGAATCCTTAGCCACGGTAGAGCTCATGTGTACCTATTAGTTTATTTAAATTTAAATACATTTGCTACTGGCCATAATTCTTACTTAACCAATATTGCCAAGCAAAAGAAAACTGTAAATACTTGCTAGCAGAACTTTTAACACGCTAACAAAATTATCATTTATCAACGAACACGTTTATAACATTGGCCAACGAGGCAATCGAATAATAATTGGTGACAAAAGTACAATTAAAATCAGTAGCAGGCAGTTGGCATCCCCAGGACAAAAATTGTATATTCATATATATTTTCTCGTCACAGGGATTATCAAAGGCAAGCCATTTTACATAGCATAAAAATACAGCAGAAATAGGTACTACAGTAGTATTTAGCTGTTGTTAGTATATTGAATAAAATTACCAACAAAACAATTTGAAAACCTTTTCGTAGTGCTTACCCAATTCTGATCGACAAATTTCCTTAATCGTTCACTGACATAAATTCACAGAAAGTAAGACATATATATTTTCAAAGCTTTTACATCTATATCTTTACATTTTTGGTTAAATATAGCCTTTTAAAAATTGACATGTTATTTATTGGACGTCAATCAAATATTTTTAGCCGATCATCGCTTTAATGCCTCCAGAGAGGAGGAGAAAAAAACGAAAAAGGAGGCATATCCCTCCTAAGCTTTCTACTGTTATTGAAACCCTTACACAGGTAAAATATTATTCATGTAATACATATCACACTACAACTAAATCATTACGCCACCTTTAAGGGTACTTTTGTTTAGCATTGGTACACGTTTTCTTTTTCTTGAAAATTAAGCTATTACACAGAGATAAGTCTGTATCGTAGAGAATTTAGAAACAATTAAACAATGGGTATACGAGACATGAGACATCTCATTTTTGTACGAGGGATCAAACTCTTAACCCTCAGCACATTGAAACAAGAATACCAATTAAAACTATATATATATACTATAATGGAAACGTCGGGGAAAGTGTAAACCAAAAACAAATAGATTTAATAGTTTAAATAATTTTATTAGCTTATAAATAATTAGTAAAATAAAATCAATAGTAGTTGTAGTGTAATATTTTCAAAATTTTGTAATACAGTGATAAATAAACAACGCGATAAAATCCGTATATAGTAGTTTAATTTCAATGAATAACATTCGCGTAAACAGAAGACAATATTATGTAAATGTAAAGAAAATTTATTTTCTAATAGGTATTGATAAATGTTCATTTATATTTCACACAGTTCGTCGACAATTAGTTCTGCATAAAACTCATCTACAGACTAATTCTTAAAATTTATAAAATTATCAAATTATTAGTTACTTTATATATCCGTTTCATATTGCTAGTTTAATTTTCTCTATAGTTATATTTCAAGTTGTCGTAAAGTTAAGCCCTCGGAAATAATATCGGATGTCGAAGAGGTGTTCTATATAAGCCATAGGCAATTTAACCGGAGTTGTTCTTACGAATTTTCAGCTAAAACCTGTTGAAAACTGATTTAACATATTGAGGTTTTTTATAAATGATTATCTCGTTTGTTGTTATATAAGTGTGAGCGCTGAGCACTAAGTAATTGTGAGTTACGATTGCCAGATTGGAATAAGTGCCATTGGGTTTGACTATCAAAAATTTGGATTAGTATTTGTACAGGACCTGGTTTTAATCTCTAGCGTTAATAATTTATTTTTTATGTATTCACGCAAACATTTAGGTATGTTATGTACAGCAGGAATAAATATAATATAATATATATATAATATAATAATAATATAATATAAATGCTTCGTAAATACTTCGATGAAAAGTCCATTGATCATTTTCAAATATTTCAGTACATTATAAACTGTAAAATGTACTGCAATATTTGAAAATGATCCATGAACTTTTATTATTATTATTCTCTTTATTTCTATTTTTTTCTAATTATTACATTTTTAAATATTAATATATAAACTATACATATTTAAAACTGAAATGACCCACCGACATCGGGAACAAGGTCCAAGCTGCCGGTGGTTAGGGCCCCAAAGAGAGGAATCTCATAATACGCGCCGTGTCGAGTAGTACTGCCTTTTGGATCAAGAACTTGATCCAGCCATCTAACGCGAGCCTCTGCAGGCCTCGAGGCTCTTAGGTATTAAACCATTGACTGTAATGACTATCCGCACAATGATCGCAGAGTCCACACGCCACATGTCGACAATCTCGTGAGCTAGGTTCAAGTATTTCAACTCTTTTTCTTTTTCAGCTTTCACAAGATTCCCGTCATGTGGAATGGTGACATCGATGATCATTGCTCGGCGTTCTAATCGGTCTATCAGCACAATATCTGGCTTGTTCGCCACAATTGTCCTATCAGTGATGATAAACCGATCCCAGTATAAAGTAGCACGACCATTTTCGAGAACTGGATCGGGCACATACCTGTAATACGGCACTTCAGATTCCACAAGGTCATACTTCAAGGCAAGTTGCTGATGGACAATCCTGGCTACTTGGTTGTGTCTATGCAAATACTCTCCATTGGCAAGACGAGAACAACCGGAGATAATATGTCTGAGAGATTTTCCGGGCTGGTGACATGCCCGACATATGTCAACCGTCCCATCCTTCAGGATATATCTCCGGTAGTTGTTCGTCATAACAACTTCGTCCATAATTGCACAGACAAAACCTTCGGTCTTAGCGAAGAGATCGCCAAATCGTAGCCAGGACACCGATGACTGAAAATCTATGTCGGGCCCATTCAGAGCCCGGAAAAAGCGTCCATGCAGCTCTTTTCCTTTTCATACATCCCTGCGCTCGTCAGTTCCAAGTATAACAGGTTTGCGCCAGTTCTCTTTAGCCAGAACAAGCGGGGTAAAGCCCGTATCCACTGCTACTACATCGCGATGCACGCCCACATCGGTTCGAAGAAAATATTCTCTGAGATTGCACACCTCACGGTTGTGGAGGGTCTTGGCATTTAAAAAACCGCGACCCTCACACTTCCGCGGGATGTACAATCTCATCACCGAGGAGCGCGGGTGGTGCATTCGGTATGCAGTCAACAGTGTACGGACCTTTCTATCCAGGGCATCTAATTCCGTTTGTGTCCATCTGAGTATGCCAAAGGAGTACATAAGGATCGGCATGGCCCAACCGTTACAGGCGCGCACCCTGTTGCCGCCTGAGAAAAGACTTTACAGTATTTTTTTCAAGCGGCTAAAGAAGCGCTCCTGCAACGCCCGTTTCATACCGTCCTCAGTGATACTTAATGCCTGTGACATACCCAGATATTCATAGGTTTTATTTGCAGAGAGAGATCTAAGTCTAGTGAAATCTGAAAGTTCAATGCCATCAGATTCCAAAACCCTGCCTCGCTTTACATACATAACTGCACATTTGTCAACACCAAACTCCATCCTGATGGAGTTACTGAAGTTTTCAGTTACCTTAAGTAACGCTGTCAGTTGGGGTCTGGTGGAGGCAAATAGTTTTAAGTCATTCATGTAAAGAAGGTGAGATATAGCTTGACCATCTCTCCGCAATCGATAGCCTAGCCCTGAACTCTCAAGTAAAGTACTAAGAGGGTTCAGTGCTAGACAGAACCATAAGGGACTCAAACTGTCGCCCTGGAATATACCTCGCTTGATCTTGAGAGATACACCGCTTTCCCCGATCTGGCGACATCCTAGATAGCGTGAAGCCGTTCTCCACTGCCTTATACATGACTTCAAGAAAGTGCAAAGAGTTGCATCAACTTTATACAACTCCAGCACCCTCAAGAGCCATGTATGTGGTACAGAGTCATAGGCCTTCTTATAATCTATGCGCTGAGCCGAGACGTTGACGGCCGGTTCCAAGTCCTGAAACAGAGGCAGCATTCGATCACGGTACGCACTGAGGTTGATTCCCCCCTCTGTTGCCACAAAATATGACATTTTCATTCATAGATTTAGTCCACTTCATGTGGCGCACATTACCACCGACAGCGGAGACCCTGTTCAAAGCCGGTAGATCTCGGGGTCCCAAGCAGGACGGTGGCCGGCGTCTCCCCCGCCGACTTACAGGTGGTGGCGACGTCGGCGGGAAAATATACTCGTCTAGCGACGAGTATATTTTCCCGCCGACGTAGGGCTCGACACCTCATTGCACGTCGGGGTCGCAGGTGCAGGTGCCGACGGCTGCGAGGTGGAGCTAGCGACGGGTCCGGTGATGGTTTTTGTGCTGCGGCTCTCCTGGCTCTTGTTATCATGTCATTTTATTTTATTATTATGTTTCTCTTATCACAGGTACTTTCTAACATATTATATTAGAAAATACCTGGCCCTTTGGGAGGCTTACACGGAGACATGGATCCAACGTGAAGAGGCCCTTCGAGAGTTTTAATTAAAGGTGGGATGGAACACCTACAGCGGCACTTGCCGTAGCAGGCATAGGGCTATTGCTACGTATGGATTCTAATATATGGGCTATCGGCATGGGTGTTTGGTGGACCGGTATATTGCTAACTATGGATGAAAAACGGCGTCTGCCCTGAATACTCTAATAGCATCAATGCAATGGGCAGACGGTGACTCGCCAACTCACTAGATGGGCCCCCTGATAAGCCACTATAGGCATACAAGCCAGCAGCAGAGGGCAACACCGGTGCGAGTGGCTAGGGGTGTCGAGCGGTGCGGCGCCGGTTTTACCATCACGGGTCTCGTGACAACGGAGACCCGGAGCGGGTTTCCCCGTAGTTATGCCCTTGAAAATGACACTTCCACCCCCAAGCATAAAGCTCTAGCGGCCCCCCTCTGACCGGCCGACCAAGGCAAGCCAGAGTTGAGAGTCCTACGGGCGCTCTTGAAGTTCCACCCCA